>CM029789.1:9563000-10763000 GCA_017562165.1 Ectropis grisescens | reverse complement strand
CGTGCTTACCTAGAAAAACCCGATTCACTCTCGATTTGAAGACACCAAGATTGTAACCATCAGGGAAACCCACTCAGGCAACGCATTCCACAACCTAGACCATAGGTTCCCAAAGTGGTCCAGGTGGACCCCCAGGGGTCCATAGGATACCACATAGGGGTCCACGTTGACTTGTAAAGAAAACAGGGGTTCACAAGTTGTAAGTCAGGGTCCACAAAAAAAACTGTCAGTCAGTGAAAGAAAATTCATCAAGTACATCCATCTCACTATTTTTTATTTGACTATTTTTTATTGTTGATTTATATTTCAGAGTTAATTGTTGATTTTTTTTGTCAATTGTTGATTGTAATAATAAATGTTTATAGTTCTGTATAACCTCATAAAATAGGACACAAGAAAATGTACTAGGTATGTACTTTTCTTTTCTTCTTAACACCTTCAAATTTGTGTGATATTTTAGAAGGTTTGTGAATACAGTAGAAATGTAGCAGCAGGGGGGTCCACCGAAAATAGTTAATTTTGAAAGTGGTCCACGAGAAAAAAAAGTTTGGGAACCTCTAACCTAGACGTTCTTATCACAAACGTGGAGTCAAATCTCTTCGTTTGCGTTTTTGGAACATCAACCATGAAACGATGTCGCCCTTTTGTGGAACGAGAAGTCCGATAGAAGATAGGGCAAGGAGGTATTAGATCATGCAAATCAGTTGCACACTCTCCGAAGTGTATCCGATAAAAACCCGATAAGCTAGCGATTTTGCGGCGATGATCAAGACTTTGAAGTCTTTTACGCACAAGAGTGTCATTGCCTATGAGTCTTTTGGCACGTCTCTCAATCGATTCCAGAGTCCCCAGCTGATACTTAGCCGATCCAACCCAAAGGTGCGAACAGTACTACCATACAGGAGCGAATCTGTGCTTTGTATAACGTGAGCAACTGTTCAGAATTGAAGTATCTTCGCACCTTTGAGAGGACATCTAGTTTTTTTGCGGCTAATTTAGCCTTAAAACTAATTATTATTATTTAGTCCATGACACCATTGCACAAATCTGTCGCCGGGTACCATATAAATTTTATAAAATCGGTGTGGCGATTTTTGATATTTTTGCTTTTATATATTTATATGATGTAGTAATAGATCCTCATGAAATTTGGTTGTGTGTCTGAATTTAATTTTAAATTGAAGTCGTTTTTTTTAGAAGACAGGTTACTATTTTTTCTTGATATGAACAGTGAGGGGACTAATAAGATAGTAAGAAATACACCTGCCCATAAAAGCACAGTATCACGCAGTAATTAGAACATGAAGGACCTAGCACTGTACTCCGATTGTAACGTTAGCGCAGTACTCACTAAGGATTTAGATGAAAAAAACATTATCAAAAGGTTTTGTCGTGTATTTTTGCAGCGTGCGACCGGAACCGGTCTGGTGCCACTTGTCGGGCTTCCATGATGGCATCTGATACCTGCGGTCACGGTTTTTTGGATTTTTTATTCTGTACTATGAACTGTTGTTATGGTTTTTTATAACAATGGTAATTCGATATAATCTGGTGTGTTATCCATAGAGCGAGTTTTGACGACAGTCGATATGGAATAGCTCAGAAAAAGGCAGTAGTTGCAGTATACTCGATAATTTGATACAACTACAACGATATGAAATTTACCTTCGTTTAAAAAAATAAATTTCCAAAATATATAGTTCCCACTGAGTATCGGGGCCATATCTCACAAGGAGATAAGGAGAAGGAGGAGGAGGATAAGGTGAATATCCACTAAGCTGGCCAAGTGCGGGTTGGCGGAAAACAGATGTCTTCACAATTCTTCCTTGGAATATATCGGTTTCATCACGATGTTTTCCTTCGCCGATAAAGCCAGCGGTTAAGACGTGTACCTACATCTACGCTTTAAAAAAAATACTCCGAGATGCAGACGGGAACGATCGAACCTGCGAGCTAAAGATTGTGAACTGACACATTCTAGCCACTAAGCCACCATGCATTTTTGTAGAAATACGAGTAAATGGAATACAGGTTTTATTATCGTAAACTGCCAAAAGTTGTACTTATGACCTGGTTAGGACTATAATCGCCGTATTATGTTACAAATGTTGTCTCTATCAAGATGATGATTGAGTCAAAAATATGGCATATTCCACAAATCCCCTTAGGAGATCTTAAATCTAAGGGTATTCGTGGGATATGCCATTCTAAGTTTAGTCCGTCAGGCAGATTATTATGGAAAAATATGTGACACACATTCTATGTTTTACGAAAAAATCGACAAATGTGTAAATGTATAGATCATAAAACTTCAGGAGCATGTGATTACACATCTACATAAAAATCGTATATAGACGTGATTCTTAATACGTGTATTTTTTTTTACTGACTTTCAAATTGGTTAAACTGACGGTAAATTTAGTCACCACGTCTATTCTTCGACGTCAAATATCTTTGTCACCGTAATATAGTAGTGGTATGACTCTCGGCAGAGTCCGCCTGGGGAAGTACCACACCTTTGCCAGTTATTCTACCACCAAGCAGTAATTAAAGGTTAGCTAACACTTTAATCTCTGGGTGACGAGCGCAGTGCAGTGGCAGGTAATGATTTGTACTCTTCATGTTTCAATAGCTGCGTGTCACTGTGCTGTTATGTGGCAGGCATGTTGCTTACCATCAGGCACATGTCCTGCTCGTCTCGTCAACTTTTATTTAAAAAAATACATAATAAAATATGGCAAACACAATCAGTTTCCAATAAAACGCGAGAAATTGAACCTACGAATTTTGCCAGGCCGCAAACGTGGACACTTTTGTGCCCTGTGCCTAATATAAGATAACGATGAATATCTTGTTTTCTACAAAACCATGTATGAGATCATTCACTCCCTCCCTGTCCAAAAAGTTAAAATTTTTAGTATTCGGAACTGAACTCAAAAATTACTCATTGAAGATTTAAAAGAGTTCCGTGTCGGTATCTGGAAACTAAAAGTGTCTACGTTTGCACAGCGCCTAATAATTTAACGACGTTACGTATACTGCCAATATTTGAATTTTTACGGTGACATTCATACCGATTTCAAGATTGATTTGGGTTCACACCCTTTAGCAGGTAAATGATTGAAATGTTTATATCATTTATATTATGGGAGCAGTTAACTCTATCATACAATAATTAAAATTACGTGGAAATATTATTTATTTTCCTGTACGACTATTTTTGCAGTGGTATATGTTTACCCGGTAATTAATATAGATAGTACGTATAGTAAAACTGATAAAAATAAAAACTCGAAAATGTCTAAAAAATATTCTATTTAATAAGGTAATGTGTATTATGATTTATTATCATCAACGTTATTGTATGTTCGTGAAGATAAAACTGGTGAAATCTTTATGTATTTATCTATTATCTAACATCATATACACACCACATATACACATTACACAGTGTAAACAAAAAATACATTCTTACTCTCATTCAAATTTAACAAAGTTAAAAACGCATGAATATTAGTATTTATTTAAAAATTCAATGATGCTTTGAAAATGATACTCGTAAGTACCTATACGACAAGAAAACATTAATTATTTTATTTTATGATGGTCATAACATTAACCATTTTTCCTACAAATATGAGTAGGTAATTATTAAAGCGAAAGTTTGGGTGTTTAAATGTTTGTTGCGCAATCACGTCGGAACGGCTGAACGGTAAAAAATAGCCTGGAGTAGGTAATAGGCTACTTTTTATCCCAGAAAAATAACGGGAACGGGAACTAAGCTCGTGAAACCGCGGGTTGCTGCTTGGCGAACTTAAAAACTAAACTATGTTGATAGCCATATAAATGTACCTTTGCATAGCGAGAGGTATAATTTTGAACGATTGAATCTTAGTTTATTTATTCAATTAATATTACAACGAAACACCAATTTCATAAGTAATTGTAATTGAAACAAAATAAAACTAATGCCAAAACAATTCTCATCAAGTCAACATTAAATATGACAGATGCATATTTTATTTATATTCATTTAGATAGATCAACAGGAAAATTATGTTTTTATATATATTGTTATTATTATCTATATCTAAAACTTACAACACTCAAAATAAAACTGTAGCTGGTTGAATTCTGTACAATGAAGATAAGTATTTTGAATTATTTTTTTCAAGGCCACTACAATATCGATATTGATGACAACACGAATAGCTTTCAGCTATTGGAACACGAATGGTCCAAATGATTACCTAACAGTGCACTGCGCTCGTCACCCTTAGGTATAAGATAATTTATCTCTATGCCCTGTAATTTGTCTGAAAATATTGCCCTTCAAAACGGAACACAGTGATATTTGGTACTTCCCCCAAACGGACTCTGCAAAGAGACGTACCACTACAATATCTACTGAGGCATTTCACTGATGTAGGTATGGTTTAAACATTTGTTATTATCGAAAATAGGTTTACACTTGACTTGGCCATTTCACCTGATGTGTCTACATCATCGTCATCACCAACAGCCCACTAAATGTTCCCACTGCTGGGATTCGCGCGTTCTCTCGCAAGGCGAGAGTTAAGGCCATAATCCACCACGCTGGACCAGTGCGGGTTGGTGGATGACACACGACATCGAAAGATTCTAGGTACATGTCGGTTTCCTCACGATGTTTTCCTTCACCGTTTATGTTAGCGGCATTACGCACATTACTTCCATGTAATTTCTGCACCGATCGAGATGAAATTTTACAATGATATATTTTACTAGCGGCCCGTCCCGGCTTCGCCCGTGGTACATATATATAACCTACAGCGTTTAAGGATTACGAACATATGAAAGAACGGTGAACGATTTTTTTTAAATCGGTCCAGTAGTTCCCGAGATTAGCGTGTTCAAACTATATATATGCTATAGGCTACTTTTGATCCCCAAATTATCGTGCTGTTTACTGGGTCAGAAGTGACACCTGTAGACATCTTGCGGGGATAACTAATTAAATGACGATTGATCAGTTTTCGACCGGAGAGGAAAAATGATTAAATTACTAAAATGGCTATTAAAAAATAAGGGTTGATCGTAGAAGGGTGAAAATTGAGGATTGTATGTATTTTTGTATGTTGTATCATAAAAAAAATAGAAATTAAAAATTTTGTCTAAAAAATTAAATAAAAAATTTAGGGGTGGACTACCCCTAACATTTAGGGGGATGAAAAATAGATGTTGGCCGATTCTCATAGATACCGGATAAGCACAAAAAATTTCATCAAAATCGGTCAAGCCGTTTCGGAGGAGTATGGCAACGAAAACTGTGACACGAGAATTTTATATATTAGATAATCCGCATCAAGGATTGTTTTTATCTAATTTTTTGCATCACAATATGCCACAGCGAAGCGTGGCAGGGTACAGCTAGTTACTTATAGTTTATAAATAGCACTCAGAGATCACGGGCTTAACCAACAACTAAAGAATTTTTCAAATTTTAAATTGAATTATCAAAGAACCAGTAGCTCCTGAGATTAGAGTACATATATACTTAGCAAACAAACTTACTTAGCAGTTTTATAATATTAGTACTTACAGATAGATAAATTAGAAATGTTTAATTATTACACCTACTTGATTTATACCTACTTTCAAAATAAAACTAAAATCTATCTCGTAAAACAATATCGTCAAGCTCACACTTCTATATTTAGCATTATGTTGATTACCATGGCTGGCTAATTGTGACAATTGCTTAGATGTGCGTTGAACCTAACAACAGACGCCACAATATACCAACAAACTAACAAACTGTACCATTGTAGATAAGATCTAGCTTCTACGTCTCTATTCATCACTGAATTATCAATGAAAATAGCATATACATTGTATAAGCATACTCGTGTAGTACCTACTCTATGCTAACAATGTTTTGAAATGTTGTTTCGTAACATATTTATACTTGATACGGATATATATATAATTTTGTTCTTATTTGATAAAGTTATCAGCTGGGTCAGTGGGTATTAATATGAAAATGTATAAGAAGTAATCATTCGTCAAAACAACCTTACGTCGTGTGGTAAATACGAGTACTAACGGAATAAGTTTCTAGTAAGTATAGATTCTATCATACTCTATATCATACTAATAATAATTGAACATTAGGTATTGGTGTTTTCTCTATCGCGGTTTAACGGTTCAACTGATTGAACTGACTGAAATTATATCTGGAGCGGGGTCACTTTCATCCTGAATAATAACTTATTCTTAAGAGAGTATGTCTGCTAGGTCAGTTAGTTTAAAATAACCGTCAATTTAGAATATCCGTAGAAAGTTAATGACATTAACATTCTAGATTTAGTGTTATTTTATGGGGCTAAGCCCTATATTTTATGTATGCTTAGCACAATTTGGCCTCTTTGGGGTCGTTTAAATGTCAAATTATTGTACATCAATTTGAATTTACTCAATAACTTGGTAGCCGTTGCCTAAGACATAGTATATTGATGTAAGGAATACCTACCGGCAAAAGTGCTACTTATACGCCAAATGTTTCCTTTTCAAGAAAATTTCTGTTTCATTCAGAGTTTTTAAACTCAGATTATTTTTATGGTGTTAATTTTCTTATTTTGAAGTCGGGAATACCGCTCTGACTGGCATATTAATTCGCAAATTTCCTTGTATTTATGGTTAACGAATGTAATTTGCAGTCAATATTCCCTATAAAATATGATCAAATTGAATACGATCGATTTGTAATTTATTTTTTTTGTGTATTTAAAAATGACCCTGATTTTGACTATGTAGTGACACTACAAACGCACCTGAAAAGGGCATTTTTCGCTGCACCGTTCCACGGCTTCCGCTCCAAATTTCTCGGTGATGGAACTGTAATCGCAGCCAATTGAGCGAGCGGACAAAGCTAATCCGAGCAGCGGCAACACTAGCCATTTGCGCCAATTCTGCGCACCGTTCATTGTGTCCACGGACGGTCCACGGCACTACACACACATATCTTGGAGATACAAGTTTGTCATGAGATTCGAGGGTGCGTTGGTTTGCGCGTGCGGCTTGGAGGCATGGCTTCGCGGGTAACGCGATCGGCGCGCGCGCAGCGAAAGCTACTGACGGACTGAATATCCGCCCGCGCACGCGCTACGCCGAACCCGGGTCGGGCCGTTTGGGCGCTACGCCTATTATGTCCTTAGAGAGGGCTCCCCGCTCGCGGCGGTCCTCACACCTGCGCACGAGTGAATATTTGTCACACGATTTTTTCTGTGATCTTGTTTAGATTTTTCTAGATCAAATCTCTAACTTTTTTTTTGTGAAAAACTGAATAAAAACGACAAGAACACGATTGGCGGTCACTGGGCAGTTGTTTGTTGTTTTACAGTAAAATACTAAATTCCTAATACCTAATCGTATTTTGACCTTTTTTGATGTAAAGATAACGTTCGAAATCCTATAAGGATAGTTTTAATGCAAATGATTTTCCCCATAACAGTTAAATTAAAAGTTCCCCATAACACATTCCTATAAAAATACAACAATTTACCACTGTAGGTAATCCAAACCTTTGTTCAACCCTTATGGGGGCAAAGAAAATTAGAACATTTTTAATTTTAAAGTAAATTTTAATTTTAAATTGAACATTTCTGTTTTCATTTAATTAATTATAATAGATTTTTTATTCTATTTAGAAATTTTCGACGTGAAGCTACCTCTGAGGTACAAAATTGGGCCTAAAACAAGTTGTGTAATATGGCGCTTATAATTAAGCCATATCTAGGCATTTCACCTCGGAATCTAATGAAATAAGGTTAATATAGGTAATATAGGTTAATATAGGTTTTGTAACTGACCTGCATTTAGCACAAATGTTGTCTCAAAAGAAGAAGAAACTTCAATTTTTGAGACCTATGGCTTCGAATTCGAATTGTTGGCAAGTGAATTTTCATCGTGGTACATTTGTACCTAATCTGAAAAATGTCTATCCAAAAATATCCGTTAGATTTCACGGATGACGACTTTATTTGAGTAAGATGACTGTAGGTAGCTACTAATTATTGACTTTCTTTGTTTTTGAATTAGGTACAAAAACAGTACCTAGTACATAAAAAATCTAATGGTAGAACTCTTTGTAGAGTTCAGGGAAGTATGAAGTACAGTCCCTTGCCAGCTATTCTACCGCCAAGGATTGATATGCAATCAATACTGTGTATCTGATGAATGAGCAATGTTTATCCCGTCACTTTTCATTATAAAAAAAAACCCACTAATATTATAAATGTCAAAGTTTGGATGTATTTCGCTCAAATACATCGGAACGTCTGGACGCATCGAGTTGAAATTTGAAACATAGTTCAATTATTATAGTCTAAAATAGCACATTAGCTATTTATTGCGGAAAATTTACGGGTGCGGAAGCTATGCGGGCGAAACCGTGGGGCGCAGCTAGTTATTAATGAAACTAATTAGAAACGAAAATTGTAACATATTTGAACTAAACTATTAAGTAATAAGTCTTCCATTAATCATCACTCCATAGTTCACCATAACTTTCACATAACGCGAGCTCTACACTGACCTTGTTGAACCTAATTCGTTGAGTTTGTTTTATAGCACAATATATTAGAGTCACAAGGCCGCACACGTTGTAACTACACCCTATTCTGTGGTTACCATCCGTACTAACTAGACGATAATCTGTGATGTGGGATTACAATCAATTTACACTGTGTTCAATTAGTTTAGCCGCATGCCATTGGGTACCACTTCCCACGCTCAGTACTAGTAGTCCTTTTCAACTAGCTAAATCATCAGTAAACATCAACTGAAATGACGGAAAAGCACGAACTTAAACAGTAATTTTAATACGGAGAACTCTACGTCTCTTAAATATAAGACAGTATTTTTTGACATAATAAAGCCATACCTTGGCCAGTAATTCTACCGCCAAGCAGCAATGTGGAAACATTACTGTTTTCTCTGGTTTCTTCTGGTTCTGTTCTCTGGATGAAAGGACAATGTTTCAAGAAAAAATACTGGGTATAGAGATAATCCATGCTCTATCTCTATCTCCGAGAGACGAGCGCAGTGCAGTGCTAGGTAGTGATTTGGACTCTTCCTGTTACAATAGCTGCGTGTCACTGTGCTGTTATGAGCAGGCTTATTAATTACCATCAGACACATGTACTGCTCGTCTCGTCACTCTAAACTATAAAAAAACCTTTTTAGTATTAAAATTAACGTGGTTGTTACACATATTTAATTGGATAACGGGACACTCACGTATATACGATCGGTCAATCCGACTCGAGTTTCGCACCCCCTCACCTGCACCCCCGCAACAGCCGTTGAGCTTGCGTGCGCGACGTGCGGCAGCCCGCAGTGCCAAACGGGCAGCCGCCGCGCGTGTGCACTCGCCTTGAAAAAGGCCGCCGGACGCGGCCGAAACTCGAGTCGGATTGACCGACCGTATATACGTGAGTGTCCCGTTATCCAATTAAATATGTATAAAAAAACTATCAGCTCCCTGCGCTTTTACCCTCAAAGATCCCGTTAAAGTAATTCTCCCGTGATAAAAACAAAAATGTATGTGGTATTCCAATCTATAATCTTACTTTGTTCAAACTTTCAACTTGATTGAGCAACAAACATCTAAACATACAAACTTTCGAATTTGTATTATTAGTAGGATAGCTCCGTCTTTTTAATATTAGGGAAGATCTACGCAGGCGTTGGCGAAGACGTTGATTCAATTTCGTAGCGCTACGAGATTGTAGAGCTTTCTTATGAAACATTTATATTGTAGAAAGCTACTTCGATTCCCTCATCGACCTGAAAAGAGGCCCTGAACATATTCTACATTTATACTCGTACTAGATGTCCGCCCCGGCGTTGCCCGTGGTACATCATATAGTACTCATAAGGATCCCGTATCAACAACAACGGTGAAAGAATGACTGAAATCGGTTCAGTAATTCCTGAGAATATCGCTTTCAAACAAAACACCTCTTCAGCTACCTGCTACGCCACATGTCGGAAATTGGTTGTACCAACTCAGATTTAGAAAAAAAAATGATTAGCAAAGGTTTTATATTCAAGATGTATGTAATCTGTGATATTCAATGACGCAATCTTAGACACATGCTGTCATGTGTCATGTCAAATCACGAAACGTACGAAAACTCTCAAAAGGAAATATTTTTTCCCGATTTTGTTACATTCTTGAATCATGCTCCGCTTCTATTAATAGTAGCGTTATTTTCTATAGCCTATAGCCTTCCTCGATAAATGGGCTATCCAATAGAAAAAGAATCTTTCAATCCGGACCAGTACTTCCCGAGATCCTAGCGTTCAAACAAACAAACATACTCTTCAGCTTTATAATATTAGTATAGATTACAATCGCGTGGCTCTAAAATCCTTTCGAAAGAAAAAACTAACTCCAAATCGACGTTTTGGAGTTTATGATGTCACAAATAGACAAAAGCAACAACCATACCTAAATAAAAACCGTTTTATTTATGGTTTATAAAAATGGTTTTATTTTTGTATTTTTCCGCAGGTTCAAAAAGCCTGACCTAAAATGACTGACTCAAAACAAAAACCTAATTAATATAAGATATTTTTTTCTTCAAATGTTTGGATAATTTTAAAATAGACAAGATGAAATACTACTGATATTGTTTATGTCAATGAATGTTTGTTGCTCAATCATGTCGGAATAATTAAACGGAACGGTTGATCGGGTAAAAATTGGGAACACAGTCAGATTGTATGTACTTTAGAAAAGCACATCGGCTTTTTATGGCGGGAAAATAACGGGAAGTGGCAACAACGTGGCAAAATCGCGGGGCGCTGTTAGTATACAATATTGATACTTGTATTGGTTGGAAGATAGATACGTAGGTAAACAATTACAAAATGTAAACAACTTTTTTATAAATTAATACTAAAAACCATATCAGCTTCCAAAATGTCTCATCAAAACTGATCATGCAATTATCTGGCCTCGGGCCTGGTATAAATTTACAAATAAAGTTGTATTTACAACTTTCAATAATGATTTAAATAACTAAAATGCTCCTATCCTACTAATATTATAAACTAGATGTCCGCCCCGGCTTCGCCCGTGGTACATTATATAGCACCATCATCATCGGGATCCCGTACTTATCCAACGGTGAAAGAATGACTGAAATCGGTTCATAAATTCCTGAGAATATCGCTTTCAAACGAAAAAACCTCTTCGGCTACCTGCTACGCCACCTGTCGGAAATCGTTCGTACCAATTCAGATTTAGAAACAAAGATTAGCAAAGGTTCTTCAACTTCAACTTTTTCTTTTGGCTTCCAATCGGTGATGTCACCGTTGACATGACGGCGATGAAATGACGTTTAGCTGTCGTATACGTTTTATATCACGTCACACGGGAACGCGGTCGAACGGGATATTCGTCGTTTGTCGTTTTTTGACGTCTCACGGGAACATGAAAAATATCCTATATCCTTTTCCTGGTCCTGAGCTACCTCCTCACAGCCAAATCGGTTCAGCCGTTCTTGAGTTATAAATGGTGTAACTAACACGACTTTCTTTTGTATTTATATAGATATAGATGTCAATGTTTGGATGTTTAGTTGCTCAATCACGTCGTATCGTATGAACAGATCGGGCTGAAATATGGGGACAGAGTTAGGTTATAGTCTGGAAGAAACAATATAGGCTACTTTTTATCCCGAAAAAAATAACAGGAAACACGCGGAAAAAAACGCGAGACACTGCTAGTAAAATATATGTTATGTTTAAAATATACCTAGATCCCTTTTTACATCAGAGATTATGAGATAGAGATATAGGTTTCCAATGAGCTCTATCTACCCATTTTTCAACTTTAGCGATATATTACATCGAATCGGTTAATAGAACAGGCAAATTAATAACTTTTTAATTGTTAAGATTTAAAAAAAAAATTACTTCCATGAATTGTACACTATGAGTTTTTCTTCAATAACGGAACTAAGATATAAAAATTGTCAAAGGAGTCAAGTAAAATTATATAGCGCCATCTACTCAGTACTCTTGAGACTAAAAAGTAAACTAAAAAGCTTCCCAACCAGTTAAAAGGTCGCGCCGGGTACAAAATGGTGAAACATGACAGTTTTCACCTGTATGTGTTAGATGGCGCTATTCTCATTTCTTTACCTAATAAAAAATCGATTGAGTCTTCGCTGCTAGATGGCAGCACTAATACTCTTCATTTAAAAATATTTTATGTAGCTCATTGGAATATAAATATTAAATAAATATTGGTGGACACACCATCTGACCTCAAACTAATGCTTGTTCTAATTGTTACCATCATCCGATCATGCTGATGCTACTTCTCAATTAAGACTTATAATAACGTTTTAATTATGTAGGTAAAAAATATTATCTAGTAAAGATTTTACTTACTCGTAAAATTTTAAATTAAATATTACCTAACTAAGTAGTATAATATACAAAAATATAGATACATAATATAAAATATCAAAATAAATAGTAAATAGTACTTAGGTAGTATCTAATGAAATCATTGAAATCTTTGGGCTACCTATGTTAATTGTGCCTTGTGCCCAAGCGATTAGGTTGACAGAAAAATATTGTAGATACAGTAATCTACCAAATATACGTAGTTACGAAGAATAGATAACTTTAATGACACTTCTTTTTAATCTCCATAACACAAGTACCTAAGTACCGAGTAGGTTTTGATATGTTCTGTGGTTTTGACAACAATGCTCGCAACATCCTCATATAGCAATAGCCTCCACGGTACTCTGTCTTGTCTACACGATTTGTTATTTTATTGTAAATTCTCAAACGGGTTGTTATCATAATAGGATAAGGATCTATGTGATGTCAGAACGTAATAAACTGACTTTCATGTCTGATAGACTTGATATGAAGGCATTCCAAGATAGTTTGAAGTGGACCGGCGACATTTTCTGAATAAATCGTATCTACGCTAATACGCGGTGCCTATCGCGGTCTCCTGTCGCGGTCTCAGCGCGAAATTGTACCTTCAGGTTGTAACAATTTGTTAAAGTGACAATTTTAATTCAAATAAAAGTCACATTTACAGCAAATGCATAGGTAATTGAACTGGAAAACACTACTACGGTCTGCTCAAAGAATAGAAAAAGAAAATGATAAGGGGTTGTAATGTAAATTGAATATACTTAGCTAAGTTTGTAATCAGATACGAGGATATCGTGACATGTAATTTAAAAACATTGCGCAATGTCCACATAGTTTACAGTTAGGTAGCCGATGAGGTGGTCCTGAGTCTGACTCAGCTACAGACGTACCTACCCGATATGTGTGAATAGCATAGACATAGCATAGTATGTATCTTCAACCAACGTGTTCAATAAAAATAGCATCCATTTTGAGGTAAAACTTCTTTACGCACGCTTGAGTTGGGGAGTGGACTGGTGAATGCGTGACGAGAGCGTTACGAAAAGTGTGAACGGGCGAGGCTAACGGAAGGTGAGAAGGAGAAAGAAGTTGGTGAAGATAGAGAGAGTTACGCTTTGTATGTTACTGTAAGGGCAAAGCATATTTTCTTGTTCATATTCAAAATACATTTCATACTAAAAATATTAATTTATCAATGAACACACATGGAAAAATTATGTATTTGTAGAAAATTATTACATGTATAATTATGTATGTATTATGTATATATATTGTGTATGTACATGTGTCGGACTTTTTGAGGGATCGATCGATACGAGTCGTCATTGATGGCTGCTCGTCAGATCAAATAGCTATTAATGTCGGAGTTCCTCAGGGTTCGGTACTCTCTGCAACGCTCTTTCTGCTAAATATCAACGATCTGTTGCAGCCTGGTATCTTTGGGTACGCAGATGGTAGTACAACGGTTGTAGAGAGTTATATATCTAGCGCGACAGCCAGTGGATAGCAAACTCAGGTACTGAGAGCCTTCACACCGGAGGGCAATGTTCCAACCTTCAAATTGTTCAAAATTTCAACTCAGTTAAAAGTAGAATTCGAAAAATACTGATCTAAATAAATCGGACGGACAGACACGTTCCTTTTTTTGTACTGGGTCCTAGAACGTATTTGTAGAAATATTGCCTATCGTCAGTGAATATCAGAAATGTATGATGAAGATGATTGTTTAAACAATTTGCGTACCTAATAAGTACTGAAAAATTACGTGGAAAATTTTCACAACAACATCATTTGATACTTAATAGTATCATTTATCATACTATAAACTTTTATAGCAAATTATTGTATCAACGACTGCCAATAAAATTATCAAACATAGGAGCTGATAAATGAAATTTAAGTGTTTATTGACTGGCAAGATCCTACTAAATACCTTCGATATGACATATATGATCAAGTCGGATTAATTACTTAAAAACAAAGGCTGTATAACGCATATTTCTGTCACAACAAATTAGTTGAAAAAGCTATCTTTCAAGAGAAACAATTAACAAAAATAAGTACTATGGAACTGAAAGTTTGTTTAATGTTTGTATATAATGTTTTCATGAATGAATGGTAGGCTCTAGTCGCTCTAGACAGAAAGACGCATTGAAATATTGTTTCCATCGGCATAATCTATCACTCACACACAATCTACCTCTAATCAACAGTCTTCAGTCAGTCTAAAGAAAGTGACATTGAACCTTTTCGTGCGGATTTCAGGAACGTTAAAAACTACGTTTTTCAGTCATCTAAATAACTTAGGTAAAATTTCATTGATTCTTAGGTCTATCGTATCCTAAACTCGAAGCCTGAGATTTTGGAGGAGATTGAGAGGTTCTATGAGCAGTTATACACCTCTACGCAAGCACAACCTGTCGTTAGCATGGCAAAAGACCCCAGAGCCAAGCTGATCCGACACTTTACCGAAGATATCCCGGAAGTCAGCCTGTATAAGATTAGGATGGCCCTCAAACAACTTAAAAACAACAAGGCGCCTGGCGACGATGGAATTACGACTGAGCTTCTAAGAGCGGGTGGAAAACCGGTACCTACTTAAAGTCCTCCAGAAGCTGCTCGACTCCGTCATACTTAACGGTAATACGCCAGAAGCGTGGAGCAGAAGTGTGGTGGTGCTCTTCTTCAAAAAAGGTGACAACACCTTGTTGAAGAACTACAGACCCATCTCACTTCTGAGCCACGTTTATAAGTTGTTTTCGAGGGTAATCACGAATCGTCTCGCACGCAGGTTTGACGACTTCCAGCCACCCGAACAAGCCGGTTTCCGAGCTAAGGCTATAGTACCATAGACCACATCCATACGCTCCGGCAGATTATACAGAAAACCGATGAGTATGATCGGCCACTATGTATAGCGTATGTAGACTATGAGAAAGCCTTCGATTCCATCGAGACCTGGGCAGTACTTCAGTCTCTCCAGCGATGTCGCATCGACTATCGCTATATCGAAGTGTTGAAGTGTATTTACAGCAAATCCACAATGTCTGTCCGATTACAGGACCAGTGCACAAAACATATCCAGCTACAGAAAGGCGTGAGACAGGGAGATGTTATATCTCCGAAACTGTTCACTGCCGCGCTGGAAGATGTTTTCAAGCTACTGGACTGGAACGGATATGGCATCAATATCAACGGCGAATGCATCACTCACCTTCGGTTTGCCGACGACATAGTCATTGTGGCGGAGTCGCTGGAGGACCTTGGTGCTAAGCACAGGGACCTCAGTAGAGTATCCCAGCAGGTAGGTTTGAGGATGAATATGGACAAGACGAAGGTCATGTCAAATGTTCATGTCTTACCTGTACCGGTTATGGTTGAGAATACCACACTCGAAGTTGTTGACGAATACGTCTACCTGGGTCAAAAGATCCAATTACTTAGGTAGATCCAACTTCGACAAAGAGGTCCAGCGAAAGATCCAACTCGGATGGGCAGCGTTCGGGAAACTTCGGCACATCTTTGAGTCCAAAATACCTCAATGCCTAAAGACGAAAGTCTTTAACCAGTGCGTGTTGCCAGTGATGTCTTATGGAACTGAGACGTGGTCCTTCACTGTGGGCATCATAACGAAGCGAAGACGCAGTGTTGGACGGCCTCCCACAAGATGGACAGATGACCTCACAAAGATCGCTAGAAACCGCTGGTTGCAGGTTGCGCAGGACCGTTTGTTGTGGAAATCTAGGGGGGAGGCCTATGTTCAGCAGTGGACGTCTTGCGGCTGATGATGATGATGATCCTAAACTATGTGTGGGCTGCGGTTTTTCCCATCAATTGATGGTATTCGTCATCACAGTGAATAAGGGAACATAATAACAATATTGAGTAGCAAACATTTATTGGGGATCAGTATACAGGTACAGAGTCTTACATGTAATCTAAAATTTTGACCTCGAAGAATCTTCATATTGTTGTAAATATAACAAGTAAAACTTGTGTAAATAAAATTAGACAGATGAGTAAAAAGGGAAAATAATTTACTGAAAGGCATAAAACATAGAAGGGTGAGACGAAAAGTTTTATTTAGACACTAACATTTTATTTTAACTCTACACATATTAATCACCCTTTTCATACCTACCCATTCTGTGTAACCTGGAATATTATAGCAAATTAAAACATTTACCGCAACCAGTTAAATACATTTTCTTTTGCTAATTGAACCAGTTCAGCAATGTTTCAAGGTGTTTTGCAATTAGTTTTGCTAATTAGTTATCTATTCTTATATTTTGTTTTTGTTAACAGTTTCGCCATAGAATAGATAAGTTTCGCTAAAATTCTGCGTACATTTGAAACTAACTTTTTTTTTAAATTTATTTTCAATTGTACAGAATCGACTACCTACTCACTAATCCTGAGTTGAATTATTCTTAGCCGGGTGACGATTGATATGTTTTTTTTTCATATTATCTGCCTTCATACCTTTTAAAGTAATGAACAGAGACGATTTTCTTAGCATTCCATGGATTCACCGTGCGGGTGCCGGGGCCATCGTGTGGCAGAGAGAGAAACCCCGAGTAGACCCCGAGACTTGTGACTCGGGCGTAGGTTTAAGGGGCCCCTTTCTGAATATTTCGTTTCAAAACCTGACAAGAATAAGGACGTTATAAGTTGGAATTTGTATCGGGATTGTTACAATAAAATTGTAAAATACAATTGAAATAATTAAAATATATTAAATTGCAAAGATCAGGCGAGATGGTGGTCAAGTGCGAACTTATTATATTAGTTAAAAAATAAAAACAAAACAAGTAAGCAATATTCTGAATTCAAATTTCTCACAACAAAGTCAAAATTAAAGTTTTACCACTGTTGGATCGTTTTGATCCCAAAAAGAAAACTAAATAGGGTCAGTGGCGTAGCGTGGGGTTTCGCCGCCCGGGGCCGACCGAAAATTTACCGCCCCCTTCTTTAATAAAATTATAAATAATTTGCAGTTCAATTTAATACCTAACTAATATAGCTATATCGTCCATCTTATTGCAACATACGGTTACATTTTTTTTACAATTTGGTTTAAAAATGTGTTATACTTTTTAGGGTTCCGTAAAACGTAAAAACAGAACCCTTATAGATTCTTCAAGTCTGTCTATCTGTCTCTCCGTCCGTCCGCATGTCACAACCACTTTTTGCCGAAATTATGATAACTACTGTTGAAACTTGGTAAGTAGATGTATTCTATAAGCCCCATTAAGATTTTTATAAAAAATTAAATATTTTGGGGATACCCCATACTTAGAACTGAAACTAAAAAGTTGTTGAAGTGAAAACTGCTTTTGGCACGCCTACACAGATTTTTCGTGGTCTGTGAATTGAATTTTAGCGTCACTCTCGGGTATGATAAGAGATTTTCGGGTAATCTCGGGATGCTAGAGCGAGAAACAAAATACAGTGCACAAGTTCATCAAAGCGAGAAAGATAATATAGTCCCTGTGTTTATTATATTTATGTCTCTTTTTCACGACATTAACTTCTTACCACATTAATTGAACTTGTCACGAAATATTAAATTTGCCATTCACATCCATTGCAAAAAGTTTTTGTTGTAATATACTCGTATTACTGTTATATCACAGCACTTACACTACGTAAACACACAAAATGATATCTATTTTCATCACAGCACTTCCACTTACACCATAACACAACATTTTTATGAATTTTTAGAGTAATACTTATAAAATAACTAAATAGCAAGTACTAAAAAATTTGCAAGTCAAAAGCTATTTCCGACCCGCGTAATTTTTTTTAAATATATTCTTCACCTTCTTGTATATAAACTATGTAGCAATTTAAGTTAGATGTCAATTATGTACTCATTAGCCTAGATTTAATAAATTACGCTAGATTGTAATAAGTACTAGGATCCAAGGAAACTCGGTGAAAAACTTTAGAAATAAAAAATCTTGGCCATGAATTCCACAGAGTAAGTAATTACTACGAATTAATACAGTTGTCATGCAGCCGCATGTGATTCTGCTGAACATAGGCCTCCCCCAAGTTCTCCACAACGAACGGTACTGCGCAACCTGCAACCAGCGGTTTCCAGCGACCTTTGTAAGGTCATCTGTCCATCTAGTGGGAGGCCGTCCAACACTGCGTCTTCCGGTTCGTGGTCGCCACTCGAGAACCTTTCTTCCCCATCGGTTGTCAGTTGTGCGAGCGATGTGGCCTGCCCATTGCCACTTCAGCTTGCTTACTCTTTGAGCTATATCGGTCACTTTCGTTCTTTTGCGAATATCCTCATTACGGATTCTGTCACGCAAAGAGACTCCGACATAGCCCTCTCCATAGCTCGCTGTGTGACTTTGAGCTTCGTTATGAGGCCCACAGTTAAAATTAATGAGTAAAAATTATTTAGTAGGTAGTCTTTAAATAGTTAAGTATTTTTTATTTTAGTAACCGAGAAATAATTAAGTGCACCCGTGCGATGTTGGAGCAAGTCGCTAGACTCGCCCCGGCTTCGCAATAAAGGTAAAATCATAAATTTCAATTGCTATTTTCTTTTTACAGGCACTATAAAAGTCCGCATTCAAATAATTTAACTAAGTAGGTACATACTACATTTATTATAAAAAATAATCATCAAAATAGGTTCATAAACGACGAAGTTACCCGCGAACACACATAAAAAAATATACGATCGAATTGAGAAACCTTCTTTTTTGAAGTCAGTTAAAAACGATTAGTTTCTGATTTATTCCTTTGTATTTGATCCTATCTGGATGCCAAACTTGAACTTTTTAGGTCGTCTGGAACTGAGTGAAATCTTTTGACGTGACAACGTCTTATAAATTGGTTTGCCGGGTGACACTTCAAGAAACTGCGTTACGCTCCGCTCACGTTATGCGCTCACAACGAGAGCGAGTGAGAGGCACGCGTCCCTTCCACTCGGGCATGGTTAGCCCGTCTAAGAGCGAGAGAGACAGACATAAAAAGTGAAAGGCACGCGTCCCTTCCGTAAAATTATTTTACCACTCAAAGTCGTTGTCACGTAAAACTTTCGCCCGTATACCGACTTTACAGGCAACCAATTTTTTTTGGTCTATACTTCAGTCAATGTTAATAATGACGATTTTAGGACTTTAATATCTAAATAACAGTTTTAAGTATGTTATGAAATTTGGAACACGAATTGGTATCCCGCAAGTCTCAACATATGGACTATTTTTAATGTGAAATAGTTTTTGCATCATGAGGAGGACAAAAGTACCTCAAAATTGTTCGTATACCTATACCTATGCTATTCAAACGAGTCTAAATTCGGTGGATTTATCTTGTTTAGTTTAGGAGTTCCTATAGCCAACTCCTGACTTCATCTTGAAATCAGCGTCATAGTACCATATTATTGCATTATTACCGAAGTTACGTAAGTAAACCAAATTTCAATCTAATCTAACGACGGGAAGTGGTTCTAATTTAACTCGCAAGATTTGTCCGATACTGACTTACTAACAAGGCAAGTTAAATAAAAGCTTATAAAATACACGACGAGAGATACTAGTACCTAAGAAAAATAAGTAATGAAATCCGAGAAACTCTCTACCTACTTAACTACCTCACTTTTTAATTATTTATCTGTTCGATAAAAAGTGTTATATCTAAGTTTTTTCAATCATACAACGTATGATTTTCGTTATGCTCCTTATCTGCCGCCCCCTTACGTGTGCTGCCCGGGGCCATGGGCCCCCCCTGCCCCTCCCCCCACGCTACGCCACTGAATAGAGTAGAAAATTTTGGCTTAGGCTCTATATTAATATAAATGCGCTTTGTTTTTGACGAGTCAATATACCTTTGACCAAATTGGTATTTTTAGTTTGTTTGCGTCTGTATCGCCGTGGCCACACTTCACCATAGGCGCGACTTGGCTGCCCTCCAACTGCCGTGCCAGCAAGAAGAAGGCTAGTTACCTAATTCGTACTGCAGTTCCAAAGACCACCACGACCGAACCACGCCATATTATCGCGATATATCTGAATTAATTTATTGTGCGGTCCCCTACAACAATAATACTGTTCGCGTCAAATAAGGCGATTGTTAACTTTTACAATACCTTTTACAGTTGTCTTAGTGGTAATTAAGATAAAGATTATTGTGGTAAATGATAAGGCATTTATTGTGGGTATTATAGAAAAGTTGTGTACGAGGAGTTCTCCTATTAGTTCAATACGGACTGTGGTGGAGTGAAACTGTGGAGCCTTCAATTTACACTCGACTCACTGAAGATGAGTTTGGCTAAGGACGTGTGTGACCCCCAGGTAAACAAATTATTTATATGACATATGACTATCATTATGTCATTGAAATAGATCGAGCTATAATCTGAATTATAAGTAGTGGAATAGTAGGTACTTGATAAATGTCGTTGTTTGTGTTACATAACGTTATCAACTAATGGGATACGATATAGTGAATATGACTCTTTTATAGCACAATAACACAAAAATTACATAACACAAATATGGAAGAACAAGTTAAAAACTTTACTTTAAACTTATAAAACAACAGTAACAAAACAAAAATACAAACATACCTACTAGGACAGTCTCTAGAGTCAGAGCTCCTCATACATTTGGCAATATTACTCTATTGAGTATTGTTATATACAAATAATTAACTTACATACGATTTAAGTTTTCGTATGATAATTTCTTTTGAAGAAATGCGTGAAAAATAAAATAATACTTGCACTAAGTGATCAGATGACGGATTTTTTAAATTGAAGTGAAAGAAAAAAACGCATTGTGCAGACTCCTCCTGGTGCCAAAAGGGCAGGTCATCTTCTTGCCCTAACATCATCTATGAACACTGGAGGAATATAAATAAAAAAATGAAAAGATTTCTTGTACAACAGAGAACATTGTATTCATAAAGACCGACTCTTTAAACTGTGTATATATTGTTCGTTTTGAAATTATCTTCTTCACGCGAATGGCATCTTAAATTTGACCACATTAGAAACTGCATTTTTCTAATCTTTTCCGTAATATTCATGTGAAATCGCTGCGTAAATGTCGTGCTCCTAAACTCCTGAACTGATACGTATGGCTCTAGTTTGTCCGTTAGTTACTTACAGGTCATAATTATTTCCCTCTGAAAAATGAACCATCGACTTCAATTTAAAAATTAAACTCAGATAGTCCAAAATTAAAATAAAAGTGGTCAAGTTCGAGTCGGACTCGCCCATGAATATTTTGCGCGAGGGACTCTTCCAAAGTGGTAAAAAGTGTTTCCCCTGTAATTTCTAAAATAAGATAATGACAAGTACCTACGTTACCATGTAAACTATCAACGAAAATTGGTTTGATTAAAGTAACAACGAAGTACAAGAACTTTTGTATAGTGTTACTTGCTGCTACGGAAGCCTTCATGGGCGAGTCCGACTCGTACTTGACCACTTTTGTTTTATTTTTGTCATGTTACAAAAACCGTTCCGCCGATTTCGACCTCTGAATTTATAATATGTATCTACCAAACAAAAAAACATCAATAACTATTCAGAATTGCAGAACTATCATGTAACAAAAAAAATGTACAGCCAACTTGAGCACCTCCCTCTTTTTGAAGTCAGTTAAAAACGAACCTAGTTTTAGCTTTAACAAAAGACTACATCCATTCCCTCTCCAAAGCAAATATTTTGTAAATACGCAGTAGGTACGAGTTTGCACACATCACGAACCTATTATCACCGATAATTCTAGACATAACAATAGGTTCAAGTGCAAGGAAATCATTTTATTATCTTGTCTCACCCGATTCTGAGTACTTATCTAACCTACTTAATCTGATTTAAATGGCGTGTGTGCAGATAACTAAACAGTTTCAGAGTCACACGACTCTAATGAGTTATTTTCATCAAGGCGTTATGAATAACCTATATTATATTACTGTACGTATTTATGTACTAATTTTACACTGCTTGCACCTTCTAGTCCGTATTTCCAACCTTGCAAGATGAGGCGTAAGTACCTACTGGCTACTGTCGATGCCAAGGTTCGCCATCCACATTTGAATTAGCAATTTTTTCTTTGTTTTCTTATGTGTATGTGCTCAACTTCGGTTTCGTGATCCATACCACCATTTTAGCTATTTGCATGAAACTTCAGCTTTACATCTTATTAATATAATAAAGACAAAGTCAAATAATGAGAATAATATATCTATACTAATATTATAAAGCTGAAGAGTTTGTTTGTTTGTTTGTTTGTTTGAACGCTAGGATCTCGGGAAGTACTGGTCCGAATTGAAAGATTATTTTTCTATTGGATAGTCCATTTATCGAGGAAGGCTTTAGGCTATAGAAATTAACTCTACTATTAATTGAAGCGGAGCATGAAACAAGAATGTAACAAAATCGGGAAAAAATATTCCCCTTTTGAGAGTTTTCGTACGTTTCGTGCTTTGACATGACACATGACAGCATGTGTCAAAGATTGCGTCATTGAATTTCAGTAATCTGTGCATTGAATATAAACCTTTGCTAATTTTTTTTTTCTAAATCTGAGTTGGTACGACCAATTTCCGACAGATGGCGTAGCAGGTAGCTGAAGAGGTTTTTTGTTTGAAATCGATATTCTCAGAAATGAGTGAACCGATTTCATTCATTCTTTCACCGTTGGATATGTACGGGATCCCGATGAGTGCTATATAATATACCACGGGCGAAGCCGGGGCGGGCATCTAGTGTAAAATAAAGTAATAACTAATGAAGGTGAAAGTTTGCGAGTGTGTATGTTGGTTACTTCTTGACATCTAAATGGCTGAAGCGAGTTTAACAAAATTTGAAATGGAGTTAGCTGACACCCTAGATTTACACATAGCCTACTTTTTATCCCGAAAAATAAAGGGGAACGGGAACTACGCGGGAAAACCGCGGGTGCTCTAGAGTCAGAGCTCAAACATATAAATGTTTGAGTTAATCTTCACAACCGTTGCTACCTACTTGAGTAAACTACTAACTACTTGACTAAAGTTTTCACAATTTTAAGTGTACATTATTCCAGACAGTCAACGTACTAATATTAAAAATGTAAAAATGGATCAGGCGAGATGGCGATCAAGTGCAAACCTATTATCGATACAACGAGAGTTGGGTTTCAAGAATAAAAGGCAGAATGTAACAATGCTTAGTAATAATAACACTAGCTATAAAACTCAAGACTACAATACTCTATTTTCACAATAATGCAGGAACTAGATAATAACTATAATTTATAGCAGTAATAAATGTAGGTAGATACAAGCCGATAAGTATAGAAAATTGGTTTAGTCACTGACGTATTGGCGTCACTAATATGACAACGGCGGTCTCGTTACTTTTGCTAGGTATCAACTTGCATATGCAACTTAGTTGATTTACAAGCAACGGCAAGGTTTGCCACGGAGTGAATGTCATGGTATGAAGTGCATGACCAGATCATGCGTCACTGAATAATTTTGACTTTAACAAACCTAGAATTTGCGAAAACACCTAAAAAGATTGTTTAATTTTGTTAGAGAAATTTAAAGAGACTATTTCTATTAAAATCTATGATTTATTGTATGTATACCATATACCCATAGGTACAAATATATTGTATTTAAATAAATTGCCAAATAAAAGTATACATAATTATAGTGTTTAGAATCTAATACAACCTCAAAATGTATACTTGACAAACTAATCTTAATGGAATGAATAGACAACAATCCAGTAGCACAGTTTCCAATTAACCAATTTTATGTAACGGATAATTAACAAAATCCAAATAAATTGAGGAAAGTTGTTGGGGAATCACAGGGTCGGTCAAGTTAGTCATCTTATGATATGAGCAGGTTTTCCTGGTGTAATCTTATTTGTTACTTTATACAAGGCGTGGATGAAGTGAGTGAGAGACGATATGCGTGCGCAAGGAGTGAGTGACATGAGATCAGGGATTCATGAAGGGGAAACGAAAAACTTGCTGTGCCGAATGGGCAAGAAAATCATGATAATCATATTATGTATGTTAACTCTTAACATAATACCTTTGCACTTTTCAGCTCTATGTCATAGCATTCTCGTAAAATAATTTCAGCAAAACAATTTTAGGGTGTGAAAAATAATCATTAAATTACAGAAGTCAAAAAGGCAATTAAAAATTATGTTACCAAAATTTACGAATTCATCACAAACCCACCTCTAACAACATCCAGCACAAAGAACCCTATAACGACAATTGATAATCTTTGTACCAAGTCTCTTTGATTCTGTGTCTATCAAGTACGCAGTACCTCGAAAACCGCATCATGGTTAATATAGAGGATAGGTAATCGTATCCCACGGAAAAAATGTAAGGCTAAAACCGTAAGAAAAATAATATAAATAACGGAAGTGACGCGTAAAAACTGCCTGTAACCAGTGACCGACTTTATTTTTCTGATGACCGTACCTACCATAAATAATGAAAACAAGCAATTGTTTTTTTTAAATTATGGTGCTTCTATATTAAACAAACGAACTTCATTCCTACCTGGTATCCCATGACACCACATCTTTTGCAAATATAAACTAGCAATCCGCCCCGGCTTCGCCCGTGGTACATATGTAACATAAGATTATAATCTCACAGTAGGTTAGGTTAGATTGTAATCAAGCGTCGTTACATCCAACGGTTAATCAATCTGATGGTAAATCAGACGTTTTTTACCATTTTACAGTGACATTTTCATGTTTTAGTCTTTTAGTGTTTAATCTCTTTATATAAAAACGTTATGTTGGTTTGTGTACGCTTCAAAAACTCAATAAGTATTGCACGGATCGAGCTGAAATTTTACAATGATATATAATCCGCATCAAGGATTGTTTTTATGTAATTTTTGCATCACAATGTGGCACAGCGAAGCGTGGTAGGGTACAGCTAGTATAACATAACTACGCTCAGCACAACACACACAAAATGTCGGGTCTACATATACTATTAGTATCCAGTATTGTATTTCTAAATGCCCAGGAATTTAAATTTCGGAGCTACTTATGAGTTGCGTTTCTTCTCAAGTTGCCAAATTAATTGTTTTCGCTATCGTTTAACTAATGCGTATTGTTTCTGTAAGGTCAAATTCGAAGGACGTCTTTCACCTTCTCTCAACAAAAATAGATATAGCTTTAGTCACTCAACCAGAAATGTGAACCTGTTTTGTTTCGTAATTAAAATTTATTAAAGTACAATTTTGCATCGTTCGTTGTCTGAATACATTCCTGTTTTCTTTTTGCGTCAATACAAATTACGAACACACTTTAACAATGAAATTCGATTAGTACGTTCGTCATATTTTATACATGGTAATGCCGCCAGCAACCTGGACACCCTTCCGACTTGTAGTGGACTTGATTATCTTTAAATAACCCTTCATTGGACTATAGTGAAAACATTACTGTGTTCCGGTTCGAAGGGCAATGTTTCCAGAGAAATTACAGGGCTTAGTGATAGAACATCTTAGATCTCTGGGTGATGAGCGCAGTGCAGTGCTAGATAATGATTTGGACTTTTAATGTTCCAATAGCTGCGTGCCACTGTTATGTGGGAGGCATGTTGCTTACCATCAGGCACATGTCCTGCTCGTAGACTTCTTATTTTAAAAAAAATGTATAATTGAGATGTGCTTAGTGTAAGTATTTAGTTACGTACATATGTAGTACAGTGAAGTTTTCATTGTTATTTAGGTTTATTAATAAAGGTTCCGCCCGTATAAAAAGTTTACTTAAACAAATTATTTATTGGCATACTTCATCAGTTGCGAAGTGACATTTATAGCGAGTTCCTTGTTAGTAAATGTTTATTTCGCTAACCTCTATTGTTTACAAAAAAATCGTTACGATTCTGTTTGAAACCACAAAAAAAAATCAGAACTTCGTATGGTGTTGTGTGACTTTAGCTACTGTATGAGATATCTTGGATGAAGTTTCTTGTATTTTAGAAATTGACGTCGGAACTTCCAAAATTACTATGATTTTAGCTCAAAAATTAGACAGGCGTTTGGAGCGCAAAAGTCTTAAGTAAATGTTTGGATTATGACGGAAAGAGATAATATTATCGTCCTGGGTTTAACAGGTTAAACACAAGATGATATTGTTAGCGACGCGACGCCTTGATCTATGAAATTATTGTTACGACGAGACAACACCGAGATTGTTATTGTAAAGTTATTCTGTTGAATGTGAAATGTGTCACTGTGCTCCGGTTTGAAAGGCAATGTATCCGGTGTAATTACAGGACATAGAGATAAAACATCATACATCTCGGGGTAACGAGCGACAGCACTGCAGTGCTAGGTAATGATTTCGACTCTTCATGTTCCAATAGCTGCGTGGTGCTTTGCTGTTATGGGCAGGCATATTGCTTACCATCAGGCTAATGTCCTGCTCGACACGTAACTATAAAAAAAAGTGTCGTGAATATATACTACGTACTATTCAACGTCTTATTATTTTAGTTATCGCTAAACATCAGACATTGCAAAATGTACACTAACCTTAATAGATACCGGGGAATAACTTAAATGCATAAACTATAGTACCTATAAACATGTTTCCAGTCAATGAGATGATAATAAATTGGATTAATTGCGATATGCTCACGATCCAAAATAAAGTGGTGCAAAACATTTCTAGTGAATTTCTTTCGCATGATAAGATTTGTAGATAAGTAGGTAATCCTTACACAAAGACGTGACATCTGCCGCATTATATCAAGGATGAAGGAATAACAAATCTCTGGTTTATGAGTGCGGTGACAGAACACGGAACTAAAAAACAGTTATTTTAGGGGCGCATACGTAGACACTTTTAGTTTCTAGGACGTGTACTCTCTTTCTACGAAGAACGTAATTTCGAAATAAACTCGCGACTTTCCTCTACTTCGATCCATCGTTTCGTCCGTTTGAACGTTAAACGTCAAACAATGTTCGGTCGGACGAAACAAGGTAGAACCGGAGCGGAGTAGGAAAGTCGCGAGTTTATTTCGAAATTACGTTTTTCGTAGAAAGAGATTAGACGGCCAGTTACCGGCACCGAACATTTTTCGATCGTCAATTAGTATTTTTTGGGTCCAGTTACGGACACAAAAATGTTTACTTACTTTACTATAGAAAACAAATCGTTATTGGTAGCTTGTATCCGACATAGGTAATAATTATGTATGCCACTAGCCTTAATTTACATAATAAAACAAAAGACACAAGAACATACACTAAAGAAGTATACTAACATTACAACACACAGTAATTAAACTTATAGGAAGAATACCGTAGGTGTACCTATGTATAAGGATGTTCTATAGGCCCCCTTGTAAACTATCCGTTAGTAAATAATTAATTACTCATATATATTATAAACAAAACTTATCATAGAGAAGGCTCCGCCGTCAGAGGCCCAGACAGAGACTAATTATTTTTGTAAGACTATTCCAACAAGTAAATTTGGTATTTCGTATCGATAATACGTCTCCTTATTATTAAAACAAACAAATGCATGTCCCCCCATTTACAATTAAGAACGAAACCTGTACATCCATCTAGAAGAAGTGGATACAAGCGCAAATGCAGAGAAAGTTGAACAAAAAACTACATAATAAGGTCAATGAATGCAGTATTATGAGACAGAATAACTTTGTATAAATTAAAGGAAGGTGTGCGCGTGAGCTGAGTCACGAAGTCTCGTATACAGATGTGGCTATTGCGTACCCATAGCATCCACTGAGAATGCAACGGAGGCGCGTCATCGCGTAACAACCACACCCAAAACAAGATACTATAAACAACGTTAGGATTGAAAATTCAAGCCAATAAAATACGGAATTCATATTAGATATTAATTAAACATCAGGAAATGTGGTGTCAGGGCTGCTGCCTACTGAATCTTGGAAGCATTGACCGATGCAAAAGCAGCAGGTGCGGAACCATGCCTTCAGGGCCATCATTTGCTCAGTGCAAAAACCAGTAATCAATCCATGGGGACATAGACTCTTTATTTTCATGATATTTTAAACAAAATGTCTGAAAGTGAAGACGCTATGTAGATCTATTCAATGCTAGCACCCCGAGAGTAAGAGGTAAGCTAGAGACATTTTTAATTTTGTAACATTTTACATAAGTAAATGTTGTTAATTATTGTGTTTGTGCCGTGAATGTCTGGTGATTAGAACGTCCGTTTTCTCATTCGTACAGTCGCAGGTTCAAAACACGCTTGAACCTCTGATTAATTATCTCTTCAAGTGCAGATGCACAAAATCATCATTACTGGATTTGGAGGCGTCGCGAGCAAACCAGCGCTTTTCAAGAAATACATCGTTTGAAAATATGTGTCATACACCAACCCTCAGTTGACCAGCGAGGTCGATTGCGGCCTTGACTCCCCATGAGAAAAAAACCCGAGTCCCAGTAAAGGGAACATATACTAGGCTTCTTGTACAATGCATGCTTTTGTGTTTGTGGAAGAATATCCAATATTTTTTCATTTTTTCGAAAAATTGTCTACTTCAATGAATTCGCCAATCCTCGCTATCGTTTGCAACTCATACACATTTGTATAATGTATAGTTCAAAGGACCACATACAGATACAACAGGAAAATATTTTTTTATCGGTGTGAAGTAATAGTAGGAAGATAATAATCAATATTATTGTAACATATCTTGTATAATTGCCATGTGTGTATTTTAAAGAACAATCATATTGAACAAGACTAGTTAATGTGAAATTTTGGATGATCGTTGCTTAATCACATCGTCAGATCTGAATAGATCAAACTCTAATGTGGAACTTAAAACATTTATTTAGAATTTATAGTGTCACGTCAACTGTAGGCCAAGTTCATAATATATTTCATAGTAGCGGTCCACCCCGGGTTTGCCCGTGGTACATACATAGCCTATAACACTCAAAGATAACGTATTTTACCAACAGTGAAAGAATTTTTGAAATTGTTTTGGTAGTTCTTGAGATTAGCGCGTTCAAACAAATAAAATCTTCAGCTTTGTAATATTAGTAGATTTTATTTTACAATTTCTGCAAGCTTAAGTTTTTTTTGTAATACAGGATGACGGGACGACCAGGACATCCGCATGATGATAAGCAACACTCCTACTCATAATAGCACAGTACTACCCTGGCTATTAGAACACGAATATTCCAAATAATTGCTTAGCATTGCACTGTCCTCGCTATCCGTCCTATAATCCATGATTTATCTCTTTGCCGTGTAATTTTTTCGAAAACATTTCCGTTCAAACTGGGGTGAATACCTGGCCAATGGGTATTTTTACAGGAGGACTCTGCAAAGAGTCCTATCACAACTGTATATGCAGATATGATTTTCCTGACCATCGTAATTTAAGAACTAGCATAGACTAGATAATATTAGAGAACTGGTCTACATATTTTAGCTTAAGACATACATAAATGGAGGGAGAGTAGGGAGGTCTTTGCTCTACATTGGGACACAATGGGCTCTTAGTAGTTAATCATAGTCATAGTTTTGAAGTCAATTACGCAAATAGTTATATCAAACCTCAAATCAAAGGCAACGAATTCCACAGCCAAGGAGTTATCACGAAACTGGAGTCAAACTTCGTTTGAGTCTTTGGAACGACAACCGTGAAACGACTTCTCTTTTTCAAACTACAACACTCTGAAAAAAAAAACGTCCTATAGCTAGCAACTTTGTGGCGATGTTAAAGACTTTGAAGTCTTTTTCGAACAAGGGAGACTCATCATTTGATGAGTCTTTTGTCACGTCTGTCGATCAAATTTAACTTATCTAACTTTAATAATGTATACTTTATAGCAGAGTTCACATATAGTGATTGATCAATAAACAAAATAACGTTATCAAAAAGAAGAAGAATCATCCATACTAATATTATAAATGCGAAAGTAACTCTGTCTGTCTGTCTGTCTGTCTTTCTGTCTGTCTGTCTGTCTGTCTGTCTGTCTGTCCGTCTTTACCGCCTAAACCAACCAACAGATTTTGATGAAATTTTATACATAGATAGAATAGATCCCGAGAAAGGACATAAGCTACTTTTTGTTCCGAAAAAAGGGTTGAAAGGGTTAAAATAAGGGATGAAAGTTTATATGGAAAACTTCGTCATTGTTGAAGGACTATGAAACTTTACGTCTAGATATTTAACACGAAACCATAAAATGTATGTTTTAGCAGTTTTGTAGTTTCGAACTGTACCTACGGGGGTGGAATTGGGGGTGAAAGTCTGCAAGTTCAATATTATTGAAGATAAAACCATGAAACTTTGTATCTAGACACTTGAAATGGAGTCGATAAACGTTTGTTCCAGCAATTTTATAATTTCTAACTATACGGGGATACTTATATAACCGCTTGATACACTGGCCGCTTTTCGCGTTTTACAAATTTGGCGGGAAAACGGGTGTCAGGTTACATAAGTGCGGTGTTTATGTTTCGGCATATGAAGTGCCACCTTACTTTTACCCGTTTGAGCCATTTACTCTCAAGAGCGTTTCAAGACGCTTCTAGCGGTATCATTTATTTATAAATTCAAGATGGCCGCCGCTACAAAATGGCGGATAACGTAGGTTTTATCAATCCCATCAACATGGGTATCAAATGAAAGGGCTCAACAAGCAGAATACAATATACTATAAAAATTGAAATCCAAGATGGCGGCCGCTACAAAATGGCGGATAACGTAGGTTTTATCAATCCCATCAACATGGGTATCAAATGAAAGGGCTCAACAAGCAGAATACAACATACTATAAAAAATTGAAATCCAAGATGGCGGCCGCTACAAAATGGCGGATAACGTAGGTTTTATCAATCCTATCAATATGGGTATCAAATGAAAGTGCTCAACCAGTAGAATACAACGTACTATATAAAATTAAAATCCAAGATGGCGGCCTCTACACAATGGCGGATAACTTAGGTTTTATCAATCCCATCAACATGGGTATCAAATAAAAGGGCTTGACAAGAAGAATACAGTGCACTATACAACCTCAATATTTAAGATGGGCGCAGCCACTAAATGGCGTATAAGACAGAATTTTTGATAGTCCACGAGATTTCCATGGTGTCTTATCAAATGTTATGCATGATGGACGCTCGATTAAGGCAAATTAAGAACTGCGAAAATGAGTTTTTTGGAGGAGTAAACGTATTACTTTTCGGTAATCTTTTACAACTGCCTCCTATGAAATGATCAGGAACACCTGTTTTCAATTCTAATACGAAATTATATATATGAAAGTAACTCTCTCTGTCCTTTACCGCCTAACGCCTAAGCCACTTAAAGAGTTTGTTACAATTTGGTGCACAGATAGACTAGACTTAGGAAAGGACAACGGCGACTTTTTATCACAGAAAAAGAGTTGAAAAGAGTGGAAATGAGGAGTAAAAGTGTGCATGGAAGGATCTTTGCACTCTTTGTATGCTATTTTAACCGACTTCAAAAAGGAGGAGGTTATCAATCCAGTTGTATTTCCAATTGTGAATCAATTTAGATGGTTATTTTTTTGGTTGGTAGATTATAGTTCAGAGGTGGTCATATAAATTTTATCGAAATCAGTGGGGCGGTTTTTGAAATATGAGCAACAAACTAAAATTTGCGTTCATGTAATCAGACGATATATCTACTAATATCTACTAATAGACTCTAATAAAATTTGGTGGACCGTCCCAATATGATTTTAAATTAAAGTCTGTTTTTGATTATTTTTTTGAGAACATAGTTTTTTTTGTAATTTGCCGTGTTTGTAAATTTATTAATAAATATAAAACTTTGACTTAGACCGATTTTGATTAGGAAACGTGAATTGTAGACATACGAGTAGGTACTGCGTCAATTACTTTAATAAATATGTGGCGCGGACGAAGTCGCGGGTAAAAGCTAGTATTGCATAAGGCAAGCTTTCGGCAAAATTGCGGGAAACTAGAAAGTTTGATTTAAACTCGCCTGAAGTACCTACTACCCATGGCAAGGCAAAGTGACAGACCTTTACTTTTGAAACAGCATAGCTACCTACAGCAGACGAAAAATGAAAGTCAAGAAAACAAATAATTATAAATTGCTACCGGAGCTGGAATTTGTACAAATGAACATATTATAATTGAAATTATCAATTAAAATAATCATTTTAAAGTAAACAAGAGTTTTTAAAGATACACTTTGTACAATGACAAATATTATCGTTTTTTGTTGTAGAAGCAAGTCATCTTTGCTCCGAACATGACAAAAACTGGACAAATAGGCGTCAGAAAAGCAAGTCATATGTTACGCAAAGTTATGTATTGTGTCTTATCTGTTGGTTGTTGAAACAAAAAATCACAGTCGGTGTCCCGATAATGACTCGTATTACATTAGGTGGTGACAGTGAGATCAGCGTGAGACTTTATAAAATGATTTGCAGCCGCTCGGTTTTACTCGATAAAAAGTAGCCTACCTATGTATATGCGGAATAGCATTATTATTTTTGTTCCAAATTTCAACTAGATCCGTTCAGCCGTTTCGACGTGATTGAGTAACAAACATCCTAATTTTGGCATAATAAGTATAATATTAGAATGCTGTAAATTACTACCTATAGTTAGTTTGCTGTTGAATTTTAAAAATAAATCATTGTATGATTGTTGGTTGTTCGTAAGTTTGACTCTTTGAGTAAACGTCAGGTGTGTACACTGTACAATAATATTGTACATATAGGTAAAAAAACACTTAACATTGTTTAACAAGGTACTTAAAAGATGTAGGTACTTTGGCTAAAACCGACACAGTCATAAGGAAAACTAGTATGACGAAATATAAAAAAGGTAATGATGAACTAAGTTGAAATATTTGTGGACTGCGATTGTGACATTGGAGTTCATTAGAATAGAGAATAGATACAAATAAGGACACCTAGTTAAAATCAATATTGATTGTGCTTAATGTGAAGAAAAGTACCTAACCTGTATCATACAAGAGCAGAAATAGTAAAATGATCAACATTTTAATATAATAAGATGAAACCTGAATTGTGCAACGGCGTTTTCATTACCTACGAAGAACCAGGACGTCTACTCGAATGTTCTAAGTCTAGTCTAATTAGAGTAGGCTTAGTACATTTAAACGTCAAACGACGTTCGACGGACGAAACGTAATTGGGCCAAAATACTTTTTAATGCCTAATCCGAACATACAAATTTCGATAAAATATAAAAATAAAATATTAAATTTCTTTGTATTTTTAGGTTAATATAGATAAGTTATAGTTTGATTTATAATATACATACCTCTGCAGCGATGATTTTAATGAGTTTATTCAATTTCTGGCAACTAATATGTCAATGTGTCAAGAAATTAAACAACAGCGTTACTATTTTACAAAATTAACTTTATTAATTAAAATTGCACAATCAGACTTTTCACTATGCCAGTTTTAAGCTGTAACGCATACATTTAGCTCTTAGTAAGTAAAATCACAGAAATAATCAGTTTCATGGAGTATTAATAATAATAAAGATTACTGCGTTACTAAAGTATCATTTTAAAACTTAAACTTTCCTATTAATAACAAAAAACAACTTATATTTAATACCATCCAATGGCATTACCTTCCACTTTTGATTAATAATACGTACATAAAAGGTTAAGGCATTTAAGTTCACTAGCAGCCCATGTGTTACTAAAAAACTACAATAATCAGAGGGACACAAACGTAACGCAGTAGTAAACTTAGTAACACAGTAGTATTTTCATACATACTATACTTTGTACTTTTTATAGATATCTGTTATAATGATAAAACAAAACCAAATTGTACTTCTTATGACGTGATATAGTATCAAGTAACTCAAATTACTTCAAAATCAACAAACTTAGTAAATTTAATACAAATAATTCAGTCTTACTTTTCATATACGTTAATTGCTTCATCGTAATGAAAATATACCCTTTTACCTTTTACGACAACTTTAGGGTTAGGAACAATTTCCAAGATATTATCGTAAGGCTCATAAGAAATATCAGTCTCCACAGCTTTGAATCTTTTGCCAGTTTTATCTACCATCTTGTAAAACATAATTTTTACGTCTCCTTCTTCATCGACTTCACTTTGAGCAACGCCGAGGTAAGTGTAGTGTTTGTCTTTGACAGAAGACACTTTTATTAAAACATGGACACCGTCAGATATCTTAGAAGGATGAACATTTTCCTTTTCAATTAGCTGCATTTCGTTTACATTAGAAACCGATGGTCGGCTAATGCTTGCTAAAGGTTCGTCTTCAGAGTTAGAAGATGAGGAATAAACCGTATTATAAAATGATCTTCTAGGTACGGCAACGACATTAGAAATGTCACCTAGGACTGATTCCTCATCAAATTCAAACGAAAGAATATCTTCTCTAAGTGTATCAATGACAGGAACAGGAAACGGCTGATATGTTTTTGGATTCATGCAACGGCAAAAATCCCTTTCGCAAAAGCAACTGAGGTCTCTGTATTGAAGTTCACCGGGAGTGTCAGTAAAAACTTGATGTACTTGCATAGTACCCTGGAGCGGCACTAGGTTTTTAGGTAGTGCTTTTTTCAACAATTTGAATGTCGCTTTCAGTCAGTAAGTACATTCGAACCTTGCTCAAGTCCTTCAAAGTGTAATAAAAAGCTTCAGCATCAGAAATATCGGAACCAGCAGCTACTTTTTCATCTGCGGTGCGTTTGAGGTAACCACCAACGCCATCAGCAGCCCCTTTTCCGTGACCAGCTTCAAAGAAATTCCATGTAACGCGGATAAAATTGTATTCGCTGAATATTCTGTGACTTATGAAATAAAAGTTTTGTTTCTGCCGGTATTGAGTAGCTGGTCCATCGGAGAAAAAGTGAATTGTAGTTATATGACGGTTGTTATGTTGTATTTCGCGAATAATTGGATGTAAGTGTGCCCAAATGGAAGCAGGGTTATGGGAATTATTCGCAGAAATGGTACAAAATGAATTTACAGTTGGCTTGTTATATCCTTCAGGTTTTGTGTACATAACTCCTGTATGTAAAGTTACTTGCTTTCTTGATCCGCCAAAATGGTGGGACTGCACCTCTTCAAAATGCTTGCAGTTATAGTTTTCGCTAAAGTCGACATGCAACACGACTTCGTTACTATTCAAATTATCTATAGCATTCCGGTAACTCTTGTACTGTATTTTAATGTTGTAAATATGTTTCTTTAACTGTATCAAAGTTCGTTTTAAGTGTCTTATCAATTCTTCAACTGTTCCTTCAGCTATTTCCTTTACATTTTTAGTAACTTTTACTTTCTTGCCTGATCTTTCAATCATTTCCGATTTACTTATCCAATGAGCCCATTTCACTAATCCGAGATTACCTGTTGTTTCCCTGAAAATAATTTCTTTTGTCATACAATCTTTACAATTGCCAGTCATACAAGCTTTGCTATATGTCGAGCATACTGTGCTAGCGATAAGCTCGTTCATACTTGAGGTGGCAAGGACTCTTGTTTTGTGAAGAGCATCTATAATATACTGCGCATTTGTATGTGTCTTGCATAGGCAAGTCTCTCTTCCAGCAACTGAAGGCGGTTTTACATAAAACGGCTTATTTTTTATGAAATATGAATAAGAACATCTCAGCTCTGGGTTTTCTTTTTTGAATGAATGAAATAGGCCTTTCATCGTGTCCAGTAACGTACGCTTCTGCATTTTTATTTTTTTAAAGGTTACAGTTTCCCGTTTACCCGCCGTAGCTCTAGAAACATCATCACGGTCAAAAAAGCTTTTAATATTATCAACCAGAAGCTTTTTCCCTAAAGGGTTATTCTGTCGTTTCATCACTTTCATCTGATCAATGCCCAAAGTCTCGCGTATAAGACTAATCTTCATTTTAGACTTGGCTATGCCTTCTCCTTGGAAAATTCGTTTTAAGGCTTTCTTCTCTCTCACTGACTTCAAACTTTTGTAATGGTCCTTGATGGCATTAGATAGCGTTGAATACTTGTTTTGGTTAAGCTTATTTACCTTTTCCGTGTCTTCGATTGTAGTTTTAGCTCGTTGGTATCTCTTTTTTGTATTTATTGCACAGCCGTTTCATCTTTTCGAGTTCTTCCTGAATTTTCACATTTTTTCTGTAAAATGCAGAGCGATCTCTTCGTATTTGTCTTCGGCCTCTAGATCTTGGTGAAACTGGCGTTCCTGACCGTGGGCTGGACGCTGGTGTAATGTTCATAATTTGTTGAGCACACTTTTGACGTTCTCGTCGTTTCTTGTTCGCAGTTTTCCATTTACGCTTGATATTTCTGTGTTCACGATCTGTCATATCTTTCACAAGTTTTTTATGTGCGTGGTACCTTTCAAGATGTTTTTTTTTGGCTTCAGCATTTTTTATAGGGTCTGACTTTAATTTAAGCCTATAACGACGTTGCTTTTCTGCGTTCGTTAACGCCATTTAGTGCAGAAGCTTCTTTCTGTGAAGAAAGAAAGGGTATTTTTGTATTTCGGTCTTAATAATGTATTTCTAACATTAAAATTAATAAAAGACACAACTGCGTTACCTTCACAACAACTGCGTCACTTTTTTCTAGTAACGCAGTGTAGCAGTTACGCAGTTGTAAATTTTTGACTGCGTTGTAAATATACACTAAAAAAGGTAACAAAATGCAAATATTCTAACACGGACAGAAACTAAACATGGCTAACTGCATATTAAAATAATAATAATGTAAATATCGTCAGTACATACCTTTGGACAGCGGTAACTCAGCGGCCACGCAATAAACACACGCACCTCCCTCAACGACTGTGACGCGACTGATCCGGCTAGCGGTCGCCGCCCCCCCCGCGCAGTTGCTATCATTCGTTCTTATAGTTACATAAGTCGAACCAAATGAAGTGAAATATAATGTAACAGACTCACCTTAAGGTTTATTTTCATATAGCAACGCAAGGCAGTTACGATGTTGTTCTTTGTTGGGGACACAGACAATTTTTTTTTTATTCCATGAAATATTTAATGCAAAAAATATCTATTGCCGTTGTTAAAAGGTTGAAATGTTACATTTTCATCAGGATATTTAAGATTTAACGCCACCTAGGAAATATTGGGAGAAATAGCTAAGTACATCTTGACACAGTGCTCAAGGACAGCAATATTTTGTACTAAAACGACTGCGTTACCAAAAATTACAACGTTGTTACTGGAATTTTGAGATAAATAACTTATTTTTCCGGTCAAATCTTGTTTTCTGCGTTACAAAATAATGTTGTATTTCGATATAAGTATACTTTTTGCGCAATTTTGTACTAATATCTCATAAAATTAATTATTCTTTCGGAGGGACCAGTTTTTAGGCATGAAAAAGTATTTTGGTCCAATTTCGAAATTAACTCGCGACTTTCCTACTCCGGTTGTACGACGATACCAACGAAGTTTGCCACCACCAGCGATGAACACACGTTTCTGGGAATGCATCTGAAATAGCCAACGAAAATGAATCCAGACGAATTAATTTCACTATTGCGCTAACTGACGCGATGTTTCGTGAAGGGAGTCACGTGTGCGTGCCGCGCCGGTTACGGGGGCCCGTCGCGGCGCGGCGTGACGTCAGCCGCGAGGGGAGCGGGGAGCGGGCAGAGGCCGAGGGTGTGGTGCACATGCGCCGCTGACCGCGTCTCAAGGTGACCCTACCACCGTCGACGCTCCGCTTCTGCGTCGCACGCGGCATTAAACCCCGATCCTTTCACTTGTCCGAGCGGTCGTACCGGTATTCGCCTCGACGCGGATATCGGCCTCTCTGTGCGCGGTGGAATTTATGACGGCACCCTGTGGACTCCAACGCTACTCGTTCATCACCTCTTGTCTCGGTCGCTGCGACTGACAAGACAGATCGATATGCGTCAACCGCGAGACATCGTGAGTACCGACAAATCAAATATTTACCCCGATTAGAACTTTTCCAATACTCTCGACAGTTTACCGTCATGGACCCGTATCTGCGTTTTCGTTTTGAGTGAAATTTGAAGTTAATTGCTGTTTATTTTACCTTTGCATAAACTTACAGTATTTAGCACAATATTTAATTGGCTTAAAATACATGAAATATTACTCAGAAAACTGGCTCAGGCTTGATCATCATACATACTAATTAACTCCATCAGAAGTACGGAGAGCGATAAGAAATATCCAATTACTGAATCATCAAAACGCGCATGTATCCTGTAATCTTTGGCCCTTCCTGTGACGTTTCGCGTCCGCCATCATAGATTACGTCAGTTACATTTTGGACAAGGTCATGCCTCAAGGTCGTCCATGGAACTTCATTCAGCGGCTGTCTCATAAAGTTCTTTGAATGAAATCCCACACAATGTTTTATGTTATCTCGGAACTAGACACGTTTCACACGTGTTTCCGAGATGCAAACGAGATTAATCACGGGTAACAAAATGATAGTAAACCACAAACACTAAACAAAATAAAAAAACCGGTCAAATGCTACTCGGACTCTCACACCGAGGGGTCTGTACCTAGACTGAGAATCGATATTGATAATATCAAAGTCAAAGTACTTTATTCATAAATGTACAATTTACACGTCAATTAATAAAAAATAAAAACAAAATAAAGAGCATACAAATTGTATACATTTTCAAAGTTTGAAACTACTACTTTCCTGTATTACAATAATTATTGTACAGAAAACTGTCAAGCATTATACGAGTATAATGTCTTTATTGCAATTGTACTAACCTATGTCAAATTTATTTATTTACATTTTTATGGGAACTTATCTAACTTTGTTCCATAGAAGATTCCGCTCGCAACTCGCACTTGGCCAGCTTTTGCTATTTACTGAAATCCTTTGAAGTTATGTTTAATAAATAATTGTAATAAGGCTGAGAACATTGAAATTTCAAGCCTCAATGCATCCAAATCCATATTACCCTACGTACATTTTTTTAAGTTATTTTTTCACACAAATAATACTGCGTTTTATTTCGGGGTTCGGAAGATTCAGCTTATAATGGGTCATGGGTCATGGCCAATTGCGAGCTGTATGTTCGCAATTTTAACAGAAAGACTCCAACCAGTACCTTAGTAAAAGGAACCTGAGCCCTACCATCCCAAACCATAACACTAACTAGTTTCATAAGATGATAAGATACGAGATAATTATTATCTATCATTTATTAATTGTAAGGCATAAGTGACTATGCTTAATGATCTGATATAAAATAATCGTTCCTAGATAATGAATTTAAAAAAAACATAATGAAACAGATTCAGAGATTACAACAGGCTAATTTTTAAAAGCATTTCCAGAATGACAAAAAATATGAGAATCAGATCGGGAAAAAATTAAAATCGCATTGACATAAGCTTATGGAACTTCTCAAACAAGATGAAGCATTATAGCAACGAATATAAGGGTTGGTGGAGGGAACGAATATAAGTACCTAATACAATAGGGTACCGGACTGGGTCAAAAATAGACATTCTAATTAGTCCATCAGCTAGAGACGATCTTCTTAGCATTCCATGGATTCACCGTGCGGGTGCCGGGTCCATCGTGTGGCAGAGAGAGAAAACCCGAGTAGATCCCGAGACTTGTGACTCAGGCGTAGGTTTAAGGGGCCCCTTTCTGACGTACATCAACACTCACCTTCACTACTCGCCCTGCCCGGCCAAATCTGATATGAGCCTACTAGTGCAGCTTTAGATACTCGTTCTAGTATAGAACTTACTGCACTTCTGGATAAGCCAAGGTCTTTCATCAGGTTATAGAGAGATTTTGCTGGTATACCTCTCGCTCCCACTTCTACAGCGTATAAACTAACTACATCGCCGTTTTTGTTAATTCGTTTAGGAGGTCGTAATACTTATTTTGTTTCATCGCGTGGTCTATAGGTATATTAGTTTCCCACGGTACGGTAAGTTCTACAAGGACTATGCGTTTTGTAGCTCTAGAAAAAAGGAAAATGTCCGGTCTGGATGACGAAACACCCACATCCTCTGGGATTTTGTAGTGCTTTTCATACGTGTCCATTAAAATAGTCCAATCAGGTGCTGTACCCAGGATTGAGTAAGGCTTGTTCCTGGAATTTGAAGTTGAGCCTTCTTTTACAAAGTTAATTTGTCTTTTGTTTGTCGTCAATCCCTTTTGGGCTCTAGCTACTGAAAGGCTCATGGTTTCACGTATGATTTCAAGTACTCTGTCATGGCGCCGTGAGTAAAAAAGACCCTATTAATTATTTGATTTATCATAGAAAAATATGGGACACGTATTTTTTGTTTTATCAAATTATTAAAAACCAACAAAGATATAGGTCATCAAACTTCCAGAGTTCTTTCTAATGGTCGACGTCTAGAGTCGCAAAACTTCTAAGCGCTGTATCTTCCATTTTTTAATTGTGAAACAAAAAAAAATGTGTAAATTATTTTTTTGCAATCTACCTGACGGACTTTGTATGTACTATAAATAAATAAATAAAAGAATCAGAATTATTTTTGACACGTTTTTCCTTTGATCAGACATTCTAAATACATCTTGGTATTTCTAATGAGCAATTTCATAGTTGGGTACCTACATGACATGTGTCACGTAGTGTGTCGATGTGGTTAGAACCCCTATGGCAAAATGTACGACCTCGTTAGATAATGCACTTCGGCTAGTCTACATTGCATGAAAACAATAAAAAAATACCTACTAACCAAACAAAAGCAAACTCTTGTTAAAGTATATAATACGTAAAGTATTTAACAAACACAATTATAAAAAGATTGATAATGTAACAGCGAATACGAAAAGGGCATGCATTTTTTTTTATATTGTATGATCTTACATGTGATTACCAAGCAACACCGGTTACAGAGAAGACATATTGACGCTTCGTTTAAAGGTTGAGAATTGGGAGGAGGAAGCCGCCAATGCACGCAAAACCACGACATAATTGAGTGGAAAAATTCCAACTCCAGTAATGAAAGCAGGAAAACTTTCTGAAAATAATGGATTTCTAATTTCTAGTTCCGCAATACCATAGCCGTCCCATACTTAGGTATGTGTGCAAGTTGACCCTTATCCGGTGTCATTGCCTTAGTAGGCAAATGCAATGCCTAATACATGATTCTTATGTGCCATAACGCGTTTATAACTTGTTACCATTTACATCGTGATCAATACCACGCGCTAACAGCCAATGCAAACATTATAACTCCCCATTAGCAGATTATTCAGGCTGATGAAACCGGTCTGACGGCTGTGTACGAATCTACAGAGTTCCATATCAAACCTTTATTATGTTAATCCACTAGTCAGGTTTTGTTGGCAATAAATAGAAAATATCAAGGCTGGATTCGAAATCCTCGTTATGGACGGATTTTTATCTTTGGCAATCTTCGTATCGCAGGTTTTAAGTCTAAAGTGTATATCTATTATCATATTTGAGATTAAAGTAATATAGGTATTGTGGATAGCTTTTTTCTACAGAAAAGAAGTAAAACATATTATGATGAATCCCACCAGTACAATGCTCCAATTACTGGTCCCAATCACCTAGTTTGACGGTCTATATATTTTTAAGTGACATTGGGATGTAAGACTACACCACATAGAGTGATGTTGACAGCATGACAATCTTAACTCTCCTTGTGAGAAAAGGCAGAATCCTACAAAAAGGGAACAAAAAAGGGCTGCTTAATATGTTACGTACCTACACATTTTTATGAGTACTAATGAATTCGGAAAGATTTCGTTAAAAGTCCTTCTGTTGTACGATATGTCTCTTGTTCTAAAACTGAGCTACAGTATAACAAAACCTTAGCGTAACAAACTATGAAACAATTTCTAAAAAGTAGATTCCAAAAGATGCTTTCATCTTTTAAAGTCTAAGTTCTGAATACTTCATCTACATCTTTCAAGCAATCCACTAATAAGTATAGCAAAACAGCCAATGAAGTGATAACCGTGTGTCTATCATTTCCACAACCCAACTTATAAGGCGTGCTGTTTTATCAAAATGAAATGTATTTATTCTCCACAAGAACTTCAGCAACTACGTAATTCACAGATCAAAGTTCTTGTTGTTTTTACAATGACTTGAAACGTTTCATGTCGTTCGATTATAATGTATTTTTAGATTTAGGATCCATGAAATAGCACAACATGAAATGAATTAATGGTCATAATTATACCTGTTTTCAATTATTTTATCGCACAAAGTTTTATTGTGCTATCTGAAAGCGATACGGTGCTTATCAGAATCAACTTGTTGAAGTAGCATGATTAATCTGTCTGGCGCTGACACACCCTGATTTCTTTGATTGGAAAAATACATTCATTCTTTGAACAAAACCCTTAGAAATGTATTGATACTAGCTGCGCCCCGTGGAATAATCCACGGGAAAAGTTTCACACTTATACTTCCACAGGTTTGTAATCGGATACACTTCGGAGAGCATATAACTGATCTGCATGATCTAATATCACCCTGGTATTTTTTCTATAGGGCTGTTCGTAGCTCGAAAATTAATATCCATCTCTGAAGTACTCGTAGCAGTATCATCACATCTCGTAAATAACCAAAGAAATAGATCTACGTAAGTTGATTAGGGAGGTACTTCCTTGTTTTTCATTTCTCTAACGCCTTTACTGGGTATAAAAAATGATTGTGTCATTGCTATGCTCTCGCTATTGATTTCTCTTTCATTTTCAACTTATAATTAAAACCGAAGAGCAAAGCCACAAGCAATTTTGTGATGGTAAATCTTTGGAATAGATTATCATTGTTAATGCAAAACATGAAGGAAAGTTGTTATAATTCAATAAAAAGTGTGGTTTCAGTGTTGCTTCAAATAATTAATGTAATTTTCAAGACAAAGACCAAGGCGGCCGATCAAATTATCCATGTAATTCATTCAATTTTGTAATTTTTTGTATACCTAAGTAAGTAAGTCCATGATTTTGATAAAAACTTTGAGTAAGCCCGTTTGATTTCAAGTATATAATACACATGTTCCATTCTGCGTGTCATTGTGCTGTTATGTGGCAGGCATGTTGCTTACCATCAGGCATATGTTCTGCTCGTCTCGTCACACTAAACAAAAACTATTATAGTTAAAAAAAAATGTGTCAACATGAAAAAACCCAAGGGAGAATGATTTAAATTAATTTATTAATCATATTTATTACGCTACAAGTTAAAAGTCACGTTGGGTAAAGCAATAACAAATAAATAACATACATACACTTAAATATATATATTTCAAAACTGATTTGAACAAACCTACTCAAAAACAGAATTTTGACGGCCTTTGGGTAAATTTTTGGTATACGGCGTGGCGGTTGGAAGTAACAGTGGAAACCCAAATTCGTGTGTAGCAACGGCAAAGATTTGCAAATTTATAAAAAATTGGGTAGGTTACCTTTAAATAATCCCACTAATATTATATAAATGCTTAAGTTTCTTTGGGTGGATGGGTGGATGTTTGTTACTCTTTCACGCAAAATCTACTGAACGGATCTAGATGAAATTTGGTACATGGATAGATCTTGAATAACAGTCTATTTTTTTACCTCGGGAAAATAACGGAATCGGGAAACTAAATAAACGGAAAATAAACCAGTAAAACTGCGGGGCGATGCTTATACGTACTTATATCCAGTCGTATCTGGTTTTCCACGAGCTTTCCAATGAATCTCTTGCAATTACGTCAAGATGTGGCTATAGTTATCCATCGCCGTCTAGCCGTCACGAGACAATATCTTCTCAAAAATAAACAGAAGCACTTTGCCAAGAAGATTTTCAGCGTGCGTTAGTCCTGACGCTAAGGCCCGTACACAAGTAAAAATAGATCCAACAGAACAACAAACAATTGTCTCTGTTTACATCTTAGGAAGAAAATTATTACAGTTTTATTAAATCATTTAGAAGCATTTCAACATTCATAATTATTTCAAAAATCAATGAAATTTCGAGTATCGAACATATTCTCGCACAACATACGCATTATGACCAAAACTTTTAATTTTCGTCGGATAAATTTAGAATAGAGAATACGAGTACCTACCAATTTAAAAATATAGGCATTTAACAACATAGGTGGGTTAATGAAGAAAGCAAAATGAAATTTTCAAAATTATTCAAGGTTGAGCAAATTTCATTGAATGCAAATGGAATAACTTGACGCGTTTTTGTGGTAGGATTCCATCCGTCACCAGCAAAAAAAAGTCCCGCTTCGGTGGATTGAACCGGATCGAACCAGATTACATGTTTATAATCGTTATCAACGCTTTGATTAGCGACCAGTGACGGCTTTATCGTTTTCTATACACTCGAGTGAAATTGATGGAGCTAATGCAATGATAACAATTTTTTTGTCTCAAAGTCTAGTCACGTTCGTGTATCTTTTGGTTCATAATTTTATTTACCCTCTATGGTATTATCAAAGTCACCTTTATTTCAAAATATCAGATTTATTGTACTCGTAAGAATGCATTCAAAGCCACTGAAATCTTTTTTGACAATAATGACTTATTTCTTCTTCTATATATGTATTATGTTCCGAGTAAAATTGCACGAATGCAAGAACCGCAACGAGCGCACACAAGTTTATAATCCACCACTACAAAAACTATAGTAAATATAGAGGCCAAAGAATGCGCCTGACGTCACGAGCGAGCCCACGCGTTGGCCAATCAGAATCAAACAGCAAGAGGCACGACTAGGGAAACAAGATAAACATTATAAAGGGGGTATAGAACTGGGCCAATAATGTTTAATTTTTCCTTTACTAAATCTCATCAGGAAACATGACGTTACTCTAAATTAACTACTATGAAGTATTTTCCAACTTCGATTTTCATTTATTTTAATATGTCTGTCCCGTTTTAGCCATGTATGAAAAGCATATGGAAAGAAAGAGACAACAATAGTTCATTATCATGAATGAAAATTTCGCGCTTGTGTGCGAACGCGATCGACGCGTTAGCCGTGCCGTGGTGTTTGCTGGCGACCGGCGCTGTCGGCTCGTATTCTTCATTGTATCGCGAGTTTGGCAAGACGTGCCATAACATCGTTAACAGCTCGTGGTGTGTTGTAAAATCTTTAAAGCAATCTAGTCGTAACGTCAGTGTTTGAAGATGGGTATTGTCGTGAACAATTTGCCTCTGGTGAGTAAATATCTAAACACGTAATAAATAAAAATTCAATAGCCGGCGTCGAATTGGAAAGCAACGGTAGTGTTGTAATGACCGCTTTGACCTTGTGAAACTCGCCCGCGATAGTGATCAACTATGTTTTGCTGCAAGGACTGCAACGGTTTGCTAGGTACGCTAATATAAAAGTAAAAAAAAATAATTGAAACACATTACACGATAGTAATAAAACTTGAACTATAGGGCATCAGGACAAACAACTTTTCGTTAAAATTCTGAAAAAAAATGTTCAAATACCCTAAATTAAAAAAATAAGACATGATTTGAAGTGTGAAATTTATGTAATATATTGAACGCTGCTGTAGTACTAATATTGATGGCATTAATCCACTCGCGGGTTTATCCGCACTATAAATCGAGTTTATAATTAGATGACCTCGTCACTTGAACGTCATGGGTAGGATCATTAGCGTAGGTCGTTCACTTTTTTTAAATGTATTAATATTTTGTTTCAGATTCGCGAAGAATGCGAAGTTTTTCACATAAGTGAAAAACAGCTCAGAGAAATTATGACCAGACTTCACAACGATCTGGAAAAAGGCCTAGGCAAGGACACCCATGCCAAATCCATAGTAAAATGCTGGATCACATACATCCAAGATTTACCCAATGGAAAAGGTAAAATACAATTATAAACAAATTTGAATAAATAATATATTTATAAAAAGTAAAACCACAAAGAATAATACTTTTCTTGTGCAGCGACGTGTATATTTTGGATTGAAATTGAAATTATTTTGTTTCAGAACGAGGTAAATTTTTGGCGTTAGATTTAGGTGGAACTAACTTCAGAGTGCTAATAATTAATTTAGGAGAGAATCACTTCGATATGCAGTCCAAAATCTATGCGATACCAAATCACATAATGACGGGTACCGGAATCGCTCTGTTTGATCACATTGCAGAATGTTTAGCTAATTTTATGAAGGTAACTACAACATTTAGACTTATTTACATTTATTTTCTTTATTATTGATATTATTGAATACTGAAAACTTATTTATTTACACAGGAGCACAATGTATATGAAGAACGCTTAGCGCTGGGTTTCACATTCAGTTTTCCTTTACAACAATTGGGTCTTACAAAAGGAATCTTACAGCGCTGGACCAAGGGTTTTTCATGCAGTGGTGTTATTGGTGAAGATGTCGTGCAAGGTCTTAAAGACGCTATCGCTAGACGTGGGGTAAGCATTATTACAAATTGTACTTTTTTTAGATATAGAGAAATCGAAATTACTCCGCATTCGAGTTGTACATCGCTCAACTTGCTCAAAAATGAACTAATTTCCATATAATAGTAAGATCAGTGTTATGAACCAGAAGTACATATATAGGTAATTTTACAGGATCTTGCTCTGTCTGTAATGGGCATACTAAATGATGCAACGGGTACTCTTATGTCGTGTGCCCATAAGAATCCCGATTGTCGAGTTGGGGTTATTATTGGTGAGTTGATGATGATTACTCAGCTCTCTTTACAAATAAGGCATGATGGGGTCTAATGAGAGCCATGTAGAGGCTTCCAAAACATGTTATGCTAACTCCATATTAAAGTTTCTGCAGGGCTGAGAATCGATAATTACGAGTTTCTTTTCAGACAGAAGTATTGTACGGAAATACCTAGTAACGTGAGTCTATTATGAATCAAAGTTTAAATCAAATTAGAAATCTGTAAATCAGTACTTAAGACAACAGTAAAATTTGTTGTCGAGTCAAGTTATCGTTATGTCGAAACGTTATGTCATCGATTGAAACATTTTGCATGAAGGTATAAGGGTTTATAATGTCCTGGATTGGCGGAAATTCATAATACAATTGGTTGTTATTAGTTTCGCCGTGGTAATTAGTTGATAAACACATCCAATTATGACGCAAAATTTAATTCGACCTTTGCTCGTCTTGTTGGGTGTGGCTATGACCAAGAAATATAATAATACTATTTGAATTCACGAAACAGAATTTATTGCAAATTCATGCTGTGACAAATAATGTAGACTAATTTATTAGTTTCAATTAAAAAATTAAAATACTATTCATTATGTAGACATACGAACAGTACAATATTCATAAGAATGGATAGTTCATATTGAACTTCTATCCCAGATTTCATACATCCAGGCATTTAGATTTGTATGACTGGGGTGGTGTAACATTGAAAGCCTCTACAATCAATCATCTTCAACATAATGACAAAAAAAATATATTATTTCATTGTTCTATGGAATGTCATCTTTTCTTTACTTAAAATGCATGTTTTTCTCCACTCTATAGGACGTACAGATTGAAATATGCGCTATTCTGAATGATACAACGGGTACATTAATGTCCTGCGCGTGGAAAAACCATAACTGCAAAATAGGACTCATTGTTGGTAGGTTTTACCTTATTATTATTGTGTGTATATATATTTAGTAGTGTATTTCGTCATTTGCTTTTTTGTTGTATAACTGCCTGTGTTTACTCTACGTCACCGTCATACAGAGGAATTTATCATCATTCCTGTTTTGATATCAGCTTAGTTCAACACATGCTTGTAATCTTGTGACATGCAATGAGGTATGCACTGTGTACCGTTACGCACGTGCGACTCAGTGACGTCTAACACAATTGTTTGTTCGCACTTATTCCTCACTTCAATAATAACTTAACATATTTGTATTTATTGAAATTAAACTTAAATTTAGCATGTTGCATAAATGATGGCTAAGTAAATGCGAATGTTTTTGTTCGAAGTTATATACTTTCGTATTTACGATACCCTTTATCCGACAAAATTGTAACGTAAGGTCACTGTAGCGACGACCTTTGCAAATACTTTTAGAAATCTGTTATGTTGTTTAGTTTTGTTTTTACTATACAGATCAAAACAGTAATTTGAAAAAACTAAATCAATAACATAAAACCTATGGTTTACTACGATAGGGAAGGTATCATGCTTTCATTGGCTACTTACTACCTATACAGTAAATTTGCATGTTTCTTAACAATTCTCACATCAATTTAACAATTGCGTGGGACATTCGAAAACCTTTAAAATTTCCATAAAACATGGCATGATAATAATCTATTGTATGTTCTTCTTTTAATGCGGTTTCTTATTTGTGTTGTTCCGGTCGATTTATCCACGAAAGTGCGTGTTTTCATGAAATAGCATTATAACGTTACCAAGTAATAGGTACTAGTGAAGGCCAAACATAGAGAAACGCAAAATAATTACTATTTAAAGACATGAGTGTTTTCTTGAATGAATCGACATATAAAAATATAAATTATTTTTATTTAAATTGCGTATTGTGTAGCTACATTTCTGTTGTTTTAAACCTATGATTGTGAATCAGTTATTTGCAGTTCGGTGTTGCTATAAAAACTTCAAATCAACATAGAGTTCAAATATTTTGTTGTGTTGATCTTAGGTATCCCTTGAATTTAGAATAATATTTTAAGATACCGTTTTGGGTCTGTATCAGACGATACAACCACATTTATTGTCCTAATGTTGTCGTGACTTTAAAATCAAATGCGCAACTTATTCACAAATCCAGATTTAAAACAAACTACGATTTATAGTTTTCTTAAAATTGCCTTTAGTTTCATAGAAACCGTTTAGCATGACGCATGACGAACTTCTATGTACGCAAATAAACAACGGAATCCTAATACAAAATTCGCTTCGAAGTATCCCGCTAAGACGTCAACGAGACGAAATAATGAAATAAGATTTTCAACTGACCTCTTAATACACAGGCACGGGCAGCAACGCTTGTTACGTGGAGAAGACGAAGAACTGCGAGTTGTTCGACAGCGATCCAGACAAGCCTGAGTTGTTGATCAACACTGAATGGGGTGCTTTTGGTGACGACGGCGCTTTGGACTTCGTCCGCACTGAGTTCGACCGCGACGTTGATAGCAACTCCATCAACCCTGGAAAACAGATGTGAGTATCATAATCTTGCTAAGTAGCTACTACGATTTAATAGGAAGTTAACTTTGGTATGGGATTTATCTTTGCTCACTAAACAAGTACACTGAAGAAAAGAAGAAAACGGGTGGTCATAAGCAGGAAACCTCTTTTTACAACTTTTGGGGTCTAAAAATATAGCAATTTTACCAACATAGAACACAAAAACGAATACCGCAAGCCGCAACTCCGAAATAACTGCTAACAAATTAATACCAATCAATCCGCAAGTTCTTTAAAATTGTCATTCTACTACCTAATATTGTAAATGCGACAGTTTTTGTGTACATGATTATGTATGTATAGATAGATGTTTATTATTATTTTAATCAAACATTTGCATTTAGAAAGTATTCACCAAAGGTGCAGGCGGTATTCGTCCTGAGGTTTGTAAAACCAGACGTCGATCGGACTAGCCACTATGCCACTAGGGTCTTTTAAATGTTGGGTTATAACAAAATGAAAGATAAACATCCCAAAAAAACAAAACTAACTATTGTCGGAATCATTATCTATCACTGGCTTATCGCAACAATATAGCAGTGTTATCTAAAACTGTTTGTTTTAACAAGGAAAGGGTTGCGATTTTAACCTTCTCTAGCGCAAATAATTCCAGTTAAAATGTACTGATAGTAGGTAGTAGGTAACAAACAAATGTCCATTTTCTGAGAACATTTTCCTCGTAGTTGCGTCAACTCATTTGCTAAACGGCGAGTTAAATAAAGCTAGAACTAATTAGATCTCACTCGTGTAGTCTGAGCTAGTTAATTTGACTCATTTACACTCTACCTAGACATCATACTCTATTGTTCAACAACTGTAACTAATGTTTTCAGGTACAATTTTCAACTATTAGAATTGCAAATATATGTACATAGTTCGATATTAGCCTTGTACAAACAAATTTTAAAAACGAAAAAGTTGTTAAATATGTATATCATGAAACTTTCGTGATATGAGATACTTAAATCATCTTATATCTACGGGTGACGACCGCAGTATAGTGCTAGGGGGATTTAAATTTTTGACATGACAACGTTTAATAGATCGATGAACGCCGGTTGCATGCACGAAAAAGTGTCCCGTTACGCTCATTGTGCGTTGCATTGCCGCATCTATCAATGGTTTGTTCATCAATGGTTGGTTTACGGATGATAGTTTAACGTGACAACGTGACTTAAACTATCATCCGTAAACCAACCGACTTTACAGACAACCAATTTTTTATGTTCAATGTGCTGTTCACAAATAACGTGCATCAAGTGCAAGTCTTCTTTGCTTCGTTACTGATCTGCATGATCTAATACCTCCTTGCCCTTTTTTCTATCGTACCTACTTCTCGTAACTCAAAGAAGCGGCACCGTTTCATGGTGGATATTCCAAAGACACGGACGAAGAGGTTTGAGAGGACGAAGAGGTTGGTCTACGTTTGTGATAAGAACATCTAGGCTGTGGAATGAGTTGCCTGAGTGGGGTTTCCCCGATAGTTATAATTTTGGTGTCTTCAAATCGAGAGTGAATCGGTTTTTTCTAGTTAAACACGCTCCATCGTAGACCGCATCGTCGCTTAACATCAGGCGAGATGGCGGTCAAGTGTAAACCTATAAAAGTTAAAAAAAAAAAACTTTATCTTATAAAAACATGTATTACGTATTATGTATATGGGTGCCGAAGTTGGCACCCTAATTATTTGAACCAAGCTTTCACTGATAGGTATATTAAAATTCATGAATTCATTGTTTGTATTTTTAAAATAATGACTGCGAACGAGATCCATGTCATACGTGAGTAATTATGAAATTATTCTACAGTGATGTCTAAATACGTACAGTACACAAATACGAAGTCATATTATCAGCCGTGCCTCACAAATGACGTAACGATTTAGGATCTCAAATTGTTTACCTCCCTTATTACAAAATACATCAAACAAAATTTTAGCCTCTTCCTATTATTAGGACATTACATACGCATACAATTTATTTGTCGGTGTTAATTTTGTGGCAACAATTGGTACATCTCGAACAACAAAAGATGGCGTTAGCAACCCTTAAAACGCGGTGATGTTTGGTTTCTGTGACAAATCATAGTTTCTCTGAAAATGTATCCTTTACCTACTTTTGCAAACACTGCAACTGCAATAGGGATGCCCAAAAAAGTGTATTGTATCGATATATCGCATCGTAACTGTATCGAACTTGGTTGTATCGATACGCGATATTATCGATTTCCTTTGTATCGATATATCGTATCGTAACCGTATCGCATGCCTTTCATTTAATATGCGATATAATAAGTATATATCGTGCAAAGGGTTATCTATTTAGTAGTTTTACTATATTATTTTTTTTAAAAGAAACAAATAATTATATGTATTTAGAATAGTTTTATTCAACAAAAAAAATCACAATTGCCATTGATCAGCACTTAAACAACGCAAAAAATAATAATTTGGATAAGCGCTGTGGATTTAACCTATTACGGCTTTCGGAAAGTGTGTACCCAGCTACGAACGGAATGACAAAGGAGAACATATACTAAACATTTATTAATCATATTTGACGGTACCTACTACAAAGTTCAAAGATTATTTAAATCTACCTCCAAGTCTAAATAAAAGCCGGCTGTTCTTGTTCCATAAACAATTTTGTCGACGTTATCATTCTCTTATTACTAATAACAATATATTCAATGGCACTGTCTATTATCGTTTAGTGATGATATAATAGGTACTTTAAATTTTTTTACAAATTAATCACCGACATAGTTCGATACGATATGGTAATGCGATATTTTTATAAGAATGCGATATATCGAAGCGTATCGTATGGTCAAAATATCGCATCAAATATCGATATATCGTATAGTGCTGTATCGATATTCCGATATATCGTATCGTAACGGGCATCCCTAAACTGCAAACATAAATGCAATTATTAACCATATAATATATAATTCCTACGTTCTGTTTGGAAATTTGGGCTCTGTACATAATGTAAATACGGGCAGCTTCCCAGATTTTAAACTGGCTGAAGCCCTGAATGAATTACGTACATTTTTGCAATACAATCATGATTCATGATGATGAAAAGTTTTAACTACTTTAACTAAGTTTATCGTATTTTCCTGTTAATTTGAGACAATTACTGTTGGCGTCATGAAGGTTACGTAATTCACAGATCAATAACATACGTATTATTGTACAAGAACAAAATTAAAAAATTTTGATTAACCCCCGCCTGCCTCGGATTTGTTATCTGTACAACATTCTACTAGTCAAGCCCTTTCATTTGATACCCATATTGAGGTAAGTTGTGAAGAAATATTTTGTCCGCCATTTTGTGGAGGCGGCCATTTTGAATCGATATTAACCAAACATAGCTAAGAACACCCGCACGGATATTAACCTTCAAATAAAAAAAACCGCATCGAAATCGGCCCATCCGTTTGAGCACTACGGTGCCACAGACAGACACACACACAGACAGACAGACAGACAGACATCGACGTCAAACTTATAACACCCCTTTTTTTGGTCGGGGGTTAAAAAGAGCATTTAATATGGTAGATTTTGTAATTGGGACGAGTTCAGGATAATTATTATAAATGCATAAATAACAAACATAATTATACGAACGTGCCCTATTTCAACTTTCCTGTTTTATGTTGGTTCTCCGTAAAAAAATATTGCCAAGGCTGATAAGAAGTTTAAATTGTATTAAGGAGAAGTGAAGAAGGATAATAGCTTCAACTCCAATACAATTGATGGATTGGCTCATACTTGCAATCACAAATCTGCGTAGTTTGTAAATTCCATCCACAGTGAACTGCTTTCATCTTCATAAATGTATTTCCATTAAAATGCCTAATCAAGTAGATACAGTGAGGTTACAAGAACAAAATTAAAAATTTTGATTAACCCCCGACTACCTTAGATTTGTTATCTGTACAACATTCTACTAGTCAAGTCCTTTCATTTGATAGATAGATAGATAGATAACTCTTTATTGTGACACAAGAACAGAAATATTACAGTAGAACACTTATGAACTAGCACCACAAATGGCGGCCTTATTGCTTAGAGCAATCTCTTCCAGGCAACCAGCTTAAAGGAAATTCGCCTACAAACATTTGATACCCATATTAAGGAAGTTGTGAAAAAAGAAATGTAATTCGCCATTTTGTGGTAGCGGCCATCTTGGATTTGAAATTTGTCATAGTGCAAAGTATTCTACTAGTCAAGCCCTTTCGTTTGATACCCATATTGCGGTAGTAGTGAAAAAAAAATATTATTCGCCATTTTGTGGTGGCAGCCATCTTGGATTTGAAATTTGTTATAGCGTATAGTACTCTGCTAGTCAAGCCCTTTCATTTGATACCCATATTGAGGTAGGTTGTGAAGAAATATTTTGTCCGCCATTTTGTGGAGGCAGCCATTTTGAATCGATATTAACCAAACATAGCTAAGAACACCCGCACGGATATTAACTTTCAAATAAAAAAAACCGCATCGAAATCGGCCCATCCGTTTGAGCTCTACGGTGCCACAGACAGACACACACACACACAGACAGACAGACAGACAGACAGACAGACAGACAGACAGACAGACAGATAGACAGATAGACAGATAGACAGACAGACAGACAGACATCGACGTCAAACTTATAACACCCCTTTTTTTGGTCGGGGGTTAAAAACAAGCGTAAACGATGCCCGTGGCTGGGTATATAACTAACTCTCTTCGTTTACGTCCTATAGTCTCGATCCTAAATGGTAATCCTATGGTAAATCCTCAAAAGTGTTAATATCGTCTTTGCGTGACCAACGAATTTTCGAATTTCCACATTCAATCATGTCATCCACTCATTCGCCAGGTGCAGGACGTTTCTTTTGATATCTGTTACCCTCCAATTTGTTAACGTTTGAATCCACCGTACTCATATTCCTTAGAAAAAAATAATTTCGAATGACACGTACTAGAATCGTTAGTAGAGTTAAACTGGGCAACCGCTTGGCTTGAAGATCGCCGGGTTAATTGCGCCATGTGTTTGTTTTTGTTACAAAAATGCTCTTGGTGAGCCTCAGCAAAAATAGCTTTCTTCGATTCACTAGATCTTTTAGCACGTGCTTATCTTTTATTATTTAATTTCCAGCCAAGAGAAGATGATATCCGGCATGTACTTAGGCGAACTTGTGAGGCTAGCACTAGTGAAGTACACGCGGATGGGCCTGCTATTCGGCGGGCGTGGCTCCGATCTCCTGTTCCAACGCGGCAGCTTCTACACCAAATACGTTTCGGAAATCGAATCGGACAAAATCGGAGACTACACTAGCTGTATCGACGTTTTGGAAGAACTTGGTGAGTGGTCTTGCTTTTTATTTCTTTAAGTTGTCGAACTACACTCGTTACCAGTATATTATGTACATTTATGTTTATAAATGTAGGCTATTATTTTTATTAGGCGAAATCAATGTAGTATTCTAAATCTACATTAAATCTAAGTGATTGTTACTTTATCTAGGTATACGTTGTAGAAAGAAAATATGTTACCAATGAGACAGTTGAACTTTGCTAGTTCTATCTTAAGCGACAAACACAAAGTTACAGTCAAATATTTATACCTATATATGGAAATCTGGATGTTGTAAATCTTTTAGATATTTTTATTGAAATTCGGTCGAATGGTATGCGAACATTCCTTTCATTTGTTGCTTCCTTTACACAGCGGTCGCCATACATACGTACCTACACATTTACTAATGTTTGAAATGCAAGGGGCAATGCTTCGAATATCTTAAGAATACATACAGTTGTATACCTATACATCTTATTGGTTTATTCTTAGGAATACATACATCGTATTGTACTTTGTACAGCTATTAACTAAAGTGTATCTTCCGATAAGACGCTATTTGAAACACATGAAAACATACAAGATGAAAAAGGCCAAAGATGGTGATATGCAATCATCATTGTAAGTGTATAAAATTATAGATAGGTACTTAAACGTGCTGACGGAAATTATAAATAAGTGCATCTATAGACAACACTAGTCGCAACTTCGCAAGGTAGCCACTAGTTTTAGGCTTTGTAAGGTTGCGTGTCCGCATTATTGAAAGTTCCATTGAAAAACTGGTTTTAAATCATATACATACAAACTGGAATTGCGTTTGACAAACGACTAAGGCTCACTTTGTTGTCGATTAAAATATGCCGAAAGTCAGTTACAATATCACGGCATGTCGTTTTTGATTACATTAATAAACAAAGAAAATTGAGAACGTTTAGTTTACTATCGATTGGCCTTGTCGGTAGTGATTCTGCTTAGTGCACGTAGGTCGTGGGTTCGAGTCCCAACCATGACAAACATATGCATATGTTTGTATTATGCCTGAGTGTTTCTGTGCATAATACCTAAGTTAGTAAGTATGACTACTTACACAAAAAAAAATGATAAACCGTTGAGTTACGAGTTACATACGTATTATATTATACCAACTATCTGGCTTCAATAGTACCTACTCGTAAAAGATTTGCTTAGTTTGTGGTTAGATGGTGTTGTATGAAAATCGAAAAAAGTTTCAACAATATACTTAGAATAAAACAGTCACCTACATTAATACGAGTAAAACAGCGAGTATACAATTTCCAGTAAAAAAATAATTGAGTAGGTGAAACAGGAAAAAAAATATTTTCCGCGTATGTTATGTAGTTACCTACTCGTACAAAGCATATTGTCATGATTGCTATAAGTCAAATATTCACTTCAAGTAGTGGGTGAAGAAGCATTTTTAACAATATCTACCTGTAACGGTTGTGAAGTATTTGCATCAATAATGTCGCAACTAAACTTGATAAACGATGTCCACATGTGGTTGCATAACTTTATAAGCCATTACAGTACAACTTGTACGAGACACTACTTTGAGAGCCTATGAACTTTACCTACCAGATTGGACACAGAAATATTGTTAAGTTGTCATCATGTATTCAAACCAATTTTAAGCAACCTACAAACACGAATTACTTTTTATTCATTACTATAATAACCATCATTTGAGGTGTAATTGGCTAGATACGTCTGTCGCAAAGATCTTTGGGCCAAGATCACCACACAGTGAAATCCAGATTGCGACGTTGCGGTAGACCAACTACGAGTAATAGAGACTGGTGAAAAGAGGATAGACAAGCATTTGTCCAACTTTGATACAATTCAGGTTTTCTTAATAATAACGTAATAGATTAATTTGACGATCAATGACCTGATAGTTGTGTCAGTGAAAGGCCTTATAATGAAATACTAAGAGGCTTTGGCTAGACGTTTGGATCAAGGGTCTGATACAGATATAGGTTATGCAGCTCTAACCTCTGGTAGCATGAGTTCTGGCCCGCTACCGGCGATAATTTAGATTTATTTTATGTTTCTGTTATTTTCCTTTTGTATAGCTGAACGGAATTAAATTAAATACCTATGTAGTAGGTAGTAGGTACATTACCTGGATAAATACTACTACTTTGTATCCCGTTATGGTTAGTGGTTGTTAAGTAGCAGTTAATACTAAGTAGGTCCATGGTGCAGCTAGTTAGGTAGCTAATAACTAATTATAAAACCAACTGACCATTTCTTCCACATCATCTTTCAAACAATAATAAACGTTTAAAATCAGTCCTTTCATTTATGAGCTGCAATACCACAGACAGAAACATCCTTTGCATTTTAAGTCTAGATTTATGAACGGCCCTCAAGGCCTTAAATAATAACTGTCGTAATTAACAATCCTACCACAATGACGACAATTTGTTGGTCGTTTAATAAGAGTAGAGCCCGTATAATCGCGCGTAATTACGACGAATACCTACTTAATTTATGTAGGTAAATTACCTGAAAGAATAGTTTTTACGTTGAATACTTGCACTTACAATGAACTCGAGTTACATCTGAGTTTACTCACTCACCTATTTTCACCTACAGAAATATTTTTTGTGCAAACATTTATAAAGCATTATCCAAAAATTACATACATACTTAAATAGTATTACAAACGAAAATAATTAAGTATTCAATTAATTCAGATAAACGTTTAATATGACCTCTTAATGATCATATAAACTTCAATTTTTTATTATTATTTACATTACGTAAACAATAATATTATCGACTTAATTAATTTACCTACCTACTGCATACCTAGTGAAAAAACAAAACAAAATGTGTTATTGTCACGGCCTGAATAATACTCAGGTCATCTTCGATGATAAAGCATTACTCATGGATGCAATTATATGATACATAAAATAAATAAAGTTAAGTAAAAAGTTTCTCATCACTACCTATATACTAACTTTAACATTAAGGAAAATATCGCCAGGAAACCGGTACCTAGGAAGTTCCTATTAGGAACTCTTTATTGTTCAAAACACATAAGCAAAATGACACATTCTTTAAAGTAGTCAAACAAATCGCGACATTATTCTATGAGCTATCTTTTTCAGACAACCAAAACACGGTATATGGGTCGCTTTGAGGACATGTCTTGTGTCATCCACCAAGCAGCGAACTAGCTGGATTATGGCCTACCTGTTACTAGGTTTCTTCTAGTAAGAAAATCCCTGCAATATCAACATAAAATTCGCTAGTTATAACAATCTGCATTTTACAACAAATTAAATGTAGGTATCTCATTTAAGTAATAATCACAGAGAAGAGAATAATTAAAGTAACAAGGATTATTTATCATTAGTGATATCATCATGCTTGTTTACGTTTTACAAATTCGTAGCGTTCCGGAAACCTCGCTGATAGTAGTCAGTACTTTGAGTCTTCTTGGTTTCGTTACTACCATATCTTTGTATGTTATCGTATTAACCATTGACTGGAGTCTGACCTTTTTGTTTGAAGACGGTTTATCTCCACAAGATATCCGACTGTATTTGTATTTGGGTTTGGTATGACATGGGGTTGAAACCCAAAGTGTGTCCCATCGACATCCAGCCTGAGTGATACTCTTCTGTACTTTGCACCTCTCAACTTTGTTTTCTTTTCACACGCGATAGCTAAGTTTTGCAAGTGATCGCAATTGAATTGTCCGATCATAGAAGCAATATTACCGTATTACCCAAGCAGGTCAGCAGATGTTTCAACCTAATACCCTGACGTAATATAACCTAATCCACCTCCTACAACTAACACAAAAGGACTTCAGACAGTAAGATTTCGGCTTAGCTAAAAATGCGTTACCAGAGTTTTCCCAAATGGTAACTAATCTTGTGTCGTCAAGAGTAAATCTAGATAATCACGCTTCATGGTAGACATGGTCGCTTATCAGGCGAGATGGCGGTCCAGTGTAAACTTATAATAATAGAATAAAAAACTTATGCACATACTCGTACCTACATCAATGTATACATGAAGCATAGATACAAGAAAACATTTCAAATACTTAGCATATTCTGTTGCTGGACTCAAAGAGTTACTACATTTCGTACAACGACTAACACAAGGGCACTTCAGTACCTACCATCTCGCCTTCCGTTTTCTCGAATGGTCACAATCTTGAACTCTTCAAGTCAAGAAAATTCCGTTCCTTCTAGATAAACGCGCTTCATCGTAGACATGTGACAAGACCTAACTCAAAGTGAGAAATTCAAAATTCAGCCACATCCTTTTACAACTCGGATAAGAGAGCGCCACACGAAGCCGCGTCCAGTCGGCGAAATTATTTGTATTGATGAAAACAAAAGCTCACCATGCTCATACTCATAGACACCCCAATGGTTGGTCCAATTTAAGCGTATAAAATAGCAATAATGTGCATAAACATCCTCTTACCCCAAACGCATATACCGTATCCGTTCCGTCGCGGGTAGACATTGTAATGTAAATGCTAACAGCTCACCATTTATTCTCCCAGGCTTGTCGCACGCGACGGAGACCGACATGGCTGCAGTGCGGCACGTGTGCGAGTGCGTGTCGCGACGCGCCGCGCACCTGGTATCGGCCGGCCTGGCCACGCTGCTCAACAAGATGGACGAGCCACACGTCACCGTCGGCATCGACGGCTCCGTATACAGATTCCACCCGCACTTCCACGCGCTCATGTGCGAAAAGATTGCGCAGCTCGTCCGCCCTGGGTTAACGGTAAGATCTTCATCTAATACCTTTAAACGACCAATTCTTGTAACTATATGTATACGTTACATATGTACCGTAAAATTGTCAAGCACCGTCAGATTATAACTTACTTAGGTATGTCTGCTTAGGTATCTACCTACGTCTAACTGCCAGTCGATTCTTTTTATTACTTAAAATGATTATCGGAGTTAAAAGCTAATGATGTTTTCCAACATTAATACTTAGACCTACGAAAGCAAAGAGTCGTAAAGAGCCCATAGCTCATGTGACAGAAGAGACAATCCCGTTATAGAACAGACCAGTTTTTTTTCAATTTCCACCTGCAGAGCATTCAAACTAGAACGATCCAACAATGGTCCAAAATCCGCTCTTAGATACTTGCAGGTTATTTGTTAGGTAAATGCTTATTGACCCCTTTTTTCCTTTGTTATAATAGACATAAAGGTTCATTGCAACGTTTTTGATAGATCAAGATAAGCCCTGTTTACGAGTAAGTATGACCCTGTACTGAAGCAGTAAGAGGCAAATTTACTGAGTTCCTTCCGTATTGAATTAACTTCTTTCGATGTTATTTCAAGAATAGATGTTTTCTTTGCATCCAGTAAACATTGCTAAGTACAAAATATAGTTTACAAAAATAACAAATCACTTCACACGAACATGGTCTTCAATCTTACTTAGCAAAAGCGATAACGATTGTTTGATCATCGTAGCGTTACATTACCGCAGCGATATAATTAACAGCTTTGACTAAGGATGAAATATCTACTTCGATTTACCTGCGCTAGATTCTGAGAAACCGAACAGCGTTTTTGCATCAGGTGCTAACGTGTAATTAAACAAAACGCACAATCATGGTGACTGTAGGATAAGATTTCACAATACCTATCGTCTACAAATATGCGTAGTAAGGTCTATATTTCAAATTTAAAAGTCCCCAGTGGTTTATCACCACCACTGTGACTCAGGGCCTTCTTTCACAAGGAGACAGTCCAGACCATAATCTACCATACTGCTCAAGTGCGGGTTGTCGGATGATACACGTCCTCGTAAGACATCTTTCTTAGAACATACAGGCTTTCTCGCTATATTTTCCATCACCGTTAAAACCAGTAGTAATGACACCACGTGTTAAAATACTGAGGTACTAACGAGGTTTGAACCTATGACCGACCTCACGCTTGCGAATTTCTATGTTCACGGCACTACGCTACGACGCGACGGCTAAGTACATAAGATTGATGTAGGTAATTGAAGTGAAGATTGAAAGCAGTGTGAGAGGTATGCCATTCCTGCAAAAGATAGTTAATGTTAGCCAAAGGTGATAAAGACCACACACTTTGCCAAAAATAATATGACGTCTAGACAGAGATAACATATCAGAATGACATATCGAATTTATGGAATAGTACCGAGCGATAGTGGCTTCTTTGAAGAAGAAAAATAATTACCAAGATAAAGCTGTTCTGTAAGGTTATAGACTCGTATATCTACGTAATTATACGTTCAAAGAATCGTGGAGCAGTAGATCCGGGCGACATATAAACACACCCTCTGAACTCGTTATCTAGTACGATAAATGATTGTTTATTAATGCCAAGCCAAGCCCCTATTACGTTTGTGTTCAACAAATATACTGTTTATTGTCAGCGTCAGAGATAATCGACTGTTTCGTTTAAACAAAATATAAAGGTCACAAGTCGAACTTTGGACACAACGCAATCGCTACTTTGCTTACTTCATTAATGATTCGATTTATGGACGATTTTTCGATACCTACCTAAATATATGATTGAAGATATTCCGATGACACGTCAATTTTTTGGGCATAATATTTTTAGATTGTAAATGTATCTATCAAAGATAGTACACCTACCTATTAATTTGCGCTAGATGTAGCGCTAGTAATATTTCTCTAACAACATTAAATATTGGCGCCACCTATGACGAAATTGACAAGAACAAAATTAAAAATTTTGATTAACCCCCGACTACCTTAGATTTGTTATCTGTAGAACATTCTACTAGTCAAGCCCTTTCATTTGATACCCATATTAAGGGAATTGTGAAAAAAGGAAATGTAATTCGCCATTTTGTGATAGCGGCCATCTTGGATTTGAAATTTGTCATAGTGCAAAGTATTCTACTAATCAAGCCCTTTCATTTGATACCCATATTGAGGTAGTAGTGAAAAATATTATATAATTCGCCTTTTTGTGGTGGCGGCCATCTTGGATTTGAAATTTGTTATAGCGTTTAGTACTCTACTAGTCAAGCCCTTTCATTTGATACCCATATTGAGGTAGGTTGTAAAGAAATATTTTGTCCGCCATTTTGTGGAGGCGGCCATTTTGAATCGATATTAACCAAACATAGCTAAGAACACCAGCACGGATATTAACTTTCAAATAAAAAAAACCGCATCGAAATCGGCCCATCCGTTTGAGCTCTACGGTGCCACAGACAGACACACACACAGACAGACAGACAGACAGACAGACAGACAGACCGACAGACAGACAGACAGACAGACATCGACGTCAAACTTATAACACCCCTTTTTTTTTGTCGGGGGGTTAAAAACTATTTTTGACAAATCTATTTGCAATCTTAAGGCCGCATTAATCATAAAATTTTAATTTTATCTATTGCAAAAATCAATAATTAGTTGTGTTCGCGTAAATCACGGTGACTGACGCCCAGTTATTATTCAGACTTTATCTGAATAATCCAGCGAGACTGATTTGATATCAAAGTACTTACACTATGATGTCAATGCGCCAAAATATATCAAAGGGTGTGAGCGGTTATCAGCAGTTTCGTCAATAACGGTGATTGTGACTATTGCATCATTCTCCATTGGAAGCACAAAACGCAATGTTTTGAAGTAGGTAACAACGCTTAACTTTTAGACTTTGATAGGACTTCATATTATAAATGAGACTCTGAAACCGCACATAGTACAAATCAATTTTATCAACTACTAGCCAACCCCACGAACGCTGTTCTGCCATTTAATTTTTTTTTATCAACCGATTGTAATCTCAAAGTGACGTGACACTTCATGTACCAAGTGATTTCCACCAGGTCAAAGAACGAAGATTAAATTGTTTCGATTTAGTTCACTCATATTCTAAAGTGCCGATTAAAATGCTTTTGTTTTATCCTTAAACCTATTACATAGGTACCCACATAATTTCATGTAAATCAGTCAAACCGTTTCGGAGGAGTATGAACAAACACGCATTACGACACGAAATTTTTAATATAAGAAAATAGAAACAATAAAGTTACCTATCATGTTAGCATGACCCTACCCATGTGAATGATGATGGATGTTTTATTTAGAAATGTTACATATAATTTTTTTTAGAGTAGGTTTAGGTTGTAGACCGTTATATTTTCAAATAACCTTTTACTGGACTAACGTTTAAATATCTAATAAATACACGTTCGTTTATTTTTAAGCAATTAAAGCGTATTTGCATAGTATTTAAATATTTTAGTTAGGTACCTATATCAACTGAGAGTTCCTAAGTTTGTTTGTAATTGTTTCAGTTTGACCTGATGTTGTCTGAGGACGGCAGCGGTCGCGGCGCTGCGCTGGTCGCGGCGGTGGCTTGCCGCGAGGTCATGGGCGCGAAGTAACCTCACCACGATACCAGCAATCTCTCCGGCCTTGCGTCTCGGCGACGCCTTCGCCTCTGCGACAATGGACTTCGCCCCACACTCCACAACTCGCGCTCACATCCGCTTTAGTTACACTTATTTCAACGCCTGAGCGTAGGTACTTAATTTTTGTCATGCGTATCAACGCAAGTCCAATTTTTGAATAAGGCGTAAGACCATATAAAGCTATAGGCTGTAATAGTACCTTTCATTTTAAGACTATTTCGTTAATTTTTAGTCTTATACCACTGTGTGCTAGCAATAGCTTCTATACGTCCGCTCTCTTGTGGAAAGCTAAAACGATATTGATCGACCAATTTCCATATGAAATTTCTTTAGGCACTAAGATTCAATGTTGGATCCTGCAATTACGTAATTCTACGGTTTATAGGGTTTTTTTTATGTACTTATTTATTGTATTAGTCTAGTCACAATTTTTGGAAATTGGCTACATAAATATCTATTCGTTAACGATATTATTTTGCAATTCTTCACGTTATAAATTCTTAGAGCATCGCCTTGCATCTAAGTACATAAGACTGATTGAGTTAACTGGGTCGGATTTTAAAGGGACATTTTAAAATATTGATAGCGACTAAAATATCGTTGTCTTTGTTAAATCAACAATAAAAAATGTGCTTCCAAAATAAGGCCCATTATCGAGTTCTAGAACTGTGAAATATATCACTGAAATGGATCTTAGTGTCACTTGGTGCACAACTGAAAGTATTTCGTTGCAGTACCTATCTTAGCCAGCACACAGTAGTTTGGCGCGAAATGTTAGTTTATATGACTAATATTTTGTTGATTTAGCAATAAGTAGGTTTATGGCATTGTACATTTGTAACTTATGTATTGGGAGAGAAAGCTCTTTTAGTATATGTGCGTACGAAATTTTATACACCAACAATTTTATAGACACTAACTTAGGTGTTTATATCATTGAAAGAAATAGATTTTATTACAATTTATCCACAAACATTTTCAAATAGTATCTTTAAATAGCACACGACTAATTATTATTAGTTCAGGATGTAAGTTTGAATGATTTAATTTATAAAAGTTTGTACTTACTTATCTAGAATACATGTAGTACTTTTCCTACGTGTGAATCTCAAAACGTATCTTCTTGTATTTTCTGCAACAGAAAATACATATCCTACAAATAGTTTTCATCTTTTTATCATTCCATTAAAATTGATCATTGATAAAAATATTAACAATAAAATGTTTAATAACGAGAATTATGATATTTAGAAGTTTTTAAATACTAAAGAGAGCTATCAAGAACTTACAAATGATAATAATTAAGTAAGTTTGTTGTGGTAACACAACAATTGTATTTTATTTTCCATCAATTTATACATATTTCAATGAATAATGTTGAAAACATAGCTGAATTGTTATAATTATTTTGATATTTTACTGTGATAGAACTAGGAATATTCATAAATGTATATGTATTATATTATTATTTCCACATGCCAAGTATGTACTTAGTTAATAATAGTGTATCATTTTAGCGCTATGGATTTAGTTTGTATTTTCATCACAATAATATATTTTATGTTCATTGAAATGTAGATATTTACCGGCCCTGAAGATTTTCTTTCAAAAGATACTTACCTACATTATTTTTATAGTTCCTAGATACAAAGTAGGTGCATTTCAGTTTGGATTATATTATATTGTTGTGTGTGAGTGTCACGTTTTGTTGCATGCTTTGTAACGAAGTTTAAATAATTTGTAAGTAAATAGTTAAGTTATTTGTACATAGAGATATCCAACGCTTATGACTTTATTACTTAGGTCTTATTCTGGAAGTAAGTTTTAAAATTAGACACTAATTATATTATCTCTGTATTCCTGAATATAATATATAAGATTTTTTTATAGTTTTGCGTGCATAGCTGCATTACATACTACATTCTAGAGCAGCACTGTCGTAAATCTTGACGACATAAAATTGCATCTGATAAAATTGTCACTAAGAGTCCTTTATTTTTATTACAGTCCATCATGATAGGAAGAGCAATTTAATTTTCTAATTTTAAAATGAACCTTCGGTCTAAGACGTGTTATCTCCTTAAGTGACGCTAAAATGGAATTTGTGTTGTAAAATATTACGTTTTAATGTTACGAGGGCAAATCATTGCGTTAGGATTAGGGTATTACGTATTTTATATTTATTATTACCACAAAATAAATCATGGTCGTAGCGAAGCAGACGTTTACAATCAACAAATGTTCGCGTTTGATACATTTTTAATAATACATTGTAAAGTACAATAATATATTCGAACGTTTTATAAATAAAATGATTTAATATTGTTCGGAAATGAATTATTATCGGTACGATTTGATTACAATAGGATTGCTACTTATTTTTGTTTGCTCAATTCTAAATTCATTATTCAGTATTTATGTAACATCAACTAACGAAACAAAGGTACTAAACACACAGTCATAGGAAACTATTTCTCGAATTTAATTTACTGTCAAAACTAAAAATGTATTAAGTTTTTTAATCATCAAATGTAAAAAATGAAATGTTGACATACCCACTTATTCGAAGTTTCCCAAAGTCTGACATTTTTTGTACAGATAGGTGAATACATATTTTTAGACTAAGATATTTTTACACAGAATTTACAATAGTAAAGTTTGATGAGATCAACTCTAAAAATTGTGAATCGAAACCTGCTTCAGCTACTAAGCTTGTCGGATTCCAATACTTAGATTCTAAGAGTGCAAACTTGATTAATTTATCATGTAGAAATATTTAAGCATTCCAAAGGTAATCATGAATATTAGATAACATTTTAATTAAACTTTTGGAGTGTAAGATTTACTTAAATAAATCCTTGGTGTTGCAAAAGGGTCCTATTTCATTAAGACACCGTGGTAGCGAAACTTTTTCAATATTTTTTCCCTCAAAAACAACACAGCTAAATCGAAATTCTCAAGTAAAAGGTTGTGTGAGTTTTATACTCAGTCAATAAATCGAGATATTTTTTTAGCTTCTAGGAATATCTTTTTCTTATTTCTCTTTACTAATTTTATTTTAAACCGATTTCAAGAGTCGCAGCTACCTATGGTGTCTCAGATGAATAGGAAACCTCACAATTTTACGAAATGTCTGTACTTACTGTGTGTATTGATGATTCTGAATTGCGAACTAAAAATATATCTAAAAAGTATCAAGTTAACTATATAAGCGTATTATTTTAATCATTGATTTTATTTTTGTTGGCCCACTGTGGCGAAAATTGTTTAGTCAGGTCATTTGTACCTCTAGAAATGTTACTTAAATCAAGAATAAATGAATTAAAACGTTTAAGCCTATCTTTTATTACGCAAAAAAAATGTCAAATCGGTATAGAAAATCGACGGTTTGTGCCGTCTATACGAAATTGAGGAAAAAAATACCTTTTTCTTTATCTTACCTATTAGGTTTGCATTTGACTGTTTTCTAGCTTCATAATACCTAACCGACTATGTGGTCTACGATGGAACATATTTTGTTAGAAGAAATAGATTCACTCTTCACTTGAAAACATCCAGGTTATTTCCACCTGAACAAACCTACTCAGGCAACGTATTCCAGTGTAGCTCAAGTACAATTTTGTAATAAGGCGGTTATTTATCCTCAAAAAATATCCTATAAATATGTGAGTATGTATTTATCTCCATTAAATTGCAAAAAACGTCACATGACAATAAAAACATGAAACAATGAAATAAAAACTTAATTGCACACGGTGTGCAAATTTGACTAGAGAGTCCTAAGTCATTCGCGGTCAAACAACGTGACGCGTAATTTATATATATACATATTTTATTTTTGTGAGTTTTCACTAGGTATGTTTATTCATAAAATATTGTCAAAATTAAATTACAAAGTTGTCAAAAAAAAAAATTAAATACAAAAACACGCAACAACAAAAAAATAAAAATTGTTACTGGTCAAATAAAAACTCCCCCACGCGCCGAACGTCGCTCAAAGGTCCCCATAATACTGGCCGCATTCCCCCGCTGGATCGCCATGGAAATCCGCTGAACCAGATACCAGCCAGCCCCGGGAGTCGCGTCGTCTGTCACGCAAACACCGTCCCAGGTCCAGCACGAATCTTCGTATTTTATTATATAATATGATATGAAACAAAAAAACTTACCGATTTAAAGTAACGCCAGTTTTCGGATATAAGTGACCAATTTACAGTATTCACAGTAGGTAAGCCTTGGGATGGGTAACGAGAGTTCGAAACTTTCCACATTTCGCTAGAATGGGTCGAAAACAACGCTTATAGGTTCAAAATCCATTTTAATAAATTGCTTTATCTCTGCTGAAATCATAAAATATGCTTGTTAGCGACAGCGAGACGTTCCGCGAGCGTTCAGTACCTATTTAGCCCATGTTCAAGTAGTAGTCCATGGAAAAGACTTTCTAGTTTTATACTTACAGTGTTGATTTGTTACCCATACATAGTTATAGTGAAATAGTGTTAGTATTTAGGGAATATTCAACACATGTTCTTAAGTTAATACAATTGTGAATTGTGAATGGTAATTGTAAATATAGATAAAAAGAATGTTAGTTGTTAAACAAGGCTTTTAGTTTAAGTTATTTTATGGTCAGGATGCGCCTACGGATATGGCTTTGTCTAATAATGAAACAATATTGAATTGTATGGAGTCGCTTTCTCTTTGGTCCGTCCGACCGACAAGATAGAACGAACCCGGCGACCACCTATTGTTTCATTATTAGAAGGTCCGCCACATGTGCGCATTTGACCGAACCATGGGAAAAATCCGTAGGCAGCATAAATGTATTGTAACACGGAATATCATCCTCTTGCCTCACTGTTAAAGTCCACGGTTGAATTAACGTTAATGGAAATAACCGTGGACGCTGGTCATTGTAACATGGGACCAGGAACTACAGTGCAGGCCAGATGGGTGATGTTCCGGGCATTCGCTCGAGAATTCCCGTGGAAGACGGACGTGGAAACGGTCCGCACCAGTAATTGTAAAGTAGAATAAGTTCATTTGTAATCGTAGTCTTAGTCCATTTGTAAAATACAGTTTGCTTTAAACATCCATCGTTTGTCAAATAATTCCGCTCTCCTGAAGAACTAATCACGATAGATCCCCCAAACTATTAGCGACGCCAACCGCGAATAACATTTATTTAATACAGTCCATTATAGAAAGTCTAGAATCGTCTAGACCGAGGCGTTGCTAATAGTGTTTGGTCCTTCGAGCCGGATCACAGTGATTAATCCTTCGGATATTTTGTAAAATCTGTGTTATTGTTGTGTTACTAATTTTTCTTTTTGTTAAGCAATGGTTCTAACGCGTAGCCAGGCCGGTCAGGAGAGCACGATGAACACACCAGTCACCGGGCTACGAGACGACCCGGAGGAAGCGCGGCGAACCATCCGCTTTGAACCTGCTCCGAATTCACCATCGAGAGGGCAGCACGAGGTATTACCTAACATTTCTCACCAGCAGGAGGGAGAAGACTCCGTGAACGGAAGGCTAGCAGGACCTTCAGCGGAGGAGAGCGAACGGTACTCTCAGGCAATACCACGTGCGGCCGGCCCGCGAGCGAGCGCGGAGCGGAGCCGCGAGCCGTCGCCGGCGCGCTCGGTGTCGTCCGTCCGATCGACGAGCAGCGCCGCCGAGAGTGAGGCAGGTACGTTTCGAAGCGGAAGAAAATTATTAATACTTAGGAAACAAACAGAATTGGAGGCAGAGCGGATACGAAGAAGGCTAGCGTTTGACATAGAATTGGTAGAGTCAGAGGATAACGTGAATGAGCCTGTAGTTAACGCGAACCAGATAAGTTGGATAGGAAATACAGCAGCTGTAGATGAGCGATCGGTGCCCGGTGAACAGCGTGCAGCTATAGAGCGACGTCCCCTCTACGAACGACGGGGGGAGCTGACACGCAGCCGGCTCTGTGACGAACGGATGGACACCGGCGAACGGCGTGCGGCCCTAGAACGACGGGCCCTTTCCCCTGACCTACGGGGGGAGCTGACACGCGACCGGTACGATTACGGTGAGTTACCACCCGGCGAACGGCGTGCGGCCCTGGAACGACGGACCCTTCCCTCTGAACTACGGGGGGAGCTGACACCCGACCGGTACGAATACGGTGACTTACCACCCGGTGATAAGCGTACGGCCCTAGAACGCGGGGCTACCTTCCACGAACAACGGGAAGAGCGAACACGCTACCGGTATGAACGTGAACAACCAGAACTTGGTGAACAGCGTGCGGCCCTTGAATGTGGGACGCTCCCCTACGAACCTCGGGGAGACCAGACACGCAACCAGTCTGGTTGTAATATTCTAAACTTGAATGAACGGCGTGGAGCTCTAGAAAGCAGGGACACCCTGCGAGTCACGGGAGCAGACACGCAATCAGTGTGGTAAAAACCGACGGCGTTCAAAATCACCGACGCCATCGGGGAGCGCCTCGAGAACGCGAGGCACCGATCAGATGGTAGAGGCTCTAGAAAAATTGGTAATAAATCGACCGCCACCGCGTCAAATTTATGATTTACCAATATTTTCAGGTTCTACAAACGAATGGTTTTCGTTCAAAGCAGCTATGCGAGAGACAACTCGGCTCTACGGCTTTTCCCCCGCGGAGAACATGGCGCGGCTTCGGAACTGCCTGCGTGGAAGCCAAGGACACCGTTGCGGCCTTGCTTCATACGGTGAACGATCCAAACATCGTAATGAAGACGCTGGAGCAGTGCTTCGGGCGGCCAGAGGTCATCATAGACAGGACTCTCAGCGAGCTACGCCAGTTGCCACGACCCGGTACATCCGCGAGCGAGCTTAACCTCTTTGCGGTAAAGGTGCAAAACTCGGTGAGTGTGCTTCGAGTTATTGATAATAAGGGCTATCTGTATAACCCGATGCTATCTCGAGACATACTCGAAAAACTAAGTCCACACCTGAGATCGAGATGGTGTGACTACGCTGAACATCACGCCGACAGCGCAGATCCAGAGATCGTCGTGCTATCTCGCTTTCTGATGAAGGAAGCAGACTGTGCGCTTAGATATAGCTATACTACACCAGTAGCAACGGCTGTAGCTCAAAGGCAACAAGCACCTGCAATGAGTAGAACAAAACAGAAAAACCTGTCCAAGAATGTCTATGCACTTGATGACGGAAATAAAAAAGGTGAATACAGTTGCATAGTGTGTAACGGTAATCATGTTCTTACGAAATGTTCTAAGTTCCAGGGTATGAACGTGAACGAGCGATGGGAACAAGTTAAAAAAGACGGGCTATGCTTCAAATGCATATCTAGTCGCCATCGCCGTGTGAACTGCAAGGCGAAGATGTGTGGGGTCGACGGATGCCGGCACGCACACCACGCCATGCTGCACTCCGAACGAGTGCAACCGTTGAACATTGAAACGACGGAGCCCGCTGATCGAGCAGACGATGTCGAAATAGTCACCGCTACCTCAAGTAACACTAACGAGAGAGAGGTAATACTTAAGATTTGTCCCGTCACACAGTAAGCGGACCGCGGGGTCGTATGAAAATCTTTGCACTCCTTGACGAGGGATCGACCATATCCCTGTTGGATGACGAAGTGGCTCGACAAATCGGAGCAGAGGGGCCGAACAAGCCACTCAGCATCAACGGCGTGAACATGGAAACACGAGACGCGTCGAGTCGACTCGTTAAGTTTAATTTACAGGGTGCCGATAAAAAGACGCATAGCGTACGAGCGAGAACTATGGAGAACTTACAGCTTCGGTCTCAGTCGATCCCCGAACAACTGCTGCGCCTGAATCATCATCTGAAAGACTTAGACCAGGCAAGTATTTGCTATGAGCAGGTTAGACCCAAACTTCTCATAGGTGCAGACAACTGGGAATTAATCGTGTCCCGGGAACTACGCCTGGGCAATAAAAACCAGCCGGCGGCCTCAAGAACTACTATCGGCTGGGTTATTCACGGATTATGGCCACGGACGGCGCTGAGACAGGAGTCGGAGCAAGTACTCCATATTTTCAGCGAGAATGAGGACCGTCTCGAGAATGTCGATAAAAATGATTTTCTATTTCCCTCGAAAGCAAAGGTAAGTAGACCTATAGAACGTACCATGGTCACCTCTCATGGCACGGTTGAGAGCGTCAGCTATGAAACAAGCCAACCTTGGAACAACGAAGGCGAAACAAACCGATCGCCGATAAATAAGGTTGAGCTTGAAGGACAGGTATCAGTACACCAACCAAAAGAGATCACCGAATCGGGAGAGTTCACGGATACCAACTACCAGGTATTGAATGAGGACTCAAACGAACTGCCAGCGAGAACGGGATCACATCCATCATTTGGTTGCAAAGTTCCGAACAAAATATTGGAACAACAATGGAAGACGGCGAGCAACATTGTGAGATGTAATTCGTCGCATAGCCACACGGGAAAAAACTGCAGTATGAAATGTCTTAATAATGTGCGATTGATTTCAGAGCTGCAGTTGCCCAGGTGCTACGGTCCGGTGGAGGAGGCCGTTAGTCGATGGCTTCACATTTTCTGTGTAGCTACCGAATGGTACCGCGACAATGGGTTTGATGTATATCGGTATGTATCAGATAACGGATGGAACTCACACCGGGGTTCTTCTCAGACTAATGATATGCTTAGTCTTTTAAAATCTAAGTTTAATGTATTAGTAGTTTGAGAAGGTTTGTCATCACACTGCGTTGTGTAAGAATAATCAAGACCTACTAGACATAAAAGGTTCTCAAACTACAAATACTTAAATAGAACAACTACACTTGTTTTTCTTTATGTTGACAGATGTAAAAAACTTAGATAAGATCACCTACAACGGGCTGAGGGACAATGGTGGAAAAATGTCAGTACTTCTGCTTCAGTGAAGAACCACAGCTGTTAAGAAAAAGGAAGAAGTCAGTTCCATCTCGAAACAGAATCCAGATCCAGATCTGAATGAATCAGCTAGTTAGTGGGTAACTGGCGCAGCGAACGTCTCCGTCGATGAAAAAACACGCAAACCACGAACGCGTGGAGAATGACCTCCGGCGACGATAATGAGCCTTATACTACGATTCGCGGCAGCATACGTAGAGTGAGTGTACCTCTGCGGGACTACGAAGTACTCCAAACATTGCTCATCAAGGCGAAGTATTGTGCAAGAACTCTGACTCACGTTACCGTGGACCTGCAAGACCTGGAGACCCTGACGTCGAATGAGTTTATTGGGCACGTCAGCGAACCACTCGACCACAAAGCTTCGTGGACCAGGCGACCGGCGCACGTGGCGCGCCTGCTGCAAGCGCCTGCTGATGAATAAAGCGGCGTTGCACAACTGACTACTTCGGTATTGCGCGCGACAAGGAGCGAGCAGCACATACAACTACGGGAAGGTGACCTAGTCAGACTTGTTGACCCCAACTTGCCGAGGAACATGAACACTGAGAGATATTGCAGTAACTTCTTCTTACTAATCTTCCCTGAACCTGATGGCAATGTGTGCAGCGTGAACGTAAACACCAGAAGCGGAGTAGTACCGACAACGAAAAGACCGACTTCGAAACTCGCCGTGCTACGCGTAGATGGCTCCGCCGAGGCTTCGCCGGGGGGGGAGACTGTTAGCGACAGCGAGACGTTCCGCGAGCGTTCAGTACCTATTTAGCCCATGTTCAAGTAGTAGTCCATGGAAAAGACTTTCTAGTTTTATACTTACAGTGTTGATTTGTTACCCATACATAGTTATAGTGAAATAGTGTTAGTATTTAAGGGAATATTCAACACATGTTCTTAAGTTAATACAATTGTGAATTGTGAATGGTAATTGTAAATATAGATAAAAAGAATGTTAGTTGTTAAACAAGGCTTTTAGTTTAAGTTATTTTATGGTCAGGATGCGCCTACGGATATGGCTTTGTCTAATAATGAAACAATATTGAATTGTATGGAGTCGCTTTCTCTTTGGTCCGTCCGACCGACAAGATAGAACGAACCCGGCGACCACCTATTGTTTCATTATTAGAAGGTCCGGCCACATGTGCGCATTTGGCCGAACCATGGGAAAAATCCGTAGGCAGCATAAATGTATTGTAACACGGAATATCATCCCTCTTGCCTCACTGTTAAAGTCCACGGTTGAATTAACGTTAATGGAAATAACCGTGGACGCTGGTCATTGTAACATGGGACCAGGAACTACAGTGCAGGCCAGATGGGTGATGTTCCGGGCATTCGCTCGAGAATTCCCGTGGAAGACGGACGTGGAAACGGTCCGCACCAGTAATTGTAAAGTAGAATAAGTTCATTTGTAATCGTAGTCTTAGTCCATTTGTAAAATACAGTTTGCTTTAAACATCCATCGTTTGTCAAATAATTCCGCTCTCCTGAAGAACTAATCACGATAGATCCCCCAAACTATTAGCGACGCCAACCGCGAATAACATTTATTTAATACAGTCCATTATAGAAAGTCTAGAATCGTCTAGACCGAGGCGTTGCTAATAGTGTTAATTTACTAATTTTATAGAAAACTAAATCAAAGAGATAATAGTAATAACAAAAAAAACTTCGGAAAGAAAAAACATATCGTACAGTAGGTAGGTACGACATGGTTCTTTCCGAGAACAAAGTTAAATGTAATATACCTACGTCACCCTAAAATCTATACATATGTACTTGTGTGTACACTGTACATACCTAATCATTTCAATTGCTAATTTCTTAACTCTTCTCAATTTCATAACAATTTCGTAATTTCATTCAATTTTCAAAAAAAAAATTTTTACGAAGGTTTTTGGAACGCTCCTTACGGCTGTTTTGGAAGTAGGTAGGGATTATACGCTGCGCGATGGAACTGAAAAAAAAAACCACTAAAATCGTTAGAAAAGGATATAACTGAAGTGACACGTAAAACTGCCAGTGACCAGTGTTGCCACGTTTATTTCTCAGATGATCGTACTTACCATAAATAATAAAATACCGGCCGAATTGATAACCTTGTCCTGCTGAACTCGGTAAAAAATTAGGCAATATGTTTATTGCAAATTGTTTAACTTGTATATTATCTGAAGGAACTTCGTTCCTACCCGGTGTCCATGACACCACACATTTTTTTAGGTAATATTAGTTAAAATATAAGAGGTTTATTTGTCGCTAAACTAAGTAGTTAATTCAATAAGTTTATTATATAGAGATGAGATGTCAAAAAGAATTCTCATAACTTACATTTCATTCCCATCAGCAAAACCTTCTTACAGAGTTTGTAAAATGTTCGGTCAGACTATGAGCAGATCATATTTTAGTTAAATTCTAAATTACGAGTAGGTATCATTTACACACTTCGATATATTTTTCTTTAACGCGCCTGAAGTAACTGTTGAATTAAATCTTGACCCTTTTGCCATAATATTTTATTAGGCGTTACGGCCTAGTGATATTATACTTTTCCAGATAACTCCGCCCTGCAGTATGACATGAAACCTCGGTGCCTGATCCCACTCGTTTGGCAAAATTAATTAGACTAGTTAAACTGTTTTATTTTATTGCACCTCTTAATATCCTATTCAATATTATGTCACTTGAATCCACACACCTTTTCTTGTGCAATTTGTTCATGATAATCACTTAGCAATGAATTTCTGTGGTAGGAATTCATTGATAAGGCATACTAGTTGCCACAGTAAGTACTAAGTAATACACTTTTGGGATGAATTCTAAAGTTATTCCTCGGATTTTCGGCGCAATATTTGGTACTTTAGTCATAAAATCATTTAACACACAACTGCTTATGCGCAAATCGGAATGTTCATATGAAACAGCCGCGGTGACCTAGTGCCGAGAACGAACGATTTCACAATCGTGAGGTCGTCCGTTCAAATCCCGCCTGCATCTCTAAGTATTTTCCGAGCCCAAGCTTGTTAACATCACTGGCTTTTACGGTGAATGAAAACATACCCGGCATGATCCAAGAAAGCGATCATTCATGGCACGCATCATCCGCCATCTTGCAACTGACCAACGCAATGGATTACGGCGATCTCTCTTTGAGAGTGAAGTCCCAGAGATAGGAACATAAAGTGGGCTGCAAGAAATGAATTTTCCTATACTAAACGAAAAAGGCCCCGTGAAACGGTCACATCATAATGATAAAAAATTTTCGCGTCTTCAAAATTTGCTCCAGAGTAAAATTTGTTGATTATGATAAGACTAGCATTTCATTTGTCTTATCTTCTTAATATACATAACATATTGTTTTGAGCACCCTGCAAATGTACCACTAATTTTGGGATCTTACATTCTAATCCTACGAGTATTTTATATTTTATCTAAAATAAAATAGAGTCAATACTCGGACCTTACTTTACAAGATTTATTTTTCTGGTCACAAAATAATATTACCTTTAACCGGCACTCTAAAACGCCAGGCCCTGTACGCCACGGCTCAAAAAATCATGTTAACAATCCAAATTTAAGCACAGAAATATGATTGTTAAAGGAATGTTTCTTATAGCAACACTAAGCTATAATCTTCTATTTTGAGGATCGATAGATAGTAAACATCTATATTTATTTAGTGTAGAATATTTGGATTTGGCAACACCATTATTTCTGTACTTAAATTATTATAGACGTCGTTGACGCAAAGGACCCGAAAGCGTTTGTCACGAACATGTGGCTATGACGGTGCAAAGGTTAACAAAATATATCTTATAGTATGTTCTACTTTATATAAAATATGAAACAAAAATATGTATTACACAACCAAATTATTCTATAATTATAACATGTTGGTCGATTTGAATAGGCTGATGGTTGGAGAAAATATACAATACTATTTATCTGAGCCAGGACAATTATTACATTCGAAATGGTAGGTACTATACCTACATCTTAACTTGCATATGATAAAGCACAAAATCTAGTCTCTATGTGCAGTTAACGAAATAAGTCTACATATTTTTTTAAGTAACCTTTGTTGTCCCCTGCTAGGTAAAGGCCTCTTCCAATTCCTATCATCCGATTTTTGACCTTGAAATGACCATACAAATCACAACTATTTTTGGAGTGGATTAATTAATTTTATTACATTAATGTTAATTTTAGTTAACTTTTTTACATCTTAAACCTAAATGTTACATGTTTTTTAAATAAAGATAGGTAAATTCGTAAATATTTTAGCTTCTTTCGGAGGTGCTAGAACGTTTAACTTTAAACTTTTACCAGGGAGCCACCCCATGAATCTTGAAAAAACAATTCATGCGCAAAAAAAGTTAGTGCTTTGATCTTTAAAAATACGATAGAAAGAAGCAGTCACAATGTCAGAAATGAATTCATGGTTAATTTCAGCACATAATACGAGTATACATATGTTAAGGCAGCCTTTTCAGACTGCTTGAAACTAGACAGGATCGCTATTTCGCTATTATCAAGTTAAGGAAGACTATATATCTACATAACCACGTAGATATAAGGAATAAGGATCAATCCATTGCTTTAGTGTCAATATTTGTTTTCTGCTCCCAATTACATCATTCAACATTAAATAGATTCCTGTACATTTCATTCATCGTCTTTAAAATCAAATCAAATAACCTTACTTCCTAATTAGTTTCTATTTGAAGAAACAGAACTGAATTACGAAATTGTCATTCAGTTACAATGAATTTGGTGACCACTATGTAGATGAATCAAACATTAGTGTGCTCAGCTAAGCTAGATTATCCCACTATTTAATTTAACCTTCTGGAAATACAGATCCAAGTATTGTCATGTTTTGGAGTAGGTATAGGCAGGATAGCCTAAATATTCTGCATTTAAATTCAGCAAACTTATAAACTATTTGATTAAATTTATTGTCCACGCAATTTGTGGAAACATAATCGACTGCGCCTTGATTTTATAAAATCATTGACATTTAATATAATCCTTATCACGAGTTCATACTTACATAAATCAGTGAAAGTGAGATGCGAATTCCATCAGTGCTCTTATACAATTCATAATTGCAAATTGAACATGCGCAACTATTCACTATGAGAATCATAAAATAGATCACATTTAGACGAAATCTATAGTCCAATTTCGACTGGGCAATTTTTAAGAGCCCTCAACAAAACTTAATTAAGACGACAGGCACAGTCTGATGGAGTTTTAACAGGCCTCTTTGGAGCCGAAAGGCGTTTTGAAGTGCCGGTACCGTACTGGATCCCGGATCCGATCCGCTCAGGTTCCAATTCGCCCGTTTCAATCTTAGCAAGAATAGTTTTGGAACATTTCAAGAACGCTTCCTCCACGTTCTCTCCCGTCTTAGCACTGGTCTCTAGGAACATTAATTCTGGAAATAATTTTGACTTTTACAGATTTGAAAGTGTAAATACTTCCTGTAATTTTTAAAAGTACTTAAGTAATTTTTAAAGTTTTGCAATCGAAATTACCATATTCTTTCCCAGGGGGTTTCGTTATGTTTCACGTGCTACTGAGAGGATACGGTAGGTTTGAGATAAACTCTGCCAGACCGGTGGATATACCCATTAAAGACCTTAGGGTGGTTCGTGTCTGCATCAATATGCTATAGTTACGGAAATATTTTTGTACCACAAACGCGGGGACAGTAGCGGTGCTGGTCCCCGAGGATCCGATCCTGTACAGGGACCTCCAGGAAATATTCCGAGAATTGTGTGCGGAAACCCTACGCTCCATCTCAGGGACTACACCCGTCGAGCAACGAGCCCAGCGCCCAAAGCCCCTTTTGATTGAGGATGGAGGGTAGCGTGAAATATTCTCGTCAGCAGCTCAGTACAACGTTATCGCATCTGGAGATCAGCGAGGTATCTTGTTCTCGCTCGGCTGTTTCATTCTGGAACATAACTTGTTCACAGAACGAAGCACCTGCCTCCTGTCATCTAGAGATGACCTACGCCACCTAAGCATAGAACTGATCAATGATAGTAACGAGATTCCTACATCTCATCTCGATGTTCATCTGGCCATGCAGCATAATGACTCCATTAGAGTCATTAAATCGCCCAATTTAAAACCAACTTTAGTATCATATGTATGTTATATGCAGGACCTTTTTTTGTGGGTGCACGCGGTGGCACGCAGTGCCCCCAAAAACGCAGGGGTGGCACACCAAATTCTTCAATAAATATAGACTTACAAATTTCTAGAATTAACGTGCCCCAAAAAAAGAATTGACTATAAAAGTTATATTTTTTAAATAGATTTTCGTGAATATTTAACGTAGTTTATAATCATAATCATACTCTTTATTGGTCTGTATATATGTATTTATCTATGTATGTTTATAGGTATTGACATCTATAGGCGTTCTACAAAATCTAATAAGTATTTCTAGGCGCTAGGTATTTCTAATAGGCGCAATCACACCTACTTATAACGCATAGAGCGTAAATAAACGATCACCTTAATTGATGGAAAGTACTCATACAAATATTTCACAAGACGCTTCTTGATCTGTTATCGTTACTATAATGATGTGACCTGACGACTCGTTGATAAAAACAGGACCAAACAGAAATATTTGTTATTGTTTTATAAGAAACGACAACAACCGAATAAAGCCCTTTGATAAAGGGTAAAGGTACTTGCTGGGGACTCTTTTGTTAAAAAATGATGTCTATAAACATTGCAAGATTTTTTGTTCGTTTTATCATGCTAGGAAACTAGCCAGCATGGGACCTATATAACTCCTTTTAAGTGTCATTCATAGCGTGTAATTAAAAAAATACACAATATGAATAATAAAAGCCGACATCCCTGAGCCGCTATAATTTCACAGTGGGTGATCAGGCCATGGCCACTGAGTTTTCCACCTCTCTAATATAGAAATTTGATCTTGAAAACTTTGTGAAAACCATTTGAAATCCCGTATGGTCATAAAAATCTCATTTGAATCGATAAAATTTGGTAATTAGACAATTTTATATACGAGTACATACCATTTTCCTGTGCAAATTGACTGGCCTCATTAAACGTCACCTCTCGTGACTCTTCCATGTCCTTCTTGTTTCCCACAAGTAATATGCATATATTTGGACTGGAAAGCGTTCGAGCATCACGGAGCCAGTTGGCGAGAGCATTGAATGAGTCCCGGGATGTGATGTCATACACTAGCAAGGCTCCGGCCGCACCTCTGTAGTAAGAGCGTGTCACTGATCGAAACCTCTCTTGACCTGCGGTGTCCCATATCTGAAGCTTAGTAGATTTGCCTCCTATGTTTACTATTTTGGAACCAAACTCGACTCCTATAGTGTGACATCTGTCTTCTTTGACTGTAAAAAATGTTAAAAAAACGTAAGACATATATAATGAAAAAAAAAACATACAATATTAGCTGACCCAACAAAATAAATAAATTAACGGAAAAAAATTACAAAGTGACGCAACACTTCATGTAAACGAATTTACATCAATTAATAACGGTTAAGGGCGTGTGGCCCGTAATTTTGAATTTTTAAAACAACTTTAAGACCTTTAAAATAGTGTTTTAAACTCTGAAAAAAATATATGTATTAGTTAAGGATCTAATCTAGTGCAATTCGCAGTCAGTAACACGATTTAATGAATTTTACTTGATAGAAAAAAATCCCAAAGTTACCCCTTTTCAAAAAGTTGTTTCAAGTTTATGACTAAACTAATGAATTTTTTTACTAAATTTTTGTACTCAACGAAAGCCACTAAAAAAGTTATATATGCATTCGCAGAGTTCGACTTGATAAAAAGTATCAGTTATTCACTATGTTTTAATATCTACCATATATATAGCGCGCCGTTCGGCCAGCCTGATCAGTCGTGTTTCGGCGCTCACGGACGACGGGCCTGTGCTTGATTTTGCAATTTTGACAACCGATAAATTTTAAATATTACGATCATAGTGCCACAGTATAACAATATCAGTAGGTATTACTAGTGAAGCACGCTATGATCTTGATTTTTGATACCGTTTTCATTGGAATTGCAAATAGACGCTGATACTAATTAGTACGCTGTTTACTTTATGTTGTAGACCAATAAGGGAGTCTCAAAAAACTGACGTCGATACCACATCAGTAAAAAATTCAATGCGGATGCAATGGAAAATAGATAAGTATCGGTAAAATATTCGTCTGTTAAATCAGAGATCAGGATAAGGAAATAATGAGAGGGGAGAAATCCCCTAATATAAATGCAAGTAAGGTATCATAAATGATACCTAACTTGCATTTATCTGCCATTTAGGTAAATTCTTTGGTAGTAAGTACTTGGAAGTCCTCAAAGGAAAAGGAAAAGTCCTCACATACAGATTTTACCACTTTGGAAGAGACTTTCGCGCAAACTATTCAGTTTAGAAAAAAAATGTTAGGAGCTTCAATACAATTTTGAACATTTTTCCATAGATACACGTATTTGTTAGAATTTTTATTTTTTTATTTCTTTTCCAAGTTTGTGACACCACCAACATTTATTGGTTTTTCTTTTTTGTTTTGTATGAAAATGTTAATATTGTTCATAGAAATTTAGACACTCGACCAAATTTGATAAGAAGCCTTTTAGGCAGTAAAATTACTCGTAGAATTTAACTCTGCGCTAAATTTCCGATTCGTATTTTTATATAAGGTTTAGAATCATTTCCTGAGCATAAAATCACAAAATAATAACAAATCCAGGTGGAGCATCAAGCGCCAGCTCGAAAAAACGTTTTCGGCTGATATTCTGAAAAAGTTATACAGCCTATTATTATTGTAGAAAATAAAATTTCCCATCTTTTGGTGCCAGTAAACTTTTTTTCGAACTTACCGATTACGATTTATTATGTCAAATTTGATGATTACAATGTAAAAATAATAAGATGTGAATTCTGTTCCCAGTAGCATAAACATGTCCCTTTTTACCGGAATGGAAGAAGGGTTATGTTTTTCGCGCGTATCTTTATGTTTGTAAATCTTTTATTTCACATATCTTCCAAACGGCTGGATGGATTTTGGTAACTAAGATATTCTAAGACTAGTCTGACTCGCCAAAGTGTCCTTAGATAGTAGGTAAATTTTTTTTTTACATGTAGATTTTTTTGTAGTCGGGGTTTTTAAATTAAACTTATTCTATCATAATGCTCGTTGCTCAAATAAACAGCACCGTTCATCATCATGATTGAAGAGTTGAACGAAGAGTTTGGTCTTCACTTTTGTAATAAGAACAACTAAGCTGTGAAACGCATTGCCAGAGTGGGTTTTTGTCGAAGGTTCGAACCTTGGGGTTACGAGGTACACTGTGCTTGTTTCTATTAGAGAAACAAGTTCCATCGTAGACAACATCATTTTCATCCACTATTATCGGCATCATAGCAATCGTATCATTGAATGGGTTATAAATCGTAAACGGTAAGTTTTACAAAAAAAGTTTACTAGCAACAAAAGATGCAAAATTTTATTTTCTACAATTATTGTCAAAATACATAGTTTCCAAAATATCGGCTAAAACAGTTTTTTTCAATTGGCGTTTGAACCACTACCTGGATCTGTGAGCATTTTGTAATTTTATGCTCAGTAAGTGATCTTTACCTCATAGAAAAAAATTGGATTAGAAATTTAGTGCAAAGTTGAACAAAAAACCTTCTATTTTTACTGGCCTTTCATTACGTTTCAGCACATTTTTTTTAATGTTTGACGAACTTGTGAATTATTAGGAAACATTTTAAAAAGATGCATGAAATTGGAAAAGCCGTTCTCAACTTATAGTGTGACCAAAAAGAAAAGGTTGAGTTTTGTATATCTACGAGTATAGATAAATTTAATATTTCTTCGTTCATATATCAAAAAAACTCTTATCACTATTCACAAAATTGTTATCACTAGTATAAACAAATCTTGAACAAAAAATGAGTTTAAATTACATAGTCAAATATTTTAATGTTATTTCTGCACTCTGGTACCGATTCCGCGGTCGGTGACGGTCGCGAGAACAAGACAGCGTTAAATGCCTAATATGACAGAACTACCTGGCCTTAAATTATTTTTGTTTCGTACAAAAATTATAAAAACGAAATTATAATATGAATAGTGAGCGCAGGAGTGTGAAAGATACTTTACGACGTGTTAATAAAAATCGGATAAGCAACTCAAGAGTACAAAAACATACATTACGACGCGAGATGTTTACACATAAATTGTGTTTTGTTATGTAGATTATTGCAATTATAAATTGAGATAAAAACTCAACGCACAAGTTGGATCAAAACTCTTACAATGTGGTTAATTTGATCGAAATCAGTTCAGTAGTTTAGAAAAACAATGTGACACCAAATTTTTACAGGTAAGATATAGAGATAGAGAGAAGATCATGTCCTATAATACTCGTAGCTACTACAAATGCGAAAGTTGTGGATGGATGGATGTTTAGACATTTGATTGCTCAATGATTTCGGGACGTCTGAATGGATCGATCGGCAATAAATTTAGAATGCATTAAATGTTATCAAATGTTAGACTAGTCTAGAGCCTGGATTAATATATGGGCTACTCTTTATCACGGGTAAATAACGGGAACGGAAACTACACGGGTGAATCCGCGGGAAGCGGCTAGTAGGTACATACGTAGTGCATAGTAGAATTGGATCATCAGCTATATTCAAAGTGTTTCGAGGCCAACTTTTGTGTTGTTTTCACACTTTTGTATGAGTAGGTAAAGAATAGTTCTGTTACATTAGAAAGTGACACAGTTAGCATTTTGATCTTAGACAATTTTGTATCACAAAATTGTTTTACAGCTTAGAACATAGGGTATAATATAATGTATACATCAGGTTGGTATGCAATTATTTGAGCAATTTATTAAAATATTTCTTTGATAAACTAATTTCGTACAAAAAAATTTACCGACTTCAAAACCACAAATAATAGGCACTCAAAAGCGAAAAATAAACTAAAATCATTATTATGAGCGCTACTCACTCATCCATTTGAAGTCGGTGCCTGCCAAATCTAATAGGTAGTGGATAGATACTACTTACCTGTGCCTACTTACCATGTGATAAATAGCATCTATCTAGTTACTAACTTTTTGACCCACCTGGCACCGACTTCAAATACTTAGATGAGTGAGTAGCGCTTATAATAATGATTTTAGTTTATTTTTCGCTTTTGAGTGACTATTTGTGGTTTTGAAGTCGGTTTAATTTTTTTGTACGAAAATAGTTTATTTTACGCTTTTTAGTGCAAAACAAGTTTTTATTAATCCATTTACAAAATTTCGTATTGACAGGCTTGAGTTTCATAACTTTTGTGAAATCTACAACTACGTCATCTAGAAAAAGTTTTAGTTTATGGTTCATATTTCAGAAACCACACAACCGATTTCGATAAGATTTATATGGGACCATTCGGGAAGCATACCCATCCGAACATAAAAAGAAATTTTAAAATCGGTGCGGGGATTTTCGAGAAATCAGGTAACATAAATTAAAAATATTTTTTTTTAGATACGTGATAACCTCCTCCTTTTTGGAAGTCGGTTAAAAAAGTTTGCCTTCGGTTTTTGTCCTCAAAAAGTTTAATCCAAATCTCTCTCTTGCTTTTCATACAAGAATCTTACTTAGAAATAGTTAAAACAACACATTAACTTACATTTGTTTCCAATAAAATTATTGAGAAGACTTGACTTCCCAGTACCAGCACTTCCGATAACTAAGAATTTGAAGAGGTAATCTGAAAAGAGGTACACAGAAAAGATAGTCAAATCCTACTAATGTTATAAATGTCAATGTTTGTATGTTTGGCGCTCAATCACGTCGTAACGTATTAGTGGATCAGACTGAAATTTGGATCATAGTTAGACTCTAGACTGGAAGAACACATAGGCTACTATTCGTCCTAAAAAATAACGAGAACGGGAACTAGGTAGTTGTAATACAATTCAACATACATTGACTTTTGCAAATTTAACAAATCTAGTAGGTACACAAAATATTGAATTAATTTTTATTAAGTACCTTTAAAAACAATACATTTTTCATGTTCTTTCATTGAATTAGTGTTAATGAGGAAAAATACACATGTAAATTCAGATCTTGAGTAAACATAGGACAACTTAAACATATCTTTTTCTACTTTGAAAGTAACCAAAACTAAACTAATAATTTATATGTACCAAGTACTTATTCTTTGCTAAATGTTCCACTTATAGGTAAGAAAAAGAACACACAAGGTTAAGTTCCTAGTTTTTCCAGGTAGGTTTTTTGTAGGATCTGTAAGATATTTCAAATCAAATGAAAAGTTGTTTGCAGGCACCAACATCGTTCATGGTAAGTGGGCTAACCATCTCTATCAAGCCGACACTAAAATATCTGTGTCGTGCTTGACAGCAGATGGAAGTAGGGGTCAACTGACCCCCAGGTTGACGTAGACAGCCTCGGCGATGGGGCATTTGAGACGTTGGAGGGAGTTGCTGCCACCTTTACACGGTGGTGGTGCGATCCATGGCCCTGTACGATGCTCCCATATTGGTGGGTCAGCTGGAACACGTGGAGGAGATCATACTTGACATATCCCAGAGTGTGATGGGCGTGAGAGTGTGTCAGGGATACCACTATACACTCTCACACCATGTGGCCTGTGCTCTCGCGGAATCGTTGCCCTGATTACTGAAGCCCAAGGTTCTGTTTCAACCTGCTGGGGCCGGGCGCGTGCGGAAGAGCAAGACTTGCGGTTCGCCCTACAGGAGAAGATGGGGTGGCGCAGAGATGCCAGTGCCAGGGCTCTGGAAAGATGGAGCGAGCGGGTCCTCTCGGGAACTGCTCTTCCCTTTGTGAGTCCCGACGACTCCTCCGAAGCGATCCGGCCCATTCATCCTGAATGGGCTCAGAGAAGACATGGAGTTCTCACCTTCCTAACTACACAGATGCTCTCGGGACATGGTTGATTCGGGAGGCATCTGTGTAAAGTCGCCGGAAGGGAGGAAACACAGGTGTGCCACCGGTGCGGTTGCGCGGAAGAGACCACACAAAACGCGTGGAGGCATGACCAGGAGGAGGAACGGTCGGGATGGTATTCTCTCTGCCGACTCTTAGTTAAGATACTCTAGATATATGTCATGGGAGCTGGTGGTCTTCTTTTGCGAGACCGTCATCTCACGAAGGGAGAACGAAGAGCTAGAGAGGGAGATAGATCCTCTCTCTCCTCCGCGGAGGAGGAAGCGGATATGCATCCCATCTAGGGATAGGCGGTCCCGTGGCGGTGGTGACACACCGCTGATTTCCGGCGCTTCACTGCAGCCAAATGTGGGTGTGGGGTCCATCCCCGTCCGCGCAAGACGGGCCTGCCTACAAGGACGCGGACGGTTTCGGAGTATTGTGGTCGTCCGCGTGAGACGGGCCTGCTTGCAAGGCCGCGGACGGTTTCGAGGTCTTGTGGCCGTCCGCGCGAGACGGGCCTGCTTGCAAAGACGCGGACGGTTTCGGGGTCTTGTGGCCGTCTGCGCGAAACGGGCCTGCCTGCAAGAACGCGGACGGTTTCAGGGTTTTGTGGCCGTCCGCGCGAGACGGGCCTGCCTGCAAGGACGCGGACGGTTTCGGGGTCTTGTGGCCGTCCGCGCGAGACGGGCCCGCCTACAAGGGTCCGGACGGTTTCGGGGTCATGTGAAATAACCTGTTTTTAGGATTTCTGATATGGTTGGTAGGTGTGGTGTCGAGTCCGACACACCCGCCGTGTGTCGGACTGCATGCGGTGGAGCAATCCCCTTACACACACAAAAAAGGTTTGGGCTATTTCAGGCTTCAATGTTATGCTATCTTTAACACAACCAGTTCAACAGACTTCAATGGCAAAAAATTACATATTACAGCATAGGTGATTGTAGCCCAGGAGGGAGTAGGCTTTTGAATATTTGGGTTAATACACTACATTATTGTATTTTAAGTTGGATTTCTTGAAATGTGGCCTCGACTGGCCTCATGGCTAAGTGGGTATTAACTCTGCCTGTGAGGCCGAGGGTTGTGGGTTTGATTCCCATCCAGTTCAAATATTTGTGTGTTGAATTCAAATATTTACACTGTGTCTGGGTGTTTCTTTGTATAATAAATATGTATTTACAACTATATGAGTATAACTATATATGAGCTACGATCTGGCCACCATAGTACAAGAATTGCTTAGTTTGGGGTCAGATGGCGTTGTGTGTAAATTGTCCACCAATATTTATTTATTTTATATTTTATGTATTGTTGCATCATAAACACTAAATAAGGAAACTAGTTCAAAAGCTGTTGGTGTGTGGTTATGAAACTTATGAAGAAAGTAATCACTGAGCTGGTTGCAATATTTTATTTAAAATTTAAGTTGTGCTAAAACTATTTGCAGAACTGTACATATATTACAATAATACAATTCAAGAGGAAAACTTCTATCTTACCAGAAAATTATTAAGACTAATAATTATGTGTGTTATTTTTTCCACTCAACTTCCTGTTCCTTTAATTTACATACTCAAATATCTACTGTGACACTGTATAACAGGGATACTGACTCATAAATATATACAAGATTTTATGCATCTGAGCAAGAAAATTCAACGTCAAATGTCAAATTAATAAAATCTAAAGCAGTGTTTTTCAATCTTTATGAAAATGCAGCCGCTCATCAGTTTGAAGTATTCTCACAACCTCCTTGGGCCAAAACCAGAAACAATTGTGAACATTAATACTAAAAAAATACACTTCAATAGTTATTTAATTATTACTAACATTTCAAAAATAGCACCAGTTTTATAGTATATTTTGTAAAAGAAACAAACCCATCCTTCTTACTCAAATTGTGTTTTTACTCTAGAATATTGTTTTTTTCTGGAGACCCCCTGAATGAGATTCCACAACCCCTCTGCTGGTCAGGACCCATAGATTGAAAGACACTGATTAAAAGTTCACATCTACAATAATTGTAGGAAAATGACAATAGCATAGTAATCATGTAAGTAAATGAGTTATATCTCCCATGATATAGAGTTTCCCATTGATTGAGAGCAGCGGTGTAGTATGTCACTAGTGCAAACTAAACGTGAGCCATGTTCCCTATTATGTAGATATACTGGGCATTGCATGTAACTAACTATAACATAAATTTAATAATAATACATTAAAATTATTATTTAGTTTCCATAAAAAAGAAGCTTCGAGGATGCGACAATAGTGAAACATATTGAACAATGCATCTAATTATATTTTAACAGAATTTAACATTTAATTACCTCAAACGATTTGTACATGGAACAAAGTCGCAGGAACAGAGAAAATTTATCCAGGTACCTAGGTCGTACCATGCACTATGCACGAGATCAAAATAATAGCAAATAACGAATACACTACGATATCAAAAACTTACCGTAAGTTTCAGACATTTTGGATTTACATAAGCCTTGATTTGATTATGTAGATATTACTTCAGAACCTGTAAACCCGAATTTTTTTCTACACAAAACCAAAACAAATCTTGAGGGTTGAGGTAGGGATGCCCGTTACGATACGATATATCGGAATATCGATACAGCACTATACGATAAATCGATATTTGATGCGATATTTTGACCATACGATACGCTTCGATATATCGCATTCTTATAAAAATATCGCATTACCATATCGTATCAAACTATGTCGGTGATTAATTTGTAAAATTTTAAAGTACCTATTACATCATCACTAAACGATAATAGACAGTGCCATTGAATATATTGTTATTAGTAATAAGAGAATGATAACGTCGACAAAATTGTTCATGGAACAAGAACAGCCGGCTTTTATTTAGACTTGAGGTAGATTTAAATAATCTTTGAACTTTGTAGTACCATCAAATATGATTAATAAATGTTTAGTTTATGTTCTCCTTTGTCATTCCGTTCGTAGCTGGGCACACACTTTCCGAAAGCCGTAATAGGTTAAATCCACAGCGCTTATCAAAATTATTATTTTTGCGTTGTTTAAGTGCTGATCAATGGCAATTGTGATTTATTTGTTGAATAAAACTATTCTAAATACATATAATTATTTGTTTCTTTTAAAAATAAAATAATATAGTAAAACTACTAAAAGATAACCCTTTGCACGATATATATACTTATTATATAGCATATTAAATGAAAGGCATGCGATACGGTTACGATACGATATATCGATCCAAAGGAAATCGATAAAATCGCGTATCGATACAACCAAGTTCGATACAGTTACGATGCGATATATCGATACAATACACTTTTTTGGGCATCCCTAGGTTGAGGGGCTAAACCACAGATTACATGGCTGGACAAAAGCAATACCTATTTTTTTTCTAAGGCTGACAGTTGTCAATATCACAAGCTGTCTGCTGTCGGAAGCACGGAAAAACGGAAAAGGAAGATTTTTTTTTTGCAACTTCGTTGTCATATTCTTAGCATCATAGCTTCAAAGCTCAGATTGAAAAACTCCTTCAAACCTCAGATTGACTCCTTCAAAACTACTTAGTCTGTGCTTCAAACGCAAAGAAGTTTCAAGTTTCAAACGTGGATAGCAGAGCACAGACTAAGTAGAGAGAAACACTATGGTCGGGTCATTTTAATAGGTAACAATTGACGTCAGTTATGTCGTCATAGTGAGGTGACCTGGGTAAAAGCTCGATTAAAGTGAAATGAATCGATACGGACTTGAAACACCAATATGTGAATTTTAAAAATCACCCGGCAAACCCTTGCCGCATAATAATATTTTTTTTCGTAAATTTAAGGAGCAATATATGACAAGTGCATAATTTACCAAAAAAATGTATTTATTAAGCAGTATCTGAACAACAGTTAGTATTGTCATCTTCATCATTGGTGTGAGCACTCAAAGAAATTATTAATTATGTTCAATAATATTGTCTATTCTCACAGTTATTTTTAGCATTTTTATCTATATTGGTATATAAAAGCGATAGATCACTCTTCACGAAAACTCAGAAATTTTGCATGGAGGTGTATTTTAGCACGCAGGTGCTCGTTAAGACGGGGTTTTGTGAAATACAACCCCTAAGAAGGTGAAACAAGAAATAGACGGTTGCATGAATCGTAATTTTCAAAGTTATAAGCATGAGATCCACACATAACCGATTTTAATGAAAGTTGGTACACAGATAGACTTAATTTCAAAAAAGGACATAGTAGGTTACTTTTTATTACGGAAAAGGGTTGAAATAAGGGATAAAATTATATGGAAATTCGTAATTTTTGAACATAAAACCATGAAACTTCGTATCTAGACATTTAACAATAAATAATAACAATAATATTTTTCACTACTACCTCAATATGGGTATCAAACGAAAGGGCTTGACTAGTGGAATACTTTGCACTATCACAAATTTCAAATCCAAGATGGCCGCTACCAAAAAATGGCGAAACACATTTCTTTTTTTACAACTGCCTTAATATGGGTATCAAATGAAAGGGCTTTAGTAGAAGAGGGACTAGTAGAATGTTATACATATTACAAATCCGTGGTAGTCGGGGGTTAGTCAAAGTTTTTAATTTTGTTCATGCTGTGAAGTCGACCTTCGGAAAATAGAGATACCCAGTATATGTATTTCTAAGTGAAAATTAGTATTATGGCGTCCTAAAACATGCCTTAAAAGTCAAATAACCAACGATATTTAAACAACGGGGATTTTAGGTCAGCGTGCAAAGAGGGCACCGCTCAACAACCGCCAAAACGCCACACGCCAAGCAATTTTACGTCAGTCGTTGTATGACTTTCCAACCTACCGGCCGCATTGGGTACTCCCCTATGATGGTGTCTGGCATCGTAATATCGTGCAAAAATTACAACAAAAAAGTAAAAATGAGATGGTAAGTATATCAAATTTTCAGTAAGTACCTACATCATTATTTTGTCAATTAAGGGGCGGTAATACTCGAAAAAGCAATTTCAACTTCAACTCTTGGTTTAGGGCTTTTTTGTGGTTTAGCCTCACAATATCGCCAATGTCAAGTATAAATATAATATATAATCTAAACTTTTGAAGAAAAAACGGACGACCCGTACGTCAAAGCGCCATTTTTTCCCAAGTCCAAAAGCAATTTATAAACAATTATTTATTATCCAATTTCTTTGTTAATTATACTTCAATTCCAAGTACCTACGTAACGTGTCAAATAGGGATTGCCATCCGGCAAAACGAATCTGATGTTCCGGTGGATGAAGGAGTTTATGTTTGAAGTGAACATTTCTTTGGGCGCACTACGCAAAGATTTTTCGTGAGCTGTGAAGCATCGTCACGCCCTTTAATGAAAGAAATGTTCTGGTAATCCAGAGCGAGCGAGAAAGAAACAATCAGCTGCTGATGCTATCTAGCTCCTATCACCGTCTTTTTGAAATGAAAACTTCTTTTAGCGCGGCACAGACAGATTTTTCGAGGACTGTGAATTGAATTCTTGCGTCACGCTCGGATGACCTTCGTATTGTCTATATTCATCGTAAGACCTACCTGCTGGGATACTCTACTGAGGTCCCTGAGCAAAGCACCGAGGTCCTCCAGCGACTCCGCCGCAATGACTATGTCGTCAGCAAACAGAAGGTTAATGATGCATTCGCCGTTGATATTGATGCCATATCCGTTCTAGTCCAGTAGCTTGAAAACATATAACATCTCCCAATCGCACGCCTTTCTGTTGCCGTACCTATATATTTTGTGCACTGGTCATGTAATCGGGCAGACATTATAGCTTTGCTGTAAATACACTTCAACACTTCGATTTGGCGATAGTCTGACATCTGATAATAAGTTATGATTTTTTTATATTATTTATACCTACCTACTTATAATTGTGTGATTTCCACCATAAATAATTGTAAAATTGATATTGACGTGTATTTGTAGTATGAATAAATTAATATGAAAATGAACATGTTGTCCTTGCGTAGTCCTCTCAATCTCTTTATACCTTTAAACGCGCAATTCTTGTATATACATATATATATTTGACCTCAGGCTCAGACGGAATATGCTCGCCCTCGGAGTCAACAGGCTCTGGTTCGAATCCTGGTGGTCCTTTTCTTTTTGTTCTTTTTGACGTGACAACGTCTTATAAATTGGTTTGCCGGGTGACACTTCAAGAAACTGCGTTACGCTCCGCTCACGTTATGCGCTCACAACGAGAGTGAGTGAGAGGCACGCGTCCCTTCCACTCGGGCATGGTTAGCCCGCCTAAGAGCGAGAGAGACAGACATAAAAGTGAAAGGCACGCGTCCCTTCCGTAAAATTATTTTACCACTCAAAAAAAACAAGTCGTTGTCACGTAAAACTTTCGCCCGTATACCGACTTTACAGGCAACCAATTTTTTTTTCTGAGAAAATCTTATACTTAGCGCCTTTTAGTAGGTCTAAGTAAGTCATCACTTCGTAATTCGTACGTAAAAAACCAGGTACCTGGTTGGCCGAGTTTTGCTCGGTTTTTTAAATGATATTTAGCCTGGTACGAATTACGAAGTGATGACTTACTGAGACCTACTAAAAGGCGCTAAAAAAAAGGACCACCAGGATTCGAACCGGAGCCTGTTGACTCCGAGGGCGAGCATAATATTCCGTCTGAGCCATTTAGACTTAAAGAAAAGTGGCGAAATAAGTTATCGTATTCTAATGACATTGTAGGAATTTTTCATTGTCTAAAAACACGCATAAAATGATGTTTTAAAAAAATAAAACCTAGCTAGATCGATTTATCGTCCTCGAAACCCCCTGTATACATAATTTCATGAAAATCGTTCCAGCCGTTTCCGAGATTCAGATTCTATATATATACAAGAATTGCTCGTTTAAAGGTATAAGATATGAACATGTTGTCCTTGCGTAGTCCTCTCAATCTCCTCCGAAAATCTCGGACTTCGAGTTTTAGTCTTCAGTTTGGTCAGTTGAATTTGCCCAAGAGACAGATTGTGCGAGCACTTTCAAGCCTTTGTTCCGCTTGATCGCTTCTTCAATACTCGTAGTATTAAAGCAGCGTATGTCGCGTCGTACGTATCGGAGAGCTTTTGGAATCTATTTTGGCATAGGTTCTTATAGAATTTCCTGCCAACTGCTTGAACAGTTTCCACTGGCCTGTCTATTATTTCGTCCGCTGTTACGCACTCATCTAGGGATTCGAAGCGATTTTGAAGTTAAAATTGAAAGCAATAGGGATGTTAACAACTTTTTGGAACTGCTTTTATTTTGAAGATTGACGCATGTTTACCGTAATAAATAACATTTTATTTTAAAATATTTGTATTTTCGATGAGTAAATATGCAATATTAGACTAATTTTGAATTTTGCCGCTAAAACACTAACGACTGACATGACGTCACTAGTCGCAACACATTGGTTGCGATTCATGACTGTATGTCCAGTTTATGTGTTTTTTTATAATTACTTGAATACAAACAATCAAAATCGTCGTCGCTAAGATCGCAAACTATAATAAAAATGCAGAAAAGTAAACAGTTTAGTCAGTTTTCGATAGCTTGTTTTGCGACAAGTGACGTAATAATGAGCCGTTTTCCGACGAGATAAAAAAAAATCTGGTTGCCTGTAAAGTCGGTTTTACGGGCGAAGATTTTACGTGACAACGTCTTTTTCTCGGTAGAATATTTATTGATATGAATGTAATTAAATTGCACAATAGGAACAAGGAATTGAATGAAAATAAGAATTGCACAAATTTTAACTATAGAAATATATTTTGTTTACTAAAACATTGTACATGTAAACTTAAACTTAACTAATTCCTATTTGAGTGATTTTGTTGAGGATAGGACGATGATAGGAGAAATATGAAATGAAAGGAAGTGTTTCTGCTGTAATGTGTCTTGCGAAAGTCAAGTCGATAGTTGTTCCTTTTAACGTAGTTGACTTAGAAACGTTTGATACGCAATCAAGATTATACGTATTTTTCATGAAATTAAGAAATTAATCAATCAATCATAGTTTACGATAATGAAATATCAGTGTACAATTATTTACCTTTATTGTTGTAGTTGTTGTAAATGACGAATCTAAGCACTCCACATTTTCACTACAGACACAGCTGACGATACTTTAACCACACGTGTGAACTTGTATTATGACGCTTTCTTGTTTTTCCAACGCCAAGAACGTTCGAGAAAGACAAAGACAGAGACACAAGCATGCGCCGATTCAATGCGCCTAATTCTCTAGTGCTGCGCGCGCGGCAGACCGATCATAGTTGAGTGGGAGAGAAACGCAAGGCATTCGGCGGGCCTCTCTCTCTCGTTCGGTGACTCATCGTAACGTTACCGAGCGTTACACTTTTTCATAAGTGACTCCCAGCCGCAACCTAATTTAAGACGTTGTCACGTCAAAAATGGTTCGAAAAAAAGGACGATAGAAGGTGTTTGTAAGTTTTAGATTGCGATGTCAATGTCAAAAGCCACTGAGCCACATAGTGAGGTCCACTGGGAACGCTGAACTTAGCTCGCATACCTGTGTCGAACTAGTTCGCTCCCATCTTTCGTTCGTTCGGTCTTTTTTTTAAATTTTAGAAGACAATATTGCAATTTTTTTATTCATACTGCGCTCCAATATTTAACTATTTCATATAATGTAAAATGCAAAAATTTCACATGAATTGAGAAAAGTTCCGACTGGTCTCGTCGGGAGAATGGCAACTGCCGATTGGTATCCTATCGTTTCGAAGATAATAATATGTACGTAATGCCGCTAACTTAAAACGGTTAAAGAAAACTTCGTGAGGAAACCGACATGTACCTAGAATTCTTCGAGGTCATGACTGTGTCATCAGTGTGGATTGGTACACTGCGCCAGCGTGGTGGATTATTGGTATGACTCTCTCTTTGCAAAAGAAGGCCCGAGTCCCAGCAGTGGGAACAATTAGTGGGCTGCTTATGCTTTTGCTACCTGACCGTAGATGTCTACGATTGTTGTTATTTGTTTATTATATTCAAGAGAACTATAAATTGTCTGATTTAAAAATTTCATCTATCTCAATATACGGATATTGTCAAAACCTTATATTTGGATAGAAATGTTAAGTAATGTTAGACGTAATATAAGCGCCATCTATCATTTCTTGGTTTTAATCTCTTGAAAATGTCTAGAAAGTAAATCTGTATCTAGAAAAAAATACGTGGTAGAAATGATAGGTTAGAAATGCTTAACTTTCTTTTTACTGTCACTTTTTCGTTTCAATGATTTTCAAATCACAACGCTGCTAAAGAAAAGTTCACTACAAAAATTCGAAATATATTTAAATCGTTGAATACGTAACATACAATTCGGGTAAGAGCAAACTAAATCAGTCAGTTGACCATGCGGCATTACTGAACAATAGTGGATCGCCGAAAAATAACGGTCACGGAACCAGATAATCGATGAGCTACTTCGCATAGTTCACTAAAACTTAAGGAGCTGTTCTGTATACTCGTGGTTTGGTAACTAATGTCCCAACACTATTATTTTTTTATTTATTCTTGGCCATAGATACCACAAAACACTAGATAGATACCACAGACTAAGTAGAGAGAATAGATACTAGTCGTTCAGCCACAGATAAATATTTTCGTATCAGTGTTGCTATTTATATTTTTGAATCTTCCTTTTACTTGTGCTTAGTTTGTGTCTCTGCATCGAGAGTTTTAAAGATTTTTATTGAAAATCGAATGTGATCAGTAACGATTTTTTATTCCATTATCAATTTAATTGACTATTTTTATTCCCAATATTTTAACACTAAAAAAGAAGAAAATTTTATTTATAATGAAATTTTTTCTTCGAGTATTTATAGTAATTATTCCCACTGCTGGGACTCGTGCCTTCTTCTTTTGCAAAGAGAGAGTCAAAACCATAATCCACCACGCTGGCGCAGTGTACCAATCCACACTGATGACACAGTCATGACCTCGAAGAATTCTAGGTACCTACACTCTTCACTCTTTATTTAAAAAAAAAAAAAAATGTCGGTTTCCTCACGAAGTTTTCCTCAACCGTTTTAAGTTAGCGGCATTACGTACATATTATTATCTTCGAAACGATAGGATACCAATCGGCTGTTGCCATTCTCTCGACGAGGCCGACGGAACTTTTCTCAATTCATGTGAAATTTTAAAAATTTCACATTATATGAAATAGTTAAATATTGGAGCGCAGTATGAATTAAAAAATTGCAATATTGTCTTAAGTATTTGAAAAAGACCGAACGAACGAAAGATGGGAGCGAACTAGTTCGACACAGGTATGAGAGCTAATTTCAGCGTTCCCAGTGGACCTCACTATGTGGCTCAGTGGCTTTTGACATTGACATCGCAATCTAAAACTTACAAGCGCCTCCTATCGTCCTTTTTTCGAACCATTTTTTTTATCTCGTCGGAAAACGCCTTATTTAGATATACACTTTTTCCCTGAACATTGGGAGGGGGGCTTCATAGTAATTACACTTTTGAGAATCTATGGTACAGACAAATCTTTTTGAAATTTCACACCGCCATCTAGTGCGTACTTTGGAACTATTTTTGTCTCATCGGAAAACGGCTCATTCATATTGGTGTTTCGAGTCACGTGACAACAGATTAAAATATAGCATTTAAAAATTAAAACAAATTTATTACGTAATATAAAATTATAAAAATGTGTTTTTCCATATTCTATTAATACAAACTATCATAAAATCAACATTAAACATTAATTTGTGATTAGTGTTAACATCCCTATTGAGATTTTTGATTTAAGCATAATTTGCTCAAAGCGTGAACTTGATTATACTCGATCTTTCGAAGTTAATGTTACCACACGGTGATCGCTGCCGGTCTACCATAAGTGCATATCTATAAGTACGATAGTGTCGGTACACGATAAGTAGGTACACCTAGGTACCTACTGGACCCAGCCCAGGGGGTCATGACCCCCATGACACCCCCTGGATCCGCACTTGTCTGTGAGTGTGTGAGTCGTCGGGTGTGTCGAATGTGGTAGGAAAATAGTCTACATGTGTTTCGTCGCATAGCTTCACGTTATGAGGTAATTTTGAGTTAGTTTTCGGTGTTGTTATAAGTCAAGCTCATCAACCATCTTTCAAGCGTAATTTTGTAATTTACCCGACTCAGAGTGGGTTAGTTAGTTTAGAGTTTGGTTCACTCGGTTATATAATCTGGCGCTTACGTCATCATAATGTCGTTCTATCCCTACATACTGTCTTTCGACCAACATTCTCGCCGCGATACATAAGCCCTATAGGCCAGCGGGAGCGTATTTTGAACCATATAATATTCATGCAGCACATTTCACTCCACGATTTCGTCGCGCCCGTCACGTGTTCTTTGTCCCTAGGTATTGGTCGAGTTAATATTAATATGGTCACAGTAAATAAACAGTGAATTTTCTGTACTTGTATCATTATCATTTATTCTGTGATCAAAGTTAAATGAGTTGCCTATTAGTCTACAAAGCGTGATTTTTGATTTTTGGCGCCCACCTGGACGGGCCGCGTCTTCTCCCCCCCCCTCGACTCACAGTATAGACTACAGGCTCGTGAACAAAATTTATGGGCAAATGTACCATAAGGAAAACCTATGTAGGATGATCAAATGGTGTAAAATAATGAGATTCAGCACTATTTACTAGCCGGCATGTGTAAGCTGATCATTTCTCCTTGTCGCATGATTTTTGTACGGGGTTGCGGAATAATGGATTAGAAGAGGGATTGAGCTATTTATAGAGCTGAATCTTATTATTTTATACCCTACTATCATCCTACTACATAGGTCTTCTGGTGGTCATTTGACCCATAATTTTTTTCACGGGTCTTCAGTCTAGTAGAGATACGCAGTGGTTACAGAAAATTAAAAAATAGTCAACTGTCATAAACTTCGATTAGACAGTTGACACTTTTTGTCATGATATTTTTTGATTTTTGTTTCCAATTAGAATAAACAAATAAAAACTTGTTTATGTGGTTCGGATCTTCGAATATATCCGTCCTAAATTAATATTATGTCGTAATATTTCGCCTTGAAAATGTTGAAAGTGTTCAATTATGTAAGAATCCCAAATATAAATATGTAGACGCAAATTCTGTTTGTCATACGTACATGATATTAGGTACTTACCTATTAATAAATTTCATTTCTAGGTTTTACATACACGGCCAAAGATTATCACTTCAAATGGGGTCCAAAAGCGACATTTCTGGGAATATGTAAATATGATGTTCAATAAGCCTGATCCAGAGAGAATAAAACAGGTCGGCCCAGACCGTGCTTGCGCAGAATGGGTATTGAAGAATGGTGGCAAAGTAGTCTGGGCTGGAGGGAAAAAAATGGGAGACTATAATCTGCTGCCACGCGATGATCAGGTTATGCCTAAGCTAGTGGAGATTGATGCTACTGACTCTGGCATATCACACTATGGATTTCCACACTTGGGTAATTTAAATTTGTTACATATAGTAATATTAACATAATGTTACCCTACCCTATGCTATGAACAGGTGAACCACTAATTTTTGTTTCAGTTGGCTGCACACAGATACAGAGAATAATAATCCACAATGCAAATTACATTGATGATCGCGCTATGAAAGGTCTTTCTTATGGAAAGGATTCATTAACACATGTCCAAATCTCCAAATGTGCTAATGTAACTGATGTTGGTGTCAAAGAATTGAAAGAGTTGAAGAAACTTGAAACTTTGACCTTGTTTAGCTTACCAAGTGTAGATAACCTTGAAGAATGCAAGCAATTAATAATATCTCATGTACCAAAGTGCAAAATTATAGGTAGATAATGATGTGACAATTATAAGGAAAAATAAACAAATTAGTTTTTTAAACAATAATATCTTCATTAATATTTTTATACTCTTTCAGGTGCTGCAAATAACATTAATGAGAAGTCACAATAAATTGACAAAAACAAATTACTTTAAAGACTATGTTGTAAATAACAAGTACATAAATTTCTTAGAATAGATTTTAACATATTTGTGTAAACAATAATATATCTTGGGTGTTATTTTATTCCTTTACCGACTGCATCATTTACACTTTCATATCCATTCTTTTCCAGTAATTCTGCAAGCTCTGTCTTAATTTTAGACACAACTGGAGGACCATGATAAATCAATGCAGTGTATATTTGAATTGCACTAGCTCCTGCTAGTATTTTGTCATAAGCATCTTGTCCAGTAAATATTCCACCTACACCTATTATAGGCACTTTACCTGAAAACAAATAATTCCTTACTAACACAAATAATTTGGACTGTTGTTCATTCACCTGAACATTAAGTAAAGAAAACACAAAATTATACAACAATAATTCTAGGTAACAGGGACCTTCATTTGTTTGTTTAGTGAAAAATAAACATATTTAGAAAAATAGTATAGGTACTTTTTTATGATTTTGACAGGACAAGCGAGATGTGCACCTGATGGTAAGCAACATGAAACAGCACCGTGCCATACCATTGATCATGAGCAATCCAAATTACTGTCTAGCATTGCACTATACCAGTCACCCAGAAATATGATTTATTTCTGCTTAACTTGATATTACTGGAAACTGCAGAGATTGCTGCATGAATGAACAAACAAGCAAATATGGTTTTGCTTACATTTAGTGTGCTACTTAACAGTCAAAGATTTAGAGTAAACAAAATTTTTTTTGGCTAAATTTATACAATGAACATTTACCTTTAGTAAGTTTATACATCTCCTTGATCATTAGTGTCGATTTATCTGTGAGAGGTTTCCCGCTCAACCCTCCAGTTTCATTGATAAATTTCTTATTTGTCAGTTGGTCAGACCTTTCTATTGTCGTATTGGATATAATCAAACCATCAACTTTACTCTCCTTTTTAGATATCACTGAGACAATATCTTTCATTTCTTCAGTGTTCAAATCTGGAGCCAACTTTAAAAACAAAGGAGGCTTGTTGGTGCTGAACTGTTCTATAGCTTCTCTTACTTTGTTCACATCAGTCAGCAGTTGTTGCAACTCTTCTTTCTTTTGCAAAGATCGTAATCCTGGAGTGTTAGGACTGTAACAATGTAACATTTTCAAAATAGACCTTCTGTAAGTTCACAACACAAAAATTTATAAGCATTCTAAAGTTTAGAATCTCGTCGAAAAATATTTGTTTTATATTATGTCAGTAAGAAAATAATTTTAATATTAATTGTTGTGCATATTGAATGGTAATTGGTAATACCTGCTTATATTTATGACAAAGTAATCCGCTACATGTGAAAACTTCTTTATCCCTAGGACATAATCTTGTACTGCATCTTCAGAAGTTTTATTTTTACCCAAATTGATTCCTAGTAGAGCTTTGTCTAACAGTGACTTATCCAAGTCATTAACCTTTTTAGAAACTTTGTCATGACCTTCACTATTGAATCCATATCTATTTATGACTGCTTTGTCTTCAGGTAATCTAAAAACTCTGGGCCTGGGGTTACCAGGTTGAGGTTCAGGTGTCACAGATCCAATCTCGACTATGGAGAACCCTAAGTTCTTAAGTCCTAATATAGCATCACCATCTTTGTCAAAACCTGCTGCTATGCCAATTGGGTTTTTTAGTTCATAATTTAGAAGCTTTGTATTCTGCAAATAAAATAAAACATTTAATCATATGAAACACCTAGGAAAACCAAATGTTCAAAACAGATTAAATTAATACATACCAAAACCTTGGGATCTTCGGTGAGATCTGGCGGGAAAATACCAAACTTTATAGCGTAAACTCCGACTTTATGTGCAGATTCCGGACTTAGATATTGACTAGCTGGTTGCAAGTACTGGTCATAGTAACCTTTGAAATCTTTTTTAAAGTATATGTATTGGTAAGCCACTGAACCTCCAAAGGTTAAATAGCAGAGCGATTTCAACTTTTGCTGTAAACAAACAAGAATCGTTAGTGAAGTTTAAAAATCAAAAAGCAAAAAAAGCAATAAGTAATATTATAATAAATAAGCAAAAACTTACTATTGACTTTTTATTCATATTAATTCTATCGCTTTGAACAATGAATAACTATTTAGACACAATAAAGTAGTAAAAATGTGTGGACAGCGATTCGAACGTTTTGAGGTTATCACAGGTTATCACACTAAAATGCATAGGGATGCCCGTTACGATACGATATATCGGAATATCGATATAGCACTATACGATATAGCGTTATTTGATGCGATATTTTGACCATACGATACGCTTCGATATATCACATTCTTATAAAAATATCGCAATACCGGATCGTATCAAACTAAAAATGTCGGTGTTTAATTTGTAAACTTATAAAGTACCTATTACGTCATCACTAAACGATAATAGATAGTGCCATTGAATATAATATTGTTATTAGTAATAAGAGAATGATAACGTCGACAAAATCGTTTATGGAACAAGAACAGCCGGCTTTTGTTTAGACTTGGAGATAGATTTAAATAAATCTTTGAACTTTGTAGTACCGTGCAATATGATTAATAAATGTTTAGTTTATGTTCTCCTTTTTCATTCCGTTCGTAGCTGGACACACACTTTCCGAAAGCCGCAATAGGTTAAATCTACAGCGCTTATCCAAATTATTATTTTTGCTTTGTTTAAGTGCTGATCAATGGCAATTGTATATTTTTTTTTTTTGAATAATACTATTTTAAATACATATAATTATTTGTTTCTTTTTAAAAATAAAATAATATAGTAAAACTACTAAAAAGATTACCGATATATACTCATTATTTCGCATATTAATTGAAAGGCATGCAATACGGTTACGATACGATATATCGATACAAAGGAAATCGATAATATCTCGTATCGATACAACCAAGTTCGATACAGTTACGATGCGATATATCGATACAATACACTTTTTTGGGCATCCCTAAAATGCACAGACATGACGCTTTAGGTAGAGATTGGAGTTGGAGGACAGTAAAATCCATCGAGCAACTCGATTTTCCGTATATAACAAAGTACTCTGTGAACTCGATCTTCCGCGTAGAAGCAGTCTAAGCAGTTGCTCGCTGGTAAAATCAGAATACAAACAAGCTGTCAGGTGTCAGTTGAATCAGCTGTTCGTCAGCTGTTATTGTCTAGACTGTTTCCGTTGTCAGTGTCAGTAAAATTATTAAATTACTAATGTCATTTGTCATTTACCTTTTACAACTTTGAAGCTGGAAAACCAAAACAAATTTTACAAGGTTTTTCGTTTTACATCAAATATCAAGTCCACAAGTCTGAAGAATATTGGATACTTATAAATATTATAATTTTAATTACAACAATGAAAGCAACATTAATTTTCGACAGTGTCAATGACCTTTTATTTCATAAATGGGATGAGAATTTCATAAACCGTATGAAATCCTTCAATGGACAAGTAAGTACCAAATTAATGAAATTAAGTACTCTGTTAGATTCTTCCTAATTTATTAGAATTTTAAAAAGAGAGAGAGAGTAAAATTGGCTCTCAATGTTTTCAATGGCTTTCCGGTAAGTACCTACCTATTTGGTTTGGTATATAGTGTTTACTGTTTATTAAAACTGAGCATCTTTGTTAGTTGGTACCTTTATAGAGCAACTTAATATATTTCATCGATGCCTGATTGAGCATCATCAAAACCTTCATATTTTTACATTGATGATTGCTACTAATAAGGTTGCCATCCGTCCGGGTTTTCCCGGATTTGTCCTAGTTTAGAGGGCGTCCGGGGAGCGTCCGGGCCGGACTTCGCATTATCATAGTTCGGGTTTAATACTCGTATATCTGGTTGAAAAATCTTATTCTATTGTCTCAATGTAAGATGTGGTAAGAAATGTAAGAATGTTATGTGTAAAAGAAATCTGTTGACATGTCCGGGTTTTGGGCTCTAAAAAAATCCGGGGTTTTCAAGAGTCTTGTCCTGGTTCCCAAACTTTAGAGATCATAACCCTACTACTAGTTCTTTTCATCATCATCACATTTATTCATATTAAATATAGAAATGAAATTTCTGAAATTAAAGTTTAAGTGTATTCAGACACTCTAAAGGTGAATATAGTTTGTAGTCTGTTTTATTTTATTTTAGGACAATGAGGGCAATGTAACAGACAGCAACAGCGTGTCTCAATTGCTATCTCCCATAATAACTTCCCAGCGAGTTATGGCAGCACAGTTTGGGAATACATATTCATCAATGCAGTGCAAAGATAACACTACTATTGTGTTTGATGAGGTATAGTACAAATAATTTTATTAATATGAATTATGGCAGGAATGTGTATGAATGAAAAAATGGTTTTACCTTAGTAATATATTTTTTTTATGTATGTAGGATTTTGCAGTCTGCTGCTAGACAAAGGTCACCCTATAGTAGTTATTTATTTCAGTCTCTTCTGTTTCAATACCGGGCAAAGATCTAAGTTAAATTTAGTTTAAACAAATACTTGAAAGTGTCACATGAAAGTATTAAAGAAATCCAGTAGAACCTCGAAAAGTTAAAGTCCAAAGGAAACAAAAAATATTTTAAGTTATAGAGGTTTTGAGTTATCAAGGGTTTTTTTGGTTTGGGTTTTGTGGTTTGGTTTGGATTGGGTTTTTGGGTTTTGGTTTTGGGCTCTGATAGGAAGGGAAACATATTATTTTTGGTAACATATTAATTAGGTTTGAGTTATAGAGGTTCTACTGTAGTAACTAACTTACTCAATAAGTGTTCTTGGAGCTGGGCTGTGGTTGATTGACTATTAGAATTGCTATGAGTGCAGTGGAGCACTTGTAGCAGTGGCGGATTAGCCATATAGCAAGAGTAGCAAATGCTACGGGCCCCGCGCAAGCTAGGGGCCCCGCGCTCCGACGTCTGTCTGACTGTAAATATGTAGCGAAAATATCTGGCATAACTTGACCCTTCCCTTCCTAAACCTAAGCAAACCAAGGGCCCCTTGACAGAAATTGCTACAGGCCCCGCGCTGGCTTAATCCGGCACTGACTTGTAGATGCACTACATAATAACAGGGCTGCAGAGTACACAGGGAGTTCAGAGCACAGTACCCTAATCACTGTTTAGGGTGATTTGCTATTCAGAACAAAAGTTGAAAAATAGATAGATGACTGTTTATTTAAAAATATATAAAGACTAAAAAGAAAATAGTCAAATAAATACAGGATTAATAAGTCCTAACATAATTTGATCACTACAAATTATATAAGTAACATATTGTTTCAGTGGCTGGACCATGTGTTTCTGATCATTACGGAGAATGATGTGACTGAAGCTCACAGAGAACTACTTGACTGCAAGACTCTGGTTCAACACATTTGCGGCCAGAATATTAATCTGTGAGTAAAAAATGTGTAAACTGTTCTAGGTAATATTTATATATATAAAAAGTATAATACCACACCCTCACCACTCGCTATATGGCGCGCGATATTAACCTACTCGTTCGGGTCCACCCGGGTGTACTAAAATCACAGGGGCGCCGGCCGCTTGTCTGAGCTGACGTGCGTACGAACGCCGAGTGCGCGCATAAATAATGTCGCGGCGTTATTGTATTGTGGATGGCTGCAATAGCAATACAGTATGTTGAAAAAATTGCAATGGTATGTAAAGTATAAGTATATATATACATTTAATAAATCTATTATATCTGTATGACGTGATGATAAACTTAGCCAAAATTATAAAATTCGAGTAAGTATCTGAAAGTTTGTTTTTTCGGAGAAAATTTAATTGTTTGAAAATAAAATAAAAAATATCTATTTTTTTAGTCGTTTCAGTCTTTTTTTTTAGTTGCATAAAATTAGCCTGAATCCCACAAAACAGGTCACCATAGTGTGGGATCTAGTTCACACTAGCAAAACATGTTTAGTATACATTCTCTGTACCTATTTATTGTCACATATATGTATTCTTTGTATATATTGTCGCTTTGTATTTAACATCCGGGAGCGCGTGAAACTGTTTTTAATAACTTTAAGGCGGTAGACGCTAGGTTTTGTAGCTTTTCTTGTGATTTGGTTTTTGTTATTGAGATAATAAACTTTTTTTTTCATTCCATTTAAATAAACAATAAAGAAAATTACAATTTGCAGTTTAGTTTTTTTATCATCTTATCATATTTTGTACAACCCTAGCACGTTGGGTCAGTGACGTAAGCAGACGACAAGCCACACGGGGCGCACGGTATTCTCAACTCTGCGTGCTTGTGCAAAGGTGTATTTTTGATTGCAAGTAACAGTAGGTAAGTAGTTTACGAAAGTTTAGGTTATTATCGTGTAGGTATTTGCGCTTTTGTATGGCAGTGATGCATCTGTTACGAAGTAACTATTTTCTGATCTGTGATAATACTTCAAATAGTAATTTATTGTTTACTTTTAATTTTTAATTAGTGAATTACAGTACATTCCAAACAGGGCCGATCTTAGCATTCCATGGATTCTCCGTGCGGGTGCTGGGTGCATTGTGTGGCAGAGAGAGATCACTTACCTTCACTACTTGTGTTTGTCTCCCCTGCCCAGTCAAATCTGATATGAGCCTATAAATAATCCTGTTAAATTAAAGACAATAACTTTTTGGATGCTGTTTCAATAGTGTCCAAATTAATAAGGACAGTAAAATAAGTTGCATATATGTACACACTTTTTAAATAATTTAGATAAGCCCTGAGAGATCTAAAGTTATGGCTGGTATATAGTTACGGCTCATCTACTCCGGACAACGCCGATTGGCGATTCGGAGCCCTGGGTTGAAATCGTACGCGCACCACTGTCTTATCGAAGTCATGTGCCTAACAACGCCGCTAACTTAAAAGCGATGTAGGAATACTTCTTGAGAAAACCGCCATTTTTTTTAGAATATTGGATATGGGCTTGACTCTCGTCTTACGAGAGAAATTCCAGTCGTGGGAACATTTAGTGGACTGGTTATGCTAACCTCACAGATCTAAATCTAAAAACAAGATGATATTTAATCTCTCTTATAATGCATTGTATTCTTCTCTTCTGAAATTAAATCAAAAGTGTGAAAGTACTCATGTACACACGCAAACAGTTAATACTTTTTTTCTCTGTTCCTCATAATACGCAAGAAATATTTATTTATTTGCACAGTGTATATACATATATTAAATAAATAAATAAATAAATATTGGTGGACAATTCACACACAACACCATCTGACCCCAAACTAAGCAAAGCTTGTGTGATGGCAGCCAGATAGCTGATATAATACTTATATAGTTTTAAATACATACTTATTATACATGGAAACACCCAGACACAGTGCAAACATTTGAATTCATCACACAAATATTTGCACTGGGTGGGGATCGAACCCTCGGCTTCGCAGGCAGAGCTACTACCAACTAAGCCACTAGGGCGGTCAATTATAAGATAGATCTAATAGCTATAGGCCGACCGTTTATCTGAGTCCTCGTCTGCGCGGTACAGGGGCGCGGGGGTATGACGACAAAAGGGACTGAAGCAGGTGCGGGCGGCGGGCGAATTTTTGTAATCGGTCATCTCACTAAGCGCCCCCGCCGTCCGCACCTGTCTCAGTCCCCCTTTGTCGTCATACGAAGCGAGGGCTCAGATAAACAGTCGGCCTATAATATCTAAGTATAACCTGAAGTTAGGTAATATGTTGGCAGCTAATTTCATGGTGTCAGATTTTCGTGACGGTAAGCGCGCGCATCGTACAAATTTACTCTTATCATTTTTCCCTGACGCACCAAAATAAATATAACGTCAATGTTTTTACTTCAGTCTCCAGTCTCCTATCTACCAAGACTGGCTCTCGAACCTTCTGGACTGTCGCACAAAAGGTGACAACATTCCCGGCGCTAATGGCTTCATTGGCGAGAGTGGAGCGACTGTGGCAGCACTCAATGCTCTGAAGGCGGCGTCGAAGGATGTGAAACTGCCGCAATCACACTACCATCTCATGCTTTATGTTGGTGATAAGATGCTGGCCTTGTATTCTAGGTAACTTTAGTTTAATGTTAGTAATAGTAGTATGTTATGTTAGTTAACTATAGTCAAATTATTGTTTCCTGAGTATGTATAAAAACGGCTGAGCTACATTTATTACTAGCGCGCCGCGGTTGCCCACGTATTTCTCGTTCCTGTTTTTTCCCGGGACGTAAGCTTTGGACTGGAGTAATTGAAAGAAATTGGGGGAGACCTTTGCCCAGTAGCAGGACGACTGAGGTGAATTAATAAATAAAATGTTTATGTGGTATGGGTTAAAATTTGGAATGCAGATAGATTATAGTCTAGAATAATACATAGGATCCTTAATAGGTACTGTTATGTCCTGAATGAGAGTAGTTCTACGATATCGTTATCCAGCGGCTGCTGCTGACGCCACTCTTCCCGCGATCCTGCCTCCCCCGCATTGAGTCGTCACCCAATATCTTCCAACGATATCGTTACCCTTATCACCCAATCTGAAAACGCCCATCAGCAGTTACTATCACCTAATCTATGAACCAGCTCTGAAAATAAAGTTTTTAATTAAATAATTCAGATGCATGAAATCAATATACTTTAGTGTCTCTTTTGGTAGTTGAAACATTAATTTATAACAAAAGTAATTATATGTATTTCAGTCGTGGTTGTGAAGACATAACGCCTCCTGATCTGATTCTACTGAGCATCCAATGTGTCGCAGCACAGGAATATTGGAAAGATTTGAGCTCATCAGAAAGCAATCGCATACCATGTGAGTTTTTCATTTATATCGAAGTTTGTTTGGGTTGCTGAAAAAATTGGGACTGCCAAGGGGTACGACTGCTGGGTAATGATTTGGACTCTTCATGTTCCAATAGCTGCGTGTCACTGTGCTGTTATGTGGCAGGAATGTTGCTTACCATCAGGCGCATGTCCTGCTTGTCTCGTCACTTCTTATTTAAAAAAAATATATATATATTTTAAAGCTCACTTTGGAAACTACGGGGGTGAAACTGGAGGGCGCTGCTAGTCTGGAATAAATCTTCAAAGCATTGTCGTCTTAAATGAGTCTTCTAAGCACGGCCATCGAGACTAGATGGTCGTGGTACCGAGTTCACCCGAAGATGTCTTTCATATACGAGCGTGTAGCCTAAGCTCAATTTACAGCCCACAAAAAATCTGTGTGTGTGTTGTGCGTCAAAAGAAGTTTTTTACTACAAAAATCATTACTTAATCATCTACGTTTGTTCTAGGGCTGTCTATGGAGAACAGTGCGATAGTGAACTTGTGCGGGGGTACTGCAGGCGCCCCTTGCGCTCCGCACTCGCTGCACCTCGCTGAGCTAGCGCCCCGGGTCACCCTCGCACTCCTCCTCGATATGGGATTGAGGTAACTACATCACAAGTTTTAAGAAACACTACCTGTAGAACTCCTTTGAACTTGCAATAAATCCTGATAACACAGTGACTCGTGTAGGGCTGTAACAAATAAAAATGCTTTTTTTCAATTCACTGTTTCAACATCATTGTAGTATGAGCAACATTATTAGAAACATATTTATTACTATAAACAATACTTAACTATGAACAATAATTCTGAATTAAATATAATCAAAACGTACGTCAAGCGTCAACCCTGAACCACGCTCCCAAACTACTAGCATGGTCGTGTTCGTGCTTCCCGCGTCTCGCACCGCAAGATTGCCCCATCAGATTCCTAAGAGAAATCAATCGTTTGTTTTTAACCCTCCTAAATCCTGTGTATTTTTTTCTTTCAGAGAAGTAGGCATTGCGACATACATAGCTAATCAAGTCCTGGCCAACCTGAGGAGGTTGCTTTTGCAAAGGAACCTGGAACTTTTACCTAACACACTTGATAGCTTGGACACTGCTTTGAAAAAGGTAAATCTATTTATCCTTACTATTTTTTAACAGATTTTGAGACACTAAAATTTGTCAATAAATTGTGTTTATTTTCAAATTCAAATAATTGTACGATATAGAATTGTATCTTCAAAAAACAGCGTCAAAATGTGGGTTGTGGTGTAAAAACCACCTACTTATGGTTTAGGTTTCCGTCCTTTAACGTGTTTCAGACTACAGACGCCCTACGGAAGAACAAGACGCACAGTTCACTCTGCGCTCGTCTCTCCTCTCGTATGTTGGAGCTACGTAAATCTTGTTCCACGACAACCCCTCTCACCCCTGAAACTGCCGCCACGGCCATGCACACTGCCCTAGAGGCCGTGGTGGAGATCCTGAAGCCAGATATACCCAGCGTGAGAGTTGAACCAACGGTTCAGCATTTGAGGAAGACTCTGGCTCCGTATGTTGACTTTCTGCAGGTCAAGGCGATGCGGTACTTCAGCCTTGGATCATATCCTTTTCAATACTATAGATGAACATAATTAAGTTGAAAATATTGTTTTCATTTTGTTTAATGCGATATCTGTGGAATTACTCTTCCGGTGTGTTTGAATTTTATTCCATCAGCATAAACATCCCACTAAATGTTCCCACTGCTGGGACTCTGGGCCTTCTCTCGTAAGGAAAGAGTCAAGACCATAATACACCACGCTGGCCCAGTGCGGATTGGTGGATGACACAAGACTTCGAAAGATTCTGGGTAGGTACATGTCGGTTTGTTCACGATGCTTTCCTTCACCGTTTTAAGTTGGCGACATTACGGACATGACTTCGAAAATACAGTAGTGCGCGTGGTTTTGAACCCGGGGTCTCCGGATTGGCAGTCGCTGTTTTCCTGAACGACCAGGCGTAACTTGATTTAGTAATTGCACGGGATGGTATAATTCTTAATGATATTTCATAGCCTAAAATTGATAACAAACTTTTAACTTCAACCTTACCGCGATCCTCTGGAGGTGACTGTTGGCTGTGTGTACCTCGTATTACTAAGAAGAGCCGAATATGAGCCTATGTCAGCTACCATGCTATTTGTATACAGTAGGTAAATTACAAAGCCGACAGCCCGCCTGATAGTAAACAGTTTCCGCAAAAATGGTTAGATCATTGTTACTATATTTTCGATTTGTTCCCGGTAAGTTCCCGCTGCACCCCTACTGCTCGATTCCACCACATACCTACGTACCACAACACTTTCACTTTCATCAAAAATATATTTTAAATTACTAGCTTACAAAAAAAAACAAGGACACAGAGAAGCTTGCAAGCTTGCACAAACGCATTGGATGCATTGACAGCAAATACCTACATATGAAGCATCGTACCAAACGGTGCTTTGGTTCGGATCGCACCATATTCCAGAGTCTGTCAGTACATATTATTCTATGATTACAATGTTTCATGAGAAACGTTGTACCTACCTTATACCATGTATGTATTTGGATTGTTGCTTGTTGTGGTTCATGTCTGGGATACATCATATCATACTCGTACCTACATGGGTCACCAATTATGGCTTCGGGTAGAATATTGTTTCCTTATATTGATTTTTACATTTCTTGTATATTGGTGTTATTATTAAGTATTAATGCATAGGTATATGATACACGATCTCATATTCCGTAAGCTAGTTTTAAGTTGCAATTAATTGAACTTTGCTTTTGCTAAGTAAGTAGGTAGGTAGGTATAACTTTATTACATACCTACTAACCAAACATATTTATAATCACTTAACGTGAGCCGGCTAGTTGTATAGGAAATTATTCAGACTAAAATCCCCATTCTCGAGAGCGCCTGCTATAGAATACATTTCGGTACTACTTAATAGAAGTGGTGCAAAATTCCGCAGAGTCCAGAGTTATGGAACAACCCTAAAAAAGAAAGATAATGGTTGTACCTATATAATACGGTAGATTACGTCTTTGAATCCTTAGATGCTTTAATGAACTGTTACTGTGTTGATTAATACACAATAACCATAATGTTTATATAGTAGGTACCTACGGGGCTTAATCACGAATAATTCATGGTTTAAATACCTCGACGTTTCGGCAGAGTTCGAGGTACCTAAGTATTTAAACAAATAATTATTCGTGATTGATCGTAAGCCCCGTAGGTGCTATGTAAACTACTAGATGTCCGCCCCGGCTTCGCCCGTGGAACATATATAGCACTCATCGAGATCCCGCACATATACAAAGGTGAAAAATTTTTTCAAATCGGTTCAGTCATTGCTGAGAATTTCACATTCAAACAAAACACCTCTTCAGCTACCTGCTACGCCACCTGTCGGTAATTGGTCGTACCAACTCAGAGATTAGCAAAAAGGTTTTATATTCAAGAGGTATGTAATCTGTGATATTCAATGACGCAATCTTAGACACATGCTGTCATGTGTCATGTCAAAGCACGAAACGTACGAAAACTCTCAAAAAGGAATATTTTTTCCCGATTTTGTTACATTCTTGATTCATGCTCCGCTTCTGTTAATAGTAGCGTTCTTTTCTATAACCTATAGCCTTCCTCGATAAATGGACTATCCAATAGAAAAAGAATCTTTCAATTCGGACCAGCACTTCCCGAGATCCTAGCGTTCAAACAAACAAACAAACTCTTCAGCTTTATAATATTCGTATAGATGTGTTCAAATCGCGAAAGTTTAAAAACAATACACAACAACCATTTAACACATATCTCAGAGACACAATACTCTTACAAGGTAGGTATATAACTAACCCACTATTACGCAACTAGCCGTGTGTCATATCAGTAATCCAAAAACCACCCTTATGACCTTGTAGCCATCGTTCATATTTATGCTGTATTAATACGAGTATTTATTTCTTTAAGTGTGTAAATAACCTAGAAGTAGGTACCTACTTATTAGCTCTAAAGCCGGAGGGTATAACGCATAACTAAAACTGTGGGCTTTGATATTGCTCTCTCTTTTCTTTTGGATTACAATTAATTATAGAGACGGCAATAATAGCAAAACCAAAGCCGATTTAGTTGGCGGTATACCTAAGGGCGGAAATACGAGCCATCGAAATCCATTACTAACACCATTCAATAAGCATCGTGTGATCCAATTATTTCGCTTAATGTGGCTTGGTCCAGCACGGGTGACAGTGCGTTGAGTTGTTCCCTAACCGTGCACAAGTATGTGGAGGAGTTTCCCGGATTGGTGCATTTCATCTACGTGGACCGCACCGCCGGACGTTCATTGGCTCCCGATCTGGCGGACTGTGCGGATATGCTGTCTCCGAAAACGGTAAGATACTTTTTTAACATAATAATAGCACTACCAGTGGGACGACGTATTTGAACTAGCGCCAAATGCCAACGACGCAGCGGGCAGTGACAAATAAAAAATGCTTATCTATACTTATAATAAAACTGTAACGGGTCGAATTCTGTACATTGAAGATATCTAGAAAAATTTTTTTTTGGGGCACTCCATATTCGATACTTATGGCGAAACTGCATTTTTTTTTCTTTCATGTCTGTCTGTCTGTCTTTCTGTATAGGGATCACGCATCACGCCGAAACTACTGATTAAATTCAGCTGAAACTTGGCATGATTTTAGTTTATACTAAGGACATTGCTGTAGGCTACTTTTGATCCCCAAATTCTGATCGGTTTTCTTGCGGGAGGGGGTGAAAGTCAGAATGTGTATTTGGTTGTAACTCATGTTTGCGTTGTTTAATTTCATTAATTCTTTTTTTGTTAGAAAGAACACATTTTTTATATTGTCCCGTCAAAATTTGAACAATATCGGTCTGTTGGTTCGGAAATTACACAAACATTAAATAATATCGACACGCGCGGCGCGTTCGATACATACTAACTTCTAAGTATTCTGTGTATCAGAGACGATCCACAAAATGTCTAGATTCTAGATTCTAGAAAGTGCCCACGTGATCGCGTCGCGTCGTCTTGGATGACAAAATAATTGTCAAAAATATATTTTTGTGTGGAAAAACAAACATCATTCGGTTATAATCGACTTCAAACAAGGAGGGTGTTCTCAATCGGGTTGCATGTTTTTTATTTGGTTTTATTTTACGCGATAACTCCGCTAATTGTTAGTTGATTTTGATAATTCCTTATTTGTTTGGTAGAAAATACTTCAGAGGTGATATTAGATATCGAAAACAGGGAGGTAGTTTTTCAAATATCAACAAAAAACTAAAATCAGCTTAGATTTATCTGTACGACATAGTTATACCTTCTTATAAAATTTAGTCGAATGACAGAATTAAATTACCTGTCATTGAAGTAGATTTTTGTATTTTGGAGAAAACATATCAGCATAATAAGTAGCAGCATAAACAACCCATTAAATGTTCCCACTGCTGGGCGTCGGGGCCTTCTCTCGCAAGGAGAGAGACAAGGCTATAATCCACCACGCTGGCCCAGTGTCGGTTGGTGGATGACATATGACTTAGAACTTAGATTATAGGTAGATTTCGGTTTCTTCACGGTGTTTTCCTTCACCGTTTTAATTACCGGCATTACGAACATGACTCTGAAAAGATAGTGGTGCGCGTGGTTTTGAACCCTGGGTCTCCGGATCGACAGTCGCCGTTCTCCCGACTAGGTCAGCTGTAACTTACTAAACCAGCCGTAACTTATTAGAAAACGTATTATTTTAATCCAAATACTGTTTAAAATTCAAAGGTAGTGTTCAACAAGCTTCGGTGACCGAAGCAGACCGTTGTTAGGGTTCCGTACACAAAGGGTAAAAACGGGACCCTATTACTGAGACTTCGCTATCCGTCCGTCCGTCGGTCCGTCTGTCACCAGGCTGTATCTCAAGAACGGTGATAGCTAGACAGTTGAAATTTTCGCAGATGATGTATTTCTATTGCCGCTTTAATCATGGCGGAAGGTATCAAGTGATCGGGTTGAAATTTGAAATAGAATTAGATTACAGTCTGGAAGAACACATAGGCTAAACATTACCTATGTATAAGTACTAAAAAAAAAACGACGCCTATCACGTACACGCTCAACATCAGCTCTGTAAATAAAAATCAATACAAGCGGATTTTTTGGAGCTACGCGCAGCCCAGTGGTATCAGTGGACCGGCGACAGTTCAGCGAGCCAGGAGCCGTGTTGACAGCCCCCGGGACGTCAGGGATAAGGAAAAATCACCAAAAATACCGGACGAACAGCCAAAAACAAAGGTTAGTTTAGTTTCAACATCACAAGATCGCAAAGTTGTATTTGGACAAAAGTCACGTCCGTTGACAGCGATCTGGTCGGTATAGAAAACCTTCGCCTGACACGTTCCTATCGCTGCACGACCGACCGGCGCCGGCGACCGACGCACGTCATTGATTGGAAGAACATCATCATCATCGCCAACCCCTGTGGAGAAACTGATTGCTGGTGACTGAACATCTACTGGACAGCCCGAACATCATCTAAGTTAAGCGTGTACGTAAGAACACTGACAAATCTTAACTTGGAAGAAGAAGAAGAGGAAGAAGAAAAAGGACCACACGCGAGTAGTATAAGTTTGTTACCATTTAATCTGACCTAATTCTGTTAAAGTACCATACAAAATGTCCGACATAAACAAGAAAGCCGCCTCCTCCACCTCTGCCTCCTCCGCCTCTGCCCCCGTCATCGCACCAAAACGACCAAGGGTGCTTTCTGTGAGGTCAGTAGCGTCAAACCTACATAAGCGAATCTTAAAAAAAAAATGTTAAGGCCGGCGGGTCAGAAGTGATGCAGCCGACGCGGCAACATGGGGAGAGCCCCAGTGAGGCCATAGATATTCCCGTAGTAGATTCCGGTCGCGTTCAGTCTCTCGGCAATGTGCCGTCGCCGCCACAGTCAGAAACAGCTAGTGAGACTTCGGCCCCGGTGACCTCGGTGCCCGAAACGAGCTCAGAACAAATGGCGGCGGTGGACAGAATCGAGAACTGGAAGCAATGCGGGATATCACCGCCTAAAGAGCTGAGGACCGATGACGAGACGGACAGCGTGTCCGAGTTGTCTTTCCCGACCTCCGCCCGCAGCACAAGGGTCAGCATGCTGATCGGAGATTGCGCAAAGCGGACGGGGGTCGAAATGGACAGCGCCACAAAAGTAGCAAACGACGCGCTGCTCCGGGGCAAGGATGCTCTCGAGTCGTCTCATAATGTGAGGCGCGATATAAGGCAAACGGCGATTGAAAGCTTACAAACGCTTTACGAGATCGTCCTTTCCCTGTCGGAGTCCAGACATCGTCACATCGCCTCGCTCGAAAAAGAAAGGGCTCGACACGCCATGGAGCTGCTCTCAGTGGAAAGGGCTCACACAAAAGCAACACAAAAAAATATTCTAGATCTTACAAAGGAGGTAGCTCTGGCCAGAGAACAACTAGCGGAATTACAAAAGAGACTAAAGCCGTCAGAGACTGGCAGAGCTTGAGTCGAGAGAGCCCCACCAGCACATAAAAGCAACAGCGGAAGCGGTGAGGGACATCGGCAGTTACCTAAAATCTGTACCGTGTGAAAATACCACTGTCAACCTAACGCCGCTGAGGAATGATTGTCTCGGCATAAAAACTGGGATAGAAATTCTTCAGAGGCAGGTCGACGAATTCCGGAGACACTCCAACACACATAGTGAAAAAGCCGTCGAAGTCCTTAATCGAAACACAGACATGTTGCAAGAGCTCGCCTCGACTCCTCCACCTGCTACTCCCCAAATTATTCGGATAGTCTTAACAAAATAGAAAAATACTTACAGAAAAAAAATGCTGACGAAACAAACGCCACCACCATCCTCCGCCCCAATTAAAATAAATATTGACGAGCACGTGCTACCTATCACAGAACGGTTAGAAGCTGTATCGTCAGAACTCCGGACGATGCGGCAGGAAAAATTAATTCTTCCCCTACCAGCCCTAAGTATCGATGCCGAAATCAGCCAAGCGGAGACGGGCAAGCCATCTAAGCCCAACTACGCAAAAATAGCGGCTAAGCCAATCGTGCCAAAACCAAACCACTCTCATCGTGACAACGGCGAACACCACATCTCCCACTACTGCCGAAAATCTAATAGAGAGGATAGCGGTAGCACTGGACACGAAGAAGACTGGAGCAAGGGTTGACCGAGTGCGAAAAGGTCGAAACAGGAAAGTTATCCTGAGTTGCAGCACAGAGGAAGACCTTGGTCTGGTTAGAAATCGTGTGCAGCAGGACAAGTCTCTGAAGGTGGAGACCGCAAAAGCGGGTAATCCACTAATCATCATCCGAGACGTTCTGTCTTACCACAAAGACAACGAGATTGTGGAAAACCTTTTGGCGCAGAATAAACATCTGCTTCAGGGGTTGATTTGCAAGAGAGCACGATGAGAGTGCGGTACAGGAAAAAGCGCGTAACCAGCATGAGTGCCATCCAGTGATCGAGGTCTCGCCTCGCATTCACAGAGCGTTTTGGACGCCGAAAAGGTCTACATTGGGCTCCAGAGGAGACCAGTGGCAGACCACTCGCCGCTGGTGCAGTGCACCAAGTGCTTAGGTTTCGGTCACACAAAAGCGATCTGCCGGGAAAGGGATGAATGCTGCAGTCATTGCGGAAAACCCCACTCCTGGACTCAATGCAAGGCAAGAAAAGAGGATCTGCCACCCAAATGCAAAAACTGCGCGAATGCTCATCCAAACAGCCCCAACAGAGAACTCGCTCACAACGCTTTTAGTCGCGAGTGCCCTGAAAGGGTAAAATGGGATGGCATAGCGCGGTCCCGAATATCTTATTGCTAAGGGCACTCATGAGGAACATGGCTCAATCTCCCAAAGAGTAGGCAAACTAGGTTTGCGTTTCATCCAAGCAAACCTGCAGCGCTCCCAGAATGCAACGACAGAACTCCTGAAGGTCGCGAGAGAAAGAGGGGTTTCAGTTGCCCTTGTACAAGAACCCTATGGGAAACAAAGGCGTGATGAAACAATATCCTGGAACTCGCATTATTCAGTGCAGTTTGAATAGGCAAAAACCAGTTAAGGCAGCCATAATAGTCTTCGGCGACATGATGGAGGTAATCCATGACCCCCAGATTGTTACCGAAACGGAAGTGGCTGTCCTATTGGTCGGTACAGGCCTAAAATTGGGAGTGATTTCTGTCTACTTAGAAGGAGACCAAAAAGTCGACCCCTACCTCAGCAGGATCAAATCATTCAGCGAAAAACTAGCTACAAAAGACCTTATTGTTGCTGGTGACGTGAATGCATGGTCCCACTGGTGGGGAAGCACGTCTCAAAATGAGAGAGGAGAAGCCGTAAGCTCTTTCTTCAACGAAATGGACTTGTACATTCTCAACTCCGGCGATACACCAACCTTTGAGATCGTCAGGGAAGGCAAACTCTGCACAAGTGTAGTAGATGTAACAACGTGCAGTGTGTCTCTCCTGGGAAAAATCGAGGGATGGGAGGTTGACAAAAGTATCACAACATCGGACCACAACGCAATCACCTTCACTTTGCGTCTAGTTAAGGCTCTCGAACAACAGAGGCCAATAACAACACGCAAATACAACACCAAGAAGGCAAAGTGGCCAAACTTTATGTCACGACTAAAATCTTCCCTTAAAGAAAGAAACATCACGCCGGAGTCAGTGGGGAAATGTGAAAGTCCTCTAGAACTCGAGTCGATGATTACGAGCTACACATCTAGTATACATGAAGCCTGCGAACACACTATTCCATTAGTAAGCTCGCCGAAGGGAAATCCAACCCCCCCATGGTATACCAAAACGCTCGAAAATCTGAAGAAAGAAGTTCTCAGAAGAAAGAGAAGGATCAGGAATGCCGCCTCTGACAGAGTTGAACTTGTAGTCGAAGAGTACCAAATTGCTCGGCAAGACTACAAGGAAAAAGTCAAACAAGCTCAGACGGAAAGTTGGAAGGAGTTCTGCACGAATCAGGAGAAAGAAAGTATGTGGGACAAGATCTACAGAGTGATGAGAAAAACTTCGACGAGACAGGAAGAAATACTCCTAAGAGATACCGAAGGTAACACTCTATCCCCGCAACTATCAGCAGAACTACTTGCCAAAACTTTCTATCCCGACGACTCTGAGAGCACAGACCAACCGTGTCATGCAGAGCTACGGGAGCAAACGATGGAAACGCCTATGGGCTTACCGGAAAATGATCCACCATTCACATCAGCGGAACTGGAATCAGTATTGAGAACTCTGAAACCAAAAAAAGCCCCCGGTACAGACGGGCTAACCGCTGATATTTGCGCAGCAGCCATACGTTGCGAATGGGAGGTTTTCTTGGCGATAGCAAACAAATGCTTGTCACTGAAACACTTCCCCAAGCAATGGAAAGAGGCGCACGTGGTCATATTACGAAAACCCGGTAAGACAGATTACACACATCCAAAATCTTACCGCCCCATAGGTCTTCTGTCCGTTCCCGGAAAAATCGTGGAAAAGCTTCTGGCAAACCGACTCCAATGGCATCTCCTCCCAACCATCAGTAGGAAACAGTACGGCTTCATGCCCCAAAGAGGCACCGAGGACGCCCTCTATGATCTGGTAGAGCACATCAAAAAAGGAGTAGACAGTAAAGACACCGTACTCCTAATCTCCCTGGATATAGAAGGCGCTTTCGACAATGCATGGTGGCCCGCCCTCAAAAATCAATTAGCGAAGAAGAGGTGCCCAACAAACCTCTACGACATGGTAAACTCATACCTCAGCGGCCGTAAAATCAAGGTCAACTATGCAAGAGCAGTCTATGAGAAGGAAACAACCAAGGGATGCGTCCAAGGGTCCATCTGTGGACCAACCTTTTGGAATGTGATCCTAGACTCGTTACTGCGAATGCTAGAAGCTGAGGGAGTATACTGTCAAGCATTCGCGGACGACGTCGTTCTCGTATTTACAGGCAGTCCAAACATCATCGAACAGCAAGCGGGCAGGGCGCTGAGCATGACAGTGGAATGGGGTAAAATCAACAAACTCAACTTTGCAGCGCATAAAACCAACGCGATGCTTTTCACAAAAAAGTTGAAGTACGAACCTCCAAACATAGTCATGTCTGGCGTCCGGCTCAACCTGGTCGAGGAAGTCAAACTGCTAGGCCTACTGATCGACCGACGGCTCAACTTTAAAGCACATGTGACCGCCCAATGTAAAAAAGTGGCGAACATTTATAAACAGCTAGCATGTGCAGCGAAGGTGACCTGGGGATTAAATGGCGAAATCACGAGAACTATCTACGTCGCTGTGGTGGAACCTATCATCATGTATGCCTCAAGTGTATGGGCGCAAGCGGCAGACTTCGAGGAAAACAAGTCTCAGTTGAACGCTATCCAAAGAGGTTTTGCCCAAAAAATCTGTAAGTCTTACCGTACTGTTTCTCTGAAAGCAGCACTTGCTCTTTCCGGACTGCTGCCCCTGGATCTGAGAATACAGGAAGCGGCAAATTTGTACAGAGTAAAAAAACCTCTCCCAAGACTACCTCCCACCAGAAGTGGAACTCGAACGGAATGTTAACTGCCTGGACCAACCTCATCCGTCAACGCAGTTTTCCGTAGAGTACGAGCTCCTAGAAGACACCTCCAATCTTCCACAAGGGCCTCAAATTTATACTGATGGCAGTAAAATTGAAGGTAAAGTCGGAGCTGCTCTAACATGGTGGGAGAATGGCAGAGAGGTCAAGAACTCGACCTTCAAGCTCCACTCCGAATGCACAGTCTTTCAATCGGAACTTTATGCTCTTTACCGGGCAACTCAAATGGCGTTAAAGAGCAAGGACCCGGAAGTCAATGTCCTGAGTGACTCCCGATCTTCACTCGAACTGCTAAGTAACCCAAAAACGAGCCACCCCTTGGTTAAGAGCGTAAAGGAAAACATTGGACAGATAAATGCAGAAGGGAGATCTCTTCGTCTTTTCTGGGTGAGAGCGCATGTTGGCACCTTCGGCAACGAAAGAGCCGACGAACTGGCCAAATCGGCGGCACTCACGGAGTCACCCAGGGACTACGAGGGGATCCCCTTGTCCTACGTCAAAAGGAAAATCCGTGAAGAATCGGTCAAGAAATGGCAGGATCGATATGAGACCTCGGACACCGGAAAAGTCACCCAGACGTTCCTCCCCGATATAGCAAACGCATATCGGGTGATGAGAACCACGAAACTGACTCCTTTCCAGGTACAAGCGTTGACGGGACACGGAGGAATAGCAGATTACCTGTACAGATTTAAGCTCAAGAACAGTCCGGCATGCGAGTGTGACCCCGACCAACCCGAAACGGTCTGGCACGTGCTAGTCGATTGTCCCCGATTCATGGTCGCAAGACATGAGCTCGAATCTATGATCGACAGAAGGCTGGTTGTCTCGGATCTCCACAACATCTTAGTAGATCCAGACAACAGAACACGGCTCCTGTCCTTCATGGAGAGCTCATTCCGCATAGCGGCCATGAGAAACTCCACTAACTCAAATACGCGCCTCCATCGCCACCACACCCTGCCCCGCTGTCTGTGGACGCCAAGTGGCATGCGGTTTCCGCCCAACATAACTCCTCGAAGAGCATCTCCGTCAAACAACTACTGGAGAACGCAGACCGAGGAGAAGCAGGTATCCGTATCCGCGGAGTGGCTCTCTTCATGGACAGCAACAAAGAAAGATTCGGAATAAGCTTTTGCTTCGCCTGGGAACGGAAACGAGCCCGTTTGTCACCTGGATTGTCTTGCCTGCTCAATGGGAATACCGCAAAGTCACAATGAAGCGGAAAACCTACGACGCCATGCCGGTGTGCGAGGTAGACGGCCACCGATTTCGGTTGGTGCGATCGAAAAACAAAACGATTGCACTAATAGAGTACTCGGAAGGTCGGACGCCTTTCACACAGGCAAGTGCGCTGCTCGCACATCTGAGCAGAAATGCAGGTGAAGCACCCCGGGTGATAAGCGTGGATGCGATGGCAATCGAATATTCAAGAGCAAGAGTCGCAGACCGGCTGGGTTGCATTGAGGCCTCTAAACATCATGAGATTGTCGTATACGAAGACAGGGGAGAAAATCTGAGCTTCCTCAGAGCCCCTTCGCACGACCAAACAAATGCAACCGATAGCTGGGGACATCCTGTTCCTAGTTCGACCATCCAAACCGGCTCCGAAAGAGCACAGCAGAAGGCAGCCGCGGAAAAGCCTCAGCCAATCTAACTGGCAGCCGAGGCACCAACACGGCGTTCGTGACTGCCTTCAACGCAGCAGCAAGGAGCGTACTCCGAATCACATCCCATTCATCACCCCTTGACGTCAAAGACCCCAAAGCAGCTTCACAGCAACAAATGAGCCGAACGAGAGCCGACATGGGACAGGTGGAACCGCCCCGCTATGTCACGGCTTCGGAGCCGCGGAGCCATGCACGTAACGCCTTCATCGAATTCATAGCCACACTGAGCGCGACACGACAAGTCAACCTCAAGACCTGCGAAAACATCATGCAGTCCTATAGGCTAGGAAGTGAAAGCCTTTTAAAGGCGAAACTCGAGGAGGCCGAAGCAGCCCTTTACAATAATGTCACTTCCCGGGTCATCAAGGGAACCATGACAGGACAGTATATGGCAGCTTACAGTGCAGAAAATGGCTTCGTGACACTGAACGAGAGAGAGACAGAGCGCGCGGAGTGCCTGTTTATGCGACACCACCAAACGACCCAATTGTAGTTACTGCCCGATGCACCAAGATTATGCTGGACGATAAGATCCTAGAGATGGCCAAGACCATCGAAGGAACGGAAACGTCAAAGCAGGTTGGGAAAATTGGGAGGTACCGAGAATACAGTGGGTCAACGGAGTTCCAGGATGTGGAAAAACAACATGGGTGATTAGACACTTCGACGTGGACAAGGACGCCATCATCACTACAACAACTGAGGCAGCAAAAGATCTAAGAGAAAAGCTATCGCACCGAATCGGGAACCTGGTCAAAACCAGAGTGCGAACCATGGCTTCTGCTCTGGTAAATGGTTTCGGTAGAGAAAGTTTCAGTCGCCTCATGGTGGACGAAGCTCTCATGAACCATTTTGGAGCCATTGTGATGGCTTCAAGGCTGTCTGGTGTTGGTGAAATTGTCCTCATTGGAGACGTCAATCAGTTGCCTTATATCGACAGGGAAAATCTCTTCGAAATGAGGTATCATCGCCCGAACCTGGTAACAAAGATCAGCCAGGAGTTGCTCTGCACACATCGAAACCCAATGGACGTCGCATATGCGCTGAGGGAAATATACTCCGGTATGTACTCCTCAGCGCCCCGTATAAAGTCCCTAGAGCAGAGAAGATATAAGGGAGCGCAAATACCCAACAACCTACCAAACACCCTCTTCTTAGTTCACACTCAAGAGGAGAAGGAGACCCTGACAAACCAGGGTTATGGGTCAGGCACCGGGTCACGCATCCTTACCATCCATGAAGCTCAGGGACTAACATCGAAACCCAATGGACGTCGCATATGCGCTGAGGGAAATATACTCCGGTATGTACTCCTCAGCGCCCCGTATAAAGTCCCTAGAGCAGAGAAGATATAAGGAGCGCAAATACCCAACAACCTACCAAACACCCTCTTCTTAGTTCACACTCAAGAGGAGAAGGAGACCCTGACAAACCAGGGTTATGGGTCAGGCACCGGGTCACGCATCCTTACCATCCATGAAGCTCAGGGACCAACATACGAGTCGGTAATCGCAATCAAAACCAAGGCAAACATGAAGCTGCACGAGAGCGTACCCCATGCGGTTGTTGCAATCTCACGGCACACGGGGACCTTCACATATTACGCTGACGACACCGACGACGCCATCGGTCGGTTCGTGCGGCGAGCGTGGGCTGCATCACCAAAGACCATCCGAGATTTCAACCTACAGATGGCCATCAGGGACAGAAATGCGGCCGTTGTGGAGGCTCTGGGTCGGGAGGAGGCAGCTTAGGCAAATGGCAAAAGGCAATTAGGCAAACACTCGATGTCGAGTCGATTACTAGCGGAATCCCAGCCGGTAGTGATCGGCTCTACAGACGAGCAACTAGAATTAGATTTTAAATGTACCCAACTCCCTCCTATTTTCCTCTTCTTCTCCTTATCCAAAATATGTGTAAAAAATAATAATATATAATTTTAATGACAAAGATCACGGACCCCGGAGTCTGTGGAGTGGTTAATTTAAATAAAAAAAAAAAAAAAAAAAAAAAAGTACTCTATGTATTACGTAACAAACATCCAAACAGTGACATTCATAATAATTTACAGGACAACGTTGGAATGGCTGAACATATTTGGATGGAATTCGAAACACACGTAGTTTGAACTCAGAAATAGCAAATCGGTTACTTATAGGTGACGTCGGAAAGACTAAGCAAATTTGGTAGAAAATTGAAACAGAAATAACTCATAGTCTAAAATACCACATTTATGTATTTATTACCTATCAACCTGAAAAGAAGCATGGGCCCTAAGGAAACAAATATGAATTATCACGTCAAAACGGCACAACGATATGGGTTGACATACGAAACACAGTTAGAACAGTTTAGAGTCTAAAATTTCACATGGGCTAATAAGTCTACATTTTCATTTCACTCCATATTAATATAAGCATATATTTTCATAAGGAACTTGATGTGATGGTAAGGTAAAAGCCAAAAAATGAAAAATATATGCACCCGTTTTGGCGTAGATAATATAGGTGATTTGCGTTCACAATAAAAATAACAAGCAACATAATATTCTCATTAGACGGCGCTAATGCCAGTTTAAATCTAAAAGCACTAAAGGCCATTTAAGTCGATGTTTTACTTTTGTGGTAGGTATGTATTTTTTCTTTCATCACTAAGTAGGTGGCGTTACTGATATTCAAAATTTTACTAATAAGTTTTTGCTGCTAAAAGGATTATGATGCCAAATTTGGATTCTTTCGTTCTTAATTTTTTTTTCTGTGTTACCTACAATTAAATTCATACATCAACATTTCACTAGGACTTGGCTTAGATTTACGGGTTCAACTTGCTTGAATATCATTAAAACTCAAAATTTTAATTATATTGATTCCACACAGGCTTCGTTCAAAATTTTACGCCGGCGAAGTCGCGGGTAACATCTAGAAAACAGCTTGCGGATAAAAAGAAATAGGTAAGTAGGTATCAGATCATGCACATTAGCTTCAGACTTTTCATAATGTATCCTATAAAAATCGTACAAACTTAACACTTGCGGCTATGTTCGATACTACGAAACCTTACCAAGTATGTTTGATTTTGTCTAAAAAAAGAAAAATAAAGATGATAAAATTAAATAAATTTTTGTGTGGAAAAACAAATTCACTCAAACCCAAAGGTTTTTCAATGACTACTTATCCAAATATCTGACGTACGATACTTCCAATTAATGTATAAGTCAGTAACATCTGCTTACGCGAACGAAGTAGCGGGTTAAGCTAGTTCTGTAATAAAATTACTCATTTATTATGTCATGTATCATAGTTTAAGTATCAGTAACTTTATTGGGCTCCAGAGCGGCTGTCGCTGTTCTCCTGTCTAGACCCTAGACCAATCGTAACTTTTTACAGATTCTTTTTACAAAGGGACCTTATGACCTATGCCCTGTGGCAGTTGACCTCAAGTAACATCTACTGTCTAGCTAACTTTGGGCTAGCGCAGAAGTCGCAGGGCTATACCTTTATTCGATAAACTACGGGTAAAAATACTACCATTTCAAAGCCAAGAATTCACAGAAATTTAATGTATACTTAAAAGTTAATAGGTATTTCTTTTGGATACCGAGTAGTTAGCTCCAAAAACTGCCAACGTTGCGTTTTGCTCGGAGATGCGCAATGATGTATTGTTATCGTGTTGTAGGTCCGCGCGATAGTGGCCCGCAGCTCGCTGGTAGTGGGAGAGGGCTACTGCGGCGCGACGTGGCGGCGCGGCGCGCTGCACGCGTGCGCCGTGTGGTGGTGGGAGCGCGGCGCGCCACTACGGCCCGCGCGGCCGCCGCACCCCGCTGCCGTGCGGGCCGCGCGCGCGCCGCCCGCGGACATACTCGGCACCTTTTACAAGTACGTAGCATAAACACGTAGCTCGCTACTAGTAGCGCGGGTACTGCGGCCTGCAGGCATACTCGGCGTCTTTACAAGTATGCAGCTTATACACGTAGCTCGCTGCTGGTAGCGTGGGTACTGCGGCCTGCAGACATACTCAGCGTCTTCTACAAGTACGTAGCTTATACACGTAGCTCGCTGCTAGTAGCGCCGGTACTGCGGCCTGCAAACATACTCAGCGTCTTCTACAAGTACGTAGCTTATACACGTAGCTCGCTGCTAGTAGCGCGGGTACTGCGGCCTGCAGACATACTCGGCGTCTTCTACAAGTACGTAGCTTATACACGTAGCTCGCTGCTAGTAGCGCGGGTACTGCGGCCTGCAGACATACTCAGCGTCTTCTACAAGTACGTAGCTTATACACGTAGCTCGCTGCTAGTAGCGCGGGTACTGCGGCCTGCAGACATACTCGGCGTCTTCTACAAGTACGTAGCTTATACACGTAGCTCGCTGCTAGTAGCGCGGGTAGGTACTGCGGCCTGCAGACATACTCGGCGTCTTCAACAAATACGTAGCTTATACACGTAGCTCGCTGCTAGTAGCGCGGCTACTGCGGCCTGCAGACATACTCGGCGTCTTCTACAAGTACGTAGCTCGCTGCTAGTAGCGCGGATACTGCGGCGCGCCGCCTGCAGACTTAAGCCCTGGTGATACTTGTAGGGTATACGATACTCGAGTATAATACTAGTTGGATACATTTTCGCTACCCGATGCTCGCATATTATGCTAAAGATTTTCTACGATAACATGGCCCGCCCCTCCAAATTACTGTTTTAATGTGTGTAGTCACATCCTTACGAAAGAATTTGTATGTAGTTGTAATTATTCATCTTCAGTAGCAGGCCGGCAGTGGTCTGAGACAGTCAAGTCGTTGAATCTACGTCGCTCAGTGCCACGAAAGTACTGACCGCAACACAAACTACCAGGTCATGGAAAAGTCAAGAAAAAAAATTGGGTTCACTAATGTTTCACAAACATTTTTTGACAAAACATCACTTTAAAACCAACTAATCGTATAATATTCATTACGAAAACTTTACACCACAAAAATGTTTCATTTTAAAAACAACGTTTTGCATAATATTTATTTCAAAAATGTCTTACATCAACAAATGTTTTATTTTACAAACCATCATTTTATAACTATTTATACGGCAAACGTTACATTTAAACAATGCATCGAATGATATTTTGTTATTTGTACATTTTTTGTTTCATATACTATTCATTTTACAAATTTAACATTTTCCAAAAAAATCTTCCGTTGTGAAATTAGGTACAAAATCATAAAAGTACCCATTAAATTGTCCATAGGAGTTAACCGTTCTGATTAGGTCCTGTCACAGAGTTTTGGCCTAACCTGTCCGATTAGGATCTATTACTAAGATTTGACTCCGGGTGGGCTCCCGCCAGAAGCTCTGCGGTCAGCCCTGAGTGTCGCTTCTCCATACTCATCCTGCGCTCCACTACGGAGGTCGCCGGCTCGCTTCGCTCGCCACCTCCCCCCTTCGCTACGCTTGACCTCGCATGGCTCGCTCCACTCAGGACCTCCCTTGAGCTTCTGGCTCCCGCACTTTTTATATACACTCTAGGGGTAGTAGCGACAAGACTAGGTGAAGTCGGGGTGCTCTGAGTCGGATCTGGGTCTTAAGTTACCTAACCGGTCCGATGAATTAAACAACTCTTTTATGTATTTTATTTTCAGAAAAATCCAGAGCAGTGGCATGGCCAAAAAATTTGCTAATGATGTAGAATTTAATTTTAATTTTTGTTAAATGAAATGTTTTTATGTTTAAGTTGTTAAGTAATTAAAATATAATTTGAAATGTTTGTCAAACAACACTCTGTAAAATAAAAATGTGTCAAGTGTTGGTTTTGTTTTTAAACATTTATTAGTTAACTAAAATATTAAACGAATCAATTGTCAAATAATACGTTATGTAATGAAAGTTTGTCAAATAAATATTTTGAGATGTAACCAATTTGTGAAATGTTTTTTTGTGTAATAATCATTTGACGACCCGTGAGTTTGTCGAACGTTGGTTATCAGGTGTAGATTTGTGAAAAAAAATTTTTCAAATGAACGGATACCAAAAAATTGTGCGGTGTCAGGCAAGAGAAGTTATTTATAGCTACAGTATACCAACATATGAAGCATGAGGCTGAAAATGGAGTAGAGCGCTTGACAGACGCTAGATGGAAAACTTCCAGAGCTGTGGGAGCTAGCGAAAAGACTATAACAAGAATTCTCAAAGAAAAAGCGAAATGTGATGCAACTGGTACACAAATGAGCTCACCACATAAAAACAAAAATCCTCGCAAACGTTTAAAGCGTGACATCGATGAATTTGACAAGGGGGTAATAAGGCGTACTGTCAGTAACTTTCATACAGAGTATAAACAATATCCAACATTAAAAGCTTTGAAAAGAGTGCTTACTGAAAAGATAAATTTTGATGGATGTTTCGAGACTTTACGGCGTATACTTCTTGATTTAGGATATGAGTGGAAAACTACTGAAGACAATCGTCAAGCTCTAGTTGAAAAACATGACGTGCAGTTGCTTCGCTATAAATATTTAAAACAATTGAAGAAATATAGAGAAGAAGGCAGGAATATTGTTTATACCGATGAAAGCTACATTCATACCACACATGTACAAAATAAATCATGGGGTACTAAACAAGGAACAGTAGCAAAGAAAAAAATGTCTAAAGGGTTACGCATCATAATTGTCCACGCCGGTGGAAAAAATGGTTTTGTCCCCAATGCTTCTTTAATTTATAAGGCTAGTTCAAAGACTGGCGACTACCATGACAATATGAACCACAATAACTACAAGAAGTGGTTCTCAGAACAACTTCTGCCAAACATACCAGAAAAGTCCGTAATTGTTATGGATAACGCCTCTTACCATAACACATTTACTGAAAAAGTTCCCAACTCCAACAGCAACAAAGCTGCCATGAAAGATTGGCTCGTGAAAAACACATCGACTTCGAGGAAGACATGAAGAAAATCGAACTCTATGATATCATTTTAAAAAATAAGGATAATTCTAGAAATTACGCTATCGATGGCGAAGCAATAAAATATAAATGCGATATATTAAGACTTCCTCCATATCATCCCGACTTAAACCCTATCGAGAAAATTTGGGAGTGTTGAAAAGTATAGCCAACAACAAAATGTAAACCAAAACTACACAACCATCATGAAATTACTTCATGAGCGTCTGGACATGATCGATCGCACGATGTGGGCCAACACTTGCAAACATGTGGAGGAAACGGAATCTGAATACCGGAAAAAGTACGACAACGAGCAAGAATTTATTATTCGCGTAGGAGAATCCGATTCTGAAAATGACACATCAAGCTTCTATGACAGCGACGAGCAAAATTATAGTTCCAGTGCCAATAGAGATATTAAGATTTATAATAATGCCCGGGCAGTATGAATATTGACTAATGCCTTTATTAACACTTGGACCATGCGTTTTTTTTATAATAATTGTGATTACTGATCTTTGAAAAGGATTTAGATGTCTTATTTTACTGAAATTGTTAAACATGCAAAATATTTCAATATTTGTACACAATAAAATTTATTCAGAGTTTTTGTGCAATCAGTACTTATAATATCTCAATTGTTATCAGATTTGTTGGTCAACTCACCATAATTTGTTGACCGTGGAAGACAACGCACGTGTCCGTTTCATAGAGTACGTCAGTGCAGCGCCATACTAATAATAAGAGCGATTAATGAATGCCACTAGTCGAGCAACAAATCCATAGATTTGTTAGCTCGACTAGGTGTTTGACGGCAGTCGCAGTACGCACACATGCGTGGTGATGCGTTGTAAATACTTTCACTAATACTTTCAAACGTTTAGAATTCTGGAGGGGCGGGTCATGTTATCGTAGTAAATCTATACTGAAAAATTACTAAATTTATCATATGTGCAAACTCGTTTTTTGTAGACGGACGTTATGTTGAGTGACTCCAGTGACGAAGAAGCTCTTGCAGTTTTTCTGTTTTTAACCCCCGACCAAAAAAAGGGGTGTTATAAGTGTCTGTCTGTCTGTGGCACCGTAGAGCTCAAACGGATGGGCCGATTTCGATGCGGTTTTTTTATTTGAAGGTTAATATCCGTGCGGATGTTCTTAGCTATGTTTGGTTAATGTCGATTTAAAATGGCCGCCTCCACAAAATGGCGGACAAAATATTTCTTCACAACCTACCTCAATATGGGTATCAAACGAAAGGGCTTGACTAGTAGAGTACTAGACACTATAAAAAAAAACAAATTCAAGATGGCCGCCACCACAAAATGGCGGATTATAGTATATTTTTCACTACTACCTCAATATGGGTATCAAACGAAAGAGCTTGACTAGTAGAATATTTTGCACAATGACAAATTTCAAATCCAAGATGGCCGCTACCACAAAATAGCGAAATACATTTCTTTTTTCACAACTCCCTTAATATGGGTATCAAATGAAAGGGCTTGACTAGTAGAATATTGTACACATAACAAATCCCAGGCAGTCGGGGGTTAATCAAATTTTTTTATTTTGTTCTTGTATAGAAATAGAAGACAACGCAAGAGTAGAAAATACTGGATTCATCCATTTATTGAAAGAAACATAAATTGTAGAGTTTTTGAAATTTGTTCCCGATTTCTGCTCAAGTCTTGTATATTATATTTTTTCGCATGTATTCAGGTATTTTTGTAGTTATATAAACTAGCATGTTTTTCAATTTCTTGTACAAACTTAATATTTGTTTCTTTCTCCGCCGCCATCTTGTCGAAACGCGCGAGACGCGACGCCAGTGGTTGTATACTCTTTGCGCGACGCACAAGCGACCAACACGGCGGGTATCGCGAGACTAGTCGCGAACGCGTAGAATACCAGTATCGTAGTGTGAGAGTCTCCATATAAATGTATGTGAGATACTTCTCGGCGACTAGTCTCCGAGACTAGAGTCGCGCGGGCGTATCGTAATGGGAGAAGGGCCTTACTCGGTAGGTACGTGTTTAGGACGTTTAGTGCATCCCAACTAGATGGAAACCAGAAAAAAAACGAGCACATGAAGGTAAGTTGAAGCAATTTCAAATTTAGTTTTAAATTATTTTTGGAGTAAAAAATTCTTTGAAAAATGTGTAGAGGATGTAAACGATTTTTTTTTACAGGCAGTTAACGGAGCTGGCGTTCCCCAACGATAGCCAGGGCGTGAGCCTGAAGGAGCTGATTTGCGTGCATCTCGGGCTCCTGCCCGCGTCCACGGCGGTGCAACAAGCGCGCCGTCTCGCGCATTCCGTCACAGAGTTGGCGGGAGACGCGCCGCTTGCCGCCGACCTCTTGTAGATATACTGTACTACGGTCAGGAGACGGTGAATACTTGTAACCACATCTTGCCACTTATATTCCGAGAGCTGGTAGCAAATTTTGGGTAGGTATTTGAGGCAAACTAAACACTTATCACGTAGCTCTTCTATTATATATATAATACATGTATATTATATAGTAGTAGTAAGTAGCAAATTTAGGGTAGGTATTTGAAGCAAGCTTCCAAAAAATTGAATTTTGCCCCGCTACTCAGTACTACCTCCGTGTTGGGTTATATAATATATATATATACTCAATACAATGTAAAAAGTGAATATGCATGCATTTTTTTAATATTTTTAATTCACTTTTTACATTATTATAACACAATAAAAAATATAAGTACTCTTGTAAATGTACAAATTGATTTTTAAAATAATATTTAAAATATCGATATAATTTGTCCAGTTTAAACGCCGCCATCTTTCCCGCGCCTGCATGACGTCACAGGCCACGACCTGTGTTTGTTTACTACAAGTGTTGCAGTTACTTTGTACCGATTTTTGAGTTGTACTAGCTAATCAAACGATGGAGAACACGACTTTTCTCTCTAACACTACTAGCTCAGTACGAATATCGACACCGTTAAAGCAGAAAACATGCCATGTGACGTCACATTTGGTTTCCACAGATAATGATGCGTTTCGCAAACTTGAATTTCCCGCGCCTATTTTGCACTTTTTTAAATAATATTTTTTTATAATTAATAACAAACTAAATAATAAAATAATTGTTTTGGCATAATGGCGAGACATTAAGGATTCTACGAAAAAAAAAATCAAGCCTATTTAAACTACATGCATACCCTATTCAATTTTTTTGAAGCTTGCTTCGAATACCTACCCAAAATTTGCTACTAGGTTTTAAATCGTATTACAATGCTTCTTGTAGCTGCTCCTTTGGTGTGAGTTGAGCCTTATGGACCGCTCTGCGTCAATAGTACTACTAACTAGTACAACTAGATGTACAAATGACACAACTGTGTACCTCTAGTAGGTAGGTACTACCAGTAAACACACAAGCTATTCTCTCGGTTTTAGTTGAAAGAGGAGTTTTCAAGATGCGAATAAAACTATCAAAGATAGTTGTCAATTTCGTCACGGATGGTGCCAATGTTTCCTGTCGTTAGAGAAATTTTACTAAATGAAACATTGGCGCCACATTTAACGAAGTTGAGAACAATATTTGACATATTTATTTGCACCCTAAAAATGTCTCAGTACGAATGAGTACTCTCCCTTTTTTACGTCTGCTAGGAGTGCTGTTTTAATACTATTATTTTAAATGTGATATAGATATTGACATAATTATTATAATCTAGTCTTTAACGAAATGTTAGAAAGTATGTACTGATTTAGCAATTTTTTAATACATAGGTATAAAAATATAGTTTATTGCCGTAATTTATATCAAGGTAAAATTTGTAATTATTTTTTTATATATGTTGTAAATGAAGCATTTTCAGGACGTGAAATGACTGCAATAACAGTTGTCAATTGTTTCACAGCTAACGGTAATATTTTCATTTTCAATATTGTCTAACCCATAGATTTCGATTTTTTTTTGCTACGCTAAAACGTCTTTGGTCTTACCTCTCAACTATCAATGCCGAATGACGTAACATGCTGGTAACGTCATACGTGGTCAAAGTAATAATTTCGACCATCTGTCATCCAAACAGTAATTCTGAAACGCTTCATCCAATAATAGGGGGTGTTCTCATTATCGCTGCCTCTTCGTCCTGTTCATTAAGAAAGATAGAAACAGGTAGTGTATTTCCATAATGGAATCATTGAATTAAAATACCCCTACAGACTTTCAAGATAAATATATGGTAGTTTCTAAGAAAAAACAGTTGTATGTTAGTGTTTCGTAAAATTATTGCCATTCCTTTTAGATGTATAATAAGCCCTATTTTTAAGGTATATTTTACAGCTGTTTTTGTCATACTAATGTTATTTCTATGACAGAAACATTGAATTAAAGTACTTTTACAGATTTGCAAGATAAATAAATAGATAGGTTTACAAGAATAAACAGTCTATGTTAATGTTTTATAAAATTATTGTGAAGTGTCATACATTCCTTTAAGATGAATAATTAACCATACTCTGAAGGTATATTTTAATATACATAGCAGTTTTTAGCATAGCTACGAGATTATTTATAAAATAGCATTTTTACAAAAAAAAAATGCATTTTTTTTAAATAAATAGTATTGTTTTTTTACCTAGCATTACCTATGAGTGAAGATACAGTGAATGTAACATGGATACAAATATTAATTTGTTTCTTATGATAATGACGGATATACGATAAATGGGTGAAAAATATGTCAAATTATTGACATTGATGTATGGGTATCAAGTTTCTATAACAAATGGAACATACAAACAACTTTTGGCACATTTTCACTTTTGAGAACTATTATGACAAATTTCTCGCATTCTGAAAACATCAAATGATTTTTATTATAGCAGCTAGGTTATATATTTTTTGTAATTTACTTAATATGCAGAGTATCTAAACTTTTATTAAAAATATGTTTTATTTTGTAGACAAAGGTAGCTTATAGGTTTTTTTATGAATTTGACTGTTATGATTATTTATTTGTTGTTTAAGTTTCTTATTGAATTTTTATGTTGTTTTACCACTTTTTTTATGAGGTGATCTATGAAGTAAATACATATGTTAGTTGACTGTAACCTAGTTTATTAGAAAAATATTCTGTATTTGTACAATTAACCTTAATGTTTATAACTAATTAAACAATAAAAAACACTAATGTATTACATTTAAGTATCATTCTTAAATAAACAATGTTTATTTCTGATATTCTATTTATTAGATTCATATACACATAAAAACATAGTTGAAGTACTTGAACATAATTCATGGTAGCTAATTAGTTCTAGTAACCCTTGGTTGTAATGGTAATACTTCATAGGAATTTCTACTATGTAGATAGCTAGACTTTTAGCAATAGGTATATTAAAAAAAATATCTACATAGCAAGTGATATGAATGATTGCTTTTCCATTGCTGGACATAAACCTGTCCCGTGATAATATAAAGACTTCCAAGATCACTGACATTATCTCAAAATCTGCATATCTCCTTCAGATGACATTGTTATATAACACGTTTTTTTTAGCCTGACGAAATTTATAACTAGATACTTCTGAAAAAAACAGATACACATATCCAAAAGGGGCCAGCCCTATATGATACCAAATCCCCATAATTTGGTCAATCCGCTTTATCTTCTATGTCATATTTTCACATGTACACTCCTCATCAGTGACTCCTAATCTATGAACAAGTATTGATAGATGGTAACATCATTAAAAAGATAATTATTTAATGATAAATAAGAAAAAACAATTGCTTTCTTTAAAAACTTATTGCTTTCCCTGGGAAGAATAATTGTGAACAGTTTTTATATTTGAGATACTGTTTCACAGATTCAAAAGGAACATTTGAGCAATATACAATCCATAAAAGATAAACAAAAAGTAGAGTAGTAAAAATAAGCCAGATTTTGAAGAAACTTGATTTAATTTATACTAGATGGATGACTCTTGCGTCCTAAATTGATATTATAACTTTGATATTTTTTTTAAGCCATAAAATAAATACTACCAAACTATATCTTTTAAGAGTAACATTTACTGATCTTGATGCCAAGATTACCTCACACACAAAAAGATAAAAACATAACTGTTCTCTCTATAGTTAGTATGGATAAGCAGAAGGGACATGTTATAATAATCCACATATATTGCATGTGACCTTGTCTCACAATGCTAGTGACACTCACACTAATGATTTGCCAATATCTGGCATTGACAAAACACTTCTCTAAATTTGTAGAACAAAAATCAGAACAAGTTATAATTCATCCATTAATTCTGAAGAATAGAAGCTAAAATGGGAACAATAGTAGTACAATGTAGAATAAGTTTACTTATGCTTTTGTAATTAAATCTGATATGCAACAATAACCATAATATACAGAAAGCAGATCATACAATTAGTAACAGTAGAAAAAATATTGACCTAACATAGATAAAGAATGAGTATTAATTAATAACAATATCAAAGATTTTACGGTAACTTTTTTTTCAGTTTATAAAGGCACTTCATTTAGTATTCTGGTGAACTGTCACCGATGCATTTCATATCATTGATTTTTATAGTCTTCTTTGCACAGTTGTCTTCATCATCGTCAAATGTAATTAGATCTTCAGTGTAGTTGTTTGATTTCTGTAAAAAAAAAATAGGCATGTGAATATACTTCAGAGGTAAATGTGCAGAATGTGCTCCATCCTGGGCTGCAGTATTACATCGGTCATTATGTGATCAAACACTAGCCTAAAAGAGTTTACATATACTGCATATAGTTGGAACAAACACTTTACACCAAAAGCACGGGTCTGATAGCTCTTGCTTTGACGCTCTTGTGGAAGTGTCATACATTTGTCGAGGCACATCACTCTGTTGCCATAGCAAGTATGCACCTCATCTGCTAACAATTGGTACAAAGGAACTGAGTGGAAAACCTGATCTATGTACTTATTTTCTAAGGCTAGCCTATATTGAAATATGTATAACAAAACAAATATTTTTAAGGAAGTAAGAATTTAAGACATCCATATAGATGATCTTGGTTACTTCTTTTGTCTACTTTAATATCTTTACATAATTATGTTAAAACTTTTATAACAATAGTCATAGTAGTTTATTGATAACAATATAAGTTACACATCCAGATTTACAAATAATAATAAAGTTATTAGGAGTACAAATAAGTTTCCACCGTTTTATTGTAGATGGTGTGGCACGAAGTTTCGGTTAGCTTTCGCAGATGATAACTGGCTTAAAAAATAGTTTAGACATTCAACAACAACATAACCGATTAATATTATTAATTTTATATTGGTAAAATATAATTTTTATAAGTTGAAAATGTCAAAATTTGAGCCAAGTAAGCATTATTTCGGGAAATATTAGTTTACTTCTTTAATTTAAAGAAATCTGCTGCTGAGACGCATCAATTGCTCGTAGAAGCATATATTATGGTGAGGGTGCTTTGAGTGAGAGAATGTGTCAAGAGTGGTTTCAAAAGTTTAAAAACAGCGATTTCGACGTAGAAGACAGAGATCTCAGTGGAAGGCCAAAAATTTACGAGGATGCAGAATTGGAGGAATTATTGGAGGAAGATTCATCTTAAACACAAAAAGAACTTGCTCTAACATTAGAAGTCACTCGGCAAGTAGTCTCACATCATTTAAAATCATTAGGCATGATTCATAAACAATAAATATTTAATTTGTTTAAAAAACGGCGGAAACTTATTTGTACTCCTAATATAATGAATTATACTTGCACTTCTATCCAAAGACTTGAGTAAATTAAATAAATTTAAAATCTTCAGTTAAATTATAATTAAACCTTGAAATAAATCACATAAATTCACTATAACAAATAAAAACCAACAAATGACTAGGTTGTTCAAGAACCTTTCCGTTTTTCAATGTCATTGAACCTGTAGAATCAGTAAGCTAGTCCTTTAATTAGCGCTTAAACAAGTCACTTGTCTTAAAAAACAATATCACTGACTTCTAATGGTAACCTAATATTATATTTTCTACGCCATGATGTCATCAATCATCATAATCATTGATCTATTTTGACAGATGTTCTTCTTAAAGCATTATTTTTAGAGTGTTGATGGTAATAATAAATATTAGTGGACATTTCACACACAATACCATGTGCCCCCAACTAACAAAGCTTCTACTATGGAGCCTAGATAGCTGAGATAATACTTATATGAACCAATAATATAATACTTACACTTGTAGATGCAATGTCAGATTTATTTTTAAGTGCTGCTGCATAATTCAGAACAGGATTAGAAACATTTGATAGTCCAATATTTGAAATGGATTTTTTGTCAATCACAGCATTTTCTATGATTTGCACTGAATCACTGTCATACATATGATTTTTGACAGCATTATTTTTGGTATTTAGTATATCCACTTCAAAAGTAGTTTTCATAGCTTCAACACAGGCTTCTGCCATTTCTATGTCTCGTTTCAATCTCTTCTGTTCTATTATTTCATTTTGCTTAGTTTGTAAGTCAGTTGAAAGTCTCTCTGAGAGAATAGTACTGATTTGTTTGATTTCAGCAGATATCTCTCGGATTGTGTGTTCATTTTTTGCTGCTAATTTGGCTTCTTTGTGAAGTCTTCTATCAACAGCTTCTTGTATACTTAAAATAGCATCATTGGTATTGTTATTTTGTACGTTGCATTCCTTTACTATCTTGTTAAAGATGCTGTGAGGGGACTGCTTGTGTCCCTTTCGATATCCTGTTAGTTTCTCACCCAAGTTGGCAGTAACATCTTCAATATACTCATACATGTCAAAACAGTTCATTTTACCAAACCTATAAGTGTATGTGTGTGTCGATGCTGCTGATGATACTTTGGTAGACAAATTGCAAGTCACAAATGTTTTTTTCCCATGATGCTTCTCAAAATATTTTTGCAGTCCCTTTGATATTAATTTATCTCTAAATGTAGGTTTGATACTACTATTCTTTCTGTACTTGTACCAGCCAACCACTTCACTGGCAGTGTTTGACAATATTTCTGATATGACATCTTCTTTGATTCGCCCAGTCGGGAAATAGAAAAGTGACACCGATGGTAAAGGTAGTACGGTTCTTATCAGGATCTGAGTGTCAAGGCGAGCATTATCGCTATGCGAGTCAGATATATGGTTAGTTATTTCTGAAGTCACTTCACCAACGAGAAATCCTTCCTGAAAGTTAACCCAATCACACAGTTACAGTAAATTATAAGAAAGAAACAAGATGCAGGAACAAATTATATGTTATTTTACCTGACTATCAGCAGAATTTATGCATTCGTATAGCAGGAATGACAAAGCTGTGCCACTAAGTGACACTTTTTCGGTATATGCCATCACAACAAACACTACTAGATCATTTCCTAATATTGTTTACACTAAATAAAGTCAGCACTCGGAAGTGTGAAAGATACTACGTAGAAAGTTTATGATGCTTCAATAAAAACGTAATAATCACAAAATCCGTGGTACATCAAGTACGCTACGCGGAATCGCCAGTCAGTGTTACCAGCTTAGATTTTGAAAATAGGAAGATTTCCTTTAAACAACTAACTCATTGTTTTTTAAGAGATCAAGCGATGTAGGTACTTATTCGTATCGATCTTTTCGAGGTTCGACGGTTCGAGGCATAGTAGTAGCAGTCATAGGAATTGCCGATGGAAGAGAAAACTTAAACCTCAGAATTTGAAAGCTTACTTTGAAAACTACGCGGGTGAAACTGGAGGGTTTGGCTATAAGCATGGCCATCTAGAAATGCTGATGGTTGTCTAGATGGCCAATGGCCATGGTCCCGAGTTTACCCGAAGATTTCTTATCATACCCGAGCGTGATGCTAGAATTCAAAACACAGCCCATAAAAATCTGTCTGTGGCGCACCATCAAAAAAGTTTTCACTTCAAAAATAAATTGGCAGTCAAAGGAACTGCCGATAGAACTGAAAATGTTTAACTCAGAATTTCATAGCTTACTTGGAAACTACGCGGGTGAAACTGGAAAGCATGGCTATGAGCATGGTCATCTAAGAATTTTGACGTATTTTTAGATGGCGGACGGCGATGGTCCCAAGTTTAACCAAAGATTTCCAAGAAAAGATTGGGTTGGGGGTGTTGATGTTCATAAATTGGGCACGGTTCAGCACAGAGACGGTGGCCGCGTCTTGGCTCGGTGGTACTTTCTTCATCGTTGTTGTTGTATGGCCTCATCTTCGTCTTCGTCGCTTGCCGGTCCGGCTTGCAAAACACCTGCCTGCAGTAAGCTAAGCTGAACATTCGTGAGCTAATTCCAAAGGGGCAGTGCCTCATCAAGTAGCCTTACCACAGCAAAAAATTGGTTGCCTGTAAAGTCGGTATACGGGCGAAAGTTTTACGTGACAACGACTTTGAGTGGTAAAATAATTTTACGGAAGGGACGCGTGCCTTTCACTTGTCTCTCTCGCTCTTAGGCGGGCTAACCATGCCCGAGTGGAAGGGACGCGTGCCTCTCACTCGCTCTCGTTGTGAGCGCATAACGTGAGCGGAGCGTAACGCAGTTTCTTGAAGTGTCACCCGGCAAACCAATTTATAAGACGTTGTCACGTCAAAAGGGAAACCCGGAAGGTACCTCCCTACATCCGACGCCATGAGTGAGGAAAAACACTATTTTTACTTGTTAGGTTTACACCTGACCTCCATCTCGCCTGATGTTAAACGACAATGCGGTCTACGATGGAGCGTGTTTACCTAGAAAAAATCGATTCACTCTCGATTTGAAGACACAAAGATTGTAACAAACAAGGAAACCCCACTCAGGCAACGTATTCCACAGCACACATTATTAGATGTTCTTATCACAAAAGTAGAGTCAAATCTCTTCGTTCATGTCTTTGAATTGAATCAACCATGAAACGATATGCACGAGCATATGAAATAAAAACATAAATTTTGAGAAAATTCAAGGTAAGTATTATTTTATGCAATAATACATTTTTTAACTCCACCTGGGAAAGTAACACGCTTTGCCAGTTAATCTACCGAAAAGCTGTATAGAACTGTGGACGGGTGGGCGTAAAGCATACCATTAAGTCACGTCTTATTTAATCATTTATTTCAGACTACATACAGCCTTTAAAAAATGCATATTAAAAATTATTTTCTTATGTCAATATTAAATTAAAATCAAACCAACTTAAATGTACCTTTAAAAAATGCATATTAAAAATTATTTTCTTATGTCAATATTAAATTAAAATCAAACCAACTTAAATGTACGAGCACAAAAATAAACAAACTTATATAAACATAACTCATAACACTATCTTAATCTAAATTTTGGTTTAAATCCGGAGTGCTCAATGTGCAGTCTAGTCCAGGCAAATAGCTGCCGATAGCTGTTAGGGCTGTCCTGCACTCGGCGCGTCAGGGACGCAACCCGCTTGCGCATGATCGCTGTAAGCCCGTCCACCTGTGCGTCTGCAAACATTCCCGACGCGCTACAGTGGCGCGGCAGCCACAACGGTGGCCTAAACTCGTCTCGTCATTCTACTTGAAACTTGTCAAAAATTAAACAAACCAGCAGATTTAGAAATTACTTTATACCGTTGAAATCATAAAGCTGGCAACCTTGCCAATAATTCCATATCACTGTCAGCTTTTTTCTTAGAGTTACGTATTGGCATTGACATTGGCATTTCAATATCGTTGGAGTTACACAGATTTTTTTTATACTTACCTTTTTCGTGATTAAGCCATGCTGTGTTTGAATATAAACAAGAGATCACAGACTAAGCAAGAGATGGTTTGATAACAGATTATGTCCTCGACTTGGAGTAAAACACTCAACAAAAAGTTTTGTAATGTGATTCGGATCTTTTGCTTTTTTTTCAGGTCGGATTCGGATTTTTTATTACTGTCATTATTTGTACATAAGTCAATGTTAGATGGTATGTTTTCTGTGCTGCCAGATAAAACAGTATCTCCATATTAATGTAACTTAAAATAGGAAAAACAAATTGGCAGTCAATAGAGACTGCCGGAAAGAGAAGTGAAAACTTATAATTAAAATAGATTTGATAGTTCACTTTGGAACCTACGCGGGTGAAACCGCAGGGCGCTAGTAGTCTGGAATAAATCTTCAAAGGATTGTCGTCTAAATGTGTCTTCTAAGCATGGTTATTCAGACTAGATGATCATGCTTCTAAGATGACCATCTAGAAATGCATACTATTTCTAGATGGCTATAGTGTTCCGAGTTCATATGGCCATATGGCCTTAAGTTCACCCGAAGGTTTCTCTCATTTACAAGCGCGACGCTTGAGCTCAATTTACAGCCCACGAAAAAACTGTGTATGGCGCGTCAAAATAAGTTTTCGATTAAAAAAATGTCTATGTTTTGAAACTTAAGATTAAGCCAGCAGACATCTAAGTAGCTCCTGTCATGCCCACGCTAATGGAAGTTTCTGTTAAAATATAAGTTATGGTGATTTTTATTTGCCGAAGAATGACTTTCGTTTTGAAGATCCCTAATGTTAGATTCCCACATTTATACATACATACATTTTACTTTAATATCGCATCAATCACTCCAAACTCGTGAAAGATTCGCGGTTTGTCGTTCCTATTATCTTCTCGCGATAAAAAATCTAGCCAGTGTGTTATTCTTGACTATAATCTGTGTTCATGTGTTCCAAATGTCAACTCTATCCGTTCAGAATTTCCTGTACTGTATTGTCTGTTGGGGCTCTGCTGCGAAAACATGCCTGATAAGTGCAGAACGAGCTCAAAGAGCTATATTGAAAGTCGCATACAATAAACCATTTAGGTACCCAACGGACAAACTTTACGAGGTGACTGATTGTCTATCAGTACGAAGACTCTTCGTTCTATCAGTCACACTAAGGTTCCACAAAATGTCCTTGTTTACAATGACACACTCAAAAAAAAGACGGACATAGACCCAAAACAAAAAGCAGCTTTGGTCAAAGTACTTTTTCTTTTACTGGCCCATTCCTTTATCAATTTATGGACAAAGAGCTGTATATCCTAGAAACGTCACACTATGAATGCAAGAAAAAGGTATCAGCTTGGCTGTCTACCCAGGGCTATGCAGAAACAGAAAAAATGGTGACACCGTTTAAGTAATCTAATTTTCCCTAACTAGCTTCAGAAAGTGAGAAAGTGCAAAACAAGCAAAACAATCAGGCAATCCATTTTGGCGTGAAATGACGATACTATACAAACATATATAAACACATCCACTCACGTACACACATAATACCATACAGTAACTCACATACACACACACACCCTAATACACATAAATCCCAATATCATTTGCACATCCACATAAATATATACACATCCTCTAAATTTTTACTATTATTTATACCTACACACATGTCATATTAATATTATATATATATATAAATATACATGAACCAAATATATTAATAGGTACCAGACCAATATATATCAAGAAACTTCCAGAAGAAATAAAAAATGACGAAGAGTAGAAAGATGTAGTGTGTCGAGGGATGCCAAGCGTGAGGTTGTCTGATGCTCTCAGTAATCTGGGAAGAAGAGATTGACGGAACTTAAAGCGTTCCTGAAGATAATTGGGAGACGAGGGGAAGGAATAGAATATTATATAGGAGAGAAAGTATGTGTGCATCCCGGCGACGGCGAACGGGCAGCCACTTGAGCTTAGTGCGGTAGTTTGAAACATGGTCATACTTGCGCAAGCCAAATATGAACCTGATGCAATAATTTTGAAGGCGCTCAAGTTTAGATAACTGCTCTTCTGAGAGATCATGATAGCAGACATCAGCATAATCATATTAAAAACTATCAAAGAGTTTGAGATAATTGAAAACTCTTTGCTTCAACGGAGTCAATTGCAAACATGCATCTAGCATCTAGTTATCTACCTCTAGAATACAATTTTATTTTTGACCGACTTCAAAAAAGGAGGTTTCTCAATTCGACCGTATATAATTATGTTTCACTTGTAAAATACGTCACCTAAGGAGAACAGGCGTAGGCAAGTGGCAACTCTTTTATTTGCATTTTGCAAGGAGTCAAGTTATAAAGTAGTCAAGAAAAATGATGATTTTCGGACGGTCAAGTATGTGTAGGTATATGACGAATTTACCGTGTAAAATATAAATTGAGGTGGAAGGCTCAAAAGGAATATGTGATGATTAATAGTCTTATGCCGAATCATCAACATGTTATCGAGAGGAATATCGCGTGTGCTTAAATATAGTGTTTACGGTGGCGTGGCGATTGGGGGAACAGTGGCTGCAGCGAAGTATCAAGAGAATGATTACGATGTGGATTCTCTGGCCATCGTCAGGATAACAAGGACAGCAATCACTGCAATGGAAATTGGTAGAACGTACAAAGCTATGCTGTATAGTAAAGAATGGGATAGAGAGTCGGACGAGTATTTTGAAGTCAAGAGTCGTGCTCACAAAATTGGGGCAGAGAAACTGTTAGAGTTATGCAAAACAAATAAAGGTGTCTACATTAAAGTTGGACAGCACGTCGGAGCACTCGATTATTTGCTTCCAACTGAATATGTGAGCACAATGCGTATTTTACATAAGGATGCCCCTCAGAACACTGTTGAGGAGTTATACAGGGTCATCAAAGAAGACCTTAAAAAGGATGTAAGTACCAAAGTGCAAGTTTAATTTAACAATTCATCATCAAGTTACATAAGTGCAGAAAACCCATGTCACTGATGAAATCATGATGTAACATGCAATTTAAATGGCAGTGTATCATGACCCTTGGACCTTTTTAAGTTCTATTCTTTTAACTTTGAGAAGATCCAAAGCACTGGCTGATTAAGTTTTTTTTTGAGGAATGCAATTGTGAATTTATAAAATGTAAAAAAATCTCAGTTTTGACATCACCTATTGAATTTGAATTGAATTGAACATTGAATTTGAAAGAAATAATATTTTTGAAGTGAAAACTTCTTTTGGAAAGCTACATACAGATTTTTTGTGGGCATTGAATTGAATTCTAGCATCACCTTTGGGAATGATAAGAAATCTTTGGGTAAACACGGGACCATGGCCATTGGCCTCTATCTCCATGCCATCTCTCAATGCCCATGGCTACTGGTTTCATCAAGTGTAGTTTTGGTTTCACCAGCATAGTTTTCAAAGTAGGCTTTAGAATTCCGAGTTATTAGTTTTCACTTCTATCGGCAGTTCCTATGACTGAATTTTTTTTTGTAAATAATCCTTCAATTAAATTTTCAGCCAAAGGAGTTATTTGATAATTTTGAACCAGAGCCATTAGGAACTGCTTCCTTGGCTCAAGTACACAGGGCCAAATTGAAAGATGGTACTGATGTAGCTGTAAAAGTACAACATCCCTTTGTAAAGAAAAACATCAAAATAGATTTAAAATGGATGGAATTCATTTTACACACAATGTCAAAAGTATTCCCTGAGTTTGAATTGAATTGGCTTATTGAGGAAACAAAGAAGAATATCACAAAAGAACTGAATTTTCTTAATGAGGGTCATAATAGCGAGAAAGTGGCTTCAATGTTCTCTCATTATAAATGGTTAAAAGTTCCTAAAGTGTTCTGGGACTACAGCACTGAACGCGTACTTGTCATGGAATATGTAGAGGGTGGACAAGTCAATGATGTTAACTATATTGATGTAAGTAATCCATTTGATTTATAACTGTGTTAAAAAAATAGATTGTTAATTAAAGTTTATAATAATAATTTGCGATAATATACAGGCAATTAACCAACTCATAGTCAATTTTATTAATAATATTTTTTGTGTAATTAATTTAGGTACTGTAGAATTTATTTAGGTGAACTAGGAGTAATTTTCTTTTATTATAGTTATTTATTACTAACTAGCATTCCGCCAGCGGCTTTGCCCATGTTACATATAAAGTATAACATATAGCACTCAGGGATCACATACATATTTAATAGTAAAAGAATTTTTGAAACTGGTCCCGTAATTTCTGAGGTTAATGTGTTCAAACAAATAAATTGTAGCTTTATAATATTAGTATAGATGCACTATAAATATTCCATTTATTGATTGAAGTTTGAGCAACATAAAGCTATGGTGTTTTAGTGGCTAGAATATGCAATTCATAGTCATGGTGCCAAAGGTTGGAATCCTGCCTACTTTTCAAAATATTTTTCCAACTGCATATGTATAAGTTTGTCAACAATATTGGCTTTATGGTGAAGGAAAACATTGTGAGGAAACTGGCATGTTTCAAGAATCTGTGTCGTCATGCCTCTTCTGTTGACCCACACTGGGCCAGCATGGTAGATTATGGCCTTTACTTACTTCTAGTGAGAGAAGGCTCTTGAGTACCTAGGAACCTTTAATGGTTTGCATAAATATCTAAGTAAGCTTATATCATAGTAATTTCTGGATTTGCTTGGATTTTTTTAAATCAAACAACCAACTTTAATCTATATTCATCTTTATATCAAAATCAAACCAATGAAATATGTGAAAACAACTGTGGGAATAATAAAAAAAACATTATTTTTGTTGTCAAAAAATATTTTTTGGGTTGGTTGTTTTATGTTTGGTTCTTCAGAGAAAAATTACTAAATTTCTATTTTTTTTGCATAAGAGCCAATGACAATATTTTGTCAACTATTCTCAGATTTATCTGTGTAGATTAGATAAAGCACTCCCGATCTATTCTATATTATGTTTGAATCTACCTAAAAACTCAGAGTGATGACGCTACCAAATTTCAAAAGAAACTATTTATATAAGTCATCTGTCGAAATGAAATTTTAGTTTTTCGTTGATATTTCAAAAACTACTACACCAATCTCGATAAAATTTATATTAATAATTAATATTATTAAAAATCAGTCAGACCAAAATTTATTTCTGTAGATATCATATTTCTAATAAATAGATTCTTAATTTACTATAAATTGTTAGCCTATGTCAGATTGTGATTGGTTGCTGTTAGGGTGGTATCAAATGCATACCCAGCATAAAAATCATCACAAATCAGAGTTTTGTACAGAAATGTTGTTAATTCTTTAGGCTGTAAGTATAATTTGCAAATGAGTGGTGGTTTTTACTAGTGGTATGTGTAAAATTTTAAGTAGGTAAGCCATTGTTTGACTGTCATGCCTTGCATATTAATGCCATCACAATTTATTCCAAGGTTAATATATCAATTCTATTCTAAACAAATTTTTGACCACAATTTTCCAGCGTAATTAATGTTGGAAATGGGTGGAATCATTTATGTATTTCTTTTTTCATTATTACAGAAAAACAAAATCAACAGATTAGATGTATGCTCAAAGCTTGGTGACCTATATGCACATATGATATTTGTCACTGGGTTTCTACACAGTGATCCACATCCCGGCAATGTTCTGTTAAAGCAAAGTCCAGGAGAGAAAGAAGTGTCAATCTATCTGCTGGACCATGGTTTGTACGCTGTAAGTTATACAAGTCAAATACACACTCCAAACATTTACTGAATGGAAGCCATAACAAAAAGTTGATGTTAAAGTCACACTCCATAATTCCATTGCTAACATAAGATTCTCGTTTCTGACTCGTTGTCTAAGGTTTTGTTAGAGATCTCTTCTGTACTGCATTGAATTCTTTGTATCTATTTGTATCATCTGATATGACTTTCTACAGTGAGTGTCTGCCCTACTAATAGTGTCAATTAAATTATGTGAATCGGTATCTTGGACGCATTTTACGCCCATCCAATGCTAAATGATATAGAGATGTCTTGATAACAACATCTCAATCCTTTCCAACTCATTTTAAGTTCCACCTTTTTTTTTTTAAAATTGAAACGTGTTTCTATTACCGAAGAAAAACTGTTGTGTAGAATATAGCGGAATATACAATAGAATATTATTATACTACAGAAATATGTTTTATTCAATTTAATCTACTGAATTTAATTAAATCTACATTTGATTTAAAAATGAATTGAAAGATGCCTGTCCCTAAAAACATTACGTTATTAATAGGTAATAAGATTGTATGATGTAATGCTAGCGAAAAATGACGTAGATGTGGATCAATTAAAAGTATGCCAGATTGCAGATATAATTTAAATTTGCTTACTTATGAAAATATTAAATTACGCATATCGTAACAGTTGGATTCGATTTACGAAGATAATAACAAACACAAGTGTCATATTATAAAGAACTCCATATTTCACCTTTTGGTATGTAAAATAATAATACATTAAATACATTCCCTACATATGTACATACATGCCGACATTCGACAAATGTTCCAGAAAAATTACTTGACTAACATGGACGTATGAAAAAGTCGGACGAAGTCTCGCTAGAATAAAAACTGTGTGTATAAAGTCGGCCAGTGCGCTGTCACATACAGGCTGACACGCACACATACCCACATCAGTCGGTCCTTACGCGCGCAAACTTGTGTAGAGTCGGCCAGTGTGCTGTGTATGTTAGACACAGTTTTTGTTTTAGCGAGACTAAGTCCGACTTTTTTATATGTCCGTGTTAACTAAGATCTAAGAGATATTCATCTTATATCTCTAGGTAACGAGCGCTGTGCTATGTTAGGTAGTAATTTGGACTCTTAATGTTCAAATAGCAGCAAATAGTGGCACTGTACTGGGCACACTTATTGCTTACCATCTGACGCTTGTCTTGCACGTCTCGTCACTATACTATTATAAAATAAGTTTCAATGAAACTATAAAGCGTAATTATAATTTTTCAGCAATTATCGGAGAAATTCAGATATCACTACTCGAAACTCTGGCTATCTATAATAGACCGCAATCGAGACGCGATGCGGTTCCATTCTGAACACCTCGGGATCCGGAAGGAACTATATGGGCTGTTTGTGTGCATGGTGACAGGACGCCCTTGGGATTCCATTATGAAAGGAGTAGTGGCTACGAAACCTTCAGACCAAGAGGTATTATATCTACGTTCCTTTTTCAGTTTAAGAAACTAACAAATTGTAAACGTATTTTAGATTTAAAACATAATAGCCTGGCCAGTCCACTGAAAATATAAAACTTATATCTATAATATAAAAAATGAATCGCAAAATGTGTTGGTAAGCGCATAACTCAAGAACGCCTCGGCCGATTTGACCAATTCTTTTTTTTAAATGTTCGTTGAAGTCCAAGGATGGTTTTTTGTCCGAGAAAAATTCGAATAATTGCTGGGAAAATCTTAAACCAGCCCTTTTCCTTTTCCCATACAAACGATTCGTAATAATAATTCAATTTGAACTTTATTACTATACCATAAAGTTCAAATTTTCAAATTGTCAGCGGTGTTAGTGGAGAGGTTCCAGAAAGGGGAAAACAATTGAGTGACGTTCTGACGTAAGCATCGTATTATATTGATGTCGATATATATATGATGGTAAAATGTCACTTGAAATATAAACGTATCTTTGATGTGCATCTATACTAAAATTATAAAGCTAAAGAAGTTATTTGTTTGAACGCGCTAATCTAGGGAACTACTGGACCGATTTAAAAAATCTTTCACCATTCTTTCATTCGTACATAATGATATGTCATAGGTTATATAAATGTACCACGGGCGAAGCCGGGGCGGGCCGCTAGTCTCGAATAATAATAAAGACATACACTAGGGAGTAACACTGAGAAATATCATAATCAATATCTAATTATCAGTGGTTTCGCGATATTCCTAGAGTTTATGTAAGGTTTATCAAATTTTCAAAACTCGGTTTATCAAATTTTGCTTGGACATATACAACTACTAGCAGCCCCCGCGGTTTCACCTACTTAGCTCCCGTTGCCGTTAATTTCCCACGATAAAAAATAGCCTATGTGCTAATCCAGACTGTTATCTATCTGTGTTTCAAATTTCAACTCGATCCGTTCAGGCATGCCGACGTGATTGAACAACAAACATCCAATTTTAGTGTTTATAATATTAGTAGAATTCCATGTACCTAGTTGTTGACGACTTTGATCATACATATTACGAATGCTAAAATGATATCGCTTGCCACTTAAATCCATCCAAAAATACTCAACTATTCTCAGAATAGTTATAAAGTTGTAAGTAGGTACGAATCTCAAGATTGACGATTGACGTACGCATTATCGAATCAAATATTTGCATAAGTATTTAGGTCTCTGTTTGCGGGAGTTCAAGTACCTTTAGCGAGTACATGTGGGGTTGAGTACACAATTATCGAGTAAATACCGCGCTATAAGTAACGTTTAATATCTGCGTCATTGGAATTACAAACCCTTTTTTTGTGGTGGTTGTTTCAGGCGGATTCTGTTAAGAAACAGAATCCGCCTGAAGAAGTACCACACTACTCCGTATCCGAGTCCGTGGAGTTGATATATTAATTAACCGAAATGTGTGAAGGGAAATGTTACCAGAGCAATTACAGGGCTAACAGATATAATATCCTAGATGGGTGACGAGCGCAGTGCAGTGCTAGGATTTGGACTCTTCATGTTCCAATAGTTGCGTGTCACTGTGCTGCTATGTGGCAGGCTTGTTACTTACTATCAGGCACATGTCCTGCTTGTCTAAGGCTCCATACTATAAAAAAAAATGTGTGCGCTTAAGACCGCTCGGCAGAAGTGAAAACTAAAATAAGAAATAGTTATATTTAAAACAAATAAATATGGGTGGACATTTCACACACATCCATCTGACCCCAAACTAAGCAAAGCTTGTAATATGGGAGCCAGATAGCTGATATAATACTTATATTATCAAAAATACGTTTCTATTAAACTTTTATAGGTTTACACTTGACCGCCATCCCGCATTATGTTAAGCGACGATGCGATGTCTAAGATGGAGCATGTTTACCTAGCAGAAACGGATTCACTCTCGATGTGAAGATACAAAGATTGTAAGCATCGAGAAAAACTATACTTACCATACTTTTCTATTTCAGAAAACGGTATTCCAAAAAGAGCTGCCGAACTTCCTTCCATATCTAACCCAATGTCTCGAGCACGTGGACCGGGACGCTCTGATGGTGCTGAAGACCAACGACCTGATCAGAAGCATAGAGTTCGCTCTGGGCACGCAGGACCGCATGTGCGGGTTCGTGGTCATGAGCAAGTGCTGTGCCCAGACTGCGTATAGGCAGGATTATAAGGTAAGCTGTAATAAACGCTTGTGAATAAAAAAAACAAGTCTCTAATAAGACCTATATATTAGACTATCTGTAAAAATGGACCAATGAAGTTTGCCTATACTAATAAATGCGAAACTTCTTTGATTTAAGGGGCAGATATTTGAATCATTATCGGCCTTTCCCTGATTAATTTAACGTGTAGCCTGATTAATCTTTAGTTTCGCGGTTTACGTTTCAATTATTTTCACTGCAGATTCTTTCAATCAAAGACAATTACCAATTTGACTGATCGTACGATTCCCCCTCCGTCGCGTTTTATAAGCATAATTGCACATCTAACCTACCGTTGAACCCGTTAATGTCTTTCTTTGCATCTTGCTCTGTCCTTAGAAGTTTGCATAACTCTTATCTCGTTTTGTCCAATCATTGCTGGAAAGTAGTGCCACGTGACATGGAAATTCGGCTTATAACAGCGCGATTTTTTACCTCGTCCTGCGCCCCCGCTGGGGACTTATGAATTAAAGGAGATTCGTTTCGTGCGCGATCAAGGGTGCTTAATCTATGCTTTCAATAGACCAATTGAATTCCACTTTGTAAGTAACGTGAAAGTTATTATTTTGTATTGTGGGCGATGTAGCTGGGTAGTGGTGGATGAAGAAAACAGACTCGTTAACTACATCAGATTATTATAAAGCACGACAACTATGTATGTACAAGTAACAAAGATGGTGATATAGCTACGTATCGTAGATCGCACGATGTTTCAGTGTTGATCGAACATGAATGCGTTGCCGGAGTGGGTTTTTCCCGATGCTTATAATCTTGATTTCGTCACTCACCAGTAAAAATACAATTTGTCGAGTAAAAAAGCCTTTACTAGTAGTGCCCCGCGATTATGCTCGCGTAGTTGCCATTTTAGTCGTTTTCTCGTGGTTAAAAATAGCCAATGTAGTTACTATTCGATATTTTGTACATTTTTAGATTTTTCAATTAACGTATACGTTTTTTTCATTTTAACGTCTTCGATCTGTGACCGCCTGCAAGAAGAGGCATAGACCATAGCCCGGCTGCTGCCCAAATTGCGTTTTGTCAGACTTCACTAAACTTGTATTTGACGAGTCGAATCTTCTCCGACAACCAGGTTTCCTCACGATTTTATTCACCACCATGGTATACTTCACCATTTTTAAGTTAGCGGCATTAGCATTACGCACATAAATTTCGAAAAAAAAAACATTGGTGTGTGTAGCATTCGAAATTCGAACCAGGATCTACGTATAGGCAGTTGCCGTTGTCCCGACTAGACCAGCTGTGACTTATACAACATATACATATAACCTTTTTATTCTGTTCCAGGGTATAGACAACGTAATAAAGAAACAACTGCTGACCATAAAGTTCGGATGGACGATGCTAGTATTATACGCATATAGTATATACTTGAAACTATTCTACAAAGTGTACATTTGATAGCTTCCTGTGGCATTAGCTAGTAAAATATTTAATTTATTACGCGTGGCAGTTCTAAAAATGTTATTTTCTGACTTGATATAGGTTTTGCCGAGCTTTAAAGTATAAACTGAGATGGCTATTAAATTTAGTTTACTAAGACTTTTTATATTAATTCTTAGATAAACGACTAGTCCGACATACCTCTTCTGGCTAACGAAACATTTTGTAAATAAAAGTGGATGTACATAGTCTGTATTTAAGAATCAAATGAAATATCTTTGTACCAATTGTTATATCAACGTTAAACGTTATTATTACTATTGAATAAATTATATTTATTTATTTATCATTACTGCGTTTTGATTTTTCTTTTTACAAATACTCATTGTGCAATTTACGGCGGCCAAGCTCCAAGCCTGCCAACAGGAACTTCGTTCCAATAAATAAATAGTATATCAATAGCTTACCTATAGGTAGATACCATTCGAGAATCATGGTTTCCGTCCACAGTACACACACAACTCCCATATAAATAAATAAATAAATAACGGACACACATAAATATAACCTCCATCTTCCACCCACAGTACGCATTCTTCCATATAAATAAACTATTTTCGTACAAAAAATTAAACCGACTTCAAAACCACAAATAGGCACTCAAAAGTGAAAAATAAGCTAAAATCAATATTATAAGCGCTTAAGCGCCTACGAAAATAGTTTGTTACCCTTTTTAGTGTAAATTACACAATTTCGTATTGACAGGATCGAGTTTTATAGCTTTTGTGAAATCTACAACTACGCCATCCAGAAAATTGTACGCAAATTTTAGTTTGTGGTTTGTGGTTCATTTTTCAAAAAACCACCAAAACGATTTCGATAAGATCTATATGGGACCATTCGGGAAGCATACCTGTTCGAACACAAAGAAATTTTAAAATCGGTGCAGGAGTTCTCGAGAAATCAGGGGTACCATACATAAAAAAAATATAGGGGTCGATTTGATAATCTCCTCCTTTTTTAACCCCCGACCAAAAAAGGGATGTTATAAGTTTGACGTCGATGTCTGTCTGTCTGTCTGTCTGTGTGTGTGTGTATGTCTGTGGCACCGTAGAGCTCAAACGGGTGAGCCGATTTCAATGCGGTTTTTTTCATTTGAAGGTTAATATCCGTGCGGATGTTCTTAGCTATGTTTGGTTAATATCGATTCAAAATGGCTGCCTCCACAAAATGGCGGACATAATATTTCTTTACAACCTACCTCAATATGGGTATCCAATGAAAGGGCTTGACTAGTAGAATACAATCCAAGATGGCCGCCACCACAAAATGCCGAATCGTATTTTTTTCACTACTACCTCAATATGGGTACCTATCAAATGAAAGGGCTTGACTAGTAGAGTACTTTGCACTATGACAAATTTAAATCCAAGATGGCCGCTACCACAAAATGGCGAAATACATTTCTTTTTTCACAATTCCCTTAATATGGGTATCAAATAAAAGGGCTTGACTATTAGAACGTTATACAGATAATCCGAGATCCGACTACCTGTCGGGGGACAATCAAATTTTTTAATTTTGTTCTTGTTTGGAAGTCGGTTAAAAAATCGGCAGTCTTAGGAACGCCGATAGAACTGAAACCTTTTAACTCATAATTTGATAGCTTAGGTACTTTGGAAACTACGCGTGTGAAACCGGAGGGCGTGGCCATGAGCATGGCCATCTAGAAATTCTGATGCATGTCTAGATGACCAATGGGAAATGTTGACGTATTTCTAGACGGCCAATGGGAAATGCTGACGCATTTCTAGATGACCAATGGTCATCACGATTTTACCCGAAGATGTCTTATTCCTGAGCGTGACGCTAGAATTCAATTCACACTCGCAAAATAAATGTTCACTTCAAAAACAGCATAGTTGACTCGTTTCCATCAGTACTATGCTACGTGGACCAATAAATATGATTGGTGGATATCTAACACATCCATATACCATCTCTGGAGAAACAGTAGCCTTAGTCTAGCAAGAGGTTAATGTAAAGTCATTGGTGTTTTAAAAACAATATAATAACATGTAATACAGGTTTGTAAGAACAGCGACAAACACGGAATTTTAATTAAATAGTGATTTTATCTTCTAGAACAGACAACTTATTACTCAACACGGATAAATCGCTTTGAATTTTCAGCAGTAGAGTAGTAAAGTTATCCTGGCTCTTCCTCCCGTTCAGCCTGAATATGGATGACTTGGATTGCCTGCAAGAGATGCTGGATGGGGTGTTGCAATTATCGGGTTTCTCTTGGGATATTCGCAGGTTTTTGGGGAATGGTTCAGCCGAGCACGTGGAGTGACCTGAAAACGTAGGCATTCGTTAATAAGCAGTAGTACACACATTTGATAAAAACTTGTGTTGATGATATAAATACAGTAGGTCTAAAAATAAACAGATATGAGTGACAGGTGGGTGAAAAGTATACCAGAGTTTTTATTAACTAGCAAGGCCCCGAGGTTTCACCCGCGAAATTACCGTCGTGCCCGTTATTTTCCCCCTAAGTACCTACGAGTAGGTAGTTAGATCCATAATATTATGTAAATTATGTTATATTTATCATAGTTGCAAAATCATATTCCACTCACGTCGTCAACCAATCAGTGAAAAAATTGGATTACATAAAGACCCCCGTCGATTAGTCCCTGAACCTATGTGTATGTGAACGCGTTTGTGTCCATTTCAAAATGTTTGTTGAAAAACATTACTCTTAGTTATCTAGAATCTAACGGAACAAGCGTATATTTGTAACTTCTGTATTCTGTCGTCATCGAGAGGAAAATTTGCGGTAAATGGTGAATGATGATGATTGATTGATGATGAGTGATGGTAAATGGTAGGTAGGTAACTACTAGGAGTGAACAATGTGAGCATTTAACAAACGAACATATTTTACGACTGTAATTTAAAATGATCGAACATAATAGTTTCAAAAAAAATCTTGTAGGAACTAACAGCCGTTGCATAGTTTCAGGTTTTCCTTCTTGACACTTTCCGTTGTAGAATCGTCGTTATTTTTGTAAGTTAACATAGTATTGACGTTAACTGAAAAGATGAGAATTTGGTACATGAGAATTACATACAATGAGGCGTTTTCCAAAAGAAACAAGCTTTAAAAAATAATTAAAAAGTGAATGGCCATCTTCCGGGCCCAAACTCGATGGGGTTGTGTCGTTTAATTACAGAGTTCTCATGACCATCTTCCAGCTTCATCAGCAGACCAGCTCCATGGTGCCATATTAATACCTACATTGTCATCCAAGTTACATCTATAGGTGTACCAAATTTCAGCTTAATCGGTAACCGGGAAGTGGATCAAATTTAACTTGTAAGATTCTATTACAGACAGACATCGGACCGGTGAAACGAAATAAAAACTTGTACCTACTTAAAAAAATGTCGCAAACGTTGCGCCTCCTTGTCTTCCTTGACCGTTCGTCAACGGTGAACAAGACTAATTTTGGTTGAGGGCGCGAGATTGCTCACAAAACAAAATTTCGAGTCAAATCTCTATTGCACGGAGCGGAATAGGTACGTCCACCGTTATTAGAATATATACCTACTGCAAATAATTGGAATCTCTTTTTACCCAACTAATTCTAACATTACTGCCACATAGTTTCTCAACTACCTTCTACCATACAACATTATATTTCTTACGATCCCGCGGTTTTGGCGACCACACCTCCAAGAAGTAAGGGTGTTGTGGGTCGTTCCCTTTTCGAAGTTCCGTCAGGGGTATCTCCACTTCGCCCGGCGATTTCAGTATGATGAGCTCTTCGCAATAATCGGGCAAGTTGAGCAAGTGCCACACTTTCTGCCGGAGTACAGATATGGATGCGGAGGGTTTCACGGCGACGTATTGTAAGTTGTCATTGATAACTGTCAAAACGTTTATTAACATAACTAACCAATCTAAAAAGCCATCGCTCGATGGATTTTAGTATAGGAAGCTTAAAGACTTAAAACGGAACAGGTCTAGAGTAAGGTAAGATTATTTTTCAATGACCCTTTGGAAGTATCCTATCTTTGCTAGTTATTGTGCCGCCAAGCAGTAATGCCCGAACGTGTGTCGGGATTTCAAAGAAGTTCCGTTCTAATTTTTCGAAGTGAAAACTTCATTTGGCGCGCCATACACAGATCTATCGTGGTGCATTGAATTCTAGTGTCACGTTCGGGATTGATAAGAAATCCTCGGGCAAACTCGGGACCATGGCCATTGGAAATCTAGGATTCTAGGAATGCGTCAGCATTTCTCAGGGCCACGCCCTACGGTTGCACCCGCGTAGTTTCCAAAGTAAGCTATTAAATTCTGAGTTATAAGTTTTCACTTCTATCGGCAGTTCCTATGACTGCCATTTTTTTACCTACCTATTTATTAATGGTCTTACACTTGACGGCGATCTTGCCCGATGTTAAGCGACGATGCGGTCTACGATAAAGATTGCTTCCAGAAGAAAGCGATTCACTCTTGACTTGAAGACACTCAGATTATTCCAGATAGGTACCTACTTGGAGTCTAGGTACCAAGATTGTAACTGTAACCATTGGTAAAAGCCACTCAGGTAACGCATTCCACATCCTTAGTGGATGATGTTATACAAACAACCTAGAAGCATTGGACAAAAAATAGAAAACTTGGTCATGCCAAATTACCAAAGTAATTTCTGCACCACCTGTACCTACCTGGATACTGCAGATACAGCATTATTTATGCCATTGCTGCAAGACACTTCCTATGTACTTACTTCTCAAATCAAATCGCCGGACTATAACGAATGTGATTACTTCTTTTCTGAAGAGTTTTATCGGTGCCAGCAAAAGCTTCGTTAGAGACATATTCGACTTTTAACATCATCCCTATTTCAGCTCAGTGGCACAATATTTCGGTATTGTATTTCATTAAAACATTTTCAATTTTGCTTTGCTTTGTGACTTGCTATGTCATAATTTTAAGACAAAATGATTGACACCATATTTTATTATCACTCAAGGAGACATTGGGCTTTGAAGGCATTGACTTTGATTATTCTAGAATTTTGTAAGGTTTTTTCAGCTATTATAGGTATGCACTTGATCATCATCTCGCCTTATGTCTCACTTAAAAAAATCTGAGTTGAAATTAGGTAAGTACTTGCTTTTTGCGGAGAATAGACACGCCTTCGTGTTTAGTTCGTTAAATTAGGACGGATTGACCTCGCCCCATCGATATGGGGTGAGGTCATCCGTACCTATATAGTATATACAATCTGTAGATACAGAGAGTCCCTCAATGGTCAAGTTCAGAAGCTTCTATTTTGTAAGTATATAAAACACCAAATATCCATTGTGACATACTGCGGAATTTGCGGGAATTCAGCGATACGAATATAATAGTAATAGTATAAGAATATAATGACAATGTGTCTGCAAACGACTTTATAGCGAAAAGTCTCGACCAACATCTCAAGCGACTTTTGCTAGACGGTTGGATCAAGGGTCAGATGCAGAAGGCGGTCATCCTCGACGCAGCGCGTATCGTCAGGTTTCTCACTCTGCAGCCCTAACCACCGGTAGCTTGGGCCCTTCCCCCGCTGCTGGCGGCACCCTAGCTTTCTATACTAATAACACAGATTTCTAAAACAAAAGGCAGATGGAACGTGCGGAACACAGATCCTTAGGTCCGGAAAGCAAATATCAAACGCCAAAGCAAATACAAACTCCAGTCAGTATGAAACTGACTTCCGTCTCGTACGGGAGTCCCGTGTGATTTTATGTTTTGTTTAAGATTATGCCGTCTTGTGTCATCAAACATTGCAAACATTGTTCCTAAAAATAAAAAAAGGAAATTTCATAGGAAAGTTAGAATATTTTTACTGGTATTTATATAATTTAGACGATTTTATTTCGATTGATGAATAGAAACACAACACCTCAACGAAAATAGGTCAGTGTTGCTATACTAAATTGAAATTATTTTCCCAGAAGTTAAGGTAAAATATAGATTCTAATTTTGTTTTGAAGATACTCGTAGACCAAATTATTGATGAACATTGTATAATTCAATTTTAAGCCCTATTTTTTTAATCGTAATTTTTTTTTATTTAATGTGAATCGATGCCAAGAACAAATCCTCGCCGTTACTAGGGTTAATAAAAATACTAATAGTGATGAAAACTATAGTTATGAAACGAATAGATAAGAACAAATCCTCGCCATTATAAAACGTCTCGTCTATGACCTGTGGATTCTAACTTGATCTATGCAGTGCTGTTAGCATATATATTTTCAATAATATAAATTTTTTTTTCTTACTCCTTGTTGAATTAGAGCCTCCCAGAGCAGATCGTGTTTGATTGAGTCGAAAGCTTTATTGTAGTCGACAAATGCAATGTATTCCCATACTCTTGAGATTTTTCTATTAACTGTTTTAATACATGCATATGATCAATAGTTGAAAACCCTGCTCTAAAACCAGCTTGTTCATTTGCATTATATATTATCGGTGTAATAATAAATTATTTTAAAATAATATTTTATGCGTTTATTATACGTGAAAATTTCCAAAGCTTAAGACAACAATAGTGGGACTTTTTTTCTTAAGACTGGGAACATTACACGCACACCAACGTGAGTAATTTGACAACGTCGGTGAGAGCTGTCACGCATACATAACTAATGACTGGCCTCACAGTGTCGTTCACGAAGGTTTCATCTGTATTCTGTTTAGAAATCTGTGACTAATAATAAATAAATAAACATTGGTGGACAATTCACACACAACACCATCTGACCCCAAACTAAGCAAAGCTTGTGGTATGGCGGGCAGATAGCTGATATAATACATATATAGTTTTAAATACATACTTATTATAAATAGAAATACCCAGACACAGTGCAAACATTTGAATTTATCACACAAATATTTGCACTGGGTGGGAATCGAACCCAAGACCCTCGGCTTCGCAGGCAGAGTTACTACCCACTAAGCCACGTTTACATTTATGTTGTAAAAAAACTTATGAGATTAAGAAAAGGAGTAAATGAGTGAATAATAATAACAGAAACGAACCAATATTAAAAAAAAAACATTTTTATTATTAAAACTGTACGCATATAGTTAACATAAATTATTATTAGTCTTTCCTACCATAACTTAAAACTACATAGGTACTACTCAAGTTTGACAGCTTGCAGGGCGTACATGAGGTGCTGTGGCGTCACAAATTCCCAAGTGTTTGATAAGAAATGGTAGAACGTCCCGTAGATTGCTTCCACATGACAGTCATCTGAAAAGACAAGGGGTAATATTTGACTATTTGAGGTACAGTCTCGAAATTACAAAAGGAATGTGTAAGGCGCCATGACGCCACGCGCGTTTATGCTCAATAGCATTACGTATACGTTGAAACTAAATAAATTAGTCATTTTTTAATAACTCACTAATTATAGTAATTATGTGATTTTGTTTTTTTAACCCCCGACCAAAAAAAGGTGTTATAAGTTTGACGTCGATGTCTGTCAGGGTGTCTGTTTGTCTGTGGCACCATAGTAGTAGAGCTCAAACGGAGGGGCCAATTTCGATGCGGTTTTTTTAATTGAAGGTTAATTTCCGTGCGGATGTTCTTAGCTATGTTTGGTTAATATCGATTCAAGATGGCTGCCTCCACAAAATGGCGGACAAAATATTTCTTCACAACCTACCTCAATATGGGTATCAAATGAAAGGGCTTGACTAGCAGAATATTGTGCACTATAACAAATTTCAAATCTAAGATGGCCGCCACCACAAAATGGCCAATTAAATTAATATTTTTCACTACTACCTCAATATGGTTATCAAATGAAAGGGCTTGACTAGTAGAATACTGTGCACTAAGACAAATTTTAAATCTAAGATGGCCGCCACCACAAAATGACGAAACACATTACTTTTTTCACAACACCCTCAATATGGGTATTAAATGAAAGGTCTTTGATTAGTAGAATGTTGTACAGCTTACAAATGCGATGCAGTCAGGGGTAAATCAATTTTTTTAATTTTGTTCTTGTTATAAAGAATGGCAGTTGGCCTCAAGTGGTTTCTACCGCCTACCGAACTTTCAGCTAGTGCAGGCACCTACAAACCTAATGCAATGACGAGTTTTCCAGATGCAAATCGACTTGTCAAAGAGAGTTATAAATTTTGCAAGTGTGGCACCACTGTTTATTTTTGTGAAATTTCTCTAACAAAATAAAACATTGGCGCCACCTATGGTGAAATTGGGAACTGTCTTTGACAGGAATTATGTTATCGTTGGGAAGAGTGAGCTCACTTTTTCCGTTTTAGTCGGTTGTTGGTAGCGGTGAACGCCGGACGTTTATACCTATCGCTATTCGTTGTAAACAACCAAAATGAGTAGAACCGGAAAATACCTCGCCACTAGCGATTCTAGGGGTCAAGTAGATTGGTAGGTAGTTGTAAACCACTCACGCTACACACAGAGATGCAATTTGTTAACAATTTTAAGGTGCTCAGGGCACATCATTTGAGTTATACCCGTTGATGGTTAAAACCAAATGTACTTACTTCTCTCCAGAAGGAACGTGAGCTCATTGGGTGTGATAAACTTGTCATAATGGTGTGTTCCTTTAGGTGTAATATTGAGCAGATATTCAGCGATACAGATTGTAGCCAGCTGGGATACTCTAGTCCTGTTCGGGGTAGTGAAGAATATTCTACCACCGGGCTTCAAAACTTCTGTACACGATTTTATGAATATTTCTTTATTGTTTACATGCTCTATTACTTCAGATGCCACAACTCCGTCGTAGTGATTTTTGAATCTGGGTGCATGCTCCTGGAAAGCGATTTTCGAGTTAAAGTTAACTTTATTCTAATAAGAGACCTTTTATTTACATGAGAAACCGAAATTTATTAGATGGAGTCAGCAAGAAAATACAATTTATTTATTTACTAAAAAAATAGAATGGGAAATGGCGAGATGACTCTATAAAATTTGCTCATCTGTTAGTTTATTAAAAAATATTGTACATATTATGCTATTGCTTCAGAAACAAAAAATGACGAAGAATAAAATTATGAATGGTTGGAAGTTTCGAGTGACGTCACTTTATGGTACGATTTTTACGAACAAGTGACATCACAGCCCCTACTACGGAAGTTTGATGACCTATCTTTGTCGATTTATAATAATTTGATAAAACAAAAAATACTTGTCCCATTTTTAACCGACTTCCAAAAAAAGGAGGAGGTTATCAATTCGACCCCTGTTTTTTTTATTTATGTTACCTGATTTCTCGAGAACCTCTGAACCGATTTTAAAATTTCTTTTTGTGTTCGGATGGGTATGCTTCCCGAATGGTCCCATATAAATCTTTTCGAAATCAGTCACGTAGTTTTTGAAATATGAACCAAAAACTGAAAATTTGCGTACAATTATCTGGATGACGTAGTTGTAGATTTCACAAAAGTTATGAATCTCGACCCTGTCAATACAAAATTGTGTAAATGCTTTTATAAAAACTTGTTTTTAGCCCCCGACCAAAAAAAAAGGGGTGTTATACGTGACGTCGATGTCTGTCTGTGTGTCTGTCTGTCTGCTGTGGCACCGTAGTAGAACTCAAACAGATGGGCCGATTTCGATGCGGTTTCTTTTATTTCAAGGCTAATACCATAGCAAATGTTCTTAGCTATGTATGGTTAATGTCGATTCAAGATGGCCGCCTCCACAAAATGGCGGACAAAATATTTCTTCACAACCTACCTCAATATAGGTATCAAATGAAAGGGCTTGATTAGTAAAATACTATACACTATAATAAATTTCAAATCCAAAATGGCCGCCACCACAAAATGGCGAATTATATTATATTTTTCACAACTCCCTTAATATGGGTATCAAATGAAAGGGCTTGACTGGTAGAATGTTACAGATAACAAACCCGAGGTAGTCAGGGTTTAATCAAATTTTTTAATTCTGTTCTTGTACACTAAAAAGGGTAAAATAAACTATTTTCGTACAAAAAATTAAACCGACTTCAAAACCACAAATAGGCACTCAAAAGCGAAAAATAAACTAAAATCATTATTATAAGCGCTACTCACTCATCTATTTGAAGTCGGTGCCACTCAGGTCAAAAAGATAGTAGATTGATGCTATGTAGGCACAGGTAAGTAGTATCTATCCTATACCTGTTAGATGTGGCTAGCACCGACTTCAAATAGATGAGTGAGTAGCGCTTATAATAATGATTTTAGTTTATATTTCGCTTTTGAGTGCCTATTTGTGGTTTTGAAGTCGGTTTAATTTTTTGTACGAAAATAGTTTATTTCTATAATAATCTAACTTTAACTGACAGACTAATTAGACTGGTATATTTTTGATCCAGTCGTCATCCAAATAGAAAAGAAAATATCCTTACCTCTATTGTAGAGAGATGATAATCCGGCTTATTGTTGACTATTTTAGGGTCTATATTTCTGTGTTCCAAAGCAATTGCAATCATTTCTTTAGTCGCATCTATGCCGGTAACATTAGCACCAAGTCTAGCTAGACCCTGTTGAAAAACAGAGAAGACATGTCAATGGGAATTAATATCACCTCATAATGTTTGTGTTGATTTTACAACAATTACTTATGAAATAAAGTTTTTAGTTTTATTTTCAAATCACTTTAAAGCTACAATAAAACCCAGTGTTTTTACTTTTTAAATATCTCAACAAATGACGAAGTTATGAAGCTTTTCCTTCATTTTAAAATATATGACGCGCGGCCGGTCAAACGCTGCGATGATCATCACAAGTCTGCAGGTCTACTACAAAGTCCGATAAACGATATATCGGCCGAAGTTATGGACGTTTTATACCACGAAACACAATCGGTCGGTTAATCTGATCGGGCGTTTCGTTCATCCCGACCGACGCTGATTTGACAGTTTTTGTGTCATCAACCGACCGATTGTGTTTCGTGGTATAAAACGTCCATAACTTCGGCCGATATATCGTTTATCGAACTTCGTAGTAGACCTGTTGGATCGCCTCGTGAACTACTTATTATTATGGCCTTAACTTTCTTTTTACGTGAGAAGGCTTCGAGTCCCAGCTGTGGGAACATTTAGTGGAATAAATATACAAATATCTTTATTTATCCCACAAATAAGCCAATTTACATGAAACAAATTAACACTCACATTATTCCTTAAAAACTTGACTTATACAATTAATAAATATCACAGAACCTGCACTAAGCAAAGCTTGTGTGGCAGGTTTCTGTATCCCTTCAAATGACTTTTATAACCATCGATATAAACCAATGGATGTGCCCTGAGTAACTTGAAATTGGTAATAAACTGCGTCTCTATGTATGTCGTAAGTAGTTTAAACATAACCAATCTTCTTGACCCTATAATCGCAAGCGGTGCGATATGCTGTGGTTCTACTTATTTTGGTTGTTGACAACGAATAGTGATAAGTAAAAACTCCTGGCGTTCACCGCTTCCTGCAACCGACTGGAACGGAATGATTGAGCTCACTCTTCCCAACAATGACATGATTCCATGCGCCCTGAAGTTTGGGAGGGCACATCTAGGTATTGAGATCTTTGTTTATAACCGACTGAACAAAGACAAAAATCACAGTTTTTATAAATAAGTAAATAATGTAGTAAGTAAATTTCATAGAGTAAAAAATAAAATAAAAGCCACATTCTTATATGATTATGTAGTCAGGGGTTAGTAGGTAGTGTACAAGAGTAGAATTTGTAGGTACAATATAGTTATATGTTCAATGAGTGGTTGATAGGAATGTTATGCTTATGTATAAAAATATCTAGAGTACGCAAATGGTTATTTTATTATGAACATCAATATCGATTTTATTGTTCATTAAATCTCTACCATGGGTCACTGAGTTACCGCTTCCCAACAGTTGGGCGAGCTCATGTGAGTTTTGTTTATTTGATGAATGAAACAAAGCGGTCAATAGCAAACAAAAATCTGTCTAAGCTTGGTACAGATACAATAGGTAGTTAAAATGTTATAGCTGGATTGCGGTGACCAATTTAGTAGAAAATACCAAGTGAGTTCCGAAATAGGTACAAAAAAAAATTGAATGGTAGATAACATATAAAGTAGGTAATTATTAACTTATGTTGAAAGCTTGACACTTCTTATCTCTGAACTTGTATACCAAGGATTGTTACCTAGTTTAAAAGTGCAAAACACACCCATGTCATCTTTTGGTAAATTTCATTAGACACAAATTCTCCAGTCATCGTCTAACCTTAACTTCCAATATAACACAACATATAAATCTGAGTTGTTACAACCAATTTTCAATAGCGTATGGGGTAGCAATGCGCGCACAGTTCAACTAATTTACATAATAATTATACATGCCTCTGAAAGAATACCACCTCCACAGCCAACATCTAGTATTTTCTTATCTTTCAGTGGTGTCATTGTTATCGCATCTGAACTTTCAACTAATCCGTCTCTTATAAATGGAATCCTGGAAAAGCATATATCAACTTATTCAATATCTACATCAAAATTTACAAAAATATAAATCAAAATAATTTTGATTGACTCAAAATTAAGGGGATTTGAACCCTGGCTCCTAATCAGCAGTCACTGTACTAGTGACTTCTGTTCTAGACTAGATCAGCTGTAACTTCTGATACTGATTCTTCTGGTCATTGATTCTGTGTAAATTTACCTTATAGTGTTCATAGAGTGCAATGTTTTCATTGGTCCCTGTGGGTTCCACCAGTCCTTCAGAGTAGAGAACAACTGGATCTCGACATCATCTACTGTTGTGTGAGATTCTCTTTTCTGCTTTGAATAACAGTATGCTGACACTAGGTTTGTTCTAGAGGATGGGAGCCTGTAAATAAAGCTTGTAAATTTTTAAATTCCATAAAACAATTATGTTTTACAGAAAAGATGAGTAGACATAAGGCACATCCATACATGATGGTATATATGCTATAATGGCATACCACAGGTATTGGCAGAGCATTTTCCTTCTCAAGGGGACTTTAAGTGCTATCTATTTGATGCAATAATATCCAATTTCATGTGATATTGGAACTTTTGGCAGAATCCACCTAAAGAACACCTTTGCCAGTTATTCTACCATGAAGCAGTTTTGTAAAATCAAATCATCTACCTAGGTTCTGTAATATTATTTCATTTAACAAAAAAGAAAAATTATGCCTTGCTCCACAATTCAATTACAGTTTTTTTTTAAATAAAGAGTGACAAGATGGGCAGGACATGTACCTGAAGGTAAGCAACATGCCTGCCACATAACAGCACGGCGACATGCAGCTATTGGCACATGAAGAGTCCAAATCATTACTAGCACTGCACTGCACTTGTCACCAAGAGATGCTAAGATGTTATATGTCTAAGCCCTGTAATTTTTCTGGAAACATTGCCTTTCAAACTGGAATACAGTAATGTTTGCACATTATTGCTTGGCGATAGAATAACTCGCAAAAGTGTGGTACTTCCCCAGGCAGACACTGCCAAGTACCACTACAGTACACAGTTACAGTACTTTTGGAGTCAAATTAGTTGGCTCCAAAAGTATTGTATTATGTGTATACTTTACGAACAAAAGCTTTGAAGCTTTATCTCCATCCAATCTAGTTCATAACAAGCCATAGATTAGGTCAGGATCACTAAAAAGTTGTTTGCTACCGAACCTGGTGGACACTATAAACATTGGTGGGCAATTGGTTTAAAGGACTGGGATTTTGAATTTCTATTTACTTTCCACTACAATAATTGTTTTATAAGTTTCCGAGCCGAAGTCGGAACCAAAGGTGTTATAACAATAAATGAAAGTTCCGAGTTAACGGAGCCCGAGTCAAAGCTCCATAACATCCCTGGTGTAAATAACTCTTAGAAGTTATAATCCCCTGACTATTTGAAATAAACTATACAACACTACAGTCCTTGTAGTTATATTTAGCATAAGCAGTCCACTTTATGTTTGCATTGCTACGAGTCAGGGCTTTCTCTTATTAAGCAAGAGTCGAGTAGTTACCCATCCAGGGCAAGAATTGCAGAGCTAAATAAGAATGTTTGATCCATGTCTGGGTGTTTCTATGTTAGCTATCTGCCTTCAATAGTACATTTTCTTAGTTTAGGGTTAGTTAGTGTAGTGTGAGGTGTGAGGAATGTCTGTCAATATTTATTTACTAAATTCAATGGAAAAGGTTTACTTACACTTTTCTACTGGTTAGCCGTTTGGTCATACACCAAGTTTGCAGTACTTTGGTCATGTTGCTGATGTTGGTTAACTATAACTGAAGTAATTTTCATATTGAACAAGTTAACAGGTTTATTATTTTGAACTCACAATTCTTAAACAAGTATATAGAATTTATTTACAAGCTTAGTGGTAGCATAACTAAAAAATACCCGAAAATTATCTAATCATAATTACTTTTTAATATTAATTATACGTTAGTGTCTTCATTCCAGGACCCAAGAGTATTTTTCCAAGATAATCTCCGGTATCATCAGCGTTGCAGTACCTATGCAATGCAGAATGCACTACAAAAATCTTGTCCACACGTTCCACAGGATCTTATCTTGTCCAATCTTGTGTCTCGTCTCTTGTCTGTAAAATGCAAATTGCAAAACCTAAAACTAAAGTTACTAAAGCAAATCTCTTCTGTTTCTTTAGGTTTCGCTTCACAGAGGAAGTAATCACTACGTTATAAGAGACGGGACTTCATAGTAAAAAAATGAACCAATGCCAATGTATGAAACAGATGGAATGGTTCAATACCAACCTAACTAAAACTTCAATTTTTTCTAAATTTAATCTCGGCAATGGATACTATTTTTTCAGCCGAACTAAAGCTTCAACAAACCATCGCCAACATTACCAAAAAAATAGGGACGGATAGTGAAATCGAATCAGAATCGTTTATCGATTAACCGTAATAGATCGATTACATTAGCTGCAACTTTTAATTTTCTCAAAAAACAACAAAATCGATTTTTATTTTTTATTTCTCTTAAATTACAATATAGTAGCTAAGAAATAATATTTAATGCAAAATTAACTACTGCCGCATTTTTCACCTCCACTGAAGGATCTGGCCTACGGATGTGTTGATTGTGGAAGTTCTGCAACAAATTTAGAATGGATTAAGTATGTCTTCATCATCAACAGCCCACTAAATGTTCCCACTGCTGGGACTCGGGCCTTCTCTCGCAAGGAGAGAGTTAAGGCCATAATCCACCACGCTGGCCCAGTGCGGGTTGGTGGATGACACATGACTTCGAAAGATTCTAGGTACATGTCGGTTTCCTCACGATGTTTTCCTTCACCGTTTTTAAGTTAACGGCGTTACGCACATGACTTCGAAAAGACAGTGGTGCGTGTGGGGTTTGAACCCCGGGGTCTCCGGATCGGCAGGCGCCGTTCTCCCGACTAGACCAGCCGTAACTTCAAGTATGAAGTATGTCTTATTCACTAATAATTTATCTGGTCAAAATATGATATCTTTTTGTAGACAGATTAACGCTTATCTACTACTACTAGCCGCTGCTCGCGGTGTTACCTGCATAGTTTCCGTTATTTTCCCAGGATAAAAAGTGCCGCTTACTACTGCCGCATCATCCGCCGCTGCTGAAGGATCTGGACTCCCGGTGTGTTGATTCTGGAAGTTCTGCAACAAATGTAGAATGGGTTATGTCTTTTTAACTAGTCCAAAGACGTATTCATTTTTGTAGACAGATTAATACTTATCTACTACTAGCAGAGCCCCGCGATGTTACCCGCGCAGTTTCCGTTCCCGTTATTTTCCCGGGATAAAAAGCTAACTACTGCTGCACTTTTCGCCGCCACTGAAGGATATGGTCTCCGGGTGTGCTGATTCTGTAGGCTCTGCAACAAATGTAGAATAGGTTATGTCTTATTCACTAATGGTTTAACTGGTAAAATCACGATATCTTTTTTGTAGATAGATTAACGCTATCTACTACTAGCAGCTCCTCGCGGTGTTACCTGCTCAGTTCTCGTTATTTTCCCAGGATAAAAAGTGTCGCTTCAGGGGTGAGGGTGATAGACCTGCACTGACGTCCCGCTAGGGGTGTATTGTGCACTAAAAGTGCCGCTTTCTACTGCCGCATTATCCGCCGACGCTGAAGGATCTGGTATCCGGGTGTGCTGATTCTGTAGGCTCTGCAACAAATGTAGAATAGGTTATGTGTTATTATATATAGGTTATGGCAGTCAAGTAACCTAGTACCTATAAAAGTAAAACAAATATATAATAAAAATAAGGTCTGGCTTTCATACAAAATGGATATTTTACATGATCAAACATGATGTAATAATAAATAAATATTGGTGGACAATTCACACACTACAAAATCTGACCCCAAACTAAACAAAGCTTGTACTGTGGTGGCCAGATAGCTGATATAATACTTATATAGTTTTAAATACATACTTATTATACAGAGAAACACCCAGACATAGTAAAAACATTTGAATTCATCATCACAAATATTTGCACTGGGTGGGAATCAAACCCACGACCCTCGGCTTCACAGGCATAGCTATTACCCACTAAGCTACGAGGCCAAACATATCCAATATTTTGATATTTATAATAAAAATTGGATATTTTCGAACCCTGCTTATGTTATTAAAAAAATAATAATTTATTCTGATATTAAGTCTTACCTGCATCATCATCCTTACAATAATTGTGTTCTTGTAATACGTGTGCAGAAAAATCTGTAACAAGAACAAAATTAAAAATTTTGACTAACCCCCGACTACCTAAGATTTGTTATCTGTACAACATTCTACTAGTCAAGCCCTTTCATTTGATACCCATATTAAGGGAGTTGTGAAAAAGAAATGTAATTCGCCATTTTGTGGTATCGGCCATCTAGGATTTGACATTTGTCATAGTGAAAAGTATTCTACTAATCAAGCCCTTTCGTTTGATACCCATATTGAAGTAGAAGTGAAAAAATATGTATGATTCGCCATTTTGTGGTGGCGGCCATCTTGGATTTGTTTTTTTTTTATAGCGTATGCGTATAGTACTCTACTAGTTAAGCCCTTTTATTTGATACCTATATTGAGGTAGGTTGTGAAGAAATATTTTATCCGCCATTTTGTGGAGGCGGCTATTTTGAATAGATATTAACCAAACATAGCTAAGAACACCCGCACGGTAATTAACTTTCAAATAAAAAAAAACGCATTGAAATCGGCCCATCCGTTTGAGCTCTACGGTGCCACAGACAGACACACACAGAGACAGACAGACAGACAGACAGACAGACAGATAGACAGACAGACAGACAGAGAGACAGACAGACAGACATCGACGTCAAACTTATAACACCCTTTTTTTTGGTCGGGGGTTAAAAAGTAAATGTTGTTAACAATGCAATTCTTCAATGAGTTATTTATGTGAAAAATCCAAATAAAATTAAAAAGTTAACTAAAATTAATAATTTACTCCAGTATCCTGATAAAAAAATCTTACCTGTGTCATTTTCCTTACAGTAATTGTGTTCTTGTAATATGAGTGCAGAAAAATCTGCAAAAAATAAATGTTGTTATAAATTTAATTCTTCAAATCTAAATAAGATTGTGTCATTAATAATAATATTATATGGACCTCTAGTCTAGCATCTTTAATAAAAAAATATAAAAGAAACAGCAACTAACCTTTTGAACATTGCGGCATTGAAGGATTAATGGCATCAAACTGTAGATATTGGTCTTCTACAGCTTTTTTGGGTAAATGAAGTGGAAAGTCCCTCAATATTTCATCGCTCAGGGGTGTGGCCGTAATCCCGATACACGGAACAGCATTACGTCTGAGTTGCGTCTTTTTCCTTTTAAAATCTTTAGCTCTAAAATGCTTTCCACAAATATGTTTCAATTGGTGCAATTTTTCTATAGGTACGTAGGCCAAGTCCTCTTTACCTGTTATTTTTACCCATTGTTTGCACCTACAAAGTAAATTAAACCACATCAATGCCATGAATGTAAAGTAGTAAGCTTTAAAGGTTCTCGAATGGCGACCACGAACCGGCAGATGCAGTGTAGGACGGCCCCCCACATGATGGACCGATGATATTGTCTCGGTCGCGGGAAGTCGGTGGATGGAGGTGGCACAAGATCGGTCATTGTGGAAATCATTGGGGGAGGCCTATGTCCAGCAGTGGACGTCTGCAGGCTGCAGATGAGATGATGAATACCATTAATGCTATATTAACTTTTTTCTCTACTTGTCACTTCTCCTCACTGAATTAACTTTATTGAAATTAGATATGGAGGTTTAAAGAGGTAACGGTGACTTGCTTAATAGGATGGAAGGTGCTTAAAGTTTTCATTTCATCATCATCATCATCATCAGCAGCCCGTATTCGTCCACTGCTGGGCATAGGCCTCTCCTATAAAACCGCACTCAGCCCGATCCTCGGTCTTACGTTTCCAACTGCCACCAGCCGTGTTTCGTATATCTTCACTCCATCTAGTGTCTGGGCGTCCTACACTACGTTTACCGGTTCGCGGTCTCCACTCCAGAATCCAGAACCCATCTACCCCAACGCTTCTGTAGTGTTTTTGTATGAAGCGTTTTTGGGGAGAGTCCAAAATTGTGACTTTAAAATCGTGATATCACGGGAAGTTTTTAAGATAACAAAGTAATTCTTTCACCTATGTTACAGTTATGGAGTATCCTTTTGATGGCACATTAAATCAAAAATGAGTCGTCATGCCCATTTTCAATTTCACCACACTAGTGTTTACGTAGGTACAACGTATTCTTACATTTTTTTACTTGTAAATATATCCTGAAATTCTATAAATTATAAGATATATTGATTTAGAGTATAGTTAAATTCGTAAAATGTACGAACCGGTCTTCATCCAATGGAAAGTGAGCCATAAATACACGTTTTTTGTCTTCAACCCGACTTGTTTTCAGTCCACATATCTCGCACTTTACAATTGGCATCTTTATGCAAAACTGCACAAGTTTACCACAGGTTTGCAGATTATTACGCGAAAACTACGCAAATTGCTATTTCAGGCCCAATCACCAGAAAGGGTTCTTGCCTGGTATTTCTGGATGCCTGGAACACAATACATTACTAGCAGAAAGTTTGAAAGATGCCAGAACACATGAGAGGCAAATTACAGTCTGCTGGATAGACCTAGAGAACGCGTTTGGTTCTGTCCAGCATGAACTTATGATATTTGCCCTAAAATGGTATAACTTTCCTGCTGAAATTATTGACATAATTAATTCTTATTATTGCCACTTAAAATTCGTCATAGCAGTAAACAAGGAATACACAAAACCACTTGAATACAATGTAGGACTATTCCAAGGGTGCTGCTTATCACCAATAGCATTTAATATAGTTATAAATATTTTAGTAGACAAATTAATATCCCGTGAAAAGAAATGGGGCTACCGGTTTAAAATCAACAATAAGTACACTGAGTCAATCTTGGCCTTTGCGGACGACCTTGCAATACTTACACGTAATCCCAAACAGTGTCAAGAATTGTTGAACGAAGTCGATGGGTTCTGTACATGGACGGAGGGAATGAGGACAAAACCATCTAAATGTCATTGTCTTTGTAGAAGAAATACCAAATATACGTCTTACGATCCGGGACTCTCCATAAGTGGCCAAGGAGTTGCCACAATTGCAGAGGCAGTGCCTTTCAAATTTCTTGGTAGAAAGATAGATCACAAAGGACGTACACCATCATTAGAGGTGGTTGTTGAAAATTTCATGAACAACCTCAATAAGGTAGACCAGCAGCCTATCAGCAATATCAAAAAAGCATGGATATATGACAACTACCTCACATCACGTTAGGCTTGGGCAAAAAAAATCGATATATCGAAATATCGATTTTATTTTCGAAAATAATCGATATTTATCGTCGATTTTTTTATTTCCGATATATTGATTTTCGATATTTATTTTCGGATATCGAAAACGATATGTTTTGCCTCGAATTTTCAAGCATATATACACTTTAATTCTCCAATTGCAGTATTTAAATGCTATATGAAACACAAGCAACTATATTCGCTCAGAATATTCTTCAGTGTCAAATTTATTCAGCACATCGTTCTCCAGATGTGAGGTCTGACCGAGCAACATCAGCAAAAGCAAAATAAATAAAACGTCTATATGGTGCAGACATAAGCAGCTTTTAAATCTGAAAACAGCTACGCCAGAGATTCCGAGCTCTGGATCTGTCCCAATAAGCTTAACCAGTGTCTGGACCAACCACTTTTTGAGAAGAAGTCAGATCGGATACACATCGGAGAGTGTGCGACTGATTTCCACGATCTAATACCACCTTGCCCTTTTTTTAACCCTCGACCAAAAAAAGGGGTGTTATAAGTTTGACGTCGATGTCTGTCTGTCTGTCTGTCTGTGGCACCGTAGAGCTCAAACGAATGGGCCGATTTCGATGCGGTTTTTTTTATTTGAAGGTTAATATCCGTGTGGATGTTCTTAGCTATGTTTTGTTAATATCGATTCAAAATGGTCGCCTCCACAAAATGGCGGACAAAATATTTCTTCACAACCTACATCAATATGGGTATCAAATGAAAGGGCTTGACTAGCAGAATACTATACATTATAACAAATTTCAAATCCAAGATGGCCGCCACTAGAAAATGCCAAATTGTATTTTTTTTTTCACTACTACCTCATTATGGGTATCAAATAAAAGGGCTTGACTAGTAGAGCACTAGGACAAATTTAAATCCAAGATGGCCGCTACAACAAAATGGCGAAATACATTTCATTTTCACAACTCCTTAATATGAGTATCAAATGAAAGGGCTTGACTAGTAGAACTGATACAGATAATCCGAGATCCGAGGTAGTCAGGGGTTAATCAAAATTTTAATTTTGTTCTTGTCTATATAATGCTCGTAGCTCGAAAAAGCGACATCGTTTCATGGTTGGTGTCCCATAGACACGAACGAAGAGATTTGACTCTACTTTTGTGATAAGAACGTCAAGGCTGTGGAATACGTTGCCTGAGAGAGTTTTTCCCGATAGTTACAATCTTTGTGTCTTCAAATCGAGAGTGAATCGGTTTCTTGTAGATAAACACGCTCCATCGTAGACCGCATCATCGTTTAACATCAGGCGAGATGGCGGTCAAGTGTAAACCTATAAAAGTTAAATAAAATCCAATTGATTTTTGGGTGAATTGCCAAATTTTACTCCGGTTCTTTTGGAAATCGCTCTAATATCCGAAAGGGTAGCTTCAGTCGTTAATTTAACAGTGCCGGATAATAGGAGCAGATTGACAGGTAGGCACTTTAAAGAAAGATTGCTGCTGATGTCTATATCAGACTATTGTATATGTAGGTTGGAGCGGAGCCAGTGACAACACGGTGGGTAAATGCGCACTCATGCACCTACATAACACAGACGAATACTGGTTTCAGTGATGGTTAATTTTGAACATTAAAATATGTACGAATTATGAATAAATAATATAATTGGTTGTCTGTAAAGTCGGTTAGTTTACGAACGACAACGTAAAACAAAACACTGATAGATGCGGTGCAAGCGTACAATGAGCGTAATGGGACACTTTTTCGTGCACGCAGCCGGCGTTCATCGATTTATTAGTCGTTGTCTCGTCAATAATATGCCAGATATTATGTATTTTCATTTATCTAATTAATAAGTGCTTAATATTTAAGTAACCTTCTCCTGAAAAAAATCGATATATCGAAATATCGATATTTTTTGAAAATATATATCGATACATTTGGTAAGTATCGATACTATTAATATCGATATATTTTGTTTATTTGCCCATCCCTACATCACGTCTCACTTGGCCTTTCCTAGTATATGACATCGGTAAAACTCTCCTGGCAAAGCTAGATGCCAATGTCATAAAGATATTGAAGTCATGGTTCGGATTGGCACATCCGGCTGATCCCTCTACTCTTTTTAGGGATCACAATAGTTTTGGGCTGAAACTAAAGAAACCGTCTGAACTTTACAAACACCTAAGAGTTACAAAAACGCATGTTTTGGGAAAGTCGCAAGACGAATTAATTACATCTCTCCCAAAAGACAAAACTGCTTCAGACCTGGAATCTAGACTTCAATTCCATAAACAATTTATGGCAGGTGCACAAGTAAATACTGCTGGGTTGGGTGCGAAAAAAAAGGGAAGACCGAGACATGGTAAAAACCTTTCTACAACAAGACGAAAATGACGGTTACAAAGTGCACGCTATGAATTTAGAAATGCAAAGTGAGTGGTTAACCATAGGTGAGTTCTGTATCCCATTAGCTCTAAAATGGCGCACCTTGATCTATGACTGGTCCCCTGCCTTATTAAAATTTTATCTAAATGCATTCCAAATGACCCTCCTGACCAGAGTAACTTGGTAAGGTGGGGAAAAGCCTCTGAAAAATGTTGCTATACTTGTGGAGAGGCGATATGTACAGCAAGGCACATATTGGTGGGATGCAAGGTGCTCCTTAATGGGGTCATTACTCACGGCGTCATGACAGAGTACTTGAAATCATACGTGAAGCCATGAGCCTTTCGGTAGCTAGAGCCCAAAAGGGATTGACGACAAACAACAGACAAATTAACTTTGTAAAAGAAGGCTCAACTTCAAACTCCAGGAACAAGCCTTACTCAATCCTGGGTACAGCACCTGATTGGACTATTTTAATGGACACGTATGAAAAGCACTACAAAATCCCAGAGGATGTGGGTGTTTCGTCATCCAGACCGGACATTTTCCTTTTTCTAGAGCTACGAAACGCATAGTCCTTGTAGAACTTACCGTACCGTGGGAAACTAATATACCTAAAGACCACGCGATGAAACAAAATAAGTATTACGACCTCCTAAACGAATTAACAAAAACGGCTATGTAGTTAGTTTATATACGCTGTAGAAGTGGGAGCGAGAGGTATACCAGCAAAATCTCTCTATAACCTACTGAAAGACCTTGGCTTATCCAGAAGTGCTGTAAGTTCTATACTAGAACGTGTATCTAAAGCTGCACTAGTAGGCTCATATCAGATTTGGCTGGGCAGGGAGAGAAAAACGAGTGGTGAAGGTGAGTGTTGATGTACGTCAGAAAGGGCCCCTTAAACCTACGCCCGAGTCACAAGTCTCGGGAACTACTCGAGTTTTTCTCTCTCTGCCACACGATGGACCCGGCACCCGCACGGTGAATCCATGGAATGCTAAGAAGATCGTCTCTCTAAACAGCTTAAATTTTAATTTTCAAATACGCAAATCCGTATATAACAAACAACGAAGAAAATTTGAACTTTATCCCACAGAGTAACTCCAACATCAATTAATGGCGCGTAAACCACAGAGTAAGTAATCACTACATTTTGTTAAACTGACATTGTGACAATGTGACTTTGACGGATTACAAACTTGCAAATATGGCGGCTGACAGCCGCCATATTTGCAATATAATACGACTAAAACAAGAGAGTCACAGATGTCATAGCAACCATTTGAATGTGCAATGCTTCCCTACTTTGACGTATTCGGTACCCCATTAAATTGAACGCTCGTTTCATATTTCTGAGCCATAATTTTTTTTTGTAATAGAGTTTCGGCAGACTGTTTCGCTTTTCCTACGAGTGTTGCCAACATTACATGTGCAATTTCAAATTGCCGAGATGCCGAGCTACTTAGTCTGTGATGCCGAGTGCAGAGTGCAGACAGAAAAAGAAAAAGGAGTGAAAAGTCACGGTTTAGTGGTGTCACAACTATCGCAAATGTGAAAAACAGAGTATACAAACATAGTCATAGGGACTGCCGATGGAAGTGGAAGTGAATTTTTTTCATTTGCACAGTGTACCTATGTACATAAGTATGTATATTAGATGGATCTTATAGCTAAAATCTATAACTATATGTACAAAGACCCTGTTAGGGTGTTGCAAAACAGGACGACAACACAGTTTCGTCCGAGAGGAGTACCTAATTATAAAATGTATAATATAGGTAAGGTTATAAATACAAAGAAAATGTAACAGGAAGCTCTAGAATAAAAAAGACTATATACACATTTATAAATTAATGGTCCACGTCCACCATCCCATGTTCATCATCTATCTTCCTTCCCATACCATTTATCTTCCATAAATTATTGTATGCTGTAGTAACATTTTTAGATAAGTTTGGACTAGATTTTATTTTTAAATATGCTGTTTTTATTAATATTATTAAAAGTTTCAGCTAATTTATTGTAAATACTTACGCAACGGTAATCAGGACTAGTTTTGAACAGGTCAAGCTAATTGCGTTTGGTGGCGTTTATTTCCGTTAAATAGTTAAATTTTGTTAGATAAATAAATAGTAGTTCAGTATTTCTTATTTTAGTTTTCAATTTTGCCGTGCGGTCTTAAGCGCGCACATATTTCGACCTGTCCTTTTCATTCATTATTTAATTCAGCTTTCTTCTTTCATCTTACACATCATGTCTTTTATGCTTCTCTTTCAAAATGTCGTTAAGTTCTTAAGTTCCATTCACAAGCTTATTTATCTTGTGCTCTTTCTAGCATAGCAATTCATCCTAATTTCATTCATCGCTAACTTATTAATTCTGTCCCATTTTCTCATTCTACTGTTCCATTGACGCCAAGCTAAAAGTATTGCTTACAGATTTAAAAAAAAATGACAATCATAGGAACTGCCGTTATAGATGAAGATGAAAACTTATAAACTCAGAATGTGACAGCTTACTTTGGAAACTACGGAAACTGAAGGGCATGGCCATGATCATGACCATCTAGAATATATCAGATCAATGGGAAATGCGGACGCATTTCTAGATGACTGATTACCATGGTCCCGAATTTACCCAAATATTTCTTATCATTCCATTACCATTATATATATATATATAGATATAAGTAATAAGGCAATTTTTATGAACAATACGTAAAAACGTAAACGTAAATTGTAAAACAAATGTCTTAATGAACCGTTTTCAAGATGTCAAAGATAATAATATATTTCACCATAGGCACTAAGATTTCATTTTGTTAAAGAGAATACAATAATATGTAACATCTAGGCACCAATTAGTTATAGTAAATTTGAGAACTATTTAGACAGGTCCATTTGTATCTTGAAAACACCTTGTTGCCGCGAGAACAACAAGTATCATATTTCTGGCAATACGCTAAAATTCAACTTCAATTTGACATTGACTTCAACTTTAGGGTAAAACTTTTTTTCTATGAATTTATTGTAGCTCATTATGAATTTTGCTTATTTCCAAATTATTTGAAATTGTAGTACATAACAATAAAAACCATTCCAGATAGAATTTAAAAAAGTTACTTATTTATTAACACGTCAAACATTCTAACTGGGTACCTACAGGTTTTATTAGATGTAGACATCAAGCAACTCGATCTTCCTCGATGCTATTCGCTGGATGCAGAAGCCGAACGAGCTATTTCGTACTCCTGTTTTGCAGAATATATACACGACATTTTTCGTTCTCGAGTTTGAAGAGTGCATTAGGGCAATAAAGAAAAAGTAAGAGATAAACTAAAATTTAGAACTCATTTAATTTTAATAGCGCGTACGGCATAAAATAAACTTCGGGAGCGAGTCCACATCCAGTTGTTTGTGAACATGTTTAATGCGAATCCCCTTATTTTTTCCACTTTACAACCATCTGAAAATAATAGTTTCCATAGTTAATACTGATAGATTTAGTTGGCTAGGTACCTATCAAACAGAACCGATCGTTTCCGAGCTAAAAATCAGCAAGTCAAAAATCAAATACTTACTAGCCATAATACAAATACCTATTTGTGTACAAATATATAATTTTTGACCACCCTAACTGTTTAAAAAGTACCTGTTAAGACATGGGTTTTCCAGACAAGCCAATCTATTCTATGGTCAAGCTGATCGTACGCTGATACATAACACCTGAAACTTGTGTTGGTAGTAAGTAGGTAGGTTATATTTATTATAAATGTATTATATTTATTGGTTTTCGACATTGCTGTTTGTATGGAGTTTTGGTTTAGTGGATGGAGATTGGAGTCAACTGTCCAGGTGTGACGGGGCATAAAACTTGAACTTGAAAATTGAATTTTACAAATATAGCAAATCATTTTTGAGGTGTTGTTCCGATTTCTCATTGGTAAATTTCCTAGGGATGCGGTATGTACGTAGACTGGTAGTAGAGTACGGGGTGCTCGCCGTGGGAAACTCGCCGTGATGCGCTCTCTAGGGATCAGTCAGTATTTCAGTCATTTCACTTGGTGGGTTTTTGCTGACTGATTGCTGGGTGATCCCGGCCGTGGTGTAAAGTTCAAAGCGTGCTCCTATGCAATTTAGGTACCTACTTTGCAAACGGCGGAGCGGGCCGTGTCGTTATATTTCACCGAGAAGTGTAGCGCAAAAGTAATACTATACTACCAACGCAAAATAGAGTGGAAATATACCGCCAGTGCCCTCCGGCTACTGACAGCTATTGCTACGTGGTCGAAAAGAATATCGCGCCTCGCCGTTTGGAAATGTCCTTTAGATAGGTAGGTATTGATTCCCCTCTTCTAAAACGTAAAAAAGAATTTTGGTATAAAAACAAGATTCAGCATCGGACCTAGCCAGATAAGTAGATACGTACTGGATTCTAATAGCATCTGAAGATCTCCTTCTGCAATTAACTTTTGGTATTCATGGGTGCCCTTAACCGGGCTATTCAATACATTTTCAGCGAACAAAATGTTTACGGCGAGTGAGAGTGGTGTTTTGCTAGGACAGGTAAAATATATCTTTCCACCAGGCTTCAGAGCTTGGGAGGCATGATTTCACAAACAACTCCTTGTTGCTAACGTGTTCTATAACTTCGGAAGCCACTATTTTGTCGTAGTAGTTTTCCTTTACTTTTGAATGTTCCTGAAATCAAATTATTTTTAAACTTTAGTATTCAATAGGTCCTACACTACGTAGCGTGGGGCACCCTTAGACTAGATGGAATGACGATATACGAAAGACGGCTGGTGGCGATTGGAGGGACTGGACATAAGACCGAGGATCGGGCTGAGTGGCGTAATATGGGAGAAGAGGCCTATGTCCAGCAGTGGTCGTACGCTGATGATGATAGTGAGTGAATTGGTATTGAATATTTTAAAATCGTCTTATTGTGCGTTCGTGCGCTGTTCGTCTCTGAGAGTATTTCACAGACTAAGTAAGGAGATACTCTGAGTATTTTTGTAGAAGTTTGTAAATACTGTAATTTGACATAGTTCATCAAACCAATATAGTGACAGATTAATTATTTACTGGAGAGGTTCACTACAACTAAAGTGGTGATCGGTTCTTAGTCTGGGGCAGTGTCTTACACTGACGTCCCGCTTGGAGAGTTTGGTGCATATCATGGAGATCGGGGGTTTTCCTCGTCTAAATGACACAATCCGTGCTGTTTGCAAGACAATAAAAAAACATTTTGGCCATCCAGACAAGAGGGTCTCGTTGATTTTACCAGAATTTCCATTTTTACCATATACAATTGACATTTAAAATTTGGGAGTAACCTTAGACCAAGTTCTAATTGCTTGCCTCGTGACTTAGTAGGTAGTAACTCTGCCTGCGCAGCCGAAGGTCGTGGGTTCGATTCCCACCCAGTGCAAATATTTATGTGATGAATTGCAGATCATCAGATTGATGGTGTTATCAATGTTGTGTGAGAACTGTCCATCAACATTTGAGTTTTTTATTTGAATTTAGCAACTCCACAGGCTGCGGGGTCATTTGTTTTCTTTTTTTACATGAATCTTGGATTAGGAGAAGAAAAGGAAATAGGGGGAGTAGGGAACATTTTCATTCTAATTCTAGGCCTATTTTATTTTCTAAATCGCCTCCTCCCGGCTCAGCGCCTCCTCCACGATTGCATTTCTGTCTCTCGGATGGTTTTCGGTGTTGCAGCCAACGTTCGTCGTACGAACCAAACGATGGCGTCGTCGGTATCGTCAGCGTAGTACGTGAATTCTCGTGTGTGATGTGAGATTGCGACAACCGCATGGAGCACGCTCTCGTGCAATTTTATGTTTTCCTTAGTTTTGATTGCGATTATCGACTCGTATGTCAGTCCCTGAGCTTCATGGATGGTAAGGATGCGTGACCAGGTACCTGACCCATAACCCTGGTTTGTCAGGGTGTGCTTCTCCTCTTGAGTGTGAACTAAAACACCCTCTATGTTTGGTTGGGTGTTGGGTATTTGCGCTCCATTATATCTTCTCTGCTCTTGAGACTTTACACGGGGCACTGAGGAGTACATACCGGAGTATATTTCCCTCAGCGCATATGCGACGTCGATTGGATTCCGGAGCAACTCCTGGCTGACCTTTGTTACCAGGTTCGGGCGGTGATACCTCATTTCGAAGAAATTTTCCCATTCGATATAAGGCAAATGATTGACATCTTCGATGAGGATAATTTCGCCAACACCAGACAGCCGTGAGGCTAGTACAATGGCTCCAAAATGGTTCATGAAGGCTTCATCCAAATATTTATTTATTTAATTACTTAACCCGTGATTAAAATCAAATTTTAAGACAAATTCCATTCATTATTTCACTACTTTGTAGGGTTTTTCTGCTACCGCGATTTTTTTTTAGTTAATAAACATTAACTTAATATTTGTTTTTTCAAAACTAATCTGAAAATTTTTGAGGGTAAATACAATTTTTTTTTCACATGATATCCGGCGACAAACCCGTATGAGTTCCGCGCCGCTTTACGCAAACTTGTACGTAGCTTATACGAGTAAGTTAGTAAGTATGCCACGAGCAGTACAATCCCCACAAGCAGTACGACGCATGATGTAGGTCATTGCTTTCCTCGACCAAATTTTATGGAAGAGAGCGACATCCAACATGCACGCACCTGCGCGTAGAAATTTTAAATGAGCACGTGTGCTCGAGGCTTATGCTCAATCATATTTACGTAAAAACACATACTTATGCTGCTTTCACGACTTAGATATTTTACCTCTATTGTAGCGCATATATATGTTGGCGTTGTTTTCAGTTCTTTATTAGTCTTACTGTGTTGTGTAGCAATATCGATCAAAGTTTGTGTGGCGTCAATTCCGGTAACTGATAAGCCGCTCTTCGATAATGCCTAAAACAAGATAATGACGACAATTAAAAATATTAATACTAAGTACATGATGGTTCTTCTTAAAGTAGCCATCCGAATCCGTCGACAGATCCGGAAGCTATCCGTCAACAGCAATTCCTTTTCGGCAGCTTGTGAGCTCATAGTCTAGTCAACAAGTTCAAAAACATGCTAAATATTTTGTACCATCGTATTGCATAGGCATAGGTATGGCTTTTAAGACGGTGCGTCTATGTCGTAGTAACCTCGCGAAGCTTTTCTTTCAGCGTTAAATAAAGTGTATAAGTAATAAAGAGTTGTAGAGTTCTAGGACTTAAAATTTTAAATTGGCATTTTTCTCCTCTTTCAGGAACTTCTTTAAAATTTTCTGAAGTATCATTTCTTAAGAAATTATTAAGGAGTAACTAAATGCCTTCTTTTTGTTTTCTTATTTTGTTAATAACTATCGCATTTTTTTAGACATCATTATTAATCGAATGAGGTATCGCACATGTTTCTAAGACCTTTTTATCTATTAAGCACGTTCTTCAAACCCCGACCAAAAAAATATTGACGTCGATGTCTGTCTGTCTGTGTGTATGTCTGTCTGTGTATCTGTATAATTATGTGTGTCTGTCTGTGGTACCGTAGAGCTCAAACGAATAGGCCGATTTCGATGCGGTTTTTTTTATTTGAAGGTTAATATCCGTGCGGATGTTCTTAGCTATGTTATGTTTGGTTAATATCGATTCAAGATGGCCGCCTCCACAAAATGGCTGACAAAATATTTCTTCACAACCTACCTCAATATGTGTATCAAATGAAAGGGCTTGACTAGTAGAATACTATACACTTAAAAATTTCAAATCCAAGATGGCTGCCACCACAAAATGGTGAATTATATTATTTTTTTCCACTACTACCTCAATATGGGTATCAAACGAAAGGGTTTGACTAGTAGAATACCTAGCACTTTGAAAAAGTTCAAATCCATGATGGCCGCTACCACAAAATGGCGAAATACATTTATTTTTTCACAACTCGCATAATATGGGTATCAAATGATAGGGCTTGACTAGTAGAATGTTGTACAGATAACGAATCCGAGGAAGTTAACATTTTTAATTTTGTTCTTGTTGTCTAGACTATCAAACACGGGTCGCAGCGCTAAGTTTAGTTCTATAAAAATCAAAGTTAATCACATCTACCTATTTTAATTATTTCTTAAATAAGCATAGAACTAGTGTTTACTGGACCTCAAATACGAGTTAGTAAAGCAGTTAAATATTGTTATGTTAATGACTGTTTAGACTTTATATTTAAATATAATTATGCCTTCTCAAGAGTTATTGATATAGAGGACACCGAAGAAAAAACAGAAAATTCCGATACCGATTAAACTAGTTAGAATAGTGCTGAAACTAGTGAGTGTGATACTGACGCAAAATATGACTAAGCTCTTGTTTCCTGGATACGTCAATCATTATTTTATAGAAAGAAGTAATTTAATTAATGTAAAAAGTAAGATAAAGAAATAAATTAAAAATGTCTCATACATAGGTTTGTTTTATTCTATTCTCTATTTATTTTATTATATTGCTATTTTCAAAAAGCTACAATGGCACAGGCATATTAATTACATCCTTTTTTGTAAATTAAATCGTTTTAGTACACACAGACACAGTGAAATATGTTTACAGAATTCTTACTTCGGATAAGATGCCGCCTCCGCACCCGACATCTAATATCTTTGTATTCTTTAAAGTTTCTGAATCTACATGATTTACATTTTCACCAATGATGAACGGAACCCTGAAAATATAAGTAAGTATTTTAAATCTCACTTCGAGAACATAAGGGCGAAATGTCAATAAGTACCTATGTTTTTAGTATTAGAAAATAAACATTAACAATCACTGGAACGTCAGAACATCACCCAATGTTTTTTTTATACCTATTCATATAAATGAATGTTTGTCTCTATGGCCTTTATTTTATCTTTATGTATACTTTTTATTACATTCTTCATACACGTTCCCTTCCCCAATCTGAGTCCCTTCCTATTGATAGTAACGTAATGTTACATAGCCTATAGCCTTCTTCGATGGATGAACTATCAAACTGAAAAAAAAAAACAATTCGGACCAGTAAATCCCGAGATCCCAGCGTTCAAACAAACAAACTAACTCTTCAGCTTTATAATATTAGTATAGATTTACGCTTTATCTAGTCGGGAGAACAGCGATTGCCGTTCCGTAAGCCTCGTCACCACCAATATGTCCATTGTCCATCCAAGGGTGGACCCAGGGGTTGGTATGGAGGTGGGGTCATATTTGATGAACATGTAAATTAATTTTTTTGAAACCATTACTATATAAGATCTCTAAACATATTCTTTTACAAGCAAAACATATCCCGCCAAAAGCATTCTGTAAAAAATTAGTCAAGTCTCGATGGAGCTGCATATTTATCTCTAAAAAGTAATGAAATCTAGACAAAGCCGTGCCAAGTATAAAGTTCCTTACTGCGATATCTTTATTATTCTAGTTAAGGTTGTGTGACTTGGCCGTTGAAGGGTACACAAGGGTACAAAACCAGGTGCTCCATGACACCATTGCACCAATCTGTCGCCAGAACCCCTACCATTGACGATGAGAAATGACCCTAGGAAAACGTTGGTTCAATAACCAGTCAATTGTTTTTGTCTTACTATTTTCCCTAAATTGTATGTATTCTATATGGTGTGAAAATTAAGAATTTCAATAATACTTATGTGTAGGCGAGCCGCTGATACCCTTCAATGGCCAAGTCACACAACATTAACTATAATAATAAAGAAATCGCAGTAAGAAACATTTGATTTGGCACGGCTTTGTCTATCAATAGTAGAAAGGGAGATTATTATATCTCTGATACAGCTGAGACAAGCTGAGGGTTCTTCATCAGATACTGCAGACCTACCATTTTTGACATCAAATGAAGAGGCAAATAAAGTTGAATATTTTTTGTAAAGGCGGTATATAATGACAGTCATTTTAAGTATGTGATTATAGCTTACTAGATGACGAAAGTTTCAGCGTTCTGGTCTTATCCAGAGGTTTTCAAATAGGGGCCTGAAAATGCAGCGAAATGGTTCCAGTAAAGGATGGTACGGCAGTGTTTGCTTCGCGCTCGACTTGGCGGTGGCACTGCCGTGCCCCCAGATTTGAACATCAAACAGCCAAACTTTTACATTTTTCTTTAATTTTACATTTTTATAAGACTTGTAATCTTCAAATTGTAAAGATACAACTTTTGTGTTTCGATGATATTCTTATATGAATTTTATTTACTTAACGTTGTTTTAGGTCGGTAACTTACCTAAGTCTATTAAGAGTATGCAATGCTTGCAACAGGCCGTTGACATCCCACCAAACTTGCGCGAAATGTGAGAATCTTTTTAATTCATCTGTGTCGACTGTTGTAACTCTATCAACATGGCGATAACCTGCGGTGGATGTGCTGACCCTGGAACGTAACCGTTACGGAACATAACTACGACAATAAAGTAATTAAATACTCTCCGAAAAAACACAAATTAATATAAACGACTTTAATTTAAAATTATAATCAGATACACGACTAAATTGTTTACATCTATACATACTAATATTATAAAGCTGAAGCGTATGTTTGTTTGTTTGAACGCTAGGATCGCGGAAACTACTGGTCCGAATTGAAAGATTCTTTTTCTGTTGGATAGTCCATTTATCGAGGCAGGCATAGGCTATATAACAATACGTTACTATTAATAGGAACGGAGCGTGAATGAAGAATGTAGTTTGTAAAACGGGGAAAACCATTCCTAATTGAGAGCTTTCGTACCGTGCGTTGACGTGACAGCATGTGTCTAAGATTGCGTCATTATAAACCTTTGCTAATCAAAGTTTTTCTAAATCTGAGTTGGTACGACAAATTTTCGACAGATGGCGTAGCAGGTAGCTGAAGAGGTTTTTTGTTTGAACGTGACTTCACGACACACTTTCTAGGACATTCCACCAATTCCAAGTTATTTAAATTAACAGTAAATATTACATTTCATAAGTTAGAAATAAGTAATATCTTACTTTACTAAACTCCCTATGTAAGTACAGAGTTATAATCGCATACTTACCTATGTATCGCATTCTTACTTCAAAATGTACCTACGAGTACTCATTATAAATTCATATTTTTTGTGCAAACGAATACGTCGCTCTGGTTAGTAAATTTTATTTCTTTCTTGATATTTTAGAGCTCTAAAATTAGCTTTAAATTTTTTTCAATCAGCGACATTGATTTCGATAAAATTTGTAAGATACCTTTGAAGTATTATCTACGAAACGAAAAAATATTTATCAAAATCGATTCACAATTGGCGGACCTATCGTGTAATAAAAAGCATTCAACTCAATTGATAATCTAGGTACTCCTTCTTTGAAGTCGATTAAAGATAAACGTAAATTCGGAGTTTCCACCTATTGTTATGTAAAAAGATTGGTGTTATAAGTTTGTTATGTTATGCCGTTCCAGTTGTCACCCGAAAAAAAATTAGTCGATGTAGGTACTATTATTATTACATATTTTGTTGGTTTTTTGGAATTTCAATTTAACGTATACGATTATTATTAATTGTCTCAAACCCATTACGCGTCTGGCAATGTTAAAACCCCGACTAAATCGTCTGGCTTATTATTTTATTTATTCTTTAAATATTAAACTACAAAATTAAAGCAGCCTCTAGGATAAATAAATAATATTGGTAGAAAACTTTTTAAGACAACACCATCTTACCACAACCCAGCAAAGCTTAAATAAAAAAAAAATGTATAACTCAGAATTTGATAGAGCTGTCAAATGCTCATGGCTATGCCCTCCGGTTTCACCCGCGAAGTTTCTAAAGTGAGCTCACTTCTTTTCATTCCCGAGCGTGACGCTAGAATTCAATTTTACAGCCCTCGAAAAATCTGTCTGTGTTACGCCACAAGCAGTGTTCACTTCAAAAATGTTATACATGCACTAAAATGGTCACTAAACTTTCATTCACAATATCATATAAAAAAAAACTTTAATTCGTTGACTCACAAAAATGAAATTGGAAAACATCCGCACTATAAAACAACACTTTTTGTCTTTTTGAGTTCGTTTGAAGTCATAAAATTTGAAAACTTCGAACAATTTAACTTGACTGGAGAGTTTGAAAATTTTTGATTTTTGGCTCGCGAAAGCCTTGCGTATCTTATAAGATCATAACATAACTTCAACTTGTGTTTTGGTAGTGTTTATACTAACACTGACTGTAGAGATGTTTTTATTACCGCTTGCCTTAACTTCAGCATGTTAAATGATCACGATAACTCCGTGTATGGAACTATAACGAAACTGAAAGATTATGAACAAATCATCTTATTTTATATCGAAAACTAAATCCTGCATAAAAGTACCTACATAAAGCGTGGCTGACATAGTGGTTTTGATTAGTCTGCCTGCGAAACCATAGGTCGTGACGTCGATACTCAACGAGTATAAATATATGTGACTAGCTTTAACCCACGGCTTTGCTCGCGTTCAGTAAGTTTTTTATTGTAGATTGCTACTTGGATAGCATGAGCTTCGAATAACTTAAGTAATGCTCTTCCATATTAGCCCTAAGGGTAGGCTTACGCTCGAATTTGTAACTTTAATTTCCTATTTTGCTATCTCAGGGGTTGAATTTTGGAAAACTCACGTTTTTTACGTAGGTCATTATTTTTGCCATGGTCAATTGACAGAATGTTCATGCAAATAGGTGTTTTAACTGTTATAGGTTTACACTTCACCGCAATGTCACCTGAAGTTAAGTGATGATGCGGTCTACGGTAGAGCTTGCTATCCTCGAAGAAACCGATGCAGTCTCAATTTGAATACACGAACATTGTAATCATCATGAAAAAGCCATTCAGGCAACGGCTTCCACAGCCTAGACGTTCTTATCACAAAATTAAAGTAGTCCGTCAAACTTTTCGTTATAGTCTTTAGAACATGGCCAAGGGATAAAAAATTCGTACAAAATTTTATCCACTATTTTACCCATTGGGGTAAGAATTTGAAAAAAATCCTGCTTGCCTGCTTCAAAAAATAAATACATGTGCGAAAATGTAAGTATATCCTGTGCGTTAACACAATATTTTCATCCCCTACTATACCTTCTTCGGGGTTTAATTTAATTATTTTCATTTTATTATTTTTCATGTACTCAAATATTACAAAGTTTAATGCTAATATGTCGCAAGGAATAAAAATGCTCACACGAACTTTCATTCCTTAATTTACTCCCTTGTAGATTGAATTTTGAAAAAAAAAACGTTTAAATACATAACTCACTTTACATGTCAGCCGTACTCAATTTATGCGAAAGCTCATGCAAATACGAGTCTAAGGAATAAAAAAAATCATACAAAGTTTCTTCGCTTATGTCGTCCCTTTGAGGGTTGAATTTAGATAAATGCTGTACTTAATGAGTACTTCGTGTTTTTATTAGAACTCAAGTCACACAAAATTTCATACAAATTTTATCCCTGCTTCACCCCTTTGAGGATTGAATTTTGCTAAATACTGTAATATATAATAAAATTAAAACCAAGGAATAAAAAAATTCGTAAACACTTTCATCACCTACAACGTCCTCTTAAGAGTTGATTTTATAGAATAGTTCCCTTAGGGGTGTCATCGTTATAAAAAAAGGGTTGTACTACCTAGGCGCTAATGTAATAAATTCATCCCCTGTTACCACATAACTCATTATTTTGGCTTTACTCAATTCCTATGAAATTCGATGTAAATATGACCAAAGATTAAAAAGATTCATACAAACTTTCCTCCCTTATTTCACCCTTTTGAAGGTTGAATTTTGATATACACTGTAATATGTACCTCATAATTTCAGCCGAACTTAATGTATATGAAATTTTATACAAATATGTCGAGAGAATAAAAAGTTTAATCCCCTATTTCAGCCTTTTAGGGGCTTCATTTTGAAAAATCTTACCTTGGTCAATGCTTACATCATAAAAATAATATGTGTGAGACATTTTAAGTGTCTTAAGGGTATGTCTTGTGCGTTGACATAAAAATTTCATCCACTATTTGAAATTCTTAAGAATCTTGAATTGTACTACGTAACTCTAAAGCAAACGGCAAAGGTAATCCTTGGTAAAAGAACTAAAATTTGTTCTACTATATTTATACACCAATAAAAGGGGTGTTATAAGTTTGACGTCGATGTCTGTCTGTCTGTGTGTGTGTGTGTGTGTCTGTCTGTGGCACCGTAGAGCTCAAACGGATAGGCCGATTTCAATGCGGTTTTTTTATTTGAATATTAATTACCGTGCGGATGTTCTTAGCTATGTTTGGCAAATATCGGTTTAAGATGGCTGCCTCCACAAAATAGCGGACAAAATATTTCTTCACAACCTACCCCAATATGGGTATCCAATGAAAGGGCTTGACTAGTAGAATACTATATACTCTGACAAATTTCAAATCCAAGATGGCCGCCACCACAAAATGGCGAATTAAATTATTTTTTTCACTACTGCCTCAATATGGGTATTAAATGGAAGGGCTTGACTAGTAGAATACTATGCGCTATGCCAAATTTAAAATCCAAGATGGCCGCTACCACAAAATGGCGAAATACATTTCTTTTTTTACAACTCGTTCAATATGGGTATCAAATGAAAGGGCTTGACTAGTAGAATGTTGTACAAATTACAAATCCGAGGTAGTCGGGGGTTAATCAAAATTTTTAAATTTGCGTTGTAAGTATTGAATCATCTATCTGGCTTCCAGCTTTACCTACTTTTGGGCTACACTGATGGCATTGTTTGTGAAAATTATTTTGGCCTATTGTCTTAGTTGGTTGTAACGTAGTAAGTCTGCCGTGGGTATGAATTCGATCCCCACCCAGTGCAAATATTTGTGTGATGAATACAAATATTTTAATATTTTAAGGACAGTCCTTGGGTGTTTTCTATGTATAATAAGTAAGTAGGTACCTAAGTATGGTTTTAACAATACGTTACGTCACACACACGTGTCAGGTTTTATTTATGATATTGATAAAATTGGACAAGTACAAATTAAATGGCGCTCTGAAGGTACAGTAACACATATAAGTAAAAAATCCTCCCTCCAATGGTCTCTATTGAGAGCTATTGTGGGCCAATACCTGTTGTGAGCGTTAAGCTCATCTTTCCACCTCTTTTCTGGACCGACCTGGAAGCCGTATATACCCTCCAGAACCCAAAACAATTAGGTAAAATAGTTAAACAGATTGGAATTAAGGATTTACCTTGCGCTTGGGACGTTTAGTTGGCAGGTGAGCGACGCGTCCTCGTTGCACAGATCACCCTCGTTGCAGCTGTTGGGAGCAATCTCTCGATGCTGGGATGCGAGAGATTATTGGCGTTTGTTCCATTCGGCGAACCTCAGATGAAACACAGTTATGTTCCAGAAAGAAACAGCTGACAAACAGACAGATAGGTTGATACAATATAGGTATTTAACTTGTAAGTAGGTATCCTTTGTCTATTGCTATTTTTCTTGTTTAATGGGTAATAAAAAAGTTATTTATCTGTTTAAAACTTAAAAACTCAGATTGAATACCTCTTAAAAAGGAGTTTTTACCACAGATTACACACGTTTTTCCCATATAATTTGACAATAACAATTTGGTAGTTGACTGTCAAATTTAATAATTTTGTGTGTAAAGTAGGTACAAAGTAGTAATTTACATGCTCTTTGTATGTAAATACTACGCGGCAAAGGTTTCACACGAGTTAATTTTAGCAATACTTTTTTAATTATATTCTTAAAATTTTGTAATACGCATGTGTAATTTTATCTGCAGGCAATCTATTAACATTTTTACTTTCAAAAATGGCTCACGGCAAAGGAAATAAAGTCTTGCCAATTGAGTCGAATCACTTTCGAAGCACGTTTACTCTAACGTTTGCTGTCGAAGTCCACGGCATGGAAGTCTGGGAGGACTGCCGCGAGGGCTGGTTGGAGCAAGGCCCCTGTACCCACGGCCTCAAGTTACAATGCCTGCTGTATCCTGGACATACCTTTGATTTGGATATCATGATATGGCCACACACAGCTAAGGTACTCGTATGCTCATACTATTTAAAAAAAGAGTAAAGCCCGATTTCGCCAGTTACGCATATATGTGAATATATTTAATATTTAAAGTCACTGTTCTCCAAATATATGAGTTCTACGATATATGGATATTTATGTTAATAAATGCAGGTTAGATAAAGTTAATCATTTATAGACTTACCACTTTTAAGAAGGTGTGTTTTTTTCTTTACAGCAAGGTTTTTTATGTAGTCCACCAGCCCCAGGGTACACAGGGCAGATGTGTGGGACTCTCTTCCTAATAGCTTATCCATTAAAACCATGGGGGGGTTCTCGTGGGTCTGCGTCGACTGCGTTGATCCCCTGTGACCCATCCCGAGAGTTGAGATGAATGCTCTCTATCTCTTTCCTTGGGTAGCAAGCGAAAACACCACCGCCACCTCAGGGGGCTTTAATTTCCAGGTTTTAAGTCAATCACCCAATTAGTGTTCAAACTTGAAAAGGTCGGCACGGACTAAATAATTATTTAAATAATGATCTTAATTAGATTCTTACTTAAATTTTGAATTATTACTTAACTCAAGTTTGATTCGGATCAGTACCTAGTAATGATTATATGCCCTCGAAAAAAAATCTAAAATTATCTTAAATCTTCAGTACAGAATTCGATTCGTTACAGTTTTAGTAACTTGAAGTTTTGATTAATTTTATGTGACCTTGCCAGAAACAACATAATTATGTATGTAACAATGTGTGGTTGCGAATACCTACTAACTTTATAATTATACAGGTATCTGGTATAAAATAGCTCATAAGTGTTAATTAGCGTAAATAACATTGAAACAGGTTTACATTAATTATATTTATTATATACATTAATTATATCAATAACGTAATAACATTTTTTTATTGTGAATTATTTATAAATTATATACTTTTACGTGATGTGGTTTAAGATCATGTGATATCTTATGTGTACAGTGTTAAGAAACGGTTCTGATTGATTTTGTTTATAGATTTGGTGTGGACTTCACAGCGGTTGGGTACGTGTGTGGCAGTTGCTGGAGAGGAGATGGTTGGCTTTCTCTATCAGGTTTGCTTTTGGTGTTAGGGTGATCCAAATGGAGTCTTTCGTGGCTACAATTATACCCACACACGGAGTAGCTTCTTTTGGAGCTAGGTGAGTATTTTCTTGTATCAGTGATCAGTAAGTTGAAGAGCCGATGAATTCATAAAAAAAATATTCTCCAATTGATGTTGCGGAGTTCAGACCAGGAGTAAACGCAGTTAACTGAATAAATGGAGTAGATAATAAATAGATAGTCGAGAGAGTTTGCCTTTAATAAATATAAATATGAATACTTTTTTTGTTTGTACTTTCCATATTAAATAGTTGGGTTCATGAATTAAACAACAAAGTGCTAAATAAGCATATAATCTAATATTTTTTTTCATTTGTATGTGATGTGGTCGATTTAGTTTCAACCGCATTCGGCAGCCTTTTTCAGGGAGAGTTCGCGCGTGCTACCGCGTCCCCATTAGAATGAGTACGTCGACAAACGGGACGCAAGTGTGTAATAATCACATTAGTTTACGTACTTTTTTGCAGTGCAAAAAGTGACAAAGACAGTACAGTATATTTACCACCTTTGGAATTCGGCGTTAAACGATATTTTGCACCGGTACTAACATTTATACATGAAGAGACTCTTAAAGAATTTGTGCAGCACATTATTTGGCGTTCAGTAGAACAGTACATACCGTCAACATGTTTTGATGGCACGTTTGATGTACCAGAAGTTGTCAAAGGTTTGAAATTAGCCAACTATTATAAAACAAAAATAAAACACTGAAGGAATCTACATGTATAATGAACAGCAACTCCATTTTAAATTCCTATTGTTAGAGCTTGTCTTACAAGGCCATAATCAACCACATAGTGGAAATCACATATTCTCCAAAAATATTTTCCAGAAGGTTTTCTTACGATGTTTTTCTTCATCGTTGCAATTAATTGTCATCTCCTCCGTTGTCATTATCACTGACGTTTTAATTAAAAACTTGTGTTTCTGAACTTCGAAAAACAATACATATAGATAATAAATCCGAGGTAGTCGGGGGATAATAAAAATAATAATTTTGTTCTTGTTAGATAAAAGACATCAAGATGCCTGTGTCGATACTGTACGTGATCATATATTGAGAAGACTCGAGCCGTCCGAAGAAGAAACTCCAGAACCAGAGCCAGAGTTTATAGCAAAAGTTAACAAAAAGGAAGTAAAACCTGTACACAAGGAGAAGGAAAAAAAGAAACTTGAATATAAACTTACTGGAGAAAATATTTTAGCGGGTAATTTGTTATTTCACCAGTATTAAATAAAACAGGGAGAGGGAAACATTACTGTGTTTCGGTAATGTTTGCACATTACTGTGTTCCGGTTTGAAGATCAATGTTTCTAGAGAAATTACAGGAAAAAGATATAATCTCTCAGTGAATTGATTTGATTATTCATGTCCCAATGGTTGAGAAACACTGTAACTGTGATGGGCAGATGAACAATACATGCCCCTGATATTAAATCAGGGGCATGTATTGTTTATCTCGTCTCAAATATTAAAAACTAAATGACGAGTAAATTGGGTGTCTGGCGTCCAGATTGGAGTGTCGTGATGTCTCGATTATAGTACTGATTCGTCCACTGTTGGGTATTAATCGAAGGAAAAGAAAACGAAATCGTGGAGAGTAGGGAATATTTTAAACCTCTTTTTCTTTCTTCTAGGCACTTTAGTGCCATTTTTGTATTTTTATGTCGCCTTTTCCCGGCCCAGAGAGTCCATCACGACCGCATTTCTGTCCCTGATCCCTGATGGCCATCTGTAACGAACGAACGTCCGTACGAACTGACCGATAAAGTCGTAGGTGTCGTCAGTGTAGCAGGGATGGTGACCTCACCCACCACGATGTTGGCGTCTGCAGGTGGTGCTCGGGGGAATTATGAAAACAGATAGTCTCCGATGTATGGAAAGCAACCTCCAGGCTCAATCTCCTGATTGTGGCGTCACGGGCGCCGTAACTGCAGTGGCCAGCACAAAGAGTTTACATATACTACGGATAGAGTTAGATTTTCCGCTCGGTTATTTTGTGTCAATCGTAAGCAGATGACGTGCATACTTTCTATGACAACAGAGTGTTGTGCCGCGACAAAAGTATGACACTTCCACAAGAGCGACAAGTAAGAAAGAAGTGCTACCCGTGCTTTCGGTGTAAAGCGTTTGTGGCAACCACGGATGTGGCAACTCTATACGTTCTATAAGTAAACTCTTTGGGCCAGCATCATTGCCTGGAACATATTCTGCCCCCCCTCACGGTAACTATCGTTTAGCGTAATAAATTAGGCTGACGTCTTAAACAAAACTTCACGGGAAGCGCAAAGTGTCGCCACGCACAGTGTATCAGTTCACTTCAGATCCCATTTAATAGCGCTTTGGCACCCGTGTCCTTTCGAGGAGCATTCTGTTTGACCACTCTGTTGAACAGAGTGCTCGGGAAAGAATCTCCTCTTCTGGAATGACCTTGTACTGTCAATAAGCTCAATAGGACCCTAATGAACTTCCACGCATGCCACTAGAGCGCCAAGGTTCACGTGCAGGAGTTCTTCTATCCCTGGCCGGGGGCCGCGGTTGTTCATTACATTACAATATGCCTAGGCAAGTTGTTGTGTGTTGCCCATGTGGAGGTTCCTAAGCCTTGCATCCCACTATTAAGTAGCCCTTAAGCGAAACTTGAAAAAATGCGAGCTTGACAGCTGATATACTGTGAAGTTTTACATTGCAACAAATTGAAATGAAATTCATATTAAACGTATTTAAAGAATTAGTTATCTTATAATGGATAAATCTATATTAATATAAGCAATCGGTTAAGTTCTAAAAACGCAGCTAGTTTAATTCAAATTACTTAGCTCGGTAATTTAAGTGAGCACGTTCAAGGGTTTCAAAGGATCGACCTCTCGTTAAAATAGGTTGTAATAAGTGGAATTAGGTACACTTGTAACGGTTCGCCTGAGTATCGCAAATTATTACTTGTGTCCCTGGAGGGTTTTGTGCTTTGGAAAATAGCCAATACTTTGGATTATCATAGAATTCTTGGAAAAAAAGTTTTGTTAAATAGAGCTATAAGACGCTAATTCATTCAGTAATACTCATAGGTGCGCTAATCTTGTCGGGCACATGAGTGATTTACATAACATTTTATCACATTACAAATTTATATTGAATAAAATGCAGTAAGAATAATTCTTATATAAAATGTAGATTATATGTCTTATGACGGGGTGTTTGTTCATAGTACAAACCGTAATGTGTACTGTTCTCTTGCATATTGAGAACTAACAGCACCCCGCGGTTTTACTCGCGTAGTTCCCGTTCCCGTTATTCCTTCGGGACAAAAAGTAACCTGTGTAATCTTACTATGCTCCAAATTTCAACTTGATCCGTTCATATGTAACTACTTGATTGAGCACCAAGCATCCATACATTGACATTTATAATATAAGAAGAATAAAATAAAATGTCCATATTTAGTTTAGAGTGAGAGGTACTACTGTTTCATTTTTACTCGTATACCAGAGCCAAAAAACATATCGTCTTATTAGGTTTCAGGTATGAATAAATTAATATATGGGAAGGCAATCCTGCTTTTTTAATTTAAATAAAAGGGTTTATCGACGTGAACGCCCTGATAGACAATAGAAAATTCACATTGCAATTATTACAAACAATTAAATTATCTTTTTAGGCCCGAGTTCGTCGGCTTGTGTTTTGATATGAGAGTAGGTACTGCTAATTGTTAGGTATTTTAGTATCTCTGGTTGGATCGTCCGTCGTGTTTACTTTTATACCCGACTGAAAGAAGTTATGTCTTTCACGCTTATCTTGTATGTTTGTAAATTTCTTTGTTCCCACGTAACTTCCAAATGGCTGTAAGAATTTTGACAATTAAGATATCGTTTGATTCGTCTCAATCACCCAAGTGCCCTTAAAGAGTATATTGTATTGTTTTTTTTATCTGTTGATTTTTTGCAGTCGGATATTTCAAATTAAAGTTATTAGATCCTCTATCAAAATATTTTTGCCACCATGAACTACAACGGTTTCTTTTCAATGAAGAGATTCACTCGCAATGGGATTCCATCAGTGAGTGGTCGCCTCTCTAGCTAGAATATGAGATGAAATCCACTGTCTGACCTCCCTATTCTAGTACTGTAAGCTTAACATTGATTCTAATATATTATAGGAATGCCTCCGCCGCATGCTAGGTACACCGAGCCAAATGTGGAACTGAGCTTTTAGAGTCTGTCCGATTGAGAAACTCACTTTTACTTTAGAAAATAGTTAACCCAATAATAATAATAATAAAATAATAATAATAATAAAAATGTTTATTCAATAAAATCGGTACATATTCACTTACATTACTAATTTCCCAAACTAGGTGAGTTCACACCTGTATTTTGGGTATTAGGCCTATTCGTTTTTACTTCAATCTATATAAGTACACTTCGTCAATTCTTGATTATTATCTATATTGTTTACAACATTTATTTTATATCAGAGAAAAAAAATAAAAAAAATAATAATTACAATAACTTCAAATTAGATTTAAAAATTTTAGTACAATAATATTAACTTACAATTGAAATAGGATATTTTTATGGCATAATAGTGGATTGTATGCTCGTGTGTCAGGGTGTGTGTGCGAGTCTGGCAGAGTGTGTGTGAGGGTGAGTGTCCAAGGCTGGGAGGGTGTGGGTGAGTGAGTGAGGGTGTCCGTGTGTGTGTGAGGGTGTCTGTGAGTGTGTGAGAGTATGTCGTGTGTGGTAGGAAAAAAAGTCTACATGTGTTTTGTCGCATAGCTTCGCGTTATGAGGTAATTTTGAGCAAGTTTTCGGTGTTGTTATAAGTCAAGCTCATCAACCATCTCTCAACCTCTCAGCCCGAACCTGGTAACAAAGATCAGCCAGGAGTTGCTCTGCACACATCGAAACCCAATGGACGTCGCATATGCGCTGAGGGAAATATACTCCGGTATGTACTCCTCAGCGCCCCGAATAAAGTCCCTAGAGCAGAGAAGATATAAGGGAGCGCAAATACCCAACAACATACCAAACACCCTCTTCTTGGTTCACACTCAAGAGGAGAAGGAGACCCTGACAAACCAGGGTTATGGGTCAGGCACCGGGTCACGCATCCTTACCATCCATGAAGCTCAGGGACTAACATACGAGTCGGTAATCGCAATCAAAACCAAGGCAAACATGAAGCTGCACGAGAGCGTACCCCATGCGGTTGTTGCAATCTCACGGCACACGGGGACCTTCACATACTACGCTGACGACACCGACGACGCCATCGGTCGTTTCGTGCGGCGAGCGTGGGCTGCATCACCAAAGACCATCCGAGATTTCAACCTACAGATGGCCATCAGGGACAGAAATGCGGCCGTTGTGGAGGCTCTGGGCCGGGAGGAGGCAGCTTAGGCAAATGGCAAAAGGCAATTAGGCAAACACTCGATGTCGAGTCGATTACTAGCGGAATCCCAGCCGGTAGTGATCGGCTCTACAGACGAGCACTAGAATTAGATATTAAATGTACCCAACTCCCTCCTATTTTCCTCTTCTTCTCCTTATCCAAAATATGTGTAAAAATTAATAATATATAATTGTAATGACAAAGATCACGGACCCCGGAGTCTGTGGAGTGGCTAATTTAAATAAAAAAAAAAAAAAAAAAAAAAAAACATCTCTCAAGCACAACTTTGCAATTTACCAGACTCAGACTGTAAATAGAGAACAACCATCTTGAGTTTAAATCCTTACTGGCATCGATATAAACTATTAGATGTGCCCTGAGCACCTCGAAATTGGTAATATTGATATTGGTTTGTGTGTGTACCGTACGTGGTTTACACACCAGCAAACTACTTGATACCTAGAATCGCTAACGGCGAGGTACGCTGTGGTTCCACTTATTTTGGTTGTTGACAACGCCTAGTGCTAGGTAAAAACGTCCGGCATTCACCGCTTCCTGCAACCGACTAGAACGGAAAGAATGAGCTCACTCTTCCCAACGATGACATATTCCGTGCGCCTGAAGTTTAGGATGGTTTACCTCCATGGTTTATTGACTGGCCTTGTGGCTTAGTGGGTAGTTACCAGTACTAGTAGTACTCTGCCTGCGAAGCCGAGGGTTGTGGGTTCGATTCCCACCCAGTGAAAATGTTTGTGAGATGAATTCAAATATTTGGACTGTGTCTGGGTATTTTTATGTGTAATAAGTATATATTCAAAACTATATATGTTATTATGTCAGTTATCTGGCCGCCATAGTACAAGCTTTGCTTAGTTTGGGGTCAGATAGTGCTATGTGTGTGAATTGTCCACCACCACCAATATTATATCGATGCTCACTGGCACCTTGCAGTTATATTGAGACGTTTTCGTAACTGTGGAATAGATGAAGAGTAGAGATATTAACAAGCAAAGGTGACTACATGTCACCTTGTGCCACACCACGGTAGCTATGTAGTTTGTATTAAGATATTATTACTACTACTAAATCGTCGGGCTATTTTTTAATTCTTTAAACAATAAACTGAAACATAAATATGAAAATTGCATATTATTATATTGCCTTAAACATATTTATTGAACAAAAAAAAATGCATTCATTTTGCCTCGTCACTCATCAGCCATGTCTGCAGCTCTATGTTGGGGTATAGCACGAGAGCTATGTGACAAGTTTTCATTTTTGTCTCAAATACCTATCGAAAATTTGGCGCTAGCTCTCTGAATATTTCTATTTTCCAGTTGATCTAAATTGAGGGGATTCATTTTGCCTCGCTACTCACCAGCCAGGTTTGCACTTCGGTGTTGGGGTATAATAACATATTAAGTTACTAGCGGCCCGTTCCGGCTTCGCTCGGATAACCTAGATACCAACTGCAGCGCCATCTGCCGGGCTGATTTGTGAATCTAAACTATCCAGGGCCCTACCCAAACGTATACTAAAATAACATTCAAATCGGTCCAGCCGAAGCAGGTTTAGGAAGAGTTCACTTACAACGAAAAGTGGCATTGATTTTTATATATATAGTTACAGCGAATTTTTAGAGAGTGATGGCAAAGTTTCCATAAAAATGTAAAGAAATAAATTTGACATGGGTCAGTACAATTGTATTAAAGCCATATTATACTCGTATAATGCTTGACAGTTTTCTGTACAATAATTATTATAATACAGCAAAGTAATCATTTCAAACTTTGAAAATGTATACAATTTGTATGCTCTTTCCTTTGTTTTTGTTTTTTTTTAATTGACGTGTAAATTGTACATTTATGAATAAAGTACTTTGACTTTGACTTTAGGTGTAACAAGTTTTCAGCTTGCCTCAATACCTACCTAAAATTTGGTGCTAGCTCTCGGAATATCGGCATTACTGGAGATTTTTTTAAAACTCATACAAAACCGTGACATTTCGCTGTATAAAATGAGGTGAATGCACGTTAGCTTTACACCAGAGATGAACAATCTATCTCTACGAAAGCCAAGCGAGAACTGAGAACAAACCTTGCCCAACTCTATTTACTAAGCTAATATGGTCGGGAAGAGATTACAAAACAAAAACAAGCGTAGAGTAGCTCGGTTCCCGAAACTATAATACATTTTGATGCAAAGCATTTGTGACCTAGATGCAAGACGTCAGTGTAATAAATAACAACTCACTGAATACCTTTTCTACACCTACAATACACACAATTCGAATGTCCGATTGCATTGTGCATCTTGCGATTGGATATTTAAGGCCAGGTAGTTCTGTCAAATTAGGCATTTAACGCTGTTTTGTTCTCGCGACCGTCACCGGCCGCGGAATCGGTGCCACAGTGCAGAAATAACATTAAAATATTGGACTATGTAATTCAAACTCATTTTTTGTTCAAGATTTGTTTATACTAGTGATAACAATTTTGTGAATTGTGAAGTGATAAGATTTTTTTTGATATATAAGCGAAGAAATATTAAATTTATCTATACTCGTAGATATACAAAACTCAACCTTTTCTTTTTGGTCACACTATAAGTTGAGAACGGATTTTCCAATTTCATGCATCTTTTTAAAATGTTTCCTAATAATTCACAAGTTCGTCAAAAATTAAAAAAAATGTGCTGAAACGTAATGAAAAGCCAGTAAAAATAGAAGGTTTTTTGGTCAACTTTGCACTAAATTTCTAATCCAATTTTTTTCTATGAGGTAAAGATCACTTACTGAGCATAAAATTACAAAATGCTCACAGATCCAGGTAGAGCTTCAAACGCCAATTGAAAAAACCTGTTTTAGCCGATATTTTGGAAACTATATAATATTTTGACAATAATTGTAGAAAATAAAATTTTGCATCTTTTGTTGCTAGTAAACTTTTTTTTGTAAAACTTACCGTTTACGATTTATAACCCATTTAATGATACGATTGCGATGATGCCGATAATAGTGGATGAAAATGATGTGGACTACGATGGAACTTGTTTCTCTAATAGAAACAAGCACAGTGTACACGTCTCACGTCTGCCCACTGTGCACGTCTCACGTGCTAAAATCTGACAGCACCCCGGTACGCGCGGCCGCCGCCGGCGACCTGCGCGTGCCTATTGCGAGCGGCGGCGGCCGCAACGCTAACACACCGGCGTGCTCGCCGTGCGGCACGCCCGACCCTGATCCGTTGGAAGTTCTTGTTATGGAAATGAAACTTATGCGCGAAGAGGTCTGCGACATGAAATCTCAGATTAAGCTTCTGTCCGATCACCTAACTACCAGATTGGACGACTTTGGCACAAAAATTCGTGAGATGGAGGCACGGGAAACTATGCGAGAAACTGAACTTTGTTCATTGCAACAAACCGTGGCTATGCTCCAGGAACAACTGCATTCTAAGGCACAAGCGGGCTTACGAAATGAGTTGGAGATATCGGGAATCACAGAACACAGAAACGAAAACTTGACTCACGTTGTCCTGGTTGCTGCTAATAAAATCGGAATTAATCTCAACGAAAATGACCTCGACTGCGTGACACGAGTGGGACCGCGACACACGGCTACTTCCGCAACACCTAAGCCTCCACGCACGCTCGTTGTTCGTTTTGTCAGACGTTTAAAACGAGATGAGTTTTTAAAGTCCGCGAAGAGCCGCCGGAACCTGTGCTGTTCGGACTTTGAAGTGGAGGGGAAGAACAACAAAATCTACTTCAACGAACGTCTCACCCAAAGCAACAGACTGTTATTTCGGTCGGCACGGCAGCGCTGTAGTGACGCCAGTTACAGATATTGCTGGACAAGAAACGGAATCATCTACGTTCGTAAGCAGGAAGGCAGTCCGGCGTACTCTGTTAAATCACCTACTGACCTGGAACGTATCCGAATCCCATCTTCTGCCCAAGGACCTTCACCTTTACTGGACGGTATTCAAGTTACTTCTCCGACACTTGGATCTCCCAGCTCATCCAACTAACTTTGTATTAGTACTGGACATACTTCAAAATAATTTTGCGAAACGCACAAATATGCACATGCTTTATGGTTCATTGAGCTTCTGGATTTTGCCAAATCAGTGTTATTACTCAGTTCATTTATTTCTCCGTAGTTTTTGTCTCTGTCTTTTTCTTATAGCTATAGTAATGTGTGACAATGTTGACTGTTGCTATTTATTTAAAACATTATTTTTAATTGTTTCACTATTCAAGCATGGTTTTAGATAAAGTTAATTCTGATATTGACGACACGATTTCGATAAAGTGTCACACACATGCATCGATCGAATCTTGTTCGGCTTATTTGACAGAAAATATTAATTATAATTTTAAAGTTATTTCCTTGAATATTAGGAGCTACAACTGCAATTTTGATAATTTTATGGTCTCAATTGGACGTTTTGGTTTTGTTTTTGATGCCATAATTTTGACTGAGTGCTGGTTAACTGACGGCACGTTACTTCAACCTCTGCCCGGCTACAGCGTTTTCCGGTCTAACAAACAAGTAAACAGAAATGGGGGTGTGGTTATCTACGTAAAAGACGTCCATAAATCGGTGGCATTTGAGCCCACTTTTGCTGACGCGGACGCTTTAGCTATACACATTGACGAAAAAGTTGCAATATTAGGTATATATCGTTCACCTTCTACCAATAACATTGATCCATTTTTAAACTCACTAGACTGCGTTCTATACAATTACAAAAGTAAACCTCTTCTAATAGTTGCGGGAGACTTTAACATTAACATCTGCGACCCAGCTGATAAACACGTTTCAAACTATTTATGTCTATTGGCAACACACGACCTAATGCCCGCCATCACAAAACCAACTCGCCTTCGGAACTGTATAGATCACATATTTATCAGATCAAAAGCTAAAGCGATTGGCTTAATATGTGAATCTTCGCTCACTGACCATTCCATTACTTTAGCTGGTATTTACCGACATGGCCCTAAGGCTGAAATGGGTACGCGTTACAAAAACAAAATCGACCTTGACAAGGTCGTTTCAGAAATAAACTCTGCCGACTGGTCTACGGTCCTCAGCAGTAGCTGTGTTGGCTCCGCTGTTGTGGCTTTCACTGACATTGTTACGTACTCCATCACTAAACACACCACCACTACGAAAGTGAGTAAAAAACTTAGTACCTTAAAACCTTGGATCACGTCTGGTTTGATCAAATGCATGCGCCATCGCGACAAACTACACTTGGAGGCAAAGAGGTACCCACACGACTACACACGTCATACTATTTACGTCAGATATCGAAATTTCTGTAACAACCTTCTTCGCAAAATTAAATTGGACTATAATAAACAACAACTCGATAAGAACAAAAACGACCCTAAACGACTTTGGAAAACAATAAAAGAAATCTGTTACACCCATAAACAAAACAATGTTTCTTCTGAACTTATAGTTACAACTGATAAAAATACAAATCCGCTTAATCACTGCAATGAACATTTCACTACCGTCGGGAAAAAATTGGCTGACGCTATTCTGTCCAAACTCAACTCAACTGAAAGTGATCTTATTAAATCTCACAAACATGATTCTGCCTGTAACCAATCGCTCTTTTTACATCCGACTGATTCCTTTGAAATCGCTAAAATTGTTGCTAAATTAAAAAACGATAGTGCTCCCGGTTCTGACTCTATATCTGTAAAATTAATAAAAAGTTCTCTCACGTCAATGGTCATCCCTTTAACTTTTATTTTCAATCTAAGTCTTGAGACAGGAATATTTCCTGAGAGCTGGAAGGTAGCGGCCGTCACTCCTATTCACAAACATGGACTAAAAAGCAAACCGGATAACTACCGACCAATTGCCCTCCTCAGTACTGTCTCAAAGATCCTAGAGAAGCTGGTCAACGTCAGACTGGTGGGATTTTTGGAGAAACATACTCTGATCTCAAACAATCAATTCGGTTTTAGGAAGGGCAGGTCCACCACGGACGCCGCCAGTCTCCTAGTAAATATGATTTCTTCTTTTGTGGATGGAGGCGACCGTTGCGTTGCTGTGTTTCTGGACCTGGCTAAAGCATTTGACTCTCTTTCAATTGGGTTACTACTCAAAAAGCTACACTGCTCGGGTGTGAGGGGTTTGGCCTTGGAATGGTTTAAAAGTTATCTCTCGAACCGTAAGCAGCTCGTCAGAGTGTGCAATTATACTAGTGACCACTTACCAATCGAATACGGCGTCCCACAAGGAAGCATTCTAGGTCCTACTCTTTTTTTAGTCTACATGAACGATATCTTAAAATGCAAACTTGTAAATGCAGAAATAATTGCATACGCTGACGACACTGCCATAATATTTCACGGCCCAAACTGGAACCTAACACACGCCCACGCAGAAGCAGGTCTATCTGTTATTGCCAGGTCCCTTGACCGCAACTTGCTTACCTTGAACACCTCAAAGACCAAATTCATTGCTTTTTCTAAGACTTCCGTCTCTCAACCTCCTAGAAACTTTAATATTGTCATACACCATTGCTCTGAAAACGCTCACTCTAGTTCTCGGTGTTCCTGTGACTCAGTAGGACAAACCAAGTCCATGAGGTACCTTGGAGTCACAATTGATGACACCCTATCCTTCAAGCAACACATACTCAACGTCTCTTCACGCACTAGAAAATTAATTCATGTCATAAAAAATCTGCGTGATTGCGCTCCTTTGCCCCTGTTACGTCAAATTTACTTTGTACTCTGCCAATCCGTAATGCAGTATTGCATTATAGTATGGGGTTGTGCGGGTCGAACCATATTTATGACTGTCGAGAGAGCACAGAGAGCCTTGCTAAAAGTAATGTTTAAAAAACCCTTCCGTTACCCAACAGATTCTCTTTACGCGATTTCAAAGATCATGCGTATCCGCCAACTCTTTGTTTTAGCTGCATTCTCAAAAATATATCCCAGTGCAATAAATCAATTAACTTCTACAATTTCAATTTCTTCAGGAAAGCGGCTAAAACATCTCCCGCTCCCTCGTGCTTGGTCTCTAATGGCGAAACGTAGCCCCGCTTACTCCCTGCCTTGCATCTTCAACAATGTCATTAGAAAGGGTGACTTCACGGGCCTCAGTTGGCTTGCACTCGAAAGGAAGTTGAAGTGGTGGCTTCTTGGTCTCAGTCTAGAGGAAACTGAAACCCTAATTCATGGAATCTACCATAAGTTATAATATTATTATTAACTTGTGTTTTACTCAACCGTCTGGATTGTCTTCGAATTTTGGATCCTCCGTTTTGATGGATCACCCAGCTCAGTTTACTAGTTCTCGGCAGACCACTTATTTCACTTATCTATTTTGTATTGTTATGTAAGTTTTGTTAAGGCATATTTTATTTTATATTATTGTTCTGTTTTAGTTTAGACCTAACTCATGAGTCCCAAGACACAAGCTTAAGCTTAGTTTGGGACTCACTAGTAAGCTTTTTGTACTTAGGCGTATTTTGGTAAATAAAGTATTTGTATTTGTATTTGTATTTGTATTTGTATTTGTATTTGTATTTGTATTTGTATTTGTATTTGTATTTGTATTTGTATTTGTATTTGTATTTGTATTTGTATTTGTATTTGTATTTGTATTTGTATTTGTATTTGTATTTGTATTTGTATTTGTATTTGTATTTGTATTTGTATTTGTATTTGTATTTGTATTTGTATTTGTATTTGTATTTGTATTTGTATTTGTATTTGTATTTTATTTTTATTTATTTTGTATTTGTATATTGTATTTGTATTTGTATTTATTTATATTTATTTGTATTTGTATTTGTATTTTATTTATTTGTATTTGTATTTGTATTTGTATTTGTATTTGTATTTGTATTTGTATTTGTATTTGTATTTATATTTGTACCCTATGTAACCCCTAAGTTTCGAACCCCCAAGTTTTCGACAAAACCCACTCTGGCAATGCGTTTCACAGCTTAATTGTTCTTATCACAAAAGTGGAGACTTCGTTCAACTCTTCAATCATGATGATGAACGGTGCTGTTTATTCGAGCAACGAGCAAAATGATAGAATGACTTTAATTTAAAACCCCGACTACAAAAAAAATCTACACGTAAAAAATATTACCTACTATCTAAGGACACTTTGGCGAGACAGACTAGACTTAGAATATCTTAGTTACCAAAATCCATCCAGCCGTTTGGAAGATATGTGGAAATAAAAGATTTACAAACATAAAAGATACGCGCGAACAACATAACCCTTCTTCCATTCCAGTAAAAAGGGACATGTTTATGCTACTGGGAACAGAATTCACATCTTATTATTTTTACATTGTTATTATCAAATTTGACATAATAAATCGTAATCGGTAAGTTCGAAAAAAAAGTTTACTGGCAACAAATGATGGGAAATTTTATTTTCTACAATAGTAATAGGCTTTATAACTTTTTCAGAATATCGGCCAAAAACGTTTTTTCGTACTGGCGCTTGAAGCTCCTGGATTTGTTATTATTTTGTGATTTTATGCTCAGGAAATGATTCTAAACCTTATATAAAAAATACGAATCGGAAATTTAGTGCAGAGTTAAATTCTACGTGTAATTTTACTGCCTAAAAGGCTTCTTATCAAATTTCGAGGTCGAGTGTCAAAATTTCTATGAACAATATTAACATTTTCATACAAAAAAAAGGAAAAACAATAAAAAGTGGTGTCACAAACTTGGAAAAGAAATAAAAATGAAAAATTCTAACAAAACCATCCGTGTATCTATGGAAAGGTGTTCAAAATTGTATTGAAGATTTTTTTTCTAAACTGAATAGTTTGCGCGAAAGTCTCTTCCAAAGTGGTAAAATCTGTATGTGAGGACTTTTCTTCCAAGTACTAAGTACCTTACTACCAAAGAATTTACCTAAATGGCATATAAATGCAAGTTATCATTTATGATACCTAACTTGCATTTATATTAGGAGATTTACGCAGGGGATTTCTCCCCTCTCATTATTTCTTTATCCCGATCTCTGATTTAACGGACGAATATTTTACCGATACTTATCTATTTTCCATTGCATCCGCATTGAATTTTTTACTGATGTGTTATTGACGTCAGTTTTTTGAGACTCCCCTTTTGGTCTACAACATAAAGTAAACAGCGTACTAATTAGTATCAGCGTCTATTTTCAATTCCAATGAAAACGGTATCAAAAATCAAGATCATAGCGTGCTTCACTAGTAATATCTACTGATATTGTTATACTGTGGCACTATGATCGTAATATTTAAAATTTATCGGTTGTCAAAATTGCAAAATCAAGCACAGGCCCGTCGTCCGTGAGCGCCGAAACGCGACTGATCAGGCCTGCCGAACGGCGCGCTATATATATGGTAGATATTAAACCATAGTGAATAACTGATACTTTTTATCAAGTCAAACTCTGCGAATGCATCTATAACTTTTTAGTGGCTTTCGTTGAGTACAAAAATTTAGTAAAAAAAATCATTAGTTTAGTCATAAACTTGAATAAACTTTTTGAAAAGGGGTAACTTTGGATTTTTTTTCTATCAAGTAAAATTCATTAAATCGTGTTACTCACTGCGAATTGCACTAGATTAAATCCTTAACTATTACATATATTTTTTTCAGAGTTTAATACACTATTTTAAAGGTCTTAAAGTTGTTTTAAAAATTCAAAATTACGGCCCACACGCCCTTAAAGCAAAACTTGATTTTTAGCCCCCGACCAAAATAGGGGTGTTATAAGTTTGACGTCGATATCTATCTATCTATCTGGCTGTGGCACCGTAGAGCTCAAACGGATGGACCGATTTCGATGTGGTTTTTTATTTGCAGGTTAATTTCCGTGCGGTGTTTTTGTGCGTTTGGTTAATATCGATTTAAAATGGCCGCCTCCACAAAATGGTGGACAAAATGTTTCTGCACAACCTACCTTAACATGGGTATCAAATGAAAGGGCTTGACTAGTAGAATACTACAACTATGACAAATTTCAAATCCAAGATGGCACCACCACAAAATGGTGAACCATTTTGTGGTGGTGCCACAATATATATACATTTCTTTTTTCACTACTCCCACATATGAGCTTGACTAGTATTATAGAATGATGTACAGATTACAAATCCGAGGTAGTTGGGAGTAATTTTTTATTTATTTTGTTTCTGTATGACGTATGTTTACGCGCTCAACTGCTCCTAGCAGGGTTTCTTGTCGATAGACAAACAAGCAAACAAACAAACACGTCAAAGATGACGATATATGTATATGTATATTGAGCAAAGGTTGGGAACTGTGGTGTCCAATAGCTAATATTAGGTAATATTCCAGTAGGTATTGCCTCACGCGTAATCCCATATGATTACAGCGTCATTCCAATTCTACAAACTAAACAAAAAATGTGGTTTCGTTTTGTAGTATAATATTTATCGATATTGTGCATTTGGTAATTTGACGTAAATCTGAACACACCTGCCCATAGTTACATACCCCACATTCACTATTTATGTCAAACCTCTTGGCATGTTAAATTGATCTAAAGACAGTACCTAAGCTCATTTGTTATCACACATCATGTTTCATTTTACTTAGGTATATTAAAAGTGTGAATATTGCTTTATCATGGATAAGAACTGAAGGGATGAGTTGAAAGAAACTAAAATAGGTTAAGGTCTGTAATGACTTCAACTATTTATCCTGAAAAAAATTGCGCAAAGTTCCTCAGGGAATGGTACCAGTTTATTTTGAAAGAATCATTGAAAGTAGTTTATGGGACAATTAATTCTTGGTAGAATGAAGTGTTACTTGAAACACTATGTTGAACAAAATAAAATATTGTGTCTTTTAGTTTGGCATTGATAACCTCTGGAGTTTCTAATTAATTATTTTTACAATAAAAAAAAAAATTGGGCCCTGAACATGCATAAGTGGCGCTAACTAATTACCATAAAGTGCCATTTGCTTGTTTGTCTACGGTTGAAAAAAAACTGATACCGTAGGGTACCCCCTTCTGGATGCCAGATCGTAAATTGATCTTCCCAACCGGCGTCACCCGAAGCCGATGTTGTACTGTCTGAAGTTCCCTTGCGCTAGTCGTTGTATTCGTTGAGTACGATAAGCATGTCGAAAGGTCTAGGGCAAAGAGTTTACGTTTTGAGTTGGCATAAAAGCTTTACACCGAAAGCACGGGTAGCATTTTTTCTTGCCTTGTCGCTCTTGTGGAAGTGTCATAATTTTGTCGCAGCACATCACTCTGTTGCCATAGAAATTATGCACGCCATCTGCTTACGATTGACACAAAGTAACCGTGCGGAAAATCTAACTCTATATGTAGTACATGTAAACTCTTTGGTTTAGTATGTTCTACGTATGAGCGCATAGATTAATAACGCCTAGATCGATAATTCAAACAAAGGCTTCATCTTAAGTGAGGCAAAAAGCAGATTGATTTCGGTAAGCAATACGTACGTACGTACATAGGTACTGCTTAGGAAGTTCGCCAAACACAGTGCACAGTGAAGGACCACACAAACATCATAATGTTTTTAACGCATGCACTAGCGTTTGACCTTGACAAATGATGGTAGTTTCGAACAAACTGAGTCAATATATTCACTATCATTTGTCTCACTTTTCTTGCATGGACCCGCTTTCTATGCGTTAGTGTTCTATATGTATGTGTGAGCGTAAATACAATAATTAAGTTTAGGTTAGTCGGGCCTTGCGTTGTCTGCGTTTCCAGCAGCCCAAAGTTCGGTATAGGCATTAGAAGCCACTTGAGGCAATTGGAATCCTAGTAATGTTATAAATCGGAAAGTTTGGACGCTATTTGCCTAAACACATCGCGGAACGGATCGAGTTGAAATTTGGAACACAATTCCATTATAGCCTGAAATAAGAAATAAAAACACATTTTTATCACGAGAAAATAATCGAAACGGAAACTTCTTGCGTAAAACCGTAGGGTTTATATCTTCGCCTATCTCCCATCTCACGTTTAGATGTGTTACTCTATAAATATCGCAAATAACGATAGTATTATTCTCATGCATAAATCCCAAAAATATTTGGTGTTATTATAATTTTCATTGATTACACCTTTCGTCAATGCTGTTGGTGCTGCTAAAACTAAAACAGATTTTAAAGTAATTATTCGTTCGTTCTGCTAAAATCTAAGTAAAAAACGATATTTTTTTACTTTTTATAGTTTTACACTTGACCGCCATCTCGCACATTAAGCGACGATGCGATCTACGATGGAGCGTGTTTACCTAGAAGAAACCAATTCACTCGCGATATGAAGACACCAAGATTATAACTATCGGGAGCAACCCACTCATTCCACAGCCTAGACGTTCTTATCACAAAAGTAGAATCAAAGCTCTTTGTCTTCGTTTGTGATGAATCTTGTATGTAATGTAAATGAATACCTAGCGTTGTGCATAATACGTTCATGACTAGCAACTGTCTCCATGTCTATCATCCCGCAGTTGTCCTATATCTAATAAGAAATTCCCAACAGGAACCGGCAGGGTAGTTCCATTCGAGACAGTGGGTGAGCAGGGGGCCGACTCCCCAGAGATAATTGTCCTGATTAGCAGCAATAATTTACCGGCACAAGACGATCTGCCGATAGTTTTCCTGAACGTCGAGAACTTGTTCCAGATACCTCTAAATGAGTTGAAGATACTGAGGTAATAAATAGTTAACTTTGGTCACTTTGGGAAGTTTGCCCGTGGTCCTTTTGTTCTTGTTGGGGTATTAGCATTATTAAGTCGATTGGATTACTTATACCACAACAAAGTTAATAAATATTTTATTTGACTAAACTTTTAGAATTGGTTATCTTTTAAAAATAATCCATTTTTTCATAATATTATGTTTTGGTTAAATTAAACCATAACACAACTTATGACTTAATGTTATAAAAAGAAGATGTTTGGTTTATTACAATTGACATAAAAATTGCTAAAATACTTTTATAGAAGGCCATAAATATCTGTAACTCACACAGGTTAGTTACATATATATTTAGTAAGAAGTGAAGTTGTGACGACTATAAAATCCCGTAAGCAATTTATTTGGAGAAAAGCCCTAAAATTGCAAATATATATAATAAAGAAAGACATTCTATACATAATCTGTAAAAACTTTTTAATATTTTGTCTTATAATAAATTGCAGATTTCCTATGTTTGCTATACTTACCTGCCATTTCTCGGAAACTACACGTAGGATTACAATTGTGGGTATTGTAGAATCAGAGTAGGTATTGAATATAATTACTTTAAAATCTGTTTTAGTTTTAGCAGCACCAAAATCATTGCCGAACGGTGTAATCAATGAAGATTATAATAACACCGAATATTTTTGGGATTTATGCATGAGGATAATACTATCGTTATTTGCGATATTTATAGAGTAACACACCTGTACGTGAGATGGCAGATAGGCGAAGATATAAACACATCGGAACCGATGCCGTTAAAATCCCAGTCAATGATACATTTCAACAACCACCGGGCACTGCCTATTCCATATGAACTGCTGCCAAAGATTACTTCGGTGTTCTTAGAGACTTGTTTCAAAATTGAGGTAAGCTTATATATCTCTCTTGTAGTAGGAAAATAAAATATGGGTCTTGTAAATACGACATACTTTTTTGGATTTTATCTATTTTACTGTACGTAACTTGCAAAACAACAACGGCAGTTCATAGGTTTATAGTTTTCTTTCTCTAGTCTCTGGAGATTGATGCTATCTTCACAAAAAGAAGATTTAAACTGAAATACTTTCTTTGTTTGAGTGGGTATTCCCTGATGGATATAATATAGGTGAATAGGTGGTGTGTTCTACTCAATAATGACTGGCTTTTTCTGGATAAGCGAGGTCCATTGTAGACTAGTTTCGTCATTAACACCTTTAACATCTGGAAAGACGAAGGGCAAACGCAAACAAAAAAAATGGGACTATTTGTGGCAATAAACCTGTTTGTTTCGGTTTGCACTACTAACTCTTTCGATGGCAAGCTGAAGCTCTAGTCAGTAATGCAGCGTTTAGACCTAGAAAGCTTTCATTTAAATTCTCACATTGGCAGGGTATTAAAATGTATCTCTGTTATTTTGAGAATAAATTACCAAAGTTTTTCGTGATTTGGAAACATTTGGAGAATATTAAAGAGTTGTTAAAAACTACATAAATATTCATCACATTTTACTTACTGTTTTAGTTACGTGGTATCAGAATATCTTCAGTTACGAAACGTGCTTTGCTATTCGGATACGAGAAAGGAGATCGTGCATTTGGCAGATATGTTCCTAAGCCACCTGAAGAAGAGCTAGATTTCCTCATAGCTACCACTCACATCGACGCTAAGCATTTAGCTAGAGGAATCAATGCGTTTATCAAAGGAGAATATCCCTTATACCCCCCAAAGGTGGCAGTTAAGCCATTGGAAAGGGAATCATATTGCACAAATGATATTAATCATATTAGAAAACCTATTCAGCCTATTTTAGTGGTACCACCAAGTGTTGTACTTGAAGCGCAGATGACATTAGAAGTTTCTATGGGAGTAGTTGGATGTAAAGCTCGTACACTTTCAGAATGTTTCTCAAGAATATTCTGCCTGATCAGGGATTCTGAATCTGTAATGGCGGTAATACGATGCATACAAGATATAAATGAAGAGATAATGCGTTCAGAAAAGAACGAGGATTTGTTGTCAGGATTTGCGCTCGATACCGGAAGCGTTGTAGTGTTTTACGTGGAAGGCCCTAGAGAATGCCACATTTTACGTGTTTGGGAAATGACTGAAGATTACTATCCTAAAATGAAGCCAGTATTTTCAAGCTCCGACAGATATTCCAGTAGACTATATCCAGGTATACAGAAAAATGCAACTTTTCACTTAATAGTTATGGTTTTTTTACGCTGAAAAGTTACGCTACAACTAGTTATATTTCAGAATTGATCACAACTGCTGTACCATTTATAGTTTTGAAGATGTTTATGCCTATTGGTGTTATGTTGGCATGCCCGCCTGTTTATTCGCGTCCGGCTTTGCCTTTACCTACTCGATCGGTAAGTAATAAATAGATATTTAATTGGATAACGGGACACTCACGTATATACGGTCGGTCAATCCGACTCGAGTTTCGGCCGCGTCCGGCGGCCTTTTTCAAGGCGAGTGCATACGCGCGGTGGCTGCCCGTTTGGCACAGCCACCGCGCGTGTGCACTCGCCTTGAAAAAGGCCGCCGGACGCGGCCGAAACTCGAGTCGGATTGACCGATCGTATATACGTGAGTGTCCCGTTAGCCAATTAAATATGTGTAACAACCACGTTAATTTTAATAATAATAAATAGATTCTACACTGGCTTTATTAAATAAATATAGTTAATCATGACAAATATATTTTAAAAATATTTGTCGTGGTTATGTGGCGGAGTGAGTAAATTGAAGAATGTAAGGTTGTCACAAAAGTTTCTAAACACGGGCTGACATCGCATGGTCATTTTTCTCAGTCTTTTTATTGAACTTGAATGAAGTTTTTTGAAGTGAAAACTTCTTTAGGCGCGTTGAGATAAAATTTTCGTGGCCTGTAAAATGAATTTATCCGTCACGCTCGGGTATGATAATACGGTCTTAAGCGCACACATTTTAAACTTAAGAACATAAGTTGACGTATTTTTGTTGTGATTTGTTTTAACTTTAATAATTTACACTTAACCGCCATCTCGCCTGATGTTAAACGATGATGCGGTCTACGATGGAACGTGTTTACCTAGTTGTGATTTTTTAAATTTATTAACATTCGTGTTAATACTACTGTTGCGAACAACAGTGATACCTTCAAACAATAATAGACATTGTAATTTATATTTTAGGCTCTTTTGAAAATTGGTCGCCTAATCATATGTGATTCCCGCACGGTGCCGTCACGATGTCACATGCCCACTACGGCTGAGTTAAAGAGCTTCAGACTTGAGCTGTGTGCTGCACCTCGACCGACACCCGTCACTATTAATGACTTTATCACAGGTACTGATGTGTTTTATACAACGTAGAGTTTCAGGATGATCAAGACATGAGCCTGATGGTAAGCAACCATCCGCTAAAAGCGCAGCTGTTTGAATATGAAGAGTCCTAATGACTGATCGGCACGGCACTGATTTAGGTACTTATGAGAAGCAGTTGTTACAACTTTTAATTCAGGGTGTGTTAATTAAACACAAAATACCTATTGCCAAAAAAGTATTAAAACCATATCTATAAAAGTCATTAAATACAATGACATAAGATAATCAAGAAAACTCTCCAACTTTATTGTTAGACACCTTGATTTTGGATAGTAAGGGAATGAGTTGATACATATTATGTAGGGTAATACTATGCCAGTTAAGTTATTTAAATCGTTCAATGAGTTTTTCAATAAAAAAATACTTTTATTTCCAGTGCAAGAAGATACTACATTACGACCTACGCAACATAAAATAAATTGGCATAAGTAGCTGAAGACATTTATTCTGTAAATCTCGTTTGAGACAAAATTAGAAATGAACAATTTAAAACTGATTTTGATCATTTGAAATTTATGGAGGCCCAAATTGAAAGGAATTGAAAGAAATTTTGAATTTGAAAAATACAAGTTTGAGAAGTAAATAGGTGTGAATTTTTCTTACAATTGTTTATAGCCTAATAAATAGCCCGTGAACCTAAAAAGTGTTATTTTATACCGGCTGAAATTTTCTCAGGAAATGCTCCCAATATATGATGGACCATCATAAAGTTTACGTTATCTTGTCTTTGGTAAGTAAACTAGACAAAAGATGTTCGAAATACCAATTTAAATTTGTAATAATAAAATGCAATGTTTTCAATTACCTTTAAAATATTATTAAAAACAACGACATCGATTCCCTGATAAATAATAATTAAACAGAAACATGAAGAAAACAGCTTACTCTAAGACTTTAAACACGAGAGAGTGAAAGTGGGCATTCGCGATGGCGATAAATTTCACGTCATAAAAAGTAGAACGGCAAAGCAATAAAATCTGTCATCGTAAGTAATGCGACCGTGTTTTAGGCTTATCGTTAATGACGACAGAAATGTCGCCGCCCTAGAATCGGTGAGACAGGATTTGGAGGTGAAAACTTTGAAACGGCTCCCAAAGACGAAGGAAAATAAGCACAATAGTTGGTTTATACTTAACTGCTATTTCGCCTGATGTTAAGCGACGACGCGGTGTATGATAGGGCGCGCTAACCTCAGATTACACAATTGTATATATTGTATGATGTAAAGCGCCCAGAAGAAAACAATTCACTCCAGACAGTCAAATTATGTTTGTCAGGAAATATCTATTCAGGCAACTCACTCTTCAGCTTAGATATTTTTATTAAGAAAATGGAGTCAAAAGGTATGACTCCACTTTCATATCGACTCTTAGGAACATCAATCACGAAACAATGTCGCTTTCTGAAGCTACGGACTAGCATGGTAAAAAAAGGAAAGTGGTATTAGATTACGCAGATTTGCTGCATACTTTCCTAAATGCATCCGCTAAAAACCTGATAAACATGCAACTTTGCGGCTATCTTCCAAACTTTGCAGTCTTTTGCGAACAAAGGAGTCGTTGCCTACAAGCCTCTTGTTACGTCAGTCGATCGAGTCTGAAGCCGCCAGCTGGTACTAAGCCGACACATCCTAGAACTGTGAATAAGTATTTCTAAGTTATGAAAACTACTTTTCTTTGTAATCTCAAAACTATGTAAATAGTTTCCACGCAACCTGCGAAATGGAAGGCTTCCTCTACCCTTCGAAGAGTTTTTTGAATAGTAGGAATGTATCCTCATGTTCGTAATTCTTTACATCGGCAAAATACTGAACCGGCCATTGGCGTTGTTAGAAACATGCTCACTCGATCGGAAGAGGGGCATTCTGCCCGCCAAGCTATCAATCACTGCTTCTGCCTTTAAAAAAACATTCAATTAGAAATGGTCTATTAACCAAAGTGTTTATTTCAATTTGAACAAACGAGTTTTGAATGCTGTGTAATAAATATGTGTTTTTTATCAATAATAGGGTGGGCAAATTATAAACAGGGATTTGAGCTCCATTTCCTGGTGTTAAGCAGCGATGCGGTCTAGGATGTAGCACGTACGTTTACCTAGAAGTATACCGATTCACATTTTACTTGAAGACACTCAGATTACCTATATCCCTTAGAGACATACCCAGGTAATAACCGTATTCCATAGTTCAAATCTTCTTATTACGAGAATTAGTGAAATTTTTGGTTCGAGTGTTTGGAAATATATTTTTTGATCTTTGTAATTGTATGTGTTTTGTAATCACAACAAATTTGAATCCAACAAACAGAGGTATATTCATTAATTTTACGAGTCTATTGATGATCGTCACAAGTCACAACCGTATGCAATTTGATCTGAGTTTTACTATAACTGATAACTGAACATCCTTTACCTTCCTTGTAAGATTAATTTGACTTTTTAGAACTAGATTTATGGGCGAGGCTTGAAAACAGCGATCGCACGGACGCCTTTCCCGACCGTTCAATTCTGCCCATCATTTGTCAGTGTCCTCGCCCTATCTGATCCGTAAACTGAATGAATTTTGGCAACTGCCCCATCCCAGATCTTGGTTATTTTTGGACAGACAAACAGAATATGGCAAGAATTATACGCGCCAGTTTACGATCACTAAAACATGTTTTTATGTAACGATTCGCCAAGTTACATCTTGTTGACTGAATAACATTAACGAAGCGGCATAAACACGAAGCACACTTTATTCGCAATACATAACCAAGTTTGCTTTTAATTGAGGCGCCATTATATTTAAACACATTCAATTCCGATTTTTACATTTGAACTCCAAAACAAATCGCAACTGACAGATCAAACACAAAATCGACACGGAATTACAGAAAAACACTTCTATTTTTTACATCGAGAATTAAGTTTTTTTTGTAAATCGGAAAAACACTGCGTTTGATCAACGACTTGTCTGTTGGTATTGGTATTGACAACTATATGTAAATACTATATCAGCTATCTGGTCGCGAGGGTCAAACTGAAAGTTCTTAGAAAATCAAAAACTGATTACATTAGCCAGTTATTAGTTTTATTATATATTTTCAAAATATTGTCCATTCACGTCAATACACCGCTGCATGCGATGGACCACTGGGAAAAGCACTTTGCCCACTCGTCCTTAGGGGTCTCTTCAATGGCATCGCGATACGCAGCCACCGCTTCTTCAGCATTCATAAACCGCTTTCCTTTAAGTTTTTCTTTAATTTTTGAAAATAAATAAAAATCACAAGGCGCGAGGTCGGGGCTATACGGCGGGTGACCCAGTAATTCAACGTTTGATGTCGCCAAATAGTCGATCGTTCGCTTGGCGGTGTGCGATGAGGCGTTGTCGTGGTGAAGGAGGATCCTACTGCGAGGTCGTTTCTCTCGAACTTTTTCCAAGACAAGTGGCAAACAATTGGTAGTGTACCATTCTGCAGAAACTGTTTTTGATCCTCTAACACAATTGTTGCGAAATGACGTATCCTTCCAAAGAACGAGGCCACCATTTTTTTCACCGCACTTCGATCCCTCTTCACTTTAGTTGGCAACTCTTCGATAGGAAACACCCACTGAGCAGATTGTCTTTTGGTTTCAGGATCATAACAGTAAATCCAGCTTTCGTCACCTGTTAGTGTGTCGAACACAGCATTTGAGTCACCTCCGTTAAATCTTTCAATCATTTTACGGCAACAATCCACACGATGGAGTTTTTGAGCCTCAGTCAAATTATGAGGTATCCACCGGGCGCAAAGCTTCCTGACCGCTAAATGTTCGTGTAGGATTTTGTGCACTTGACTCATACCGATGCCTAAGCTTGTCCGAATCTGCTGATAGGTCACTCTTTTGTCAGTCTCTATCATACGCCGTACAACACAGATGTTATCTTCAGTCGTCGTCGTAGAAGGCCGTCCCTCACGTAAATCATCAGTGAGATTAGTGCGACCACGTTTAAACTCATTAAACCAGTTGTAAACAGTTGCACGAGATGGGGCTTCATCGTGAAAGGCCAATCGTAGTCTATCATAACTTTCTTGTTGACTTAAATGACATCGAAAGTCATAAAAAATCATTGCACGAAAATTTTCTCGTGTTAAATTCATGTTGACGTGACACAGACAATTTTCAATTTGCCGCCAAATCGTAAAACAAATGACAAATGAATGAAGTATATACTCAGTAATATTGGCAAAGAGTTCTATTTTCAAATTATATAATTTTTTTTTTATTATATTGTTTATAAGTGGCCAGTTCTAAGAACTTTCAGTTTGACCCTCGTAGTACAAGCTTTGCTTAGTTTGGGGTCAGATGGTATTGTGCGTGAATTGTCCACCAATATTTATTTATTTATTTAAAGGAAAAGGATACCAAGCTCGATTTTGTTATTCGATGAGCGCAGTTAATTTAAGAATGAATTAATGTATTAAAATTAGTACCGCTTCCGTTTTTTGTTCTGTAAATAGCTGAAGAGTGTGGAACAGTGGTTATAACATGTTCGTTGTAATATAAGTCTAACTAACCACCTGCTTGCTGTAAGAGAGGTTTATCTTATTGAACGTACCGTATAAAATCCACTATATATTTGAAGCTATACAAAAGCCGTTTATAATGGATTTGATAAGGAAGTTGCGGAGCTAAAAACATAAATAATGAGATATCTTTTCTTCCTCGAGAGATAAGAGGCAGCGTGCGGGACAACACCCTTTTCATCCGGTTACGTGACGCGTGTGCATAGTAGCGGATTTTTATCACAATTAAATTCGCTTCACCTTTAACAAAATCCTTCGAATATCTCTTTTTGTTATGTACATAGAGCTCCAAAGGGTTAATAAAATGGTAAATTTCTCACTACACTACGACACAATTCAAATCGAAGGGTACACACCCGCAACCCGCATGATGCGTTGCCCACTTCTCGTTTCTTTTGCCAGTTACGTGTGTTAATCGAGTACTATGCACAGTGCACATAACACAAACGCAAACAAGTTAGTAGATTCTTTTGTCTACTTTTAGAGACCTCATAAAGTTTTGCGACCACTATAAGTGAATAAAGTATGTATGAGAAGAAAAACCAGTTAAACTTGACACTTGGGGCATTAAAAATACTTAACCAACTCAAATGAAATTACTCCTTTACGAAAATAAAGTTATTCTATCTGCAAAACAATAAAGAAACCATAACTGGCTTAATAAAACACGTACGCATAATAACTTTTGAATAATAAATTTAATTTCGTTTCGTTTATTGCCCAATCTTGTTTGCACTAAAAAAACAAATTTGTTTCGTATCAACTTTAATTTTTCATAAGTAAATTATACTCGTGCAAATTACTACTTGGACGTTTGAAAGGCAACAGTAAAAATAACTGTTGGCATCATTGAATTTAACTATGAGCTTGAATTTATTGCAGGACAGTCTTGAAAGCATGTTAAACCTTATCGGAGAAGGAGGATCACTATGCTTCACACCTCTGCGGTTCGATGTTTTGAATAGCTTAGATAAAAGTGTATTTTGTAGTTATTTTCGATAGGTCCTTAGTTAAAATTTTGTAGTGAAGATCATTATTATGTTTTTTTATCGTTTACCGTTATCATCGGTTATGTTGTTCGCGAAAGCCGAATAATTTACAAAAATCTTTAAGTTAAGTTTTTAAGCTCAATTCGATTTTGTTATCCATCATCAACAGCCCTCTAAATGTTCCCACTGTGATTCGGGGCCTTCTCTCGCAAGGAACAAGGCCATAATCCACCACTCTGGCCCAGTGCGGGTTGGTTGGTTGGATGACACATGACTTCGAAAGATTCTAGGTACATGTCGGTTTCCTCACAATGTTTTCCTTCACCGTTTTAAGTTAGCGGCATTACGCATATGACTTCAAAAAGACAGTGGTGCGTGTAGGGTTTGAACCCGGGGTCTGCGGATCGGCAGGCGCCGTTCTCCCGTTTAGACCAGCCGGAACTTGTATTTTTGATTTTGTTATTACTTGTACCAATTTTTGGTTACACATAAATTACGAATTAAATATTAACGAAATAAGCTTCTCAGTTAAAATAATGAAGCTACTGACTGACCATTTTAATACTTTTATTATATTTTAATAAAGCAAATAATTATAAATGAAAAAAAATATTGAGCAATAGAACAATCCGATTTATATATAAATAGATACTCTTTATTGTCCACAATACAAGTACAAAAACAATATACAAAATTACATATCCTTAAAGCTGGTGAAACAAAAGGCGACCTTATCGCTAATAGCAATCTCTTCCAGCCAACCGAACAATTAAATAACGAAACATAGTATAATAATACTATTATAATAGCTATTTAATGTTTGAATGTTTTAATTTCACATAATGATTTACTGACAGTTTAATGACAGAAAACGAATATACCTATTCCAATAAAATATTCAAACAACAAACTCTTAAAACGATATTTTTACTAGTGCAGTGCAGCACTAATTGCCCCTCCTGCAGTGTAATTATCCCCATCTTAAGAACTGCTAACTTTAACGGAGTAAACAGGCCCAATGATAATACCGTAAAATGCTGTAACCTATGCGTACATCCAGGTAATTAATAAAAAAAATACTACAACTATTCAACGTTTAGCTATAACAGAGATACGTAGGAACAAACATCTACACTAACAAATTTTCGACTTGACAATATTAGTGTGATTTCATTTATTCAATTCAGATGCCGTAGTCTTACTCGAAACCACGATTTTGCAGCAAAGTTAAATTGGCTTTAAATCAAGAACCCATCGAGCCGGCTTCCTACGCGGATTTAAAATACGACTCTTCGGTGGAAAACTAAAAAGTGCTATACTGTCTCCTCTTTCTCAACGAAAAGCGTAATTGCATTAAACTGTCCCCTCCTCATTCTTTATAACGGTAAGTGACAAGCGTTTACAGCACTAAGAAATTCTTTGGAAAATGACGGTACTCTGAGTGTTATTTTAGTAGTGGCGTACGTGAGAAGGTGGACACAGCCGTGATGGGCTAGTGGTTGTAAAGTTTGATTCGCAATCGTGAAGTCGCAGGATTTAATCCCGTACTGAGCTTCTTGAGTATTGTTTCATGTGCAGTACGAGTTTTTAATCACCACTGGCTTTAACAGTAAGTACCTACAGGAAAATATCGCAAAAATCTATAGGCACATCTTTCGAGGACGTGCGTCATCTGCCCACAATCGATCGGGGTGGTGGATTATGGGTCTTGATTTTCTTCATGTAACAAACTCAGCTCTAGTAGTGGAATAAAGTGAGCTGCGTATGCTGTGCGCGAAATGATAGCTCGTGTGCCTTTCCGCGTGTCCTTTGAGAACGACCGACCGTTGAATGCGACTGAAACTTTACTGTAGTTGTAAGCGTCTTTAATAACATAAGTTAGGTAAAATAATGCCCAAGAAATCCGTCAGGAGTAAGTAAAACCATTATCCATAAAACAATACAATTTACTACAATTTGTGTCTATTTTATTAACTTTAAAGTAAGATATTCTATGAAGAAAGTGAACTCGATATAGGCTTATTCAAATAATACGTTACTCAAACCGGGGGTCTACCGCCGAACGAAAAATGTTTTAGCTTTGATATTTCTCTCTTTTTTCTTTTCACTTGAAATGATAGAGATGGCAATAGCAGAACCATAGCCGATTTAGTCAGGCGGTAGAGGGGCTGATTCTCGGCTTTACATTTCCAGCAGTCACCAGCTTCATAAATCGTCATTTCACCTCTCAGGGTCTTAGGTCTCAGGATGTTATCCTACAGTACAATTACCGATTCACGATGTTCACTCCAGAACCCGTCTACCCCAACTGTTATCGGTTCTGCAACAGATACGATTGGCCCACTACTTTTTATGCTTGCTAATACGCTATGCTAAATTTTCCGAACGATTACCACATTAAGAAGTGTAATAATAGAGATATTGAAATTAAATCACGGGTAACTTACGTGGGATATTAGTTTCATCTGCCTTAAGTTTCAGCCTCATCCGGCGGCCTTTCAAGGAGAAAGCAGGCGCGTGGCCGATGCTCGTTTGGTTCATAAAAATAATAGACTTCAGGCCAGTGTACAAAACTGATGGGACCGACAAATTAATCCATGATTCCGCAATGCCGTACAAAAATCATGTGACAAGGAAAAAAGATCGAGGGTTGCAACCCCCTATCTTCACCTGCACTCTTGACTTGAACAGCTTACAAATTACGGCATAGTGCTGAATATTATTATTTGTTACCCTTCTATCTTTCTACGTAGGTCTCCTGGTTGTTCAAACGAACCATTAGTTTTGTATACGGGCCTGCAGTCTATAATAATTATTGATCGTGATTTAATTTTACTACGTGTAACAACTAACACACTACAATTAACACACACTAGTGTTCACTAGTGCACTAGAAGTTTAACAAAGCAAAATTCCAAAAGTTTATTCTGTTTAAAACTTTAGTTATCGTGTACACCGAGATAGCGCAGTCTACAACGAGACTAGATCCGGAAACTAGACAAGTTCCACTGTAATTCTAGCTTTTGGGCAGACGTATGTGCCTACAAATCTGTTGAAATTCGACACCCACACTGCAAACATGCAGTTAGGGGAAACTCTCTGAATTTAGGCAGCAGTGGCCGATTTCTTTCGTAGAATTTATTTTACGCTGTGTGTTATTTGCAAACGTACAGTATAGACGTATTTCATACATAGACCGTAGTTATTTCCCTAAGGTAATAAATAGGTGTGTTTTTACAAAATTGTACGAGTATTATATCACTAACGTTTTTATTACGTGGTACCTTTGTAGTTTTCATTTCTGTCATGTTTTCAAATAAAAGTTATGTGCTATTCACAACTATAATCTGTGTTCCAAATATGACAATTGGAACTACACGGGTGAAATCACAAGGTGCAAGTAGATCTGTACAAAATTTCATATTTACGTATAGCGTACATAAAAAAAAAACTTTATTACACAGCACTATTGATGTGTCTAAAATCTAAACAATTGTCGCTACACGAGAATAGCAAAGAATAATTTAATTATTTAAACATTAATTAATGAATGAACAAATAATGGGTTGTCTGACTGAACGATGGGATTTCGGATTCTCCGTCGATCAGATGCTTGAATAATTAATATATTATGATGTCTGCTCTGGGTTTTCGTATTAATTATGCATGTCTTTATATGTTGTAAATATAATCGGGTGGTTTTTTGGAACTGTTGTTTTATTTACATAAGTCTAAGTCTGTCAAATAAAAAGGAATATAATCATAAATTCCCTTTATAAAATCTTTTCGAGTGTAGCAAAAGGAGTGCAGACTTCAGACAAATTGCTGTGACTTTCAATATAACCTTTCACTACCCAATGATCGGTGGAGCGAGCTTAGAAAATGCAGAATTGACATTATAAGTTATTGCAGCACACGATGTTAAAATATTCAGGTCCTGAGGAAAGCGCTGCAAGTAGACGGCGTGTTTTACAACATAGGTACTTGCTTTTAGCTTGTAGCACCGAACATCCTGAGGTCTTTTGACATTGAGAACTATTTAATCGAACATCTCAAAATGTAGGTATATGGTTTAATTTTATTTTATAGTTGATGAGTAGTACCAAAGTACCAATCAATGTGACTTATTACGAGTTAAATTATGTTGTTATTGACATTGCTCTTATGAAAAAATAAATTTTGACATTTTCATTTAATTTTTTGCACTTACCTATGTGGGATTATGCGTGTTTTGTTTTTGCATATTTACATTTCATGTAATTCATATCTATAAATAAATGTATTATTTTTAACGTTCTATTATAAAATATGATTCGACAAGCACTATTATTTTGAATGAGTAGAAATAATTACGTAATCGTAATTATCTCTAATTTAGTACCCTAATGGGTCTTCAATGGTTTTCATTACATCGTCAGCTTGTCTAATTGATATGAACTGTACCTAATGGCTGCCAAACAATAGATAGGCGTCGATTAATAATATTTATCCTTTCAAAGTTTGTTTTTAATTTCATCTACGAACTGTCAATAAAAGGTCAAATGAAAGAAATGTGCTCAATGACTTCACAATCGTACCTAAAACACCTCAAAACTATCCAAAGCAACGTAATTTTAGGAAATTAATTTCAATAGTCTTCTCGTGATCACGGCGCGGCGGTTGTAACGCTGCCAAAACGTCGAGGTAAGTAAATAATAATCTGGATCGTGATTAAGTCCTATGTAATTGTGTATAATAGGTTTTTTTGTACGTTAGAAATCTTTTCGAGTAAAAAAAAAGCTTTGTAATGTCTAATTTGCAAATTGTGAAACACGTGTCATCGTGAAATTGAAAAAAAACCGTAAAAATACAAATTAGAATCTGATAACGTTAGATTATAAACTAACCTAACTTACCGTAGGCTTATCATCTTACGCGTTTTATAACAAACTGACGATGTATACAATTTTACGATGACATAGGTATAAATTATGTTTAAAATTTGCATTCCGATTCCCATACCTATAATGAAACTCCGTTATTCGTTTGTACTTGTATTATCATCATTTATTTTCACAAAGGTACAATATGATTTAACAATGCCATAACTTAGTGCTGCCGACCAGCTTTCGGCACTGATGAGAAGAGAATTGAATCTTGTATGCCAACTACCAGACTATTTGTATTAATATTAATATGGTATTAATCGTATTAATGTTATTAAACTTCGTAGGTTGGTACACTGTAAAATAAATGCAGGATGGTAATTAAGCAACGAATAGTTGGTAGGTTGGCACTACCGGAATTCAACACATGAGTTACCATGTATAATAATGTGGAATAACAAAATTCGACAAAATTACGAATCAAGACTAAAAATCATGACATACCAAATGCCACTGGTTCATAGTAGAAATTCGAACAAAGCGCTATGAATTCGCAGTTATTGTTCGCACTGCGAAACTGTGGAACACTCTACCAGAGTCTGTGTCTCCCAATGGGTACAATCTGAATATCTTTAGATATACTATAATGAAAACTTCCAGGTAAACGTGCTGCATTGTAGGGAGCAGTTAGTCAAATGATAATTTATGCACCCAAAAAATCTGCCAGGTATTACAGGCATTTGCTTTTTTTGTTTAAACTTTGGACTCCAAATTTAATTATTTGGAATACGATTTCAATGATTATTATTTTTTCATCTTAATTTTGCGCATCTTCCATATTACTAAAACGCTTTTTATGAACCTAAATATTTTAAAATTACTTATTGTGTAGAAGAGTAGTATTTCTGGTGTTTCATAAAATGTTTTACCTATCACGAACGCTTTGTCAACGAGGCGTATCTATGCCTCACGTAACGGCTTCGAACGTGCCACTGATATTTTAGATATCTACTTTAAATTTTTTTTGTCTTTGAAATACGTATTGAGAGCTCGCTTCTATTGTAACATTAAAATTAAGCTTTCGTTCGTTTGAACACATTTGTTTGATGTTCCTCAACACTTGAGTAAAATTTTATTTTATTTCGTGAAACTTATGTACAACTCATGCAAGTTTAAAATTTATGTTCTACTAGCTGTACCCTGCAACGCTTTGCTGTGGCACATTGTGATGCAAAAATTAGATAAAAACAATCCTTGATGCGGATTATATATCATTATAAAATTTCAGCTCGATCGGTGAAGAACTTTTTGAGTTTTTGAAGCGTACACTAACCAACATAACATTTTTATATACAGAGATGTAATTATAATGTAGGTATGATTTTTTTTCTACATGATATCATTTACCAAACCAAAGTGAAGTTAGACTAAATTTGTATTATTATTACGGTATATTTGCTATGGATGTATGATGCAAAGAAAAAGAAGGTATAGAGTCACGTGTCTTCTTCGATGATTAGAAACTTATTTATCCACGTCTGCATTCTTCAATTTAGGTACCTGTGAGTAGGTATGGTGCATAAAACTGCATCGACGTATCGGTCCCACTATACTAACAAATGATACTAGTATACTCCAGTATCCCGTAATGAATACATACCACAATATAAAGTTCGTCGCAGTTTCCAGTAATTTCTGATTTGGACTCTTTACATTTCTTTTTTTTTTACAATTGCGGTGTAAAAGTACGCTGCTTTAGGCCGGCGTCTTGCTTACCATCAGGCACATATCCTGCTCGTATCGTCACTCTGTGTAACATAAACAAAGATAAACTCTACGATGTAAACATGTAAACCTTTTTTGTTATCACATGTGACATCGAATGTTCGATGAAAACACTTTTCGTTCCAGAGGTTGCTTCAGGCAAAGCGATCCTTTCAAGAGCAACATATTTCCAAGTTTTAAAGCGTACGGTTTAGGCTTGCTTTAAAGTTGGAATACCGACCACGTACTGCCTTGTGTGCCCAGCAATGATAAGTTTTCGAAATGGGATCTTTGAGAAATACTTAGTTTGAGATAAGGTGATTTTTCGTCGGGATCCACTATTATTCTACAGCCAATCTAATTGTTCAATGGGTCCCGACTGTCCAGTTGTTATGTTTCTTTACTAGAATATATTTTATTTTCTGCAATAGTATTCATTCAATAATATATTATAGAATTCTAGACCACCAGAAATCTAAGTGCTTGTTTTATTCTTTTCAGTTTTTATAGTATGTAAGTACGTAAGTACGTAGTTTGGTTCAATTTTTATGCAGTCGGGTTTTTTGAGTTTTTCAATTATGTTTATTTTATTATATATAGACATTTGCAGTCAGCAGTATATCGCGTGATCAATTTATGTTCTAAATTAAATCAATCAACAAACATTTTCAAGTGGAAAGGGATAGATACTTCCTTTTTTTTACTTAACCGTCATCTCGCTTAATGTTAAGCGATAATGAGGTTGCACGCTTCATCAGCATCATCATCAGCTCGTGTCACCTGCTTACTGCTGTGCTTAGCATAAGGTGCATGGGTTGGTCGTCCCGTCATTCCATTAAAAAATCTATTAAATACTCTGACTGAGAGTTGATTCGTTGATGTGTATACAATAAAATCTTCTCATTTCTTTTACGGTTTGTGGACTGTATGGCAGAGCCAGTTAGGTCATAAATATCGCGTCTTAACTGCACCGTTATTGTGCTGGTATATCAGAGTAAGTTTTCTCTTAAGGCGATTCCTAACACTAAGTAATTTTCTTAAAATTGGTAAAATTTTGGACTAATCAATTTTGCGATATTGTGATCGCCACACATTTAGATTGTCAACCATCAAAATTGAAGTTTGTAATGTTATTATTTTCACACAATCGGGCAAATATCGCAAAATTGAAAACATTATACGACTCGTACTAACTAATATACACTAACTTTAGTCACAAAATTAAAATCTCAATGTTCCAGAAAATCGGTATTTTGTATCAATAACTTCAACATTATAAAGTAACAGAATGAGATAATTGAGATGTCTTTTAAAATTTACCACTAACAGCGCCTCGTGGTCTTACTCGCACAGTTCGCGTTCCCGTTATTTTCCCGGGATAAAAAGCAGCATGTGTGTGTTATTCCAGACTATAATCTAACTGTGTTTTAAGTTTCAACTCGATCTGTTTAGTTGTTCCGACGTCATTAAGCATCAAACATTTAAAGCTTCGCATTTACAATATTCGTAGGATAGGTATACAATCTGCTGTGCACACGGCGTGGCTGTGCACCACAACTTTACCAATACCTTTGCCAGTTATTCTACTGCCAAGCAGTAATGAGAGACAATGTTTCCAGAGAACTACAGGGCTTAGAGATATAATATCTTAGATCTCTGGGTGATGAGCGCAACACTGGGTAATGATTTGGGCTCGTACTAATTGATATTTTGAAGTTTTTTAATCTAATTTTTACGATTTGGAGGAGGGAGGGGGGAGGAAGGGGTCATGTCCCGTATGACTCCCTCATTCGTACCGTGCCTGAGCACAATGGTTCTTCTAAAACATGTGGTCATAACATAGCCAAACAGTTTATTTTGTATCTTGTTTGCGAGTTTTTGTAAATATGAAGTTATTAATTGTTTTCATTTTTATACTAACCACCTCACCTGAGTAGTTCACGTAATTTTTCCGGGATGATAGTAGCTCATATGTCATTACAGATTGTAATCTATTTCTAAAACCTGATGGGTTTAAATGTACTGACGTGATTGAGCAAATCCAAAAGACATCCAAATCTCCTTCGTTTATAGGATTTTTGTAAAGTTTATGTGTTTGTTTGTTTGCGCGTATCTCAGTAATGGATGAACAATGTTTTATCCCTTTCAAGTTAGTGACTGTGAAGGCTTGCGTAATAGTTGTTTTTTATTATAATTTAATATTTTAATAAGTACTTAAAAATGTCGTGGAAAAGAGGTAACTTTGCCTTTAGACATATTCATATAAAAGCCGTATAGATTATGACGCTTCAGCACTGCATCATCCAATTACATCTAAAGTGCTTGCCTCGTCGGAGGATGCTTACGCGGTCTTTCCAAGATTCATCCATTAAGAGGAAAGTCCCAATTTCCCAGTAACAGTTAATCTTGGCGTAACGAGTCCATTAACCAGATGCGGCATTGGAAAGAGTGATGTGCTGTGACGTTGGAATGTTTAGTGAATAATCGAGAGATTTTGTTGAATAATAAACTAGCATGGCCCCGCGATTTTACGCGCTTAGTTCCCATTATTTTTCAACGATAAAATGCCTAATAAAATGTCATTCCAACGTGATTGCGCAACTAACATCCGAACTTTCAAATTTATGATAATAGTAGGGTTAGTTTTTCAGTAATTATACGAATTTTTCATAATTCGACGTTCCATTCATGTCTGACGATGCGTACAATATTTGATATCGACTATCTATATATAACTAGTAGGTAATGTACAAACATTTATTCGATTCATTCATTCCAAATACAGAACGATGATTGCAACAAAATTAAAAGTTTTAATTTTGTTGCAATTGCACATTCGCAAAATTCAAACAAAGCATTATTGCTTCACATCACCATATATCAGGCACTTCTGTGAAACGCAACCCTAAATATGTTAATTAGCAAACTTGACCCGTCATTAATAAACACAAATTACTTATATTTAAATTCTAGAATCAGCCATTTCTAACTCGAGATTAACACAAATTGAGAAAGCTCTAGACTAAGCGATTATTATCATAACATTCGTTGTTATTGACGTGACAACGTCTTATAAATTGGTTTTTGCGGGAGGGGGTGAAAGTCAGAATGTGTATTTGGTTGTAACTCATGTTTGCGTTGTTTAATTTCATTAATTCTTTTTTTGTTAGAAAGAACACATTTTTTATATTGTCCCGTCAAAATTTGAACAATATCGGTCTGTTGGTTCGGAAATTACACAAACATTAAATAATAACGACACGCGCGGCGCGTTCGGTACATACTAACTTCTAAGTATTCTGTGTATCACAGACGATCCACAGAATATCTAGATTCTAGAAAGTGCCCACGTGATCGCGTCGCGTCGTCTTGGATGGCAAAATAATTGTCAAAAATAAATTGACGTGACAACGTCTTATAAATTGGTTTGCCGGGTGACACTTCAAGAAACTGCGTTACGCTCCGCTCACGTTATGCGCTCACAACGAGAGCGAGTGAGAGGCACGCGTCCCTTCCACTCGGGCATGGTTAGCCCGCCTAAGAGCGAGAGAGACAGACATAAAAAGTGAAAGGCACGCGTCCCTTCCGTAAAATTATTTTACCACTCAAAGTCGTTGTCACGTAAAACTTTCGCCCGTATACCGACTTTACAGGCAACCAATTTTTTTAAAAATAATTTGTGATTATAGCGTTAGAAATTATAATAGCCCTTAATTAGAAAGTATTAACTTTTCCGATGATACTCTGATGAGCTTCGTGGCTCAAATGGTAGTGAGTTTGCTCACTGAACTGAGCGGTCTTGGGTTCGATTCGCACCAAACATTTTTGTTATGTATATTGACATTTGTTTTGTGTCTGATTGTTTATTTGTGCTATAGTACGCATTTAACACAATTCATAATATATGTATTATTTCAACTACCCATCTGGTTTTCGTAGTAGACGTTTTGTTTGTAAGGTTATACGGTGCTTTGTGTACAAGTGTTGACCAATATTTATTTGATGTTTTTTTGAGGTCAATACGTTTCAGATACGACGAATTATTAAAATATGATATTTTGTCTCTCTCTATCACTATGGTACTCTGTCTCTCTTTTACACAAATACTATAAGTACATTACAAATACTATATACCTATTACAAATACTAATACGAGTATATTTTGAATTCTACGTATACTACGATTTTAATAAGCTGTATTTTACTGTTGTCGTAGTTTGTATCTACAAATAAATGAATCTGCTTTACACGACTTTTTTCTCACACAATCCACGTTAAACAAAATGAAGTTTTTTCCATAGAAAGATACAATAAAAATTCCGGTGAAAAAAAATACAGATTTAAATAAGTACCTAGGTACTTTAAAAATTCATGTGAAAACAAACATTCAAAGACTATCTACGGCACACAAGATTAAAATATTAATAAAAACATATAAAATACGTATGTATACAGTCCGTAATGGAAACATGGCATCCTCGAAAAGTTTACTTATTACGGAACGGACGCAAACACGGATCGAGTAGGCCGTGACATCGTGTTTAATTACGTAAAATATTTACATGTACATCAGAAATAATTTATTAGTTTAGTACATCAGAAAAAAATACAACCATGCATATGACAGCCTTCAAATCTGTAAAATATTATTATGTGGACTAAAAAAATAATTATATGATCTATTTTCGTACAATTATATTAAATAATATTAAACCGACTTCAAAACCATAAATAGGCACTCAAAAGTGAAAAATAAATTAAAATCATTATTATACGTGCTACTCTCTCATCTATGTATTTGAAGTCGATACCAAACGATACTATACGAACATAAAAAAACATACTGGTTGAATTGATAACCTCCTCCTTTTTAGAAGTCGGTTTAAAATCAGACATCACCGCAGCCACCCAGTTTCATGAACAATTTATGATCCACGGCTAACAATTTTTTTTTTCGTTATTGTCATCATTTACTCTTCATACGTTGATTACTTTCTAACTGGACATAACTCGTGTGATGTAGACTCCTGCTAAAACAAAAACGTTCATTAATTTATTTAGCTATACGAATCATGCATTTAACAGTATACTTCAATACGTAACATTGCACAATTTCGACCCAAACTAAACGTAAATGTTTAGGAAAACACACAAACACAAAACAGGTACATGTTATTGCACAATAAAATTGTAAATAGCATCAAATTATAATTTAACGACGTCAGATTATAAACTTATCTAACCTACCGTATGATTACAACCTTACGCGATAGACGTATATGCTATCTGACAGTGTTTACAATAGACGAGACGACAAAAAAAGTAATTAATGCGTCAGTACCATTATTAAAAAATATTGTAGGTACACGATTTTTTTCTTAGATTTCACAAACAAAAAAACAAAACAAAACAAAACCGTGCGCGTGCGCGGGTTACTACGCCACCTGTCGAAAATGGTTCGTACCAACTCAGATTTAGAACAAACTTAAAAGATAGACACATGATATCACGGACTTTAGCGCAAGTCAACGCGCGCAACGAAATCTCTATAAAAATAATTATTTTTCCCGTTTTTGTTACATTTTCCATCCATGCTCCGCTCCTGTTGATAGTAGCGTAATGTTATATAGCCTAATAGCCTTCCTCGATAAACGCACTATCCAACCGAAAAATAATCTATCAATTTTGACCAGTAGTTCCCCCCGTGATCCTAGCGTTCAAACAAACAAACTCTTCAGTTTTATAACATAAAGTATAGATTTGTTTATTTTCAGGTCAAAAAATAGAAAATAATTTTACTAACAACTTTCAGAAGTGAGTAAAATGCTTTTAGATGTTCAATTAATTAGTATCTTTTAATTACGGACGGAATGAGATCCAACCGTAATGAAAAATAAACTGGTCTCTGGCTTCGGCTCAAAGCCGGACCGGCGTCATGCGACAAAAATTACAAGCAAACACCAGGAAGGGGCGTAATCAAGGGCAGGGGGTAATTAGGTGGAAGAAATTACGAGGGGGCACTTGCATTCCAAATGAAAAGCATGTTTTTATTTATATACACGAAGTAGAAAAGGCTTACGGAATTTAGAAGTTAATTAAAAACAAAACAAAGTCTTTGTCAATTCTCCTACGCGATCTTTTTGTTCTGACCGTTTCATTTTCTTTATTATTTTTATCATACGGAGAGTAAAGGGACGCGCCAAACATGTTTTTAATAAATAGTACCCAAGTAACTATGAAAAATTCTTCACAACCAACCTTTATCATATGGGTATCAAATGAAAGGGCTTAACTAGTAGAATACTATGCAATATGACAAATTTAAAATCTAAGATGGCCGCTACCGCAAAATGGCGAAATACATTTCTTTTTTCACAACCCCCACAATATGGGTATCAAATAAAAGGGCTTGACTAGTAGAATGTTTTACAGATAACGAATCCGAGTAGGCGGGGGTTAATCAAAATTTTTATTTTTGTTCTTGTTGATTTAATGTGTCATAACAAAAGTCACTTTAAATTGAAAGGGTTATCCAATATAGAGTAACATCCCAGGGCGGCCAGACGTCACGTATTATTTACTAAGAACATATGCTTACCCGCTAACTTGCTTAGACGGCCAATTTTGTGATATGGGGTCCGCGGCGATCTTTTTCAAGGTGAAACACGCGCGCGCACTCGCCTTGAAAAAGGTCGCCGGACGCGATCGAAACTTGAGTCGCACTGGACTTACTATATCAAAAGTGTTAAGTTTTTAAGTGTATTTATTTAAAATGTGTAATAACCACGTTAGTTTTCAAACTAAAACATTTCACATATTTATAAATTATGATTAACTCCTGTGTGTTGTTTTCAATTTGAGTTTAAATTGCGAAAATTTACAAGATGTGTATGTTCACGATCATTTGGATGTTGGCAGTATCAGGGTAGAGAAATTACAGGGCTTAGAGATTTAACATCTTAGATCTCTGGGTGACGAGCTGCGTGATAGCTGCGTGTCACTGTGCTGTTATGTGGCAGCCACGTTGCTTACCATAAGGCACATGTCTTGCTCGTGTCGCCAATCTTTATTAAAAAAATATTATTGTAAAGTTGACAGCTGAAATGAATAATAAAAAAGTGGTTAAGTACGAGTCGGACTCGCCCATAAAGACTTCCGTAGCAGGAAGTAACATAATATAAAAGTTCTTATAGTTCGTTGTTACTTTAATCAGTGTTTTAACAATAGTGAATTTATGACCTAGTAAAATAAAACTACTTACTAGATCTTATTCACACCAATTTTTGTTGAAAGTTTACATGGTAATGTACATAACAATTTTTTTAGTTTTGTCATTTTTTGAAGATCTTTCCATAGATAAACCAAAAGTATGGTTTTGATGGGGAAAAAATTGAGTTTCAGTTCTAAATATGAGACCCCCAAAATTAGTACACACGGACGGACAGACAGACAGACATGATGAATTTATAAGGGTCCCGTATTTTGCCATTTGGCTACGGAACCCTAAAAAAGGCACTCATTAAATAAAAATCTAGCGGTCCGCCCCGGCGTTACCCCTAGTACTTAATATAGCTTATTTTATTTCGATTTTTGTGTAAAATGATGTACACATGATGTTTGTGGATTAATTTTGTGATATGTAACATTTTAGTTATAAATAAAATACTTACCATGACTACTCTATATCATGCAGGGATCACTTACATATCCAACGATGATTTTTTTTAATCTATTCATTAGTTCCTTAGATTACTGCGTTCAAACAAAAAACATCTTCAGCTTTATAATACGCCAATATAGATAAATGGCATGAGGGTAGTTAGAGATTCCCTCCAATACTTGCGGCTGCGACCGTTGACCGGCAGTCACACGTCGACGACTGAGGCAGCTACACCTCGTGACCAAGAAAACCTCGTGAAGCCCTGGGGCTTCATCATACATTCGGCAAGGAGATCTCCTGAGGCGTTATTGTGGTGCGCTAGTCGGGAGCGGTTAAAAGGTTGGTGGAAAATCTTCTATCTCTCATTGCCGTTTGTTGAAAGAATAATTATTTCTCACCTCTTTTCTTTTCATAACTTTAAATCTTACAGTCCCTAAATCGAGGGACAGAAACTGACGGTGTGTACCGTACAGTCTTTTTTTTTGGACAATTCAAATACAAATTGAAATTGATGAATTTTTGACTGCCGTAGTGGCTTAGTTGGTAGTAGCTCTGCCTGCGAAGCCGAGGGTCGTGGGTTCGATCCCCACCCAGTGCAAATATTTGTGTGATGAATTCAAATGTTTGCACTGCGTCTGGGTGTTTCTATGTATAATAAGTATGTATTTAAAACTATATAAGTATTATATCAGCTATCTGGCTGCCATCACACAAGCTTTGCTTAGTTTGGGGTCAGATGGTGTTGTGTGTGAATTGTCCACCAATATTTATTTATTTATATTTTTTTTGATACAGTCAAATTAAACGTATCTACAAGAAATATTTTCTCATGAATTGGGACGACACTTCGCCGTAAGCTTTGCATTCAACTGCCGCCCAAAAGACACGCCTGATTACGCCCGGGAACCGAATTCTGGGCTGCCGTCTCCTTATTACTACAATTATCTCATTAAGCGGAGACAACTAGACAGATTGCTTACAATTTACGAGAATCAAGCGTGGCCTTTTGTGTATCTATTACGTCTCGAGCTCTTAAACAGTTTTAAAGTCTTTTGAATGGGGAATTAATAAAAAAATCTTCGTTATCCATTATAAAATGTGCCTTTTTTATAGGGCTATTGTCGATTGGTCAATACAGGACAATGCCGTGGAAATTGGTTACAATTCTACAAAGCAAGGATTTGCCTGGAAGTTATCACGTATTTTGTCATTTACAACCTACTCTTTTACGTTGTGGAAATGCATTAAAATTAACACATACCTGGCGCCAGGATGGTTGAGGGGAAAAATGCGCGGTTCAATTCATCACATAGTTATGTCCTCGAATGACGTATAAACTACAATAAAAGTCCTAATTCAAGAACTTGGTAACTTTCGTAGTGTAGAAATACTACATGTTACATGCCTCTTGTTTATTATGTTGTAGTCTTGGGACATTAACCAATAATTTATTTATTTCCTAAAAAAAATACTTTATGGCTTTCTTTTATGCGTTGAAATTATCATTTTATATACCTAAATAGACTTATATTTCTCACCGTCAGATTGTAAATACTTTCAGATTAGAGGTATAATCTCATGCAAGATATTTATTACAATCCTACGGTAGACACACAGAAACAGACAGAAAGACATTTTTTTTATATACCTAAGTACCTTCTTTCATATGAACTTGGTAAAAAGATGTTAATTTGATGTAACATACTCCAATTTTATTCAAATATTTGTATAGACTCTACACAAATAAATAAAATTGGAGTATAGAGCATAGATGAGGATAAACGCGCCCTGAATTTGTTCTCTATGCCAAATATTACGATGGCAGCTATTTTTAACCCCCGACCAAAAAAAGGGGTGTTATAAGTTTGACGTCGATGTCTGTCTGTATGTATGTTTGTCTGTCTGTCTGTCTGTCTGTGTGTGTCTGTCTGTGGCACCGTAGAGCTCAAACGGATGGGCCGATTTCAATGCGGCTTTCTTATTTGTAGGTTAATATCCGTTCTTAGCTATGTTTGGTTAATATTCCTTCAAGATGGCCGCCTCCACAAAATGGCGGACAAAATATTTCTTCACAACCTACCTCAATATGGGTATCAAATGAAAGGGCTTGATTAGTAGAATACTTTGCACTATGACAAATTTCAAATCCAAGATGGCTGCTACCACAAAATGGCGAAATACATTTCTTTTTTCACAACTTTCTTAATATGGGTATCAAATGAAAGGGCTTGACTAGTAGAATGTTGTACAGATAACAAATCCGAGGTAGTCGGGGGTTAATCAAAATTTTAAATTTTGTTCTTTAATTAAAGTACGTGAATGCTAGTATTCTTATAACATTTCAATATACCGGTGCCGCTGTAACTGTAACTGTAAAATAACTCTACGAACTAATAACTGTTCCCCTATAAAATATTAAAAGCGTTGTAATTTGCAAACAAATTGATGAAATGTTACTTCTGAATTTTTATGTAAGTGCAAGTTTTCCAATCCAACTAAATATTAAACTTTGTAGCGAGATACTCTTAAGTACTTTTACCTATATTGCATGTCCTTGCTCGGTTACAAATTGCATTTGTATTCTGTTTTGCAAACTTAAAATGTCGTGTTTTCATTGCACAAGTAGACTACTTTAAATTCCTACTGCTGATATTCGAGTCCTACTTTTATAAAGAGAGAGAGACAGAGAGAGTCAAGCCAAACGTTGATTTTAGTTGAGCAACGCGGTTAATTTATTGAGCATAATCCATCAGCGGTATTTTCCTAGCTTAGAAATTAATTGGGATACACTAACTATTGCAGGGGTAATGCAAACTATATCCTGCCTGTTAACTTAACGTAACGCTACCAATTTAAATGTATGAGAATTTCGAACCAAGTCCTTAGCAGACGTTAGGAGTAAACTGTAACTGAACTGTATTTTCCATTCAATTACGGTTGTTAGCTCGACGATAGCCGAGATGGCAGGAACAATGTGTATATACTTTGCATACAGCTTGCGACGTACCTACAGTGGTGCAGTAACTGTTGACGGTAGTTTATTTGTATTTTTTTAAATATAACTAACAGTGCCTCGCAGTTTTCTCGCTTTGTTACTGTTATTATAACTTTCCGTGTGGATAAAAGTAGCCTATTTGTTATTCCAGACTATAAACTAACTATACCAATTTCAAATTTCAGCTCATACGAGGGTCAAACTGAAAGTTCTTAGAACTGGCCACTTATAAACAATATAATAAAAAAAAAATTCTATAATTTGAACTCTTTGCCAATATTACTGAGTATATATTTCATTCATTTGTCATTTGTTTTACGATTTGGCGGCAAATTGAAAATTGTCTGTGTCACGTCAACATGAATTTAACACGAGAAAATTTTCGTGCAATGATTTTTTATGACTTTCGATGTCATTTAAGTCAACAAGAAAGTTATGATAGACTACGATTGGCCTTTCACGATGAAGCCCCATCTCGTGCGACTGTTTACAACTGGTTTAATGAGTTTAAACGTGGTCGCACTAATCTCACTGATGATTTACGTGAGGGACGGCCTTCTACGGCGACGACTGAAGATAACATCTGTGTTGTGCGGCGTATGATAGAGACTGACAAAATAGTGACCTATCAGCAGATTCGGACAAGCTTAGGCATCGGTATGAGTCAAGTGCACAAAATCCTACACGAACATTTAGCGGTCAGGAAGCTTTGCGCCCGGTGGATACCTCATAATTTGACTGAGGCTCAAAACTCCATCGTGTGGATTGGTGCCGTAAAATGATTGAAAGATTTAACGGAGGTGACTCAAATGCTGTGTTCGACATACTAACAGGTGACGAAAGCTGGATTTACTGTTATGATCCTGAAACCAAAAGACAATCTGCTCAGTGGGTGTTTCCTTTCGAGGAGTTGCCAACTAAAGTGAAGAGAGATCGAAGTGCGCGGAAAAAAATGGTGGCCTCGTTCTTTGGAAGGATAGGGCATTTCGCAACAATTGTGTTAGAGGATCAAAAAACAGTTTCTGCAGAATGGTACACTACCAATTGTTTGCCACTTGTCTTGGAAAAAGTTCGAGAGAAACGACCTCGCAGTAGGATCCTCCTTCACCACGACAACGCCTCATCGCACACCGCCAAGCGAACGATCGACTATTTGGCGACATCAAACGTTGAATTACTGGGTCACCCGCCGTATAGCCCCGACCTCGCGCCTTGTGATTTTTATTTATTTTCAAAAATTAAAGAAAAACTTAAAGGAAAGCGGTTTATGAATGCTGAAGAAGCGGTGGCTGCGTATCGCGATGCCTTTGAAGAGACCCCTAAGGACGAGTGGGCAAAGTGCTTTTCCCAGTGGTTCCATCGCATGCAGCGGTGTATTGACGTGAATGGACAATATTTTGAAAAGATATAATAAAACTAATAACTGGCTAATGTAATCAGTTTTTTGATTTTCTAAGAACTTTCAGTTTGACCCTCGTATGTAATTGAGCAATCAACATTCAAACTTTCAAATTTACAATATTAGAGTGGTTTGATTCTTTGCAGAGTCCGCCTGGGGCAGTACCACACCTTTGCCTGTTATTCTACCGGTAAACAGTAATGTGCAATCATTACTCTGTTCCGGGTTGAAACGCAATGTTTCCAGTGAAATTACAGAGCATAGAGATCATCTTATATCTCTGGGTGACGAGGTCAGAGTGCTTGGTAATGATTTGAATACTTCATGTTTCAATGCTTCATGTGTCAAAGCATAGTGACATGCTGTCACAGGCACTGGGCAGGCTTGTTGCTTACCCTTAAGCACATGTCCTGCTCGTTTCGGCACTCTATATTATAAAAATACAATACATAAAAAAACATACCTAGACTACCTACATTAGTATACCCAGGCTATTTAATGTAGTGCTTAACATCGATCAATAAACGTCTAAAAGCACAAGCGTCGAATTCCTAAAGTTCAAGCCATAACTCATAACTACTAAAGAATGACGCCACTATCGAAACTAAAAAGCTGCTGAACTATTGCCTATGTAAATAGCGTAGTCCAACTTTTCCGTCACAAGACCGGAGACGTGGCACGGACTTTAATTTAATTCGACATGATTTATCGACACACTGTTCATGAATACAACAATTCCATTGCTCCCCCAAGAAAATTAGGTTCGGCGAAATGAAAAATTATGCTCCAAATCGCATGTCGTAAAGTTATAATGTAAAGTGAAGCCATGGAACGTAATAATATGGTAATAATCAGCGTAGCCGAAACACTGGGAGACACCGTCCACTTTTATTACCCATCAATACTTGTACGTGTCATTGGTGGCGTCGTATCCTGACTTAATTAATAGAGGACATAGACCATTACCGTCCTAACGTCCAAGCCTCGACCTAAAATTTGCTGTTGAAAATTCTAATCTCATTATGTATTGACGTTGTTTTACACAAGCAGCGCCCCGCGGTTTCACCCGCTTAGTTCCCGAGCCCGTTATTTTCCCGGGATATAAAGTAGCTTATGTGTTATTTCAGGTCATTATCTATCTATGTACCAAATGTCATTCAAATCCCTTCAGTAGTTTTTACGTGAAAGAGTAGCAAACATCTATCCATTCTTACAAACTTTCGCGTTTTTAATATTGGTAGAATGGATCTTACATAAATATATTTTATTCAAAAATCTCACTAATTAAACAAATGACTTTCTTATTTTACAATATTTAGATTTCCATTACACAACTTTAATTGGCTATTCCAAAGTCAAAGTTCTTTATTCATACATGTACAATTTACACGACGTTATTTTCCTAAAATGTTCGATTCTCACCTGCACATTATCTCCTCCTAATTGTGATGGTTTAATTTCAGAATTACGTTAAAATACCGAGGACACCATCCAGGTATATTTGCAAGTAAAGAGACAAATTTATTTTTTTGCTAGACAGCTCACAGATCTAGATATATGTACCTAGTTAAAGACGGCGGTTGAGGCAGACAAAGTGAACTACTGCATCAATAATGACGCCGAGGCTACAAATTTGGAGTTTAGGTATAAAGTTGCCGAAAGTACTGCCCCTTAAGGCTTCAGAATTTGTGGGTAATAGATAATAGGAGTAGCAATTAATGACTTAACGAATCGATCGTTCTATCAGGAAGTCAGCAATCCATAGTCCTGTAGGTAGCCCGTATGTAGAAAGCTTATTAATTGGGTTAGCATGCCAAACCCTATTAAAGACAATACGTAGGTATATCAAAAGACACGGGCAAGGCTTCGCCAAATCTCTCAATGATCTCACTCAGCTCTACCAAAATCATAGATTTAGGTAATAAAACTGTTGCAATAATGTTTTGTTTGAGGGTTACGGTTGCAGATAACGTAATTGTTAGAATAATTCGTTCGACATTGCGTAAATACTAGAAAAAAGTCCATACATCTTAAAATAAAAATAAAATATTTCACAAAAAAAAAACTGTTTATTTATATTCCGTGCGTCAATAAACTCCATGCTAAACGCGTGTATGTGGTAAGAGTCCATTATCGAAAAGCATATAAAGCGGAAACCGCCAACATTTTCGAACGAGTAATTAATTCGCACAGCACTCTTCAATCCACCGAGTTCTTCCGTGCCAATTTGATGGCTTGATTTATTTTGCTGCCATTTTATCCAATGGCTTTCATTTGTGCCCGGGCCAAATATTGCTGTTATGTTTCTATGTGATAAGCTCATATCTTATCTAAGCACGGTATGGCGTAGACTGATGACGTCATTACTGTCGTTCAAGTATTTTCTTCGTGTGGGTCGGCAATAAGATGATTTCACTTTGGTATTCACTGTACAATTTCTCGTCCATAAATATCTTTTCAGGCGACATTAATTGAGTACTACTACATTTCGTAATATTTTGGTAAGTATGTTATTGATAACATCTATTCATCTAGATCTAAAAATAAATTAATATCTGAGTCACACTAACTAGACATTATTATTATTTGCAGTGTTATTTAGAGACTCACATTGTGCTACGACTTTTAGTGGCAAAACGCGAAAACTAGCGAGAAAGAACTTTAGTACCGAAAAACCGAACCCGAAACTTTAGTAACGAAACCCGACAAACAGGGTTGTCAGCGAATAACGCCGTGTACGTTACGAAACAATACGATGAGCTGTTTACTGTTTCGACAGACATCGTATCTCACAATATTTACATATACAAATAATTTATTTGACGGTACTAGACATGAAATAACAAGTAGCTAGGTCAATGTAGGTACATTTATTTTTCCGTGGACGTAAGACAGGTATGACGGGTAAAAATAAATTTTCATTCGTACTACTGGACAATTAAATTTCCCGTGTTACTCGCACTACTAGTATTGAGACGGGTTTTACCACGGCCGATAAACGGGGAAAAGACATTTTATACTTCTGTTCAATTTATAATTTTTGCAAAGTCTAGTTGTAATTCCTGAGTTACACGAGGCTAGTTTTTTTTCAAAGCTGGAATAGCAACCTAGTGTTTGTAAGTTAGTAATTCTACCTGCGTGTAGACAAAGCTAAACAACGGTAGTTTTGTCTACACGAAGCTAGAAATACTAGCTTGCTAGCTTATTGACACTAGCTTGGTATGCTAGCTTGAAAAATAACTTCGTGTAGCTCGGGCATTGCATGGTAACGAATGAAATGGGTATTTATTTTTAAAAGACGCAAAAATCATGCTAGATTTGTTTCACTGAAAGTTAAGATCTTGTTGCTTTTTAATTTACTGATTGATGATCACTTGTTCTTATTTGACGAATCATGATGATGAAAATATGTTTTAAAACTATATGTTAATTTTCTTACAATTTCACTTGTTTGAGATGAAAACAATAATCATAGCTCATAACTTTTACCTAATTACGAGCATATTAGGTATTTTTTCCCACGTATTACATCGATCCACATAATTTCTTATGTTCGCTTTCGGCGTATGATTAATAGCAGTAAGTAGATTAATGTGATTAGTTTAGTAGATATAATTAGGAATTATGTACTAGCTAATCGAGAGATTAGCGTTCTAGTTGCTAAAGTTTAATCCCTCGCATAAATTTCGTTGGGCAATTAATTTGACAGTTTTGTAAAACAATTTGGTCGTCATGTAAAAAGTAAAGTCTTACAACTGAAAATTAATTATTTTTTCTTGGTGTTGTTACCGATTCCGCTAACAAAATACATATTGTACCTTTACCTACTACCACTACCTGTGATAAAACGTATCGTATGTTCAATCCCAAATTATAATTTATTATTTGTGTTCCAAATTTCAGAGTTGCAGGCGGGATTCGAACCTCAGTCCTCGCGTTTGTCAAATGGGAATTGCTTATCTTTAAACCCACCACGGAACAACACAAGCTCATTAAATTTTGCATGTCTGATTTGTACTGAGATTTTGGATAATGAAAACAATAGGGTCTTCTAAAAAATAAATTTAGTTTAGAACAGTAACTAAGTATGGTAAGTGTTTCAAATGTTTTCAGGTATGCTTCATATATGATTTAAGGTTGGCTATCTTTAGTTAGTGAATTTATATTAGTAGGACCCTACATCTTCAATGGTACCTAAAATATAAAAGGTGGTAGCAGTCATCTGAGGAAAACTGACATAAACTCCCATTAGAAATAGCGTAGAAACTTTGTAATTAAATTATATACACACCCAAAGACTCTGAATCAAAACAAAATGTTTTCAGAACGTTTTCAAATTAATTTAATATCGTGAAGTTGCTTGAGATCAGCGTTGGATAATAATAAAGGCATCTTGCGTTCTTGGGGTTTTTCCAAATTAGCGCCACAAATCACTTGACTAGGTAGATACGCTGTAGAATTTTTAAACCATTCATCATTTAAATGAAATTCCGCGGCTTTGTGAAGTGAGGGAACTTTGTCTGGGCTATCGCGAAAAACGAATAAAAGTAATTTTCTTTAATGCAAATACTGGCGAAGTTGTAATGATCACGTTAAAAATAATTATTATCAAGGTAGGATATCATACGGCATTTTATTCTATTAATCTTCCTGCAGCTTAGCTGTAAATTACTTGTACTTACTACAGAAACAGATTCAAATTATTAATTTATTCAAAACAACAGACAGAGTAGTAGTACTGTGTGTAAACTAGAAATATTTTCATTAATTGTTGACGACTATTCCTGTTTGATATGATTGATACGTTTGATACGGTCCAACCCAACTGCAGTTTCAGACGCATACGGTAACATTTTTTCAAATAACCCGTACTTGATATAGTCCTTTTATACTCCCACTGCTGGGACTTCTCTCACAAGAAGAGAGCTAAGGCCATAAATTCACTGATTCATTCAGTGCGAGTGAAGAAATGAACCATAACCTCAAAAAAAATAGTGATGGAAATTCACTGAAAATAACCCAGAAGTTCACCCAGGATTTGAACCAGGAGTTCACGATCGCGAAACGGACGCTTAAGTAATTATAATGTATGTACCTACCTACATGTAAACAATCAATACTAAAAAAAAAATTAAGAATATAATTAAAACAAATCTCACAGTAAAAAAAGTAACAATTCTACAAATAATTTTTCAATGTACAGCATAAGAGACAATTGAATACTTTGAACACTTTAAATGATATTGTCAGATTGTCACACGACAACATTCCATTACTTCATTTGCCGAGGATGGCAGTAACCTAGTCACGGCGTACACGACTGGCTGTAAGCCAAAAAGAAGTGAAATACGGAGGGGATAAGACGTCGTCCATATTAAAAGTTGCCTTGAATGTGAACAATCTGTTGATGTAAGTAAGACGTTCTACAATAGCTGTACTCGTAAGTTGAGGAAGGTTTTTACATATTTTTTTAATAAAGAGCGACGAGTGAGTAGCTAATGACGAGAGGACAAGACAAGCAGGACATGTTCCTGATGGTAAGCAATATGCCTGCCACATAACAGCACAGTGACATGCAGCTATTGTAACATGAAGAGTCAAAATCATTACCTAGCACTGCACTGCGCTCGTCACTCAGAGATCTAAGATGTTATATCTCTAAGCCCTGTAATTTCTCTGGAAACATTGACCTTCAAACCGGAACACAGTAATGTTTGCACATTACTGCTTGGCGGGAGAATAACAGGCAAAGGTGTGGTACTTCCCCAGGCGGACTTTGCCAAGAGTCCTACCACTACTAAATTCGTAACTACATATTCCACTATCTAGATATTCGTACGAAAGTAGTACGAGTACGAGCATTGTCCATTATTATGATTTACTCCCAATGTTCATTGGGTTACGTCCCGATATCCGTGGTTACGTCACAAATTTCAGAAAACTATAGTCCGTTCTACGAAGAGGTGTAGAAAATGTAAACAAAGTTGCTACCATAACATAAAAATCGTTTAACCTTAGTATTTTTTCTAAAACTGTCTTAAAATATTTTTCACAAATATGATTCGACTTTACTGTGATCTTAAATACAACATACTTGGATTTGTATTGATCAAATAATGATTTATTAACTTATATTGAAAGTTATAAATAGTAAAAGTAGAATGTGGTAGATATGGTTTTAAACAGTGGCAATTTGATCTGTGTTTCTCAAACTGCGAATCCCATCAAAACATAAATGTGAAGTGAAATACAAGTTCAATATTATGATATTAAAACCAGCCAAGTCAGACTGCTTTTAATAATCATCATAAATTATAAAAACAAATCATATTTTAAGTGTTTAAAACTAGTCTATGTTATTATAACTAGATTTTAGAACTGACCATTTAAGACCATTTAGATCTCTATTCTTTAGTCGTTGAAGTCAACAAACAAGGCATACAATATCATAATACTGAACTTTGATCTCACTTCACTTAAATATACTCATGTTTCTGATGGGATACCATTATTTTTGCATGTAAATTATAATACGTTTACTTAATGAACCACCAATTAATGTCTATTTATTCGCAAGAAAATCTACTAATACTTATTATAAGTACAAAAGTTTGGATGTACGTTGTTCAATCAAGTTGGAACAGCTAAACGGCTCAGGTTTAAACGCGGAACACGGTTAGATTATGATCTGGAAAGCATAGGTATACGTTTATTTTTATGGAGGGAAAATTACGGAAATGGGAAAGCGGGTAAATTTGCTCGATGCTGCTCACATAAGCAACCCACAAAAAGTTCCTTGCTGGGGCTATAATTCTTCCGTGTTGGTGGTGGATGACAAATCTCTCTGACGTCGAAAATTTTTAGGAACATGCCAGTTTGCTTAAGATGTTTTCTTTTGCCGTTAGCAGCATTACGCTCATGAATTCAAAAAGGCAGAGGTGCGCGTGAGATTAGAACCATGCACTGCATCTGCGTATTGGCGTGACAAGACTACCCGAGCCGAGCAATAACTTAAAGTTAAAATAATAAATGTAAAAACAACTTAATGTAAAAACAGAACGCTCATTAACAAATTTGTTTGGATGTAAAAATCTTATATTAGGATAGACGAAAACACTACCCAGTATTCGATACGTATTAAAATTAATTGTAACAGCATCTAACGCAGTAGAAATTAATTGTGTTTTTGAATGAATTACAGCTCTTATTAAAAGAATATCCAATGGGCACTTAATATTAAAACTATTTGAATCTTCTCAGAATAGGTAGGAATAGTGCCATCAATATCTTTAGTGTGCAACCATTTGTTTTGTCATTTTACTTACCTTATTTGTTTGTTACGGAATCAAGTATAGACAATTAAGTATAGGCCACGTTAACTATATACTCAGACTGGATTGCTTTTTTTTAGTTCAAATATAAAACGTAGATCAATAATTATAGCAAAGAATAGTATATAGGTTACCACTTATGTAGGTACACCACTTTTTATTAAGACAAAATAATAGTAATGGCAGCTAGCTACACAGGTAGTAAGAACTACACTAGTGATGTGCTGGATTGTGAAAAAAATACATCCACGGATACGGATCTGAATGTGGATACGAGAATCTAAAGCTGCGCTAGTAGGCTCATATCAGATTTGGCTGGGCAGGTCTGTTCAGGCAGGTTTAGGTGGGCTGAAACGAGTAGTGAAGGTGAGTGTTGATGTACGTCAGAAAAGGGTCCCTTAAACCTACGCCCGAGTCACAAGTCTGGGGATCTACTCGGGATTTCTCTCTCTGCCACACGAAAGACCCGGCACCCGTACGGTAAATCCATGGAATGCTAAGAAGATCGTCTCTCATATAATATATATATATATAGCTCATTAAATTTAAGTTTACTAAAAAGTCAGTCATTTCACATACAAAATGAAAAAGGAATTTAAGTGCTACATAACAAAACAAAGCTTTACTAATTAATTAATATTAATAAAAACTGTTTATATGTTACTATTGTATTCCATGAACCAACCATCCAAGTTATTTTTATATTACTGTTTTAAACTTATGCGCACCACATATTTAATAAACGTATAATTATAAAATAATAGAAATAAGACAAACGGTTGGGAACGGAATTATTGGAATATATTTAACCTTGTTATGTGACGAAAATCTAAAAAAGGGCAAACAGAGACGCTTACAACGAACTATCTTCTAAAACAAAGGTTGAGAAATGCTGGTCTGTCATATTGAGTGACATTGATTTGTTTACATTTTCTACACCTCTCCGTGGAACGGACTATAGTTCTCGATCCCTTGATTTTCTCGGGATAAAAACTAGCCTATGTGTTATTCTACACTATTCTTTAGCTATATGCCAATTTGCATCCAGATCCTTAGTCATTTTGGAACGAAGTTCCTTATCTATATATATATAAAAGTTGTCACGACACTTTTTGCTATTGTAAGCTGTGCGACGTCGCATGTTTCTCTGTCTGTCTCTCTCTCTCTTATAGAAAGCAAGCCAGATATTTTCATTTCTATTTCGCATTGAACAGTGTGGTGTCGCGACGATTATTTTTGTTGAGTGTATACAGGTTTTTGTAAATAATAATTAATAAAAAAAAATCCTTCACTAATTAATCGAAAGGAACTTCGTTCCATCCGGGTGTCCCTTGACACCTCTCAAGTTTTTTTCCTCAAAAAAATAGCAGGCAAAGACACAAACATTCTCATTCAAATTATTGGTACGAAGTAGAATATTAATATTCTCACACTTATCTTGAGTGTGGCTTTCTGCAAATACACATTGGATTTAATTTGGCATAGGTTGCAAGAAATCCCCAGAAAATAAAACTGTCTTACGCATTGTAAACATGGCAGCAAATTGGCGACTTACGATCATCCTCATTGCTCGCTTCATATAAATGGAGTACTTTATTTACAAATGGGGTAATATGAAAGGTTTTTTAAGGTTATGTCATAACATCGCTGGTCTATAACAAGTCACGGTGATGGTCCTAAGGCTTGTCATATCGCATGGGAAGTGATGCTACGTGACCCTGCATTATGCATGAAAAAACTGTTTTCTACAGCCCATTCAGATAATGTCGGAAGTTCTTGTATTTATTAAAAACTCTTAAAAAAAAATTCAAGTTTAAATCTCATAAGTTTTGTTTTACAAAGCCAGTAGAACTATTTTTACCGCCGTATTTAGAAAAGTCGTTTAATGCTTACCTGAGCGCCTTGACATTAATACCTATGTGTAAATTCGAAAAAAAATCGACTTATTGTAGGTAACACAATTGAGTTACGATAGGTTTTGTAATACAGTGGTTTGTTATTATATATCTAGATTGGCCAACATAAAAAGAAAAATAAGAATAATATATACCTCTTTACCTAACGGTGGGTAAAAGTTACGTAAATGGCACAAAAAAGATTCAAATATATTTTGTAATACGTTCTTACGATACGACTTGTTCAGGATTTTTGGTGTGACAATAATAAAAAAAATATATTTTACCGTTAGTAAGCTATAAATATTGAAGTGTAAATTTTGAAAAGCAATTACATTATTTTAGTGATTTTTAAAATGAATGTATTTTTTTTGATAACGGTTTTCTCGACTAAAAACTACACATCTAAATAAAATAAAAAACACACTTTCATAGCAATACTAGATCACATATCCAAATCAGACTCTAAAAACAATTAAAGTATATTTTTTTTGTCGCGCATCAAAAAAAAGACAGCGTTCAGTCAAAGCAATAAAAACAGGCAACATATTATGAACAGGTTCTTTACAGCAGGGATTTGAATTCACCACGCCGATCCCATACGAAATAGAACCATTTATAACCGGAAAACTTTACTAACTATCCGTCTCTAAGAAGATACTATCTGAGATGTTGCTCTATGCCGATGAACAGGCCATGCGTAGCGCATTCTCACATTTGTCATTGCGAGAAACAACATTTAGGGGAGAGATGCTGCTCTCAGCTGTTTTCATATTATTTACTAAAGCGCAGTTTCCTTTTCAGAATTGTTTCCTTGTCTCTGTCAATTTGATTATGAAAAATACCAAGATAGGTACTAAAAAATGCTGTAAACACTCTATCACGTCGGGACAATTGAACGGTTAAAGTTGACATTTGGAACATAGGTTATTGTATGGAATAGCACTATGCGAGTAAAACTGCGGATCGCTTCTAGTATAGAATATGCGAATACCTAGATGTAATACAAAATTAAATAGAAATGTTGAGAAAATTGCATAAAAGGTTTAATAGGGATGTTAACACTAATCACAAATGAATATTTAGTGTCCATTTTATGATAGTTTGTATGAATAGAATTTCGAAAATTACTTTTTATAATTTAATATTAAATAAAATAATTAATAAATATAATAGTAAATATAATTAGTAAATTAAATAATAAATATTTTTGTATGGTATATAAGCATCAAATCTTTTTCTTATATCTTCAAAATAAAAGCAATTCTGAAAAATTGTTAACATCCCTATTATTTTACCTCTCAGATTGCACAAATGTTAATTTTTGAAAATACTTACCTATATCTATTCGTAACATAATATGAGGAAACAGTAAAATGGCTTGCAATAACTTTTTAAACTACATCTGACGTAAAGCAGTGAGGAATAGAAAGTACATTTCAATGCGAGTTTACAAAACGTGTTCAATTATTCGGCTCAGCACATTCGATTCAAGGAAATCTGCCATGACTCTACATACTTATTCGTTTCGAGAACTTTCGTACTCGTAACTTCGTAGCAAGCGCGATGTAGCTATTTCGTAGCAGTGACATGAGTCACATGAGATTATTGTATTTTGTTTATTAATAAAATAAGTTTAATATCGTTTAAAAAGAATACGTCTTTTTCGACTTTAGGGCTTTTAATGAGTTAGTTTTTTAAATTGGTTGATGCGCGCTACACAAAAGAGCCAAAAAGTTAAAAAAACAAAATTGTATATTATATGTTGTACAAAGCAAGCTTTTATGCGGATTGTCATCGAATCTATCTGAAGTTAGCCACCACTAAAGACATAATTTAAAAAAATCTTCAATTAGTACAAATAACAAGTCGGGTGCCTTATAATTAGTAAGTAAGCTTGTTCGTAGAAGCGTAGTGATCCACGTTAGAGGCTTTCTTTTGATAGCTGCACTTTGAAATTAAATGATACTAAATTCTATAATGCAGGCCGCCAACTTTGACTCTTTTTGTGTCCTGTGTGTGAAGTGTCTTTTGTAATTCCAAACTAACAGCTTTACACTAAATGCATATGAAAGTATTTACTTACGGTAGTTTCATAACAAATCTGTCTATCAATCTGTTTGATCTGGTTAATAATAATAAAAAATCGGCTGCACGTATTTTAACGAAATTTTTACTGGCAGATAGCTGATGATATAAGGAGTACAGTTAGGCTACTTTTATTTTAGAAATAATGATGTGTTCAGCTAAAACAAAGCCGTTACACGCCCAACTTACGTGTCTGATATTCATCCTAATTAAAAATGTGTACAAATTATTATCATACGTGAATAAGTTCTCTCAAAGTAAAATGCAATAAATCAAGTGCAGTTCACCACAATCGTATCTAACCGTCGACCACGTGTAATTCATATCCGCACAGAGTGTGCCTGAAAGTTTCAGAGATAAATGCACCGGTGGCGTGGTTTAGAGCATTATGCTTACTAAATCATAGTTCATATTAAATCTAAGCTTTAAAGCTTGTACCATTTTTAGGTATTCTATTTATGCATGGGTTTTATCTTTAAGCTCTGTAATATCTCTGAAAACAATGCCCTTCAAAGCAGAACACAGTGATGTTTGCACCGGCAGTAGAATAAAGGCGAAGGTGTGGTATTTTTCCAGGCGGACTTTGCATAGAGTCCTTCTACTACAAAACAATGTATGAACAAACACCCACAAATGCGATTTGTTTCTAAATGTACACTGGCTCACTAGTCCCTATTTCAAAGATCCAAGATGAAAATGTAATCTATATGTTAATCCAAGGTGTAAGCTAACATATCAAATTTCGTCGAAACCAATTTAACCGTTAGAGGTTGCGTGATTTAGCAACAAATACCCATATTAATATCGACGTTAGAAAGGCAAAAATGACTAAGCGACAAGTTGGGTGATATTGAGTTATATGCACAATTAAAATCAGTAAAAAAATCCGCGTCGATTGGTCTAACTCTCATCCCGCAAGGGAAACGGGACAATGTAATTATGTACCTAATTACAACATTACAGATTTTAAATTATAACAGTAATGTCTTTTTGTCTTTGAGTTACGGCTTCTCTAGTTGAAGTTACGGTTGGTGTGGTCTAGTCGGGAGAATGGCGACCGGCCGATCCGGAGTCGTGAGAGAGTCGGCCGTGAGATTCGAATCGGCCGATGGTTCGAATATCACGCGCTCCACTGGTTTTTTGAAGTCATGTGCGTAATGTCGCCAACTAAAAAAACGGCGAAGGAAACCAACATGTATCTAGAATATTTTTAGGTCATACGTCCGCACTGGGCCAGCGTGGTGGTTTATTTTCTTGACTCTCTCCTTGCGAGTGCCCAGAATTCCAGCAGTGGAAAGATTTAGTGGGTTATGTTTTGTCTTTAAATGTTATATAATGCAAATGCTTGAGAAATGCTACAATGAGAAGAGAACCTTAGGACTACTTTACGATAATAATATCGGGGATAAACCTTTGGGTTTATTTATTACAGCGTGAATGTATGGGAGTTCAAATAAAGGCGTAACCCATTGATCATTCCTGTACGTAGCTCCTAGACGGGGAAGGAGATTAAAAGCCTATCGTGTATATTGTATTTTGTGAACCTTACTCAATGTTTCATAGAATATACAACGATGTTTGCATGGATATTTCCAAGTCCTTAGACAAATGAATATTCCTCTTTGAACTTTACCTAAGTGACTTTAAAAATTAAAACTCTTTTACAATATGCTAGTAAAAGTTAAACTTCACGCAACACTGTACCGTAGCTAATTTATACAGCTCTACTTTCGTCTAAGCAAACATTTTATAATTTAGATATGAACTACACTCTTAGGTACTCGTACTATCTAACTAACTACGCAGGTAGCGTGGGAATCGATCTTGTCATAATTTGTTGCCATTGTAAAGTACAAGAACGACAACATTTAAAAAGTTAGGTCTACAATTTACTGCTCATTACTTACAATTTAATTTAGTGTTTAACTGTAATATTTCTGTTTTTGTGTCACAATAAAAAGTTATCTATGTATCTTATTTTTCGCATTCCTGAATTCTGGTTTGTTCGGGCAAGATCAGTGAAATTATAGGCGAACCTATAAGCAATTTGAGGGACATAGGTAGGTCTCTCAAATGTTTATAACTATGTTGGTTAATTTGAGTCACTATCTTTTGAGCTAAACTCGTGAAATGCTATCTTAATATAGGAATATAGATATGAATATAGGTTTGAGATGCCCATGCACTCAAAATATGTTAAAATAACATGATAAAAAGAATTACGTTAATTCTTAGTAACAGTAGTAGATCCATGAAAGTTGATAGTTACCCATCTATGTTTTATTATCCTGACTGACTGACTTCATGGTTCAGCATGAGATGACTTTGCTCTCCGAGCCATAGATCGAGACTTACCGTGAACGTGGCGTGACCATAGAAGTATGATAAGTTTATTAGCCATTTAAAATTATATACATATTTGTATTACATCAGGTACCTGACTCCATATAAAAACTTGGCATAGTTTGGGGCTAGATGGTAAGTGTATGAAAGATGTCATTTAAGATTTATTACAATCTTATTAAGATTTACTTAATATCCTATATCATTTATAACTTAACATTAATGTTGAATTCTTGGCAGAGTGCAACTGGGGAAGTACCACACCTTTTCCAGTTATTCTACCGCCAAGCAGTAATGTGCAAACATTACTGTGTTCCGGTTTGAAGGACAATTTTTCCAGAGAAATTACAGGACTTAGAGATATAACATCTTAGCTATCTGGGTGACGAGTGCAGTGCAGTGCTAGGTAATGGTTTTGACTCTTCATGTTCCAATAACTGCATGTCACTATGCTGTTATGTGGCAGGCATGTTGCTTACCATCAGCCACATGTCTTAATCATCTCGTCACTCTTTAATTAAAAAAAAAATAAATGCGAAAGTTTGGATGCTTGTTGCTCAATCACGTCGGAATGCCTGAACGGATCGGGTTAAAATTTGGGAACAAAGTTAGATTATAGTCTGAAATAGCATTCTTTATCTAAAGTATCTAAAGAAATAGCACTTATGTTACTTTTTATTAAAATCGCAGGACACTGCAATTTATTAATATTATAGCCCTGAAATTATAATGTAGTAGATATAACAGTTCACACTGCGCTGAGCAGTTAGCTCCAAACACCTACAGTAAAGTAACGATTTATAGTATCATAGTCAGTTACGATGTAATCTTTATAATCATGAATAAATCGGATTCTTAATGCGGAAATGTTTAATTACCAACCTTGTTAAATTAATAATTATTTAAGTTTTGACAGCATTCAAATAACAAACATCCAATTTAGAATTATATTTACTCGGAAGTCAGACTCGCGAATAAGGAAATTAATTGATACATCAACAAATTAAACATTGTGTGTACTTTTATTTATAAATAAATAATGAATAGACGTTGTTTTGATTGTGAATGTGATATTTATACATTTTTTTGTTATAAGTGTCAAACCTTCAGTGCGCACACTTGCCCCACATCACTCTAAATGTATTTTTTTTAAATAAAGAGTGACGAGACGATCAGGACATGTGAATCAGGAATGTTCCCACTACTGGGACTCGGGGTCTTCCCTCGCAAGGCGAGACTGAACGTCATAATCCACCATGCTGGCCCAGTGCGAGTTGGCGGATGACATATGCCTTCGAAAGATTCTAAGTACATGTCAGTTTCCTCACGATGTTATCTTTCACCTTATTAAGCGGCATTATGTATCTACATGACTTCGAAAAGACAGTGGTGCACGTGGGATTTGAACCCGGGGACTCCGGATCGGCAGTCGCCGTTCTCCCGACCAGACCAGCCGTAACTTAACCGTTACCAAGCGGAGCTATCACGTACACAAAAAATAAACAACTAAATTGAGAACCTGTTCCTTTTTAAAGTCAGTAAAAAAAATTAGCGAAATTAAAAACTATATTTTTTCTTTCACACAAGCAGGTTTTCTGAACACGCCTCGTTCTCTACGTGGGTAAATCTGGGAGTCTAAAATAACCGATATCAGAATAATCCAGCTATTCGTTTAGTTCAGAAATTATGAGGATTAGCATAATGGCGGCAGATTCAGGTCGTTGCCTTTAGATCTGAGCGTAACATTTTGTCAGTGTCCTTGATATGGGGGGACGTGTTACGAATGCCGGCTAAATGTCACTGAAGGCTGCGGCGGCAGCGTAAAGCTATTGACGCGCTCTGCGTCAGTAACGCTAAGCCGTAATCCTCATGAAGCTAATAGAAACTAACAGCTATAGCTGATGACTAGGGTACAATATTCTGGAGCAACCGTGGATTTACGTTTGCTCAAATGAAAGATAATATACTCGTACGTACCTCTAGATAAATATGCGTTTGGAGGAGTGCAAAATACTAAGGTACTTAAAAAAGTAAGACATTAAATGAGAATGAGACATGAAACCGAGTCCGTGTAAAAAGCTTTTTCAATTAGCTGATTGCGTATGCTTCCTACCTACCTGTATGGTGTATGGATAATCGGCTAAAACGAAATTTAATTCTTACATAGTCACATCTTACAACGATGTTATTTTCAGTTATTTTTTCGCCGTTCTACCGAGTCAAGAGCTTCGAGCTGGTACTTTGCCGATCCTTCCCTTAGGTGGCAGCAGTATTCCACACACGAACGAACTTGATATAGAGCAAGTATTTGATTCGCTGTGAAATACTGCTGGACCCTACTGAGAACACCAAGCTTTTTCCCAGCTACGAGTAATTTTGCTTTCGACTCCAGGTAACCACCGTAATTTAAAGTCGGGCTAAGGGTCAGTCCTAGAAGGTCCAAGTGGCCTACCAATTGTACAGGCACATTTCGGAAAGTTGGAGTTAGTGTGAAGGGAGACTTATTTGCGGAGAAAAAGCATGTCTGGGTTTTATTTGCGTTGAATTGTGTTCGATTCTCATCACCCCATTTCCTATTATTAAAACGATTTAAAAATTTTATGAATAATGCAAAAGTTTGCATGGTTGAATGTTTCTAGCTCAATCATGTTGTAAGAACTGAACGGATCAGTCGGAAATTTCGGAACATAGATAATAATAGTCTGTAATAACACAAAGGCCACTTTTTATTGTTGGGAAATTACGGACACTGAAACCATGTAGGCGAAATCACAAGACACTGCTAGTGAACCCACATAAGTGTAAAAGTTTCAGGAAAACAAAATTATGAATTGCAAAATACATGAGACTTTATATTTTAGCAATGTTAAGTTCGTCACTCTCGTCTTGACGAGATGAATATTATAACAATTGAACAATACCCACTCAGGCAGCACATTCCACAGCCTAGACGTTTTTATTACGAAAATGGGGTCAAACCTCCTTGCTCAAGTCTACATATGCCATAAGTTTCTTCCAAAAATGTCTAAACTTGTTTAACGCATTATTATTCTGGGTATTTATTTCTATTCTTTTGCTCGCAAAGTCTAATTCTAGTAAGTTTTAAAACAAAATCTTTTTCAGAGCATCTTTCAGAACATTTCAGGTAAGTTACGTATTCAAATCACTTCCTACTTTCAGTTTCTCAAATTACGACTTTGTAATACGTATAAAATTCTTCAGCAAATAAATAAATAAAAGTGTTTTCCACAGTATTCGGTACAGTTTATCGCGTTTCCATGATAGCTTCACAACAACAGGCAGGAAACGCTCATGCAGTTACGTTCTACGGGCACGCGCTCCCAAGAGGCTCACAATTCATATTGGACTTGTGAACATTTTGACGTACACACTACACGTACTACGGCCGATATTGAGGCATATTTCCAAATGAACATCGCTTCGTATTAAAAGCTTGTGGTTACTTTTACGGTTCTCTGTACTATCCGATCTGCAGTTACGTTTTAAGGCCAACGTCCAATTCCAACCAATCCAACGAAATTTGGATTGAACTCGATCTAGTAAGTAGTTATTTTTAGTATGCCATAAATATGCTATTATTAAAACATCGATCAAAGTTACGATGAACTACAAGAACTTATGTGTATTATGTTACTTGTTGCCACGGAACCCGTCGTGGGCAAATCCGACTCGTACTTGGCAGCTATTATTTATATTTTTCTATTAAAATTTTAATGCGGTTTACAGAATACATCTACTTACCAAGATTCAACAGTATAGTTCTTATACTTTCGGAAAAAGTGGCTGTGACATACGGACGGACGGACAGACAGACAAACATGACAAATCCCTAAAGGTTCCGTTCTTACGTTTTATGGAACCCTAAAAAATACTCTTTGATGCAGACGGGATTCAAAGCTAAGACTACAAGCTTAAAAGACGGGTGTTCTTGCCACCGAGTTGACAATTTCCCCGAATAAGCCCTTACTTTGTTGTAGAATCCTCTCTCTACATTAATAATATAATTAAGGAAGTACATGGCGCCCTGTGTTCTGATTCGCATAATTATATATAGAAACCTTTGATACGTAATTATTATTATTGATTTGCTAAATAATTGTGACTCTGTCGTAGGTACTGTTCAAATATAGACAATAGATGAAAATACTATGTAATAAGCTCACTGTTTGGGACAAATCGTACGAGAGAGCGTAATAAATCCCACACCCTTCCTTTTGTCTCGGCGTTAATTACAGCGTAAGGGGAATTTAGATATTTCTTGATTATATGAATGTCTCCTTAGCGGTATATTACGGAATAGTTCATTTCAGTAGTTGTTATGGAAATATAACTTTTAGGCTTTTGCGATTTGAACTCATATTTTCATGTTCATGTTTACATCACAAAGGACATAATTACGCAGAAATGTTTATTGATGAGGCGAAAATAAAAGAGAAAAAAAATAGATGAAAAAAATTTGACAGTCACAGGGGTTGCCGATAAAAATAAAAAAAAGAGTGACGAGACGAGCAGGACATGTGCCTGATAGCAAAAAACATGCCTGCTACATAACAGCACAGCGACATTCAGATATTGGAACATGAAGAGTCCAATTCATTACCTAGCACTGCACTGCTCTCGTCACCCAGAGATCTAAGATGTTATATCTCTAAGCCGATAGATATGTTGAAAACTTATAACGCAGGGTTTGATAGATCACTTTGGAAAATACGCCGATGAAACCGAAGGGCGCTGCTAGTATTTTTTTTCCAAATTCTTCGCAAAATTTTAAGACAAATTTTATTCATATATTTCACTAAAATAGACATTGTATCTCTGCTGCCGCGAAATGTTTAATTGATAAATGTTCACTTATGATTTGTTTTGTCAAAACTAACTCTAAAATTTTTGCGGGCAGATAAAAAAAATATTTTAATTTTTCTTATGAAAAGTCATAACGTGCACTGATCCCATATCGGTACGGCGCCGGTTTACGGGTTAACAATTGTAAATTTGTTGTAATTTTCTTCACAAGTACATTATTTATTTCCTCATTACTGTCATCGTCGGAAAGATATTCTTCTTCTTCGCTCTCTGAAGAACTATCTTGTATTGTTATTTATTTCTCTTGTAACGTTTTTTTATTAGATAAGTTTTTTATGTTGATTTGTTAATTATTTGGGTCTTAGTTCCGCTATTTTTGAATAAGGTTCGCTATTTTTTACCATATTCCCATTTTTGGTCGACCTCTTAAAGTAGTAAGCCGTTAAGTATGTTTAATATATTATTTTGCGGTTTCTTTTTTCGACAATCCTTCTTCAATCACAGTTTTAGCAGATTGGGCTTGGCAGTTTATCTCAGATGCACACGCTCCGAAATTAATCAAATTTGAAAGTTTCCATGGGAAAATACCCTTTAGCAAAAGTAATTATACTCGTAGATTTTTCATGAATGGTTCACAACACTAGAGTCTAGTTTAGTGACTAGATAAATATAGTTGAGAATATCTTACTTACAACATTATTTTTTAGAATACGTAGAGGCACATCGTTGCTTATTATGTGAGTTGGTTTCTTCTTCAGCCTAAAACAAAGCGGTCATACATTTTTGCTGAAAATTATCAGAAAATTACTTTACATTATCACAAAATAGAATAACATTATTGTCTAAAAATTAAATAAATAAATAATAATTGAACACGCATTAAAATTTTGGACTTACCAACAAAAGCATCTAATGAAAAATTAGATCAGCGCGGCCGCAAACGAAGAAACTCACTTCATGGTTGCACTACGTGGGCTGACAGTCCGTTTACATCTCTGATTTAGAGAGTTTACATCTTGTTAGAGATCATTTTTCCTTAGTCTTCACGTGACGTGGCGTGATCCAACGTTCCATTTTGACAGAGTTATAGAGGTGAGCGCCGTTACCCAGTGTGCGTCATTCCCCCTGGTTGCCATCGATATAAACCAATAGATGTGCTCTGAGTACCTTGAAATCGGTAATAAGCTGTGTCTCTTCGTGTAGCAGTAGTGGTTTACATACAAACATTCTACTTGACACCTAGAAACGCTAGCGGCGAGATATACTGTGGTTCTACTTATTTTAGTTGTTGAGATTAATGATAGGTAAAAACGTCCAGTGTTCACCGCTTCCTGCAACCTACTAGAACTAGACTAGAACGGAAAGAGTAAGCTCACTCTTTCCAACGATGCCAGAATTCCGTGCGTCTAAAGTTTGGGAGGGCACATCTAGTAGTTTATTACGACGCTGTTTCCCCAACGTTATACCATCTGACATTGTGGAAAATGCCTCGTTCTTGAAAAAAATCTAACGTTATCATATTCTCACACGTGTCACATGGATAACACCTTCTTAATCCATGTAAGCTGCCATTATAAAGTCCAAGCGTGAGTGCCTCGCAACAATTATACAAGCAATAATTTAGCGCGAAAGTTCACGGAGGCTGTCACGGCTCAGGCTCTTGATAAATGAGCCGAATTCCCGTCATATGGTGTGAGCTTTTTGATGAACGAGTAAACAGTTGCCGCTTATTGTTTTGTAATGTATTGTTTTTTTTTGTATTTTCGTTAGTAACTTTCCTATTTTCGTGTTTACATGGAAATTATTAATAAACCAGGAGCTTCAGCCGAGTAGTACTCTTACCTACTCGTTCCTCACCGTATCTTATCGGGAAAAAAGGAGCATATGAGTTTTTTCCAGATTATTCTACTATTTAGTCGTATAAATGCGAAAGTTTGGACGTTTGTTGCTCAATCACGTAGGACGTCTGAGCGGATCGGGTTGAAATTTGGAACTCTTTCTGGTCTGGACATTATATAAGTCCACACAACACACACAAGATAGATAGACCGCCAAGCAGTAATGTGGAAACATTACTGTGTCCCGATTTGAAGGGCAATGTTTCCAGAGAAATTACAGGGCTTAGATATATAACATCTTCGATCTCTGGGTGATGATCGCAGTGCAGTGCTAGGTAATGATTTGGACTCTTCATGATCCAATAGCTGCGTGTCACTCACTGTGCTGTTATGTGGTAGTCGTGTTGTTTACTCGTCTCGTCACTCTTTATTTAAAAAAAATAGATAGATAGATTGACTGTTTATTGCACTTAACAAGTAAACAAAGTTACAAAAATATACAAAAACTTGAAAAATAAAGTAACAATTGGCGACCTTATCGCTGAAAGCGATACACAGCACAAGGTACTTTTTTATCCCGGGAACGAGAACTACTCGGATAAAATCGTGGGACGTTGCTAGTAATGTAACATCGTATGGCATAAAATTATCATTTTTAGGGTCCCGTAGCCCAATGGCAAAATACGGGACTCATATAGATTCGTCATTCGTCGTCTGTCTGTCCGTATGTCACAGCCACTTTTCTCCGAAACTATAAGAACTATACTATTGAAACTTGGTAAGTAGATGTATTTATTTAAACAATTGTTTACTATGCTAACAGCCTAAACCTTCACGCACAGCAACCAGTATATATTTAATTAAGTATATAATATAGTACTATAAAATTCACAAACACCAATCAAATCTTACAACACAATATTGGCTACAAGCCAACTCAACACATAACATGTAGCCCTACAGCTACACACTTAAAAATCTAATTACTAGAGCGATAAACTCTCGTCGCTTATTAAAAAATAAATCAACGTCCGGCGAATAGGCGAGTAAGTCGTTGAGTAGGGCGAGGGCCTGTGCGGTGTCCGTGTCGGTGCGCGCGCGCGGCTCCTGGAAGAGTCTCCGCACGGCGTACGCGCGCGAGCAGCGCAGCCGGTCGGGGACAGCGAACGAGCAACGAGCCAAGGTCTCAGGGTTATCGATGACGCCATTCAAAAGCCGATAATAATGCACCAGTTACGCACATTTCCTCCTAGTGTGCAGAGTATTTATACCGACCATACCGACGACGAACAGAGACGGATACAAAAATGGATAGTAGCCATATAGTTTCTTATACAAGTATCGAGCAAATTTCCGTTGTACCTTTTCCAGCATTAACTTGTATTTTTCTTCGTGTGGATCCCAGACAATCGAATTGTATTCTAATTTGCTACGAACGTACGCATAGTACAAAACCACTATAGCATTCCTGTCCTGGAACCTAGCCGTCTGCCGCATGACAAATCCGAGTGATTTAAAAGCTCCTTTACAAATTCCTTTACAATGTTTTATTCTGTGAACCGCATTAAGATTTACATACAAAAAAAAAAATAGAAAAAAAGTTGGTGGTGTCCCATACTTTGAAGCAAAGTCCAGATATTTTTTCCATCAAAACCATACGCGAAGGTTATGGATGGTTATAGATAGGTCTTCAAAAATATAAAAATATTGAGGTTTCTTTTCTTAACTGAATAGTTTGCGCGAGGGACTCTTCCAAAGTGGTAAAATGTGCCACCCCTTGTAACTTCTAAGATAAGAGAATAACAAAACTAAAAAAAATTTTGATGTACATTACCATCTAAACTTTCAACGAAAATTAGTTTGTTGGTTTGAATGAGTAGATCTCATAAGTAGTTTTATTTTAATACGTCATAAATTCACTATTATTAACACACTGATTAAAGTAACAACGAACTACAAGAACTTTTATATTATGTTACTTGCTGCTATGGAAGCCTTTATGGGCAAGTCCGACTCGTACTTGACCACTTTTAAATAACTATGCTCGTTGCATTTGCAATAATTAAACTATCTCACTAGAATGGCTTTCAATGTCTAACCTCTCTAAATGTGAGAGGTTTTCCCCGAAAATGTGGAAATTAACGCATAAGAATAATAATCCGAATGGTTCCCACATTTAAATGCCAGGTGTAAAATGAGCGATAAAATTACAATAATTCATACGATATCTGCACACTCTAAATTTTGAGCATGCTATCTGAAATGCCAAGAGTGTATAATGTCTACTTATGTATGGCTAAATCGTGGTACGCATTTGAGATAAAAATATTGGCTTAAAGATTTTATACACTAGCTGACTGGCGAATCATTAATGATAATCGAGAAGCGAGGACGCCATTTTTGGTGATCATATTTGAAGAAAACAAATAAAGAAATTTGATATTAATGGGCTATTAAGTAAACTTTTTTTGCAAGCAGAGATACCATAGTCTACCACGGTACCACGTTGGCTCAGTGCCTTTTGGGAGACGGCACATGACTTCGAAAGATTCTTATAGTATGTCGGTTTCCTCACAATTCCTAGGTGTCCAGTGGCGGTTTCAATCCAGTGGTAATGAAAAAGGCGTATGAACATATTTTTTGTGACGATAGTTTAATTCTTTAGACTTTAGAGTTTACTGCTTCGATCAACCATAGAAGAGTCAAAACAGTGAACAGACAGATTTACCCACACATCAGTATCATATTACGTGGAATTTAACAAACTTTCGGCCGACATACTCGTAGCTTAACACAACCACTTTGTGATTTCTCTATCTTATCCAACCTCATGATCAATAATTAAAACAGAACCCCACAGGGTCTTTGAAGGGAACATCTCTCGGGGATCGGCTGGCTTTGTCGCTTTATAGACGAGCCTTTACTAAATAATGAATAAGGGTCACTCAAAATAGTTTTTAAAGAACTTTTTGTATATAAATGTACGAATTTAAACTCCGCGCAAAATATTGTAAATATTATACACATGCCCACAGTTAAAGCGATACATCATGCAAAGAATATCTCCTTAAAATAAAATGTTTTTTTTTAGTTAAAAAAAAATTGGCAGGTACATTTATTTTCCGTAGTGTCAAGACTCTTTGTAGAATCTGCCTGAGTAAATACCCCACATTTTTCAGTTATTGTACCACCAAACGGCATTGGGCAAACTTTATTGTATTCCAGTTTAAAAAGCAATAACTGATATTACACGGCAAAAAGATAAACTATCTTTTTCCCTGGGTGCAGAGCACAGCACAGTGCTAGAAAGTAATTGGGATTCTGTCTATTCATATAAGTATGTGTTGTTGAAGAGTTGTTATGAATAAGAGTGTTGCTTATGATGATAAGCATAACAACAATACACGTCCAGCTCGTTCCATCACTCAATTTAAAAAAAATACAAATGCTGAGATTATGAGTTTTCTTTTTGTCAAAAAATAAAACTAATCCGAAATAAACTATAACTACGACGCAATATTGCAGCGACTTCTTACTTTTCTTCCAAATTCTAAATAGTTTGCCAGAGGCGTAAGTTTCAACTGGGCTCTCCTAACTTTCAGCCAATTTGAAGAGTTGGCGACGTGTTTGGAAAAATCCAGACATAGATTCCCTCGTCTTTGATAAATAAATGATCGTACGAGACGTAGTTACAACTTTCCGTCTGGCATTTTTCATTTCTTCTTAATGTTCGACATTTTAAAATGTGATCATTGATATTGAAATATTTTCCCTATCTTTATCGCGAACAAAAATGATCTAAAAACTTAAATTTATTACAAAAATTAACGGCTTATTTTTTCCAGACAAAAACAGATAATTGTTTTAAGTAATCTCGACTTCAACCTATGGTAAAGGACATCACCACTTCACCTGTAAAATACAAATGTAAAGTAACATCTGCATTAAGATGTTTTAAACACCATATACCAAGTTACGACTGATCTAGTCAGAAGAACTGGCACTGTCGATCCTGAGTCCCTAGTTCAAATCCCACGCGTACCACTGCCTTTCGAAGTCATGATTTTCATGGCACGAGTTTCAAAACAGGCCGCACGCAATGGGCCAGCTTGGTGAATCATGACCTTGATTCTCTCCTTGCGAGGGAAGACCCCAGCAGTGCGAACGTGTAATGCGCTGCTTATGAAACGCCATTTACTTTCATTATATTTTTCTCATTTTGCTACTATAAGAAAGTCTAATCAGACAGATGTATTTTTGCCCTACAATGTCACTATTGTGCTTCTCAGGCGCTTCATTCGCGTAGTTTAAAAGTAATCTACACAAAACGGGTCACCCACGACACAATTTGTAAGCGAGATTCGAGAACATTCTAAGGACGTGGTCGTGACTGGGACAAAGAGCCACAAATCTGGAGCACAACAATTTTTAAAAGTCTCCGGCAAATATCTTCTTTTGTGTGCAGGATCGTTGGAAAATAGCCCTCGCTTCATCGACCGTCCGGTGGTGCCAGAAATCAGATATAATAATACCCCAGTTAAAAATCACGGGCCAATCTATTTATCTACTACATGATAAAACAATTGATCGTTTGTATCATGTAGCGGTAGAAAAGTAGATTGAAAGAATTGATTGTTCTGAATTTCTGTACATATTAAGATAATTGACCAATCTTAATCTGAACATAAATTCAGAATAACATTCAATTTTTGTTTGATTTTAATTGTTAGGAAAAATTTCTAATTTATACTATCTTACTGAAAGATATAATAATGTATAGTTGCATCCAGTCTGTAATATATTATTATTTGTGGGAATTTTTGTTGTTTGGTTTAGCGCTGCTGGGTAGCTACACCTAGTTTAAATTATGAAGTTTCAAATTAGCAGCCAGAAGTCACATTTGATTTATTACACGAACTTAACTATTTTGACACATTTTTAGTATTAAAATTAACGTGGTTGTTACACATATTTAATTGAATAACGGGACACTCACGTATATACGGTCGGTCAATCCGACTCGAGTTTCGGCCGCGTCCGGCGGCCTTTTTCAAGGCGAGTGCACACGCGCGGTGGCTGCCCGTTTGGCACGACCGACCGTATATACGTGAGTGTCCCGTTATTCAATTAAATATATTTTGACACAGTACAAGCTTTGCTTAGTTTGGGGTTACAACGTGTAGTGTTAAGAACGTCTGACATTACTTATAATTATTATTACTAGCGTGGTTTTACCCGATTTCGATTTCGATGCGATTGAGATGTCTCAATTCAATCTGTGCTGCCGTTGCGACGTGATTGAGCAACAAACATCCAAACTTTGACATGTATAGTATTAGTGTGAAGTAACTTAATAAAATATAAAGAAAATAGTGAGGAAGGCGGGTAAAACCACGGGCACCGTTAGTAATGGTAATTATACGGCAGCACAGATTGGATTGAGACATCTCAATCGCATCGAAATCGAAATCGGGTAAAGACATCTCAATCCAATCTGTGCTGCCGTTGCGACGTGATTGAGCAACACACATAAAAACTTTGACATTTATAGTATTAGTGTGAAGTAACTTAACAAGAGCAGTACACTATAATCGAGTCGGATTGACCGACCGTATATACGTGTGTCCCGTTATTCAATTAAACATATAAACCGAGGGTAGCAATTATTTTACAGTTTACATTATTTAATAAAGTTTCCTTTGTAGACTAAATACCTACCTAAATATAGTTAAATCAGTTAGCTTTAGCGTTATAATAATCAATTTGTAAACGTTACAATGTAAAAGTGTTATAAACACACGAATATAAACGTTAGATTGTAATATTTTGTGATATTTGAGGTAAGTGTTGGAACGTGGTAACACAGGTTTTATTGCGGGTGATGGTGGGTGCGCTTTGGTAATATCTTGTTTATAGAGCTTTTATGTGCTTGTTGACCGTTCGGGTTTGAGAGTGAAGCTTCGATGCATTGCTCCTTTGTTCAGTATTAAACTGGGAGCTCTTACATTGTGGTTTTCTTTTTGGAATGCAACGCGAGTTTGCTTTTATTTGCATGGAACTAAGTTTTGCTCGTGGTGAAACAACTTTTGTTTTAATATGAAGTTGTAGTAAGTAAAGAGTATTTTCTTCCTTAACTGTGATGAAACTGTTGTCATATACTACAATTTAACGTTTTTGTTCGCTTCACGTATTTTTAATTATAATTCTTGGGTATTAAAAAAAGTCACACATATTTGTAGGTACCTAATAAAGTATTAAATAAAATCGCAATTTCTCTGATATAAGACTGAAAGCTCAGTTAAGTAATCAACCAGCACAACAACCAAATCGATTAAGTTGTTTTGTTATTTTTAGATAGTTGAATTTGAAAATAATAATAAAAATAAAAATTTATTTGTAACAAAAGAAATTACATTTGATAAATTTACATGAAATGTTACATCAACTAAATTAAATAATAATACATAGGAAATTTATCATTTTTTGTGAAGTTTCTAGATGAAAATGATACATGGAAATTTAAATTTTTGACATATTTTTGTAAGTGTCACACACAAAGAGTTTACATATACTACGTATAGAGTTGATGTTCCGCACGGTTCCTTTGTGTCAATCGTAAGCAGATGACGTACATCGAAGCATACTTTACGTGTTTTATTGTAGTGGTAGGACTCCTAGCAGAGTCCGTCTGGGGAAGTACCACACCTTAGCCAGTTATTCTACCGCTAAACAGTAATGTGAAAACATTACTGTGTTCCGGTTTGAAGGGCACTGTTTCCAGAGAAATTACAGGGCTTAGAGATATAACATCTTAGATCTCTGGGTGATAAGCGCAGTGTAGTACTAGGTAATGATTTAGACTCTTCATGTTCCAATAGCTGCGTGTCACTGTGCTGTTATGTGGCAGGCATGTTTCTACCCGTGCTTTCGGTGTAAAGCGTTTGTGCCAACTCTATCCTTTGTGTCAATTGTAAGCACATGACGTGCATAATTTCTATGGTAACAAAGTGATGTGCCGTTACCAAAGTATGACACTTCCACAAGTGTTGCAATGCTTGCTGTGAATATGTTATATTGACATAAATTATAAAGACAAAAAGGTTTGAAATAAATTATTAGTGTTTTAAGGTTAACTTTTACCTAAGCCATTACGACCGAAATTAAAGTTTGGAAGTGTACAAAGTGTAGAAATGTAGAAAGTGTAGAATTGTCATGAAGATGATGTTGATGATGATAAGGAGAACTTTGTCCTTTAGTGCAACTAATTAAACGGAAAATAAATGCCCATCATTATCAGGAAAACACATTGTTTTAGTGTTTAGAAATAAATTTATACAATTAATTCTACTTGCCAGATCCCATTGATCTGATTGCGGTAACACGATAGTCGACAAATACGAGAGAGTAATGAATAAATCTAAATAAATGTATGAACTATACCAATTAGCTCAGGAAGTCCAATTTATTACACTAGTTTTATCAAATACAGGGCACAGACCGTGGTTTGATGGTAGAGCGAGTCTCTTATTTAGATATTTCGATGCAGTTTCATTGGTACTCCATGTTCACGGGTAAGTTGGTGAGAGTTGACAAAAAAAAATACTACTTTTATTACCTAGGTGCGTTTTTTTCTTTTTGAGACCATTATATTTTTTGTTTGTCGAATTTGGACGAAAATCTCGACAATTACTGTATATCGTTTTTTTTGTTAGTTGATACACAGGTTTGATTTGACGCGTATTTTTCAGGATTCCAACTTATTACTTGTAATTGTTTACCGACTACCCTAGTAAATTTAAGCTCTGGAGTATCTGTTTTTTTCAGGATTTCTTATCCGATTATAGGAATGAGGGTTGGGTAGTGTTTTTGCCCATCGATATAATAATAACAAATCTGGGAATTCGTGTAAAAGCCGAAGAATTTTTCGCATACACCAAAATTAAAGGTCATTAATTTTGGTGTATGCGAATCGATTAAGTAAGATTTAAAAATTTGTAAATTAAATTTAAATTTAATCATAATAATTGGTTTTTGTAACAACGCCGAATACAGTTAAACATCACGGATTATCTCGGACACAGCTTGTAGAGAACAATTTTGATCAACATCACCAGTCAATGTTAAATAATTATTATTCGATAGCCAATTTAATTGTTCAATGGATTCCGACTCTACAGTTACTATGTTCTTTTATTAGAATATATTTTATTCTCTGCAATAGTAGAATTTACTTAATTAATTAATTTATTTTTTAGTAATTCAATAACATAGTGTAGAATTCTAGACCACCAGAATGTAATGCATTTGAAAAGTGAAAAGAGTATGCGTAAATGCATTTCCCCCGCTAGCGAAAAAAAGATAAGTCAAATATACCTACTAGATACTTTAGTATAATTTATGATCATCCACAATCACACGTACAGTTAGTTATGCGAAGTTTTCTGCTATGTAAAAATCTCTAAATGTGAGAATGGTTGTTACGTAACTTTAAATCGATACACATCCTAAAAGGTCAGCCAAATCGAAAAACGTCGAGAGAAATCTAAAATTTATTTTTAAATACCTATACCCCTCTTAACATAGTTTATTGACTTTGATTTTCTTAATTTAGACAATATGGCGTCCGGTAGTCGCTATGTTGAATTTTCTCGTACACTAATGTCATGTCTTTAGTGTCACTCGCCAGACTAAGAGGAATCGGTTGAGGTGTGAATCATAAAAATCGGCTCAGGCCTTTGGTCGGTATAGTGTTTCAGAGGACAGGCATACATAGACTGATAAACACATTACTACTCCTTTGCATGGCGTTGTTGGGTAATTACATAAATAATAATTTAATGACTAAAATAGTTTTAGATTACAATGCCGAATACAGTGAAACATTAAAACTTAAAACCACCTTTTTCCTAGAGAATTACGAGTATAAATTAAATTGCTTCCGATCACCTATTATGTGACGTCTGGCAATGAGTTCCTTCCACTCGCGGGGGATTTGCCAAGACTGCATCCAATTTACCCGCAGCATCTCGATGTAATTGCTACACAAATGGAATACAGAATTCCACGATCGCTATTTGGCAAGTCGGGGAATCGAATGAGAGTGTATTAAAGTCAAACAGACATCCACTACAAAGTTATGTTTACTTCCTGCTTCCTGGCTGGTTACACGCTGACTGGCTGTAGATACATGTCGAGTATAAAAATACAAGTTATTTGAGCATACATTTGTTTTTAACCGACTTCAAAAAAGGAGGAGGTTCTTAATACGGTTGTATCTCGTATGTTACGCGATAGAGCCTCCAATTTTGATCCGATTTTGATTGTTATTTTTTGTACGGTTCGTCAGAGGTGGTCTCATATAGATTTTATCGAAATCAGTGGGGCGGTTTTAGAAATCTGACAAAAAACTAAAATTTGCTTTCATATATTTAGACGACGCAGTGATAGATTCTTTTGGAATTTGGTCGAGCGTCTGAGTTTCATTTACATAGAAGTCAGTTTTTGTTCTTACGGAGAAAATATGGCTGAAGTTATCCATAGTTATACATAGAAAAATGATGTGGTGACGTGTATCCGTCACCGTCACTTCTAGAATGCATATATAAATACACACACACACACAAACACACACACACACAAACACACACACACACACACACACACCCACAAACACTTTTTTAATGGGAAACAATATGTAAGTATGTACTTTATCGTATTTTCGTCCGAAAACTAACCTAGTCCCCGTATTACAAAATCAAGTTTGCTTTTAATGTAAGTTTGATGTCACAACCGACAAATCTTTTTTTACTTTCTAACTTTTATTTACTGATTTGGATTTTCCCAAGAATTGGGCCCATTTTTGGGTCGTGCAAGTCTTAGTAGATGTATGAGTACAGTGGGTCATGAGACTACTATTAAAGTTGGTTTCATAATTTAATGTACGCAACTTTTTACATCCATTTTTCCGTTCAAGTAAATTATGATGCCGTCTAAAAAAGGTCAGATAATTAAAACAAAATCTGTGTCCCATGAGACCTCAGCAAACTTAATACATTGCTAACCCACGACGCAGGTGTAAAGGATACCGCAGTATTTTTACTGTAAAGTATGAGATACTTTTTGTATGAACAATTTTGTGATAGAATCAGAAACCTTCAAAATTAGTTACACTGATAAATGAGAAAAATAGGTAGGTATTTACCTACTGAGTGACTAACGGCCTATTTATACTAAATAATTAGACTAATAGAAACTAAACTAATGGACCAATGCAGGCTTTAAGATAACTCAAATGTTAAAATCCGTTCGACACTCATTTTTTCAGTATACATAGTGTACCTATAGACGTGTATAGACACGAGTATACGACATCTAAAATATTTTGAATCTATTATCGAAACTATTCTTGTGTCTGTTTGTATTCTAGATTTTAGTTATTAAGTTGCTAAAGTACGGTGTCGCAGTAAATAAGAAACGAAACCTAAAATATACTCGATAACCGATTCAAAATCTTCGAGATGTCAGATAATTTAAGAGCGGCTCACGGAATGAAAATAATTTCTGAATCGAAGATCCGTGTCAGCTAATCTAGTCAGCCGTGGATCTGGGATTCATCGCCTGACAAAAAGTAATAAAGGTCTATTAAGCCCACGGTTCTCATTGAGGAATAGCCGATAAATTTTTAGGCATCCCTAATTTTGCGGTCCTTCACTTCACGCAATAACTTCCAACCCGCGGTTTCGTCTTTTATTTTTATATTCTATAATTTTGAACTTTCTGACAAGGGTTCAACTGAGCAGAAAATGCTTACCTATAAAAAAAAAACAGGTGTAATAGGCACGGTGATTAAAAACATATATTATTACGTCATTTAAATTAATGAAAATTATTGAACACGTATTTTTTCTTTTGTTTCACAAACAAATGACGATTGAGTGTCGAACGACATCACGTCTGATACGATTTTTGTGTATATTTTTTTTTATAATTTAGAGTGACAAGACGAGTTGGACATGTGCCTGATGGTAAGCAAAATGCCAGCCACATAACAGCACAGTGACACGCAGCTATTGGAACATGAAGAGTCCAAATAATTACCTAGCACTACGAGCGCAGTGGCTCGTCACCCAGAGATCTAAGATATTACATCTCTAAGACCTGTAATTTCTCTGGTAACATTGCCCTTCAAACCGGAACACAGTAATGTTTGCACATTACTGCTTGGCGGTAGAATAACTGGCAAAGGTGTGGTACATCCCCAGGCGGACTCTGCTAAGAGTCCTACCACTACATAAACGTGACGTCACAACTCACCCACTCCGAAAGTTTGATGACCTATGTCTTTGTCAATTTTTAATAATTTGACAAAACAAAAAATATTTCTCCATTATGTTTCCAAAATCTACCAGACAGACTAATTAAAATGGTAGATATATTTATGTTTGACTCGGTCATCATCCCAATTGTTGAAATGCTTTTAAAAACGAATCTTTCCCCCCATAATCGAATTTCTATTCTATTTAACCGATTTCAAAAAGTAGGTTCCAATTCAGTGGTATGTTTTCTTGTATGTTACTGATTATACTTAAGAAGCGGCTCCATAACTTTTTTATCACTTTCGGTGCACCGGTTTCTTAAATATCAACACAATTTAAAATTTGCTTACCTTTACGACGTATTTCTACTGCCTCTCTGTTTCATTATAACAGTGAGTTTAGTTGATATCTCATAAAACATGGTATTTTGTTGAGTATCTGAGTTTAATTTTGAACTGAAAGTCAGGTTTTGTTTTTTCGCAGAAAATTTAATTATTTTGTAGTAAAATTGGTATAATTAGCCTGGAGTACAATGGTAACAGACTTCATATTTATTGACATTATTTATTTAGTTACATTTTGACTGAAAAATTTAGTAAAACTTAAACGGAAAGGATGCAACGACTTCACCATTGTTAAAAAATTCTAAATCTGGAACATACCCCCAAAGTTGCTAGCTTATCGGTTTTGTATTGGATACATTTCGTGTAGTGTGCAGCTAATATGTACGATCTAACAACACCTTGCCTTTTTTTCATCTGTTTCAGAGCTACGTGGGAACGACCACATACACTTACCAACACACAGACTTTCATCTTAATAATGTTAGTGTAATACTTAATAATAACGTTCCGAAATCAATTCCGGGGTGAATGCCCTCATTGCCACGCCACGTCCTGAAAAAGTCGTAAAATGATTACGGCCGCCGCAAAGTGACAGTTGATAGCTACCCAAAATTTGGTTGAACAATCTGCTAAGATTCAGCCCTTTTATGGAAGCGAAATGAGGTCAGCAAGACCGGTGTGAAGTTGGCAGCCAAAAGTTTCTGCCATATTATCCGACCAAATTGAAATGGTATTTTTTATGAAATTTGCTAAAATCGATAAATCTTATGCTGATGCCTTAAACCAAAAAAGAAAATGGTGAGACGTGATATATAAAACCTTATAATCCTCCGAAACAAACCAAATTAACTATATTAACACGCAAACACAGAGGATTGCCAGTAACGCTTTCTTTAGCCGATTACTACCTGCCGGCCCCTAAAATTTAATACACTTGTTTACTAATTTTATTAACAAATGTATGCGTAACAAACTAAACATAATCAGAATGCGGCTAAAAGGTTTCTACACCCAGAAATTGCCATCTGAAATTGCTCGGGTACAGAAATCTTAGGAGGAAAAGTTGGCTGCTGGCTTATCGTGACCTCCCACAGCTGAAACTAGCCAGAAATCTTATCATTTCATCTAGATCTATACATATACTATCCAAATAAATCAACAAAGATAAGGCTTTATACCGCTTTAACCCTAAACCTGCCGCACGAACATGATTGGTGAAAAGCTTGACTCTAAGACGCAACATGCTCGATTACGACCTGTAGGCCCCTGAAATACTGAAGTTTTAGTATTATTCCAATAGAATGATACCTATTCTACCTGAAAACATAGTGAGAATGTGGCTAAACGATTCCTTAACCTTCAAATCAGTTCATAAAGAATAAACGAAATTTTTATTCGCCAAGTCCACGTTTCTTTCAATACGGCGACCTGACGGCCCCTGAAATTCTGAAATATTGTGTAATATTATTGTAGCCTGTTTCATGTGTTATCAAATAAACATAGTCAAAATGCGGCTAAAAGGTTTCTACACCCAGAAATTGCCATCTGAAATTGCTCGGGTACAGAAATCTTAGGAGGAAAAGTTGGCTGCTGGCTTATCGTGACCTCCCACAGCTGAAACTAGCCAGAAATCTTATCATTTCATCTAGATCTATACATATACTATCCAAATAAATCAACAAAGATAAGGCTTTATACCGCTTTAACCCTAAACCTGCCGCACGAACATGATTGGTGAAAAAGCTTGACTCTAAGACGCAACATGCTCGATTACGACCTGTAGGCCCCTGAAATACTGAAGTTTTTAGTATTATTCCAATAGAATGATACCTATTCTACCTGAAAAACATAGTGAGAATGTGGCTAAACGATTCCTTAACCTTCAAATCAGTTCATGAAGAATAAACGAAATTTTTATTCGCCAAGTCCACGTTTCTTTCAATACGGCGACCTGACGGCCCCTGAAATTCTGAAATATTGTGTAATATTATTGTAGCCTGTTTCATGTGTTATCAAATAAACATAGTCAAAATGCGGCTAAAAGGTTTCTACACCCAGAAATTGCCATCTGAAATTGCTCGGGTACAGAAATCTTAGGAGGAAAAGTTGGCTGCTGGCTTATCGTGACCTCCCACAGCTGAAACTAGCCAGAAATCTTATCATTTCATCTAGATCTATACATATACTATCCAAATAAGTCAACAAAGATAAGGCTTTATACCGCTTAAACCCTAAACCTGCCGCACGAACATGATTGGTGAAAATGCTTGACTCTAAGACGCACCATGCTCGATTACGACCTGTAGGCCCCTGAAATACTAAAGTTTTTAATATTATTCCAATAGAATGATACCTATTCTACCAGAAAAACATAGTGAGAATGTGGCTAAACGATTCCTTAACCTTCAAATCAGGTCATGAAAAATTAACGAAATTTTTATTCGCCAAGTCCACGTTTCTTTCATTACTGCGACCTGACGGCCCTGAAATTCTAAAATATTTTGTATTATTATTGTAGCCTGTTTCATGTGTTATTATCAAATAAACATAGTCAGAATGCGGCTAAAAGGTTTCTACACCCAGAAATTGCCATCTGAAATTGCTCGGGTACAGAAATCTTAGGAGGAAAAGTAGGCTGCTGGCTTATCGTGACCTCCCACAGCTGAAACTAGCCAGAAATCTTATTATTTCATCTAGATCTATACATATACTATCCAAATAAGTCAACAAAGATAAGGCTTTATACCGCTTAAACCCTAAACCTGCCGCACGAACATGATTGGTGAAAATGCTTGACTCTAAGACGCACCATGCTCGATTACGACCTGTAGGCCCCTGAAATACTAAAGTTTTTAATATTATTCCAATAGAATGATACCTATTCTACCAGAAAAACATAGTGAGAATGTGGCTAAACGATTCCTTAACCTTCAAATCAGTTCATGAAAAATGAACGAAATTTTTATTCGCCAAGTCCACGTTTCTTTCATTACTGCGACCTGACGGCCCCTGAAATTCTAAAATATTTTGTACTAGTGGCCCGCCCCGGCTTCGCACGGGTACATACACACACACACCCTTTTTTTGTATTGGGTTTAAAAAAAAGTAAAATTATAAAGGGAGTTTGAATTTTTTTTAAGATTTTTTTTATTAATGTTTTTTTGTATTTTTTATTTTAAAATTTTATACATATATAATATTATTTACAAAAAAAGCCATTAGTTTTAGTGAGTCAGAGCTTCCCTGTAAACGATATTTGAAGTAGTTTTATTTTGTGGCAGCAAAATAAATTGATTTTCAGGAGCTCCGACACGTGGGCCAACATACAGTTGGCCATGAGTGAAACATTCTTTTCGTAGGTCGATCCCTAATAATTCGAAGGTTTGGCCCTGGGACTTGTTAATAGTTAACGCGAAAGATGATTTCACCGGAAACTGAAGTCGTTTAAAAGGGATTGGCAGATCAGTTGGAATCATCGGTATCCTCGGTTTATGAGCTAGTTGACCAGTTGCTGGGCCAGTGATAAAATTTTGTTCAGCAAGCCGCTGCGAACGCTCGATACTTGACTCTCTAGCACGCGATTGCGACGCGTATTCTCTCCGACTTGCAAGGCGATTTTCAGTTTCTGATGAAGATTCCTCATTACGCCATATTTTTATTGCCCTCGCCTGGGAACTATGTTTAGAAAGTTGATATCTTGATCTTTTGGCATTTTAGGGCATTATAAAATGAAAAATAGAAGGAAATAAATAATTAAACAGGCTTTTACTAAATTTTTGCTTATTGAACTATATGAAGTACTAAGCTGTTTGAATAATTAAAATATAATATTTATTATCAGGTAAGTAGTAGGTACTTATTGAAAGAAAATTAAAAACATGGGCGTAGAAAACTACCTTTTACTAAATTTTTGCTTAAATTTTGAACAGGAATGAATACCCATAAAATACTACTATAAGCAGTTTGAAAAGTTACATTAAAATATAATATTTATAAGCAGTTTGAAAAGTTACATTAAAATATAATATTTATTATCATATACTTATTTACCTACGAAACGAATTTAAAGCGAATTCAAAAAATTTTCAAGCTAAAATCATACGATCACGCACACGACCGCTGCGTAGGAGCCGATCGCGCGAGTGAGCCGCGCGGCACTTTATTTTATTACATTGACTCGCGACACTTTTGTAGATAATGATGAGTTCTGCAAAGTCGTAGTAAATGATTTTGTTCTATCATCAATAGTTTTCGCAGCGCACGCGACGTAAGGAATTTTTCAGGTCTTTTTTTTACACCTTATGTTACATTATTGGAGATTTAGTAAGGATTCCTAATTTTTTTTTAAATATAATATAGCCTATGTTACTCGGGGATAATGTAGCTTTCCAAAGGTGAAAGAATTTTTGAAATCGGTCCAGTAGTTTCGGAGCCTATTCATTACAAATAAACAAACAAACAAATCTTTCCTCTTTATAATATTAGTATAGATTATTATTGTAGCCTGTTTCATGTGTTATCAAATAAACGTAGTCAGAATGCGGCTAAAAGGTTTCTACACCCAGAAATTGCCATCTGAAATTGCTCGGGTACAGAAATCTTAGGAGGAAAAGTAGGCTGCTGGCTTATCGTGACCTCCCACAGCTGAAACTAGCCAGAAATCTTATCATTTCATCTAGATCTATACATATACTATCTAAATAAGTCAACAAAGATCAGGCTTTATACCGCTTTAACCCTAAACCTGCCGCACGAACATTAGTGGTAAAAAAGCTTGACTCTAAGACGCAACATGCTCGATTACGACCTGTAGGCCCATGAAATACTAAAGTTTTTAATTTTATTCCAATAGAATGATACCTATTCTACCTGAATAACATAGTGAGAATGTGGCTAAACGATTCCTTAACCTTCAAATCAGTTCATGAAAAATGAACGAAATTTTTATTCGCCAAGTCCACGTTTCCTTCAATACGGCGACCTGACGGCCCCTGAAATTCTGAAATATTGTGATATATTATTGTAGCCTGTTTCATGTGTTATCAAATAAACATAGTCAGAATGCGGCTAAAAGGTTTCTACACCCAGAAATTGCCATCTGAAATTGCTCGGGTACAGAAATCTTAGGAGGAAAAGTAGGCTGCTGGCTTATCGTGACCTCCACAGCTGAAACTAGCCAGAAATCTTATTATTTCATCTAGATCTATACATATACTATCCAAATAAGTCAACAAAGATAAGGCTTTATACCGCTTTAACCCTAAACCTGCCACACGAACATGATTGGTGAAAATGCTTGACTCTAAGACGCACCATGCTCGATTACGACCTGTAGGCCCCTGAAATACTAAAGTTTTAATTTTATTCCAATAGAATGATACCTATTCTACCTGAATAACATAGTGAGAATGTGGCTAAACGATTCCTTAACCTTCAAATCAGGTCATGAAAAATTAACGAAATTTTTATTCGCCAAGTCCACGTTTCTTTCATTACTGCCTGACGGCCCTGACGGCCCCTGAAATTCTGAAATATTTTGTATTATTATTGTAGCCTGTTTCATGTGTTATCAAATAAACATAGTCAGAATGCGGCTAAAGGTTTCTACACCCAGAAATTGCCATCTGAAATTGCTCGGGTACAGAAATCTTAGGAGGAAAAGTAGGCTGCTGGCTTATCGTGACCTCCCACAGCTGAAACTAGCCAGAAATCTTATTATTTCATCTAGATCTATACATATACTATCCAAATAAGTCAACAAAGATAAGGCTTTATACCGCTTTAACCCTAAACCTGCCACACGAACATGATTGGTGAAAATGCTTGACTCTAAGACGCACCATGCTCGATTACGACCTGTAGGCCCCTGAAATACTAAAGTTTTAATTTTATTCCAATAGAATGATACCTATTCTACCTGAATAACATAGTGAGAATGTGGCTAAACGATTCCTTAACCTTCAAATCAGTTCATGAAAAATGAACGAAATTTTTATTCGCCAAGTCCACGTTTCTTTCATTACTGCGACCTGACGGCCCCTGAAATTCTAAAATATTTTGTATTATTATTGTAGCCTGTTTCATGTGTTATCAAATAAACATAGTCAGAATGCGGCTAAAAAGGTTTCTACACCCAGAAATTGCCATCTGAAATTGCTCGGGTACAGAAATCTTAGAAGGTAAAGTTGGCTTCTGGCTTATCGTGACCTGCCGCAGCTGAAACTAGCCAAAAATCTTAACATTTCATATAGGTATATACATATTCTATCCAAGTAAGTCAACAGAGATAAGACTTTATACCGCTTTAACCCTAAACCTGCCGCACGAACATTAGTGGTGAAAAAGCTTGACTCTAAGACGCAACATGCTCGATTACGACCTGTGGGCCCCTGAAATACTGAAGTTTTTAGTATTATTCCAATAGAATGATACATAGTCTACCTGAAAAACATAAAAAGAATGTGGCTAAACGATTACTTAACCTTCAAATCAGTTCATAAAAAAATAACGAAATTTTTACTCGCCAAGTCCCCGTATCCTTCAATACTGCGACCTGACGGCCCCTGAAATTCTGAAATATTGTGTAATGTTATTGTAGCCTGTTTCATGCGCTATAGAATTAACGTAGTCAGAATGCTGCTAATCAGGGGCCGTCAGGTCGCAGTATTAAAGAAAACGTGGACTAGGCGAATAAAAATTTCGTTTATTTTTCATGAACTGATTTGAAGGTTAAGGAATCGTTTAGCCACATTCTCACTATGTTTTTAAGGTAGACTATGTATCATTCTATTGGAATAATACTAAAAACTTCAGTATTTCAGGGGCCCACAGGTCGTAATCGAGCATGTTGCGTCTTAGAGTCAAGCTTTTTCACCACTGATGTTCGTGCGGCAGGTTTAGGGTTAAAGCGGTATAAAGTCTTATCTCTGTTGACTTACTTGGATAGAATATGTATATACCTATATGAAATGTTAAGATTTTTGGCTAGTTTCAGCTGCGGCAGGTCACGATAAGCCAGCAGCCAACTTTACCTTCTAAGATTTCTGTACCCGAGCAATTTCAGATGGCAATTTCTGGTTGTAGTCACCTTTTAGCCGCATTTTGACAACGTTTATTTTATAGCGCATAAAACAGGCTACAATAATATATCACAATATTTCAGAATTTCAGGGGCCGTCAGGTCGCCGTATTGAAGGAAACGTGTACTTGGCGAATAAAAATTTCGTTCATTTTTCATGAACTGATTTAAAGGTTAAGGAATCGTTTAGCCACATTCTCACTATGTTTTTCTGGTAGAATAGGTATCATTCTATTGGAATAATACTAAAAACTTCAGTATTTCAGGGTCCTACAGGTCGTAATCGAGCATGTTGCGTCTTAGAGTCAAGCTTTTTCACCAATCATGTTCGTGCGGCAGGTTTAGGGTTAAAGCGGTATAAAGCCTTATCTTTGTTGATTTATTTGGATAGTATATGTATAGATCTAGATGAAATGATAAGATTTCTGGCTAGTTTCAGCTGTGGAGGTCACGATAAGCCAGCAGCCAACTTTTTCCTCCTAAGATTTCTGTACCCGAGCAATTTCAGATGGCGATTTCTGGGTGTAGAAACCTTTTAGCCGCATTCTTATTAAGTTTTTTAGATAGCGCATGAAACAGGCTACAATAATAATACAAAATATTTTAGAATTTCAGGGGCCGTCAGGTCGCAGTATTGAAAGAAACGTGGACTTGGCGAATAAAAATTTTGTTCATTTTTCATGAACTGATTTGAAGGTTAAGGAATCGTTTAGCCACATTCTCACTATGTTTTTAAGGTAGACTATGTATCATTCTATTGGAATAATACTAAAACTTCAGTATTTCAGGGGCCCACAGGTCGTAATCGAGCATGTTGCGTCTTAGAGTCAAGCTTTTTCACCACTAATGTTCGTGCGGCAGGTTTAGGGTTAAAGCGGTATAAAGTCTTATCTCTGTTGACTTACTTGGATAGAATATGTATATACCTATATGAAATGTTAAGATTTTTGGCTAGTTTCAGCTGCGGCAGGTCACGATAAGCCAGCAGCCAACTTTACCTTCTAAGATTTCTGTACCCGAGCAATTTCAGATGGCAATTTCTGGTTGTAGTCACCTTTTAGCCGCATTTTGACAACGTTTATTTTATAGCGCATAAAACAGGCTACAATAATATATCACAATATTTCAGAATTTCAGGGGCCGTCAGGTCGCCGTATTGAAGGAAACGTGTACTTGGCGAATAAAAATTTCGTTCATTTTCATGAACTGATTTAAAGGTTAAGGAATCGTTTAGCCACATTCTCACTATGTTTTTCTGGTAGAATAGGTATCATTCTATTGGAATAATACTAAAAACTTCAGTATTTCAGGGTCCTACAGGTCGTAATCGAGCATGTTGCGTCTTAGAGTCAAGCTTTTTCACCAATCATGTTCGTGCGGCAGGTTTAGGGTTAAAGCGGTATAAAGCCTTATCTTTGTTGATTTATTTGGATAGTATATGTATAGATCTAGATGAAATGATAAGATTTCTGGCTAGTTTCAGCTGTGGAGGTCACGATAAGCCAGCAGCCAACTTTTCCTCCTAAGATTTCTGTACCCGAGCAATTTCAGATGGCGATTTCTGGGTGTAGAAACCTTTAGCCGCATTCTTATTAAGTTTTTAGATAGCGCATGAAACAGGCTACAATAATAATACAAAATATTTTAGAATTTCAGGGCCGTCAGGTCGCAGTATTGAAAGAAACGTGGACTTGGCGAATAAAAATTTCGTTAATTTTTCATGACCTGATTTGAAGGTTAAGGAATCGTTTAGCCACATTCTCACTATGTTATTCAGGTAGAATAGGTATCATTCTATTGGAATAAAATTAAAAACTTCAGTATTTCAGGGGCCTACAGGTCGTAATCGAGCATAGTGCGTCTTAGAGTCAAGCATTTTCACCAATCATGTTCGTGCGGCAGGTTTAGGGTTAAAGCGGTATAAAGCCTTATCTTTGTTGACTTATTTGGATAGTATATGTATAGATCTAGATGAAATAATAAGATTTCTGGCTAGTTTCAGCTGTGGAGGTCACGATAAGCCAGCAGCTCACTTTTCCTCCTAAGATTTCTGTACCCGAGCAATTTCAGATGGCAATTTCTGGGTGTAGAAACCTTTTAGCCGCATTCTGACTATGTTTATTTGATAACACATGAAACAGGCTACAATAATAATACAAAATATTTTAGAATTTCAGGGGCCGTCAGGTCGCAGTAATGAAAGAAACGTGGACTTGGCGAATAAAAATTTCGTTAATTTTTCATGAACTGATTTGAAGGTTAAGGAATCGTTTAGCCACATTCTCACTATGTTTTTAAGGTAGACTATGTATCATTCTATTGAATAATACTAAAACTTCAGTATTTCAGGGGCCCACAGGTCGTAATCGAGCATGTTGCGTCTTAGAGTCAAGCTTTTTCACCACTAATGTTCGTGCGGCAGGTTTAGGGTTAAAGCGGTATAAAGTCTTATCTCTGTTGACTTACTTGGATAGAATATGTATATACCTATATGAAATGTTAAGATTTTGGCTAGTTTCAGCTGCGGCAGGTCACGATAAGCCAGCAGCCAACTTTACCTTCTAAGATTTCTGTACCCGAGCAATTTCAGATGGCAATTTCTGGTTGTAGTCACCTTTTAGCCGCATTTTGACAACGTTTATTTTATAGCGCATAAAACAGGCTACAATAATATATCACAATATTTCAGAATTTCAGGGGCCGTCAGGTCGCCGTATTGAAGGAAACGTGTACTTGGCGAATAAAAATTTCGTTCATTTTTCATGAACTGATTTAAAGGTTAAGGAATCGTTTAGCCACATTTCTCACTATGTTTTCTGGTAGAATAGGTATCATTCTATTGGAATAATACTAAAACTTCAGTATTTCAGGGGCCTACAGGTCGTAATCGAGCATGTTGCGTCTTAGAGTCAAGCATTTTCACCAATCATGTTCGTGCGGCAGGTTTAGGGTTAAAGCGGTATAAAGCCTTATCTTTGTTGATTTATTTGGATAGTATATGTATAGATCTAGATGAAGTGATAAGATTTCTGGCTAGTTTCAGCTGTGGGAGGTCACGATAAGCCAGCAGCCAACTTTTCCTCCTAAGATTTCTGTACCCGAGCAATTTCAGATGGCAATTTCTGGGTGTAGAAACTTTTAGCCGCATTCTGATTATGTTTAGTTTGTTACGCATACATTTGTTAATAAAATTAGTAAACAAGTGTATTAAATTTTAGGGGCCGGCAGGTAGTAATCGGCTAAAGAAAGCGTTACTGGCAATCCTCTGTGTTAGTGTGTTAATATAGTTAATTTGGTTTGTTTCGGAGGATTATAAGGTTTTATATATCACGTCTCACCATTTTCTTTTTTGGTTTAAGGCATCAGCATAAGATTTATCGATTTTAGCAAATTTCATAAAAAATACCATTTCAATTTGGTCGGATAATATGGCAGAAACTTTTGGCTGCCAACTTCACACCGGTGTCAGCAAGTACGCTGATCAGAGATAACATTCACTGCAATTTGGTTAATTTTATTGGGCAAAGATAAGTTTGTCTACAGAATATTTGATATGGGGAAAATAGAAGGCTTTTACAGAGGAAACGGTGTTTTGGTTTCAAATACTGATATATTTTAGCAAATTTTCAGTAAATGTAACATTTTCTGCATTTCAAGTGACGATTGGACTGGAGATGATCTTAAAGAGATTGCTGTTCGCGTCTTAGCAATCCTACTAATATTATAAATGTGAAAATTTGGATGTTTGTCGCTCAGCACATTGGAACGCCTGAACAAATCGGATAGAAATTTTGTACTCTGATAGATTTTAGTTTGGAATAGCATATAGGCTACTAGGAACTACGCTGCAGAACGGTGAAATCACGGGTTAAAAAGGGGTATTTACCTACATAGTTTTTGCTTCACGTATTTAAAACATTCCTACTAACTTTTTATTTAATTTTTTTCTTAACTTTTATAGGTTTACACTAGACCGCCATCTCGTCTGATGTTAAGCGACGATGCGGTCTACGATGGAGTGTGTTTAACTAGAAGAAACTGATTTACTTTCGATTTGAAGACACCAAGATTTTAAATATCGGGAAAAACCCACTCAGGCAATTAATTACTAATTCTCACACATTTATATCATCATCATCATAATGTATTATATTTTTCTAGTTAGCTAGTGGTGGCTTACTGCTGTGGTTCTCCTTCTATTTAGATAGATAGAACTCTTTATTGCGACCCAAAAAAAATAATAATAACGGTAACAGAAAAAAAACTGTAAATCACTTATGAACTAGCGCCATAAGTGGCGGCCTTTGCTGAGAGCAATCTCTTCCACGCAACCAGCCTACCTAGTATTTACCTACTTGTCTAGACCCTGAAGTTGGCCACTAGCCTTATCCAGGCGTGACGTGCACCGTATCGAATGTTGTTGACTTTTCAAGCTAGAGAGCGCCCATTTAGATAGGATATGAGATTGTGAGTATGCTATGTTTATTAATGAGAGTTTTAAACCGTTGTAGATACGAAACAAATTCCAACAAAATCACACTTAAATAGATAGCTGTAATAGCAAGCTTTAGAAGAAATGGTCATTTTAATAAATTGAACACAACTTAAAATAACCTTGTTAAATTGAGTAAAGAAAGTATATCTTGTAAATATTCTAATACTCGAAGAATTAATAACATTAAGTTAACTTAGTGTTTACCTAAGCACTGCTTTGGCGCCTAATTTGAGAGTTTATGAAGTTTGTGATCATCAACTTTCACAGGACCTGATTATAAATTTCTAGATAAAGTTGTGCAAACTTCGGTAATTTTAAATTTAAGTAGGCTGTATTAAAATTCATAGAACGAGAAAGCTTAAGTTTACTCGAGCCGGATAATTAGTTAATGTACCTAATTAAATACACGCAAGAAATTAAAAAAAATCTGTGATTTTATTGTTTTTTAGAATAAATGGCAATATTCATCTCGACAACGCCATAAATGATAAATGTTCCCACTGCTGGCTGCTCCCACCGCTCCTATACGCATGCAGTATTACACATCAAAATATTTTTGAAACGTGTTTGTTTCTTCACGATGTTTTCCTTCACCGTTAAACCAGTGGTGATGACAACAAAACTTGTACTTGCATTTGGAAAAATACTCAAGAGGTAAAGGCGGTATTCGATAATAATTTTGATCGTGTAAGTCCTGTAGCTATAATGTTAATAAGAAAAGACTAAAAATACGTTCTATTTTAAAAATTACGATACATTTATACATACAAACTTTCGTACCCATCGATATAAACCATGAGATGTGCCCTGAGCACTTTGAAATTGGTAATAAGCTGCGTCTGTGTCTTAGATATAGCGTAACTGGTTTACAGCCGACCAATTTACTTGAATCGCTAGTCCTACTTATTTTGGTTGTTGACATCGAATGGTGATAGATATAAACGTCCGGGGTTCATTGCTTCCTGGAACCGACTAGAACGGAAAAAGTAAGCTCACTCGACGTAATTCCGTGCGCCTTAAGTTTGGGAGAGCAGATCCAATGGTTTATATCGATAATAATTTTCTATTACACTACACCCTTAATCTTTTTTTGCATTTAAAAACGACAAACTGTGACAGACAGAGTTACTATAGCATATATTATACTAGCGGCCCGTTTCGGCTTTGCTCGGATAATAACGTAGATACCAGCTGCACCGCCATCTGCCGGGCTGATTTGTGAATCTTAATCATCCAAGACCCTACCCAAACGCATACAAAAAAAATCATTCAAATCGGTCCAACCGTTTAGGAGGAGTTCAACGAAAAGTGGCATTGATTTTTATATATTTATTTAGATTACGATTTGTACGGTATTATTATTATATAGGTATATAGATATTTTTCGTGCGATGTTGTAATTAATTAGTTACACGTATGATTTGGTCGGTCCAGCCCCGTCATTTTTCCGGGATAAAAAGTAGCCTATGTGCTATTCCAGACTCAAATAAGACTAAAATATTAGTAGGATTATAAGTGCATGCATAAGCATAGGCATATCTAATTTTTGGCGTATAAAAATTAATCAAATGGCTGTAAATTGCTATCTTTGACCAGAGTACCTACATAAAGACCAAAGAATAAAAAAATATGTTCCTCACATAAATGTTTCTGTCTTAAATAGAATTCACAACGTAAGGCGCGGCAGGCTCACTATCAACTACGCTACGATACCAACAATACATAAAGCTAGTTGTACAAAAGCCCAACAAAACCAAACATACCTTGTTAAGGTCCAAAAATGCTTGTTAACAGTGTAGAACGTCTCTTGTTTCTTTGTCCCTATTGCCCAAACAAAAATGTTTTAGCACAAAAAATATCTCCAGCAATTCCCTTGTTTAGGAAATTGGTAAACAGACGTGGGGAACAAGAGATGTTTACCTTAAACGGTTTATTACGGCTTCGAACGTGTGAAATTGTGTTAGGAACGTTTCCGTAAGTTTACATAATGCTTGCACGGTTTGATGATTACCTTATTAAATGATCCAATTAGTTACTCAAATGTATTCAGTAATTGACAAACATTTCCCGTACAAAAATAGAAATAATCTTCATCAGATACTTCACAATATTTGATTACAATAAAGCTATAAATTGTATATAATGAGATGAAACCTGCATAGTACTTGAATCGTTTAGTTTTACAGAACAAATATAGCTTCATTTATTTTTCCGTTTTTACAGCAGACGATGTTAGTAATTTTCTACTTCTGTAGGTACATGGATTTTTAAGGCGGTTCTAGATGGACCAAGTCTCAGCTTTCTAAAGTGTGAAAATAAAAGTACATTATAAATGAAATTATATGTTTTTTTACATACTGTGCTTATCAACTTAATCAATGTTTGTAAAAATTAAATTGAACCCAGTAGTTGGCGTAGCTATATTCTTTTGCGGAACTTATAGTATTTGAAAAATATTACTTTCTAAAAAAACACACGCCAATATTTTAGGTAAGTACCTATATTAAGCAAAGGAAAGCATTCGAATCTCGCCGTGTTCCATTCAAGATTTTATCACTGACACTTTTTTTTCCCAAATATTCATAGTAACTATCACACGTAAATCGCTGAAGGATGCGTGGAGCATTCCCGAAAGATGCCAAATCAAAATTATGGGCACGTATATTTCCAAAACGAAAGGAAGTTTATACGAAAAGAAGATCAGAGATAAGTCGCGCGTTCTGCACAAGTATTTTAGTCGAGGAGATAGCAGACTTCAAGACTTTTAAAACCGAACGTGATAAATAAATACGTACCCCTTGGTCCCCTAGGAGGAGTCTAATGTATTGTTGGTGTTGCTTTTATCTCCAACGGGGAGAAGGAAAAGAGAGTATTATATAGTACTTGAGAAGAAAATAAATATAGCTTTTAAACTTTCCCGAATTGTACTCATATGTATTGAATACGGAACTTAATTTGTAAAATTATTTTAACTTATGTCTTAATGTTTCCGTTCCGTTACGAGAACCATGGGTTTCTCGTGACTTGGTATGGCTATTAAGTCCTGTTACATATTTTTGTTGAAGCCGTGCTGACATGCTGGCTAAACCGTGCGAATCATAATCGTGAGGTCGTAGGTTCGAATCTCACCTGCACTCTGATTATTTTTCGAAGTGCAGAATAAATGTACCTACAAGTTTGTCATCACCACTGAAGGAAACATTATGGTGAAGGAAACCATCGCGAGGAAACTGCCATGTTACAATTTTTTTTAGAGGCTATGCGTCAACCGCCAGCATTTTTGTAATCAAGGTCATAATTTACCGGACCAGACTAGTAAATTATGACCTTGGTTCTCTCCTTGCGAGAGAAGGGGCCAATTCTAGCAGTGAGAACACTTAGCAAACTGTATATTTATGACTATGCTCAATGTTTTCAAAAAATATATATTTATAGATAAGATTATAAGCCATTTGTTTTTGTAAAAGAGGCTTCCAGTTGTCCGCTTTTACTCTTGATGTATACAACGTAAAATGATATGAAACGCGTACGTAAAATATATCGAATTAATCTCAAGTTACTGTTTAATAATAGTTATAAAATTATATTAAGATTGTAAACTTACAAGAAATTCTAAAAACATTGTTTGAAAAATATGCTCGCTCTTGTACTATTGCGACCCTTAGGGAACCCTATTACACGTTTATTCAAGGCACTAAGTGTCGGAGCCTTATACTCAGGAAATTTAATGCCACCTAGCATAAAGACAACCACTTTATTACGCTACATTGTGAGCAACAATATGAAAGAGTGGGTAAGTAAATGATTTTGTAAATAAAAAACCCCAAAAACTTTTAAATTCACGCGAGTCTCTTTGAAATTATTCGAGCGATGTTACCGTTGTAGTTTAATGATCATTTCTTTTAAAGTACTTTACATACTTTCATTAACCATTTCATAAATTTACTTAACATAAAGACTGACTGACTGTAGACTGTAATTAGACTGTAATTGTTCCAATTGTTAAAAACCGGACAGGTGACGTAGCTAGTGTAAGAAATTATAGGCCCATTTCTTTAGCGACAGTTATTGCCAAACTGCTGGACGGTGTGATTGAAAGCCAGTTGCGAAATAATTTAAAGCTTCATGACGCCCAGTTCGGTTTCAGACCAGGGCTATCAACTGAAACCGCGATACTGACTCTCAAGAATACCGTCCAGTATTACACTAATAGAGGTACGCCTGTGTACGCCTGCTTTTTAGACTTGTCAAAAGCTTTTGACTTAGTCAAGTACGATAGGCTATGGCGCAAGTTGTCGGAAGATGCCGAAGTTCCTATTGAGTTCATATCACTCCTAAAATATTGGTATGGCAATCAAAGCAATTGTGTTAGGTGGGCAGGGTCGTTTTCGGACGTGTACAGGTTGGAATGTGGTGTAAGGCAAGGTGGGCTTTCTTCACCAACGCTTTTTAACTTGTACATAGACCGTCTGATTCGGGAGCTCAGCAATAGCCGTGTCGGCTGCTCTATTGATGGAGTAATTATAAACAATATCAGTTATGCGGACGACATGGTCTTGTTGAGTCCCTCGATCAGTGCCCTTAGGAGACTGATAGCTATCTGCGAGCGATATGCGGGAACTCACGGTCTCACATACAACGCCAGTAAAAGCGAGTATATGATTTTCAAAGCGGGATCTAAAACTTACGCAACAGTTCCACCGGTCACTTTGAATAGTATCACTCTTGCACGTGTATCTCAGTTTAAATACCTAGGCCATTGGGTTACTGAGGTGCTTGGAGATGATATGGATATCGAGAGAGAGCGCAGGGGTTTGTCAGTTCGAGCTAATATGCTGGCTCGTAGATTTGCTCGCTGTACGGCACAAGTAAAGATAACTCTATTTAGATCATTTTGTCAGTCCTTTTATACGTGCGGCTTATGGGTTAAATACAGCAAAAAGTCCCACAGAACCTTGCGTGTTCTCTACAACAATGCTTTCAGGGGACTGATGAGGCTGCCGCGCTTTTGCAGTTCGTCAGGGATGTTTGCTGATGCACACTTAGACGGGTTTACATCCATTATTCGAAAGCGGGTCGCATCCCTGATACGGCGTGTCCGCGGCAGCCACAACAGTTACCTGCAGTTGTTCGCCTCACGGATGGATTTGGACTGCCCAATAATGCAGCACTGGACTAGTTTGCATGTTGGGCATTCTGGACTCAAATCAAATCGTTTTTGAGATGTGTGATTGGTGCAGTTTTTGAGGCACATCTAAAATTACTTTTAATTACTAATAATTTTAATTTTGATTTGATTTTTATTGGATTTTTTTGTGTATTTTGCTGCTAAATGTGTTTAATTGTTAACTATGTTTTATTTAAGTTTTGACAGTGTAAATTATCAACAATATGGATTGAAATATCTGAAATAAATGAAATGTATGTATGTATGTATAAAAGATTAGACTGCCTACCAGAAGTCATCAATCCACATGAAAATTTAAAAATATTACTTACCTCTAAATGAATCTCGCCGATTCTAACATCTCAAAAACGGGCTAAAAGACTGGAGGAGAAAACTTCTACTTTTCATAAACAAAGATACACTCCACGAGGTATAAGCTGAGCTTTGCATTAGTGTGAGTGATCACCAATCAGGCAGGAGCGCGGTGAGACAGAATGGCGCCGCGCCTAAGGCCGGTTGTCACACCTACACTATCCATGTACACTCACACAAATGCAAAGCTCAGCTTATGCCTCGCGGAGTGTACCTGCTTATATTTTTAAAATATGTGCTCTCGTACAACAAAACTGTATTCTTGCGTATTGTGGTGAAAACCTAGACCCAATCTTCAGGCGCAAGTTGCCAAATCTCAAATTGTTGTAAAATCTCGGGTCAAGATGTTTGTGATTGTACTCTTCGACTCGACCGATTTTATGAAATTTTGGTATATTTGGTAGGTAGGTGCATGAATGAGCCCTTCAAAATTTTACAGACCCCCTACTTCCACTCTTCATTTTTTTAATAACGATTTTATTATTTTGAGCAATATTCAAATAATAATAAAAAATATAAAGTCCAACAACTATGGATTTTCAATTGTAGATTCGTCAGTTGCGCAATTGAAAACTGTATTAAACTCATTCAATACTCTAGAAGCATATTTTCGTAAACTCAGCAATGTATTCTCAAAGAAAACTTTGAGAGAACTCTTTGTGCGCGCAAAAGTTTCCGTGTACTCTATCCGCAGTTACAATAGGGCATTTCGAATCTACAACGGGTATAGTATACGAGTATGTTGCTATCCTGGTTTTATTGGAAATGTGTCCGCTACGTGTGTGGACCGCTAATGTGGGAAACCTGTGTAGTCCTTGTTCGAGATAACTGCAAAGGGGGGTACCTACAATGCAATTACCTGTTTAACTTTTATAGGAAAATACTATTGTGGTTACGTGTGCACATGATTGGGGTACTTTTGTTGTTGCGGCTATGCTAACTCTTCCATGGAGAAATTATTTAGCTGGAGAGACTAACTGACGAACTGTAACTAACTGATGGCTGTGTTTGCGTGGACGAAGGATCTGTCTGCGTAAACGGCCTAAACTTAGGTCGTGTTGAATCTAGAGCCTAGAGAGTTAAAGCTAAATAATTTAAAAAGCGCTGGACAACACGTCCATAATAAAAAGTTGAATTATCTCTTATTAGATCATTTCATCATGATGCAATTGAATTTAAAAAAAAATAACATTTAAATTGATATTCATTTGTAATTTGATTTAATTGACATGGAACTTGTATTTATTATGTCTTTGTTAATGAAATTAATTTTAATATCTTGTAATATGACATATAAAACGCTCCACACGCGAGTCCTAAAATCAGAGGAAATGACGTAAAAGTAGTGGGGAGGGTCTACATCGCACCATATGATTGGTGATTTATGGAGCGATGTAGAGTCCTCCCCACTAGTTTTACGTAATTTCCTCTGATTTTAGGGCTCGTGTGTAGAGGGTTTAACTCTACTGCTCTACTCGTTATTAACACAAAAGTATGAGTATGATATGATTCCTTGATTAAAATACTATGTCAAAAGTACTACATAACTGTCCCGGTTCTCTTCTTATATTCTTCATATGTTTCTTCAATAATCATCAACTGTTTATATAAAAACAGAACCTCAAACTATAAGCCCACTCGTTCAGGAATGTCACGAATGTACGAAGCACGAATCGCTGGCCACTGACCCGGGTAACGTTTCAAATGGGCTCGATACCTATCCCGGCGGCGCGTGACTTCACGATTACTCCACAGAATAACAATCACCTTGTTTTTTGATACACACCGAGGGGGCTTATATTGGATTAAAACGCCGGCTCATATTCCGCGGTTACCGGAAAAATGTTACGGGAAAACGTATTTTCAGTTCAAGTGGGGATTCTTGTGCGTAATTGAATTTCGCGTGCAGGCGTTTTAATTTTACCGTGTTTTGGTATCCTACTTATGTTGTAAATTATTATTTCGTGGTTTTTTAGGAGAATCCGAACGTGTATCTATCTACCTTTATTTTTTGCAATCAATTCTATACGAACCGTTCCTCCGTGAAAAGCGTGTGGTACACGTACATATTGAAAGAATTTTAGAAATCGGTCCAGTAGTTCCTGAGATTAGCGCGTTCAAATAAATAAACTTTTATAAAATAATAATTAAATAATATAAAAAACATACATAATTTATAATACTAATGTAGGTAACAGGATATTTACTACAAACATGGTACATGAAACTTTACCGATATATCAAGATCTCTTCTCGTTCCATCTATTTTTCTGATGTTTTTGTCCGAATTTAAAGTTTACAACTTAAAGAGTTAATTTTAAACTAAAATACGTTTTGTTCACATTCAAAACCATCACATTGATGTTGAATCATCTGTGTTTGAAATATCGTTCAATTTTTTTTCAAACCCCGTACTCCGTAGTAGTTGGCGCCGTCACTATCACTGCCTCATAAGTGGTCTTATCGCATATATTTCATTAGCGTAACCCTGCACATAAATCTGTATTGTAAATTATAAAGGTTCTTCCTATTTATTTATTAGTTAAATTATTATTCCACAGAGAAAATCAAAAAAATTACACAAGTTAAAATGAGAGATAATAGAGATAAATAATTTGAGCTACGACCAAAGAGAATACAGGGGATGTTTGTGGCAAAATGTATGAAAAATGAGCCCGCATTTCGTCCCTTCCGTGTCCCTTTATTACGTCAATATCCTGGGTCGGAGCAGGGTCAATTTTGTTCTATTGCAGTGCGCACCAGTTGTGAAGCTTATATTATAAATTATAATTTACTAACAGTGCCCCGCAGTTTCACCCGATCTAATTATACGTTCGCGGTATAAAAAATAGCCAATCTTACTTCTGATACTTCAAATAATAATTTGTTTACAAAGTTTCATGATGATATGTTTAGTAGTTTTCGCTTGTAATATTAGAATGATGTAAAAATAAATAAATAAATATTGGTTGGCAATTGACACACAACAACATCTGACCCCAAGCAAAGCTTCTAATATGGCGGCCAAATAGCTGATATAGTTTATTGTTATTTAGTTGTAAATACATACTTATTATACTTAGAAACACCCAGACACAGTACAAATATTTGAATTCATCACACAAATATTTGCACTGGGTTGGAATCGAACCCGGCTTCGCAGGCATAGTTACTACCCACTAAGCCACTAAGGCCAGTCCTGTGCACCTATGTGCACAGTCACCTATATTTTTATGAAAAAAGCTGCGTGCGCACTTATTTGATGTATGCGTGAATGATACAAATATACTAGCTGGGCCCAGTGCAGCGGTGTAGTCCGTGGCTTACCTAAAGTATTGAATATTTACTTGTTTTAAGCCTAGCCTAACTTATCGATCCTAATATTATAAAGCTGAAGAGATTTTTTTCTTTGAACGCGCTAATCTCAGGAACTACTAGACCAATTTAAAATATTCTTGCATTATTAGTTATGTACGTGATCCCTGAGTGATATTATGGACCACGGGTGAAGCCGGACAGACCGCTAGTTCCTTATAACATTCGCTATCTCCTAGTGAAAGTCCTGTTAAAATCGGTCCACCCGTTACAATGACAAGCAAACATTGTTTTTTTTGTAATTTATAATTACCTACTTTCATTACATCGAGTGGAGCTGACAAACTCGTATATATGCAATAGGAAAAATATACAGACGTACAGGCGGGATTCAAACCCACAACATTAAGATTGTGAAAGCGGACGTTCTAGCAACTTTTCTTAACTACTTACACTTAGCACATCTGAATTATCCATAGACCATCCGGTCCAAAGATAATCAAGATGCTCCAGCACACGACCAGTCGGAAGCGTACCCATCTATATGAATTTAGTGTGGTGTATATTCATTTTATGCGCCGGTGCTCATTGTATATTCATTTTGTGAATAAATGCTCTGCCCGTTAAAAAAACCTTTTTTAAGACAAATAAATGGGTCCTTTGATAAGTTTCGTGACCACAATCACTAAGTATTCCAAGTATACTAAAAATAACCTAACCTTGATCAGTGTTATCGCATCCGTAACCATAAGTTAAGTTCTGGAGTCGGACCGGAAAATGAATATTATTTGGTTTTCTGCCCCATACGTGCTCCGGAAATAATCTATTGCTGCTCCATATTGGCTTGACGGTAGCTTATCGGCCAGATTAGTGCAGTATGGTGCATTGATTGTTATATATGTAGGGACCCAAATAGGTATTATGTAGCGTTTTAGTTTTGTTGATTTGTGCGTTGTTGAAAATAATCACAACTCATACCCGAGCACGGAAAAAATAGAGGTCCATTTAACTTCTTCTGAAGGTGGAATATAAACTATCGGTCAAGAGAAAATATTGCCACCACCAGGAGTGATAGAATTTGTTATTCACACATTTTGATCCGTACCGTGACCGGAAATAATTTTGGGTAGTTGTTGACTAGTTTCTGTGATAGATTAAAGTATTATTAATTAGAATGTGTTAGCAATGAAAGTAAGACGTAAGTTTAACAAATTCACTTTATTTGTGCACTAATTAAAAGTTTTTACAATGCTGTGACTGGACCAGCCAGCTGTCACGATAAGAAGGGAGGAATGTGGCGTTAACGTTCCCAGCACACAACTACCACACACAATGATATTGTCCATAATATTGTCTGTGGATTATGTTACATTAACAGTATGTATTATTAATACCCTACCAAATTTAAAGGGTGTCTGCATTATCGTTTAATGAACGGATTTAAATGAAACTGAATGTGTAGTATATACATTGCCTGAATTAAGGCGTATAAAGCATATTATGCTATTTTTTACAACGTTAAAGTTAGTAGTTGTGAAGGCGCGTGTTTCGACACACGGCTCAGTTTATCTATACTAATTTTATTAATCTGAAGAATTTGTTTGTTTGAACGCTAGGATCTCGGGAACTAATGGTCCGAATCGAAAGATTCTTTTTCAATTAGTCAATTTATCGACGAAGGCTATAGGCTATACAGCATACTATCAAATAGAAGCGGAGCATGAATGTAGAATGTAACAAAAACAGGAGACAAAATTCCTTTTGGAGAGCTTTCTTACCGTGCGTTTACGTGACAGCATGTGTCTAAATTGCTTCAATAGATTATGTAAGCACTTGCAAATTTCATTTTTTTTTCTAAATCTGAGTTGGTGCGACCAATTTTCGACAGGTAGCGTAGCAGGTAACTGAAGAGGTTTTTTATTTGAATGCGATATTCTCAGGAATTACTGAACCGATTTCAAAAATTCTTTCACCGTCAGATATGTACCCTTCCCCTGTATAGATCCCGGAGGCTATAGGCTAAAAATGTAACACGGGCGAAGCCGGGGCGGACATCCAGTTTCATTTTAAAATCTATGAGAGTACTGTCAAGCGCATCTTTTATAATTAAGTATTAGTATGTCTACAATACTTCAAAATAAAATGTAAAAGACTCAGATAGATTTCTGTAACAAATTCAAGAGTATTTGAGGGATAGCTACTTCTCAATATGTTACTAGAACAGTGCAAAGTTCGTGCAAATCTTCGAAGCCACAAATCGTCGACCGCAAAGCTTCTACAGTAACAATAACAAATTGAACGCCGTCGTCGGGCTGTCGTCTGCATTATCTCTCTATAGCCCTGATCGTGGCGCCCTCATATTCTAGGATGGAGATTTACCAACTCGAGTTTTCAAGTGCATAAATTTACACATTGCTGTGAATTATGGCACCATACGGAGGTTCACACGAGGATATTTTTACGCTGCAGCTTTGTTCGCATGCCTCCAAATTGTTGCCCAAGGCCTTTCTCATAAAGGTTTCATATCAACATTTTTGTTTGTTTTTGACTTGATATGACTTTTGTAAGACATATTACCTACAAAATTGACATTATGCATAATAAGTTTCAGAAATGTTTTGACATGTTGTCTCGCGTTGATAACATGTATTTTAATTTAAATTACTTAATTAATTGAGAGTAAAAATGCTCTCTATCCACGGCAACCCATCAGTCTCAAACGTACATCTGCACGGCTTGTGACACAGAAGTATTGATACAGACTAAACTATCAAAGATGCCCAGGCTAAAGTAGATGTATCTTATACCTTTAAACGAGCAATTCTTGTAAGTATATATATATAGAATCTGAATCTCGGAAACGGCTCGAACGATTTTCATGAATCTTATACCTTTAAACGAGCAATTCTTGTAAGTATAGATATATAGAATCTGAATCTCGGAAACGGCTCGAACGAATTTCATGAATTTATGTATACAGGAGGTTTCGGGGACGATAAATCGATCTAGCCAAGTTTTATTTAAAAAAAACGCCGTTTTATGCGCGTGTTTAGACAACAAAAAACTGTTATTTAAAGATTAGAATGCCATTGTAAATTTCGCGACAGCGCGCGACAGAAAATTAGCTCAGTCGGGAAGATGGGTGGTTAAAATATGGTAGGTCCGGGTTCGAATCCAACCGGCCGCGTTCTTTTTTCAAGTTCATTTTTTTTTTAGAAAATCAGTATGTATCCAAGTAACCCTGGTAAGGTCACCCAGGTACTGTATGTCTATGAATTAGAGAATATTAGGTATTTTGTAAAGCTGAGGTAATTGAGAAGAGTTGTAATTTCAGTTTGTTAGCTTCTACAAGCCAAAATCATGCAATGCCAAAATAAAAGATTGAGCAGAGCCACTTTTTGATTGCTTACATTTGTAGGCAGACGTTATCTTAATATTAGATGGATTACTATTTTATACATTAGTGTGTTTTAAGCATAATTTCAAATGCATCAGGGGATTATCTATATAATCCGACTATACCTATACATAGTCGGATAATATAGATAAACGTAATCTTCGTTCTTGCACAGTTGGTAAAAATAAAGAACATCTTGATTTCGTTAATTAAAGTTATTTCTCATGAAAACCACATCGCTCCCATAATCTCAGTCAGATGTAGGTTTAATTCAACTGAGAAGTGTTGGAGCAATAAATTCAAGTTGTACGGACAATGCTAATCCTTTCCAACGAGGTCACACGACTAGCTGGCTTCGTTCTCTGTATCATTCGGTATTAGCGCTGTAAAAGAGAAAGTCAAGTTTTCATTCAGTTTTATAGTAATCAGTAGTACTTATTAAAGGCGTCATCACACTATTTGTTGCTGATGTTGATGTTATTCAAATGTATTATATACCAACCCGCATTGGGCCAGCGTGGTGGATTATGGCCTTGACTCTCTCCTTGCGAGAGAAAGCCTTGAGTCCCAGCAGTGGGAACATTTAGTAGGCTGTTTATGCTTATGCTGTTGATAGAGTGTATCATATCTGTTTAGACATACATCTACGTAAACAAAATGTCTCAAAATAATGAAAAATACTACCGAACGTAAATCACATTTCAAGCTAACGTTGCCTGGAAGAGATCTTAGGAGGAATAAACCTACACGCTTTTGCACAGTTTTCAAATGTATTAATACTAGCAGCGTCTGTGGCTTTGCTCTCGCAGTGTTCCCGTCATATTCCTGCAAAAGCAACATACGTTGTTCAAAGTTGTAATCTAACTCAGAATCGGAATCATTTACAGCAAAACTGTGTACAAAGGTGATGTTATAAATAAGGGATATAGAAACAACAGTTCTACCCTTTGCGGGCATGCAAAAATAAGATCTTATTGGCATGAGATTACACAAGAGCAAAATTAAAAAAAAAAAATAACCCCCGACTACCTAGGATTTGTTATCTGTACAACATTCTACTAGTCAAGCCCTTTCATTAGATACCCATATTAAGGGAGTTGTGAAAAAAAAAAGGAATTTCGCCATTTTGTGGTAGCGGCTTGTCATAGCGCAAAGTATCCTAATAGTCAAGCCCTTTCATTTGATACCCATATTGTGATAGTAGTGAAAAAATAATACAATTCGCCATTTTGTGGTGGCGGCCATTTTGGATTTAAAATTTGTTATTATGTTTGTATTTTACTGGTCAACCCCTTTCATTTGATATCCATATTGAGGTAGGAAATATTGTGAAAAAATATTTTGTCCGCCATTTTGTGGAGGCGGCCATCTTGAATCGATATTAACCAAACATAGCTAAGAACATCCGCACGGATATTTACCTTCAAATAAAAAAAAACGCATTGAAATGGGCCCATCCGTTTGAGCTCTACGGTGCTACAGACAGACACACACACACACACACACACACACACACAGACAGACAGACTTATAACACCCCTTTTTTTGGTCGGGGGTTAAAAATTATCAGAACATCTAAAAAAACTTCCGAAAATCTAAATCACAATGTTTGAAAATCTAATTTTATCCCGATCTGTTGAGCTGTTCCGACATGACTGAGCAATAAACATTCAAACATTCGCTTTAAAAAAATTACAACTTCGCATATTTGTTTAATAGTGGTAATACGACACTTGGCAGAGTCCCCCCTAGGGAATTACCACACCTTTTCCAGTTATTCTACCGCCAAGCAGTTATGTGCAAACATTAATGTGTTCCAGTTTGAAGGGCAATGTTTCAAGAGAAACTACAGGGCTTAGAGATATAACATCTTAGATCTCTGGGTGATGAGCGCAGTGCAGTACAATGATTGCTAGGTCATGATCTGGACTCTTCATGTTCCACTAGCTGCGTGTCACTGTGCTGCTATGTGGCAGGCATGTTACTTACCATCAGGCACATATAGTGCTCGTCTGTTCACCCTTTATTAAAAAAAAAACATAAGTAAGAATAGGACAAGACAAGAAGTCATTATTGAAAATCGTACGTTGCAATAAGTTTTCTTCCGGGATCACGTTTGAGGCACTGATTAGTTAATCGCTTCGCCATCCACACGAAGTTTTTGTAAAACAAAGATGTAATATTTCTAATCATTATTTCAGGTCTTTCTCAAACCACTGGGTATAAGTGGCATTTGGATGCGTGGAAAAAAACAGCTTCAGAGAGCCCTGGACAGCATTTCAAAAAATACATTAGGCAAAAAGAAAAAAGTCAAATGAGGCAAAAATTATGCTCACGAAAAAGACTTTTTGTCCCAGGGGTAAAAAGGCAAAAACAAGATAAAGATTACGGACCGGAAGCACAAGACCCTGTTGATATTGATGCAGCAGAATTGCTACGCCAGTATGATGAAAAATTGGCAGACTTGCAGAAAACTGCAGCTGAAATCTCTACAATTGAGACCGAGACCATTGGACAGCATGATAATGAGCTGTACAACTTGCATAGAAATGACCGCTTGACAGCAAGCCAATTTGGAATGGTAAAGACACAAATTAATATGACACTAATTATTTACCTATATTCTTTATGTTGTGTATTTGACGAAGGTTTTATTTCCACTAGATTTGTAAACGGAGAACTACTACACCCTGTCACAATCATGTGAAGCTAGTACTCTACAAAAAGAATTTCACAACGACTGACACAGCATATGGTGAACAAAATGAGCATGTCGCAAGAAACCTGTTCATAACTTCTTACAATAAAACTGTAAGACAGACAGGATTATTTATTGATGATGAATATGGGTTTTTAGGAGCAAGTCCGGATGGTAAATATATTTTACTAAAACATATAATTTTGACATTTATTACCAACTAACTTATGGCCCGAGACTTTTTCAGTTTTTTTTTCTCTGTAAGAACCATCCTCGTACTTCAAGGAATATTCTTAGAAAAGAATTAGCAAAATCGGTTCAGCTGCTCTCGATATTTGCGCTGGGCGACATTTTAATTTTACTGATAACAAACACTATTGTTTCAGGAGTAATTGATAGCGAACAAGCTATTATAGAAATCAAATGTTTTCCATCACTAGCCAGAACGAGTCAAGATATTGAGACTGCTGCAAAAGAAAAAAACAATTTTCCACTGCAATTTAAAGATGGTGTTTTGGTAATGAATAAAAAGCATAATTATTATTACCAGGTATGTAAATTTTGCACAGTGCTACGTGCCATCCAAGGTTTAGAATTTTTAAACCGGGGTGGTACTGTTTCTGTTATGTGCATACATGATACACACCATTAGGCACATAACATTTTTACACAATAAAGAACCTGTAAAAATATCTTTGAAATTCCCAATAATTTATTTGTTTTAGATCCAAGGACAACTACGCGTTACCAAAATGAACAAATGCTTCTTCATCGGATTTGTTTCTGTGACGCAACCTATAACTGTTGTGGAAGTCGACCGCGATGAAGAATTTATAAACACAATGGTACCAAAACTTATAGCATTTTACAAAAACTGTATTGTTCCAGAAATAATATTACGAAGGGTCCAGAAAAACTCAAAATGTAAAGAATTGAAAGAGTACATAGGTAAAATAATTTCACACACACTTATTTGTTTATAGCATACTGGATTATTACATGGATGAAAACCACATGGTGTAACTAGCCTAATATGTACATATATATTGCTTTTTTTGTTGCAGATGAATTGAGAGGCTTATCATCAACATAAAGATAATTCTATCTGGGAGGCTTATCATCAACATAAAGATAATTCTATATGGGAGGCTTATCATCAACATAAAGATAATTCTATCTGGGAGGCTTATCATCAACATAAAGATAATTCTATCTGGGAGGCTTATCATCGACATAAAGATAAATCTATCTGATTTAGCCTACTTCAGTGCAAAATCCAACCTTCGCCGACCTTGTGACCAGCATTCCACCTACAGCAATGGTTATCACCACATTCAAATCTTAAAGGAACAGAAAGGATTTTACCTGACTTGTGTTCTGTCTATGAGGATAATGTGTTCCATCTATACCATTTTTTATATAAATAAAATAATAATTATATCTGTTGTATTTTATTTGTACTTATAATTGTAAATATTTTGCTACAGCTGTCTCTATCATTTCAAGATTAAACCTAAGGCAGTATTGGTTAGGCGGTACACCCTCCGGTCTGGATGTTGTTTGTGTGGTGTATGTAGTCCCCGACACGAGTAATCTAAGTGGGGAGCTATGAGTGTTTTTTTTAAATAAAGAGTGACGAGACGAACGGGACATGTGCCTGATAGTAAGCAACATGCCTGCCACATAACAGCACAGTGACACGCAGCTATTGGAACATGAAGAGTCCAAATCATTACCTAGCCACTGCACTGCGCTCATCACCCAGAGATCTAAGATATTATATCTCTAAGCCATGTAATTTCTCTGGAAACATTGCCCTTCAAACCGGAACACAGTAATGTCGCATTACTGCTTGGCGGTAGAATAACTGGCAAAGGTGTCGTACTTTCCCAGGCGGACTCTGCTAAGAGTCCTACTACTACAAAAAGTGTGTGGAAGTGTTTGCGTTTGCTTCTTTTATAAATGTGTAAGAGAACTGAAATGATTATTTTAATTATCTTTGGTTTGCTTTACATATTTGCGTATTCCGTAAAAGCTGAGAAAAATAATTTGTTTCATACAAAAAAGAAAAACCCCGTTGGGATCTGAAACCACGTCATATCGGCTTGTACAACAAATCTGATACTTTGCCAAATGAGCCATTAAGCCTATGAGGTACGTGTCCAAAATAAGCATCACTTTCTGATGTTGCTGTATAACATGCGTGTGTGCGTGTGTAAACGTGTAAAATGTATGACAGATCAGTAAATTGACGAATATTAGCTATTGTCTTCGATTTATAATTGAAAATTAGGTCATTAGAAACATTGTATTGGTTTATATCCGCGAATTAACATTAAGTTCAAATTGGATTGCAAAATACGACGTAAAAAATATTTTTTCATAAATGACGACTTCAGCGCCATCTCTTGAGAACGTAGCGGGTTTAGCTCTCGGCCCATTCACCTTAAGTTGTTTGAGCTCGAACTATTACTTTGAAAGTAAACTACAGTTTGAACGTGCCTATAATCACTTCTAAATAAGATCTCACTGACGTTCCTTCTCAAATTAGGATGCCGTAGTAGCAATTTAACTCGGGGAAACCATTTATTGCCATAGTTAGAGAAGTTTTGTGTAATAAACTTATTAAATTCCGTCGAAGGAAAATGGGAATACTTGGAGAAACTACACGTATTTCATTTTGCTTTGTTCTCTTCAGAAGTATTACTACTTTTACTCAACTTTTTTTTTAAAGAAAAGACAGACAAAGAATGACTCTTTATTACACTTACACTATACACATAAATATAAAAAAAAAAATTGTTACAAACTTGTAAAAGTTGGTATTATTACATTAGGTAGGTGTTAGTAGAATCTTGTGGTTTTACCCCACGCAATTCTGGTTCCGGTTCAGTGGACACAAGTTTTCTACGGCTTCAACTTTTTTTTATACAATAAAAAGCATGAAATTAAATAGTTGACTATTATTACCCATGATTACTTATTTATAACATTAAAATCCGAATATTTATAGCTTTATTATTATTAGATTTTTGAGTTGTTTAACAGTAGAAAACAAATATTAGTAGTATTCAGAAAGAAAATAATATATTCATATAAGTACTCGTAGTTTAAACTGGCTAAAGTGAAATTCTGTAGAGTAAAATATTTAAAAAAATAGTTACGCATTGTTGTGTCATAAAAAAATATCAAAAATTAAAGAAATATTCCGTCTACTTTTAAATTTTGTGACCTTGAATTTTTTTTTAATATTTCTAAAATATTGACATAGATTTTAATATTTTAATGAAAATGTTGGTTTAGCAGCCAACCTTTTCTTTCACGTAATTACGCGGCAACCACGATTCACAAATAAATAGGAGAAAACAAATACCCTTGTTTGCAAATAAGCAAATAAACATAACAGTAAAATTGATTAACGTTACCTAAAATAAAGCCACGAGACATCAAGGCAAGAAAACATCGAAATCCATCATCTAATAATTCGACCCCCCGCGGGAGCATAAGTCAAAGATTCCTTCCCCTCTGTCTGCCATTTCTGGGAAAGAATTTGATTAACTTTCGCATGAGACGTGTTTGGTATTTCTCGTGTATATGTATTTTTATTGTTTCGATAAATTGTAATATCCTTCTGGGACATCGAACAGAGTTTTGATATCCGTTGTGGACCTAAACAATATTATTGATGTTTATCGAATATGTTTCCCTCGGTGTTTATTGGTCGTAATATTTCGAAAGGATGGCTTCCAGTGTAACCAATATAAATGCCTGGATTTCTTGATGTTTATTTGTAAATTCAAATATGAGTCCTACTTTTTTGTATGAAATGTATTTCGCCATTTTGTGGTGGCGGCCATTTTGGATTTGATTTTTTTTGGTGTATAGTATTTTACTAGTCAAGCCCTTTCATTTGATACCCATATTGAGGTAAGTTGTGAAGAAATATTTTGTCCGCCATTTTGTGGAGGCGGCCATCTTGAATCGATATAAACCAAACATAGCTAAGAACATCCGCACAGATATTAACCATCAAATTAAAAAAAAACGCATCGAAATCGGCCTATCCGTTTGAGCTCTACGGTGCCACAGACAGACACACACACAGACAGACAGACATCGACGTCAAACTTATAATACCCCTTTTTTTGGTCGGGGGTTAATAAAATTAGCACTAAACATTAATTTGTTAATAGTGTTAACATCCCTACTCAGAATCTTTATTGATTTTTTGCTCTCAATTACTTAACTTAATAATAACTGGTATCGATGTAGTACTTTTCTACTCCAGTAGAAAATTACCCGAATCAAAAAAAAAATACGACGAAATTACTTAAGCAATTGAAATAATACCCAGTAATCATTCAAATAAATGAAGCCCTGATACATTTGGTTTTCAAATAAAAATGCCTCCTTTGTAATTAATATCGGACAGTTAGATTGCGATTGATCACAAAGTTCTTTCATTTTGTTTGATTGACATCAATTGAGGTTATTGAATAACAAAGTTAGTTTTTGTTATAACTTTTCTATTACCTTTCAGACCCGTAATCGTCGGACGTTTTTTATTTGGTCCATTTATTTATTGTAGGAACGAATTATAGAGTGAACTTGTAAATTTAGGGTAACTCTACAAAACATGCTATAGTTTCTCAATCATCATCATTCACAACATTTTAGGCCTCTTCCTTTTTAACCCCCGACCAAAAAAAGGGGTGTTATAAGTTTGACGTCGATGTCTGTCTGTCTGTCTGTCTATCTGTCTGTCTGTCTATCTGTCTGTCTGTCTGTCTGTCTGTCTGTCTGTCTGTCTGTCTGTCTGTCTGTCTGTCTGTCTGTCTGTCTGTCTGTCTGTCTGTCTGTCTGTCTGTCTGTCTGTCTGTCTGTCTGTCTGTCTGTCTGTCTGTCTGTCTGTCTGTCTGTGTGTGTGTCTGTCTGTGGCACCGTAGAGCTCAAACGGATGGGCCGATTTCGATGCAGTTTTTTTATTTGAAAGTTAATTACCGTGCGGGTGTTCTTAGCTATGTTTGGTTAATATCTATTCAAAATGGCCGCCTCCACAAAATGGCGAATTATATATATTTTTTCACTACTACCTCAATATGGGTATCAAACGAAAGGGCTTGATTAGTAGAATACTTTGCACTATGACAAATTACAAATCCAAGATGGCCGATATCACAAAATGGCGAATTACATTTATTTTTTCACAACTCCCTTAATATGGGTATCAAATGAAAGGGCTTGACTAGTAGAATGTTGTACAGATAACAAATCTGAGGTAGTCGGGGGTTAGTCAAAATTTTTAATTTTGTTCTTGTAATTAAATCTCTTTAGACCCTGTATCAATCAAGTTGCTTAGTTTGTGGTCAGATGGTGTTCCGTGTGAGTTGTCCACCAATTTACCAATTTATTAACCCCCTTAAGATGATATTCTTTTTTGGTGTGTCAACAAAACGTAAACGATTTTTATGTCTAAATTGTTTACCTTTAAAATTGTTCACAATAACATTGCACATTTTATTAGAAAACAGTTGTGTTTACTTTTCTGAACGTACTGTTCTAAAAATATCTTTATTTTAATCGCCCTCATGTATTGTGCCTTTGATTTCGTTCCCACTTCCAACTTATTAATCAAGCTTTTAATAATAGTTGTAGAAAAAGTATTTCTATTTTATAAGCATTCCAGCAAGTATTAGGGTTAAATTAAGTCAGACTTAGTTTTGCCATCCGGATTATGGTCCCAGTGGTACTGCAATTATGAAAGACATGGTAAGTGTGCGTCGTACTTTTGTACAGAGTTCTACATATAACCACAAAATAAATCTATTTTTTACGAAAAACATAATTTTGAAAAATATGCAACAATTGATGTATATGTAATACATTTATTTCCTTTTCTCCTTGTTACATATACATAGATTTTATGAACTTCGCGTCAAGGGAAATTGTACTCAGATAGACTTATGTACAAGCGACATTTGACGATCAAACATTATATTAGGATTACTTTGAGATAGCAATAAAATAACTGAGTGTTAATAAACGTTGTTGAAAAAGCTTTACATTGTAATAAATTATAGTAAAACCTACATATATATGTAGGTTTAGCTAATAGTTGAAACCAAAAATTTGTGCCCCATTTTTATAAAAATAGCGCGAACGAAAGAAAAAATATTTATGAAGAATCTATTATATAAACATATAGAGAGTGAGTGTAGAATGCTAATGTTCTTTAAATTATGCATAGAAATACGTTAAGGTAAAAAAAATACACTCACTATCATGTTGATTACACACACTATTTAACACACACGTATGTACTATTTTATTTATTGTTAAAGTCAGTGGTCAAATTGAGAATACTTTATGATCGAATTTAGACTATGTACTTGACCTTGACTATCACTAGTTACTAATTAATTTTATCCAAAACGTTCTACATTTAACAGTAATGTCGATTTAATTTCAATTCACGAACTCAGTTAGTCTTTAGACCGTCGGTAGTGCATGCAATTAGTTCGTAAAAGCACGTATCGCATACTGAATTAGATTGTAAATGGATTTTCCACTGTGTTCCGGTGTTTGGGTGACCTCAATGTGTCCAATTTCGTGTCGTTTACCAGTGCTCTTCTGCCAACGGGGTTGCTGGTTTTCCTGAATTAAAGGTAATTGTGTAGTTTAGTTTTTAAATAGCAAATAAAAAAATTTTTTTTATAAAAAATGAAACAAAATATTGTTTTGAAAAATCAATTTTATTTACCCGGGCAAAGATACGAGTATTGGGTGTTCAATTTGGCGGGAAGGTCATACATTTTCAACTTTCATACTATCCAAAGGAGCTGTGAATGGTGGCTAACTGCATCTGGCTGGGTTCTATTAAAATATACCTACTAATTAGTGATTATTAGAAAATTTGTTAGGAAACTATTGTACCACGTGTCATCTACCCGCCAGCTATTTAGCCACATAATCCCATACGAGTCGCATGATCCAATTACAGAGTTCCGTATCTATCCTCAATTTCACATCATTATTATGAAGAATGCTATAATTTTATTTATCTTTAATACAGACGTGATTAAGGCAAACGTACATAACTTCAGTTACTTTGAGATTCTATACTTTACCCAAGTATTGAAACAATCCAATACTTGATACGGATTTCCCCAACCAATATTATAAGCACCCGTTTAACTTCTCAACAATTATGTTGTTCAGGCCGGAGTTATGTTCTCAAATTGCTTGGAATGTTTCATTACACTGAACTAAGTTGTCCGCCGTTTACCTAATTTAAAACCACTCGGGAAAATTGCGGTTAACTGAATTTCAGCAAGACCATCCTGAATTATTTTGTAAATAGTTTAGAATGAGTTCGGGATGTTGGATTTATGGCAACAAAACTAAAATGAAGTAGGGCTGGACATGTAGCTACGGTACGTTGATAGATGGAGTATGGTTGTGATAGAATGATTGCTGAGAAATTGTAAGCAAAGCCTAATACATTCAGCGGTAAGATGGGTCAATAACACAGTCACTATCGTATGGTCCCGCGTTTTTTTTGGTGACGGAACCCTTTTAGAGAGCGATATACTTACTTGATTTTTAAAGTGCAGTCTTTATCATAATAAAAGTACTATGTAACAGTTAATAAGTACCTACTCGTATAATAGGTAATAGAAGAGCTGAATGCTTTGGATTTTTTTAAAATTCTTGTGGAACCCTTACATGGAACCCTTATCTACGTATCACGAAACCCTAGGGTTCAGTGGAACACACTTGGACTATCGCTGGTATGGTCTAATCTTTTATTTTTTACGAATTATAGTCACTCCAAGAATGAGTAGAGAGGAGAAATATGTAGAACTCTTCGCTAATTGACAGCCCACCTATTACAAGCCCTGGGGGGTTTCCCGCTTTACATGTTTATGTCAAAACTACGGGAACGTTTTAGCAGGCAATTGGCGCGCCGGCACCGCTGGTCGTCGTGGAAGTCTAACTCTTCTACCGCCTAAGTAAATCGGCTTTGGTTTTGCTGTTTCTGCCTCTATAATTTCAAGCGAAAAGAAAAGAGAGAGCAATATCAAAGCGAAGACAGATTTCCTTAGGCGGTAGCCCTTGTTGCCTTCTCTATAGGATTATTACGGAGATATCGTGAGCCTAATTTAATGTAACTTGAGAGTTCGCTTCCTAACTATAACGAACCTGGATTGGGTAATACTGCCTTTTTATGTTCATTAAAAATTAATGAAAGCAAAGCCGTTTTACATTGTTGGTTGAATAGCTGTAGATACTCTATTGGCACAGTATGCACACAGTAGGCAGAAACAAAATATGAGAGAAGCTGAGAAGCTTTCATCCATTGATGTAGCATTAGAAGAGCTAGATAATGATGATGATGATTTCAAAAAATATATTTTCCCATTTATTGGATGGAACCGTTTACTGACCTTTTACCAGTATATTCAACTGTAACCTTTGTAGAGGAAATTGCGATAAATTGACCTTTGTCAAAGTATGTGATATTGAATCGCTTATTGCTTTTATTACAACTACACTTAGAAATATGTCGTACGATTACATAGACAAGCTTTACTGTTAAAACAAAAATAATACTTCCATACGCATACGTAAATAAATAATAATATTAGATATTACTTAAATTGTCCATTTGGAGATTTATTGTTGTAGTTATGACAAATTATTTTTATGAGATCAGAAACTGTCTCAATTTGTAACTGGATACTGTTGACTTTGTAAATCAGTGTTGTCTAAGTAGGAAAATCAAATTATTACTTTCAAAATCATTTCCATGCCAGTAATGGTAGAGTGTAAGGAAACACCGTTTGATTGTAAACACCGCATCTCTACCTATATTATTGGGATATACATAATTATTTCTTTATTATTTATTTATTTCATGAAAATACAAGATTCAAAATTTCTAAATGTCACCGAGTCAATAGTACTGGGTAAACTTGAAAAAACATGGGACCTGTTAAATACCACTGAACACGAAATGTTGAAAATGAAATCAGAACAAGACGACTAATATGTAAACGTCAATGATCTCTAGGTGACAAGCGCAGTGCACTGCAGGTAATGATTTTGGCCCTTCATGTTCTAATAGCTGTGTATCACTGTGTTGTTATGTAGCAGGCATGTTGTTTACTATCAAGCACATGTCTAGCTCGTCTCTTCACTATATACTATAAAAAAACACTGCAGTCACACGATTCTACAGAACATGAAGTAGTTAATTTTCGCAATTGACTATTTCATAGTAAAAGTAGCATAGTAACAGTGGTTCGTTATAGTCAGAACAACGCGTTCTTTTCTACTTACATAGTGTTACCCATTCTGTGGTAACTTTGTACTTAGTACTATTGTCATAAATGTTTTGTAACTTTAAAAAAAATGTTAATGAATGACCATTTGTGTCACCAATAAAAATGTAACTCAACGTTTGCTGTTGAAAAAGTACGCGGTTTTTATTTATGTAATTTTCTTTGCTCAGTGGTCCTGGTTTATAGTCATCGCAGTTCCGAGATGGCCTGATATCACAAACGACAGCCCCTATTAACAGCTATCTCGTGAAATTCGTCTCTTCGTCCCACTTTTCCGGCGGCATAATGGAATCATTTCTTTCCGTCTCTCACAAAAAATCTTTCATTTACTTAGCTACAAGATTTCAGACGCTTTATTGTGATGTACTTGAGTCGTTGGAATTTGTCGTTTCTGTATGTCACCGTATTGTTCTTTCCATGTCACAGGACAAATAGTATCTACTGTCTTCCGTTCCGAAGCGCGATATATTTTTCGGTGACATGTTCGTGTATATGGGTATTTCTAACTAACGAGCATACTACAGGTTTAAGTAGTAAATACATTAAATCCGAAACAAATAACGAAAAAAATAATGTTTAAAAAAATGTGATGATGACTACTAAAATTTTTATTTTATAGGTACGTTTTGAAAAAGACATGTAAGTTCCCAATAGTAAGCAAAACGCCTCCCCATTAAGTTCTGTGCCACGCAGCTATTTGCATCTGAAGAGTCTAATGCGATACTGTTTTTGTCAACATAAACTTTAAGTTTTAAGGCAAGTTTAAATGAGTACCTACTCCAACTAATTTCATTAAACTATTCTAAACTTACACTTGACCGCCATATCACATGATTTTGAGTGACGATGCGGCCTACGATAGAACATGCTTACCTAGCCTTGCTTAGAAATCGATTCTTTTTTTACTTGAAAACACCAATACTGTAACCATCGAAAAAACTGAGTCAGACAATGCGGTTCACAGCCTTATCGTTTTTATCAAGCTTGTATGATAAAAATGGAGCCAAACCTCCTTCCAAAGACTCAACACTTTGGAACATGAATCGTAAAGCTACGAGCAGGCCGATAGAAAAAAGACAAGGTGGCAAAAATAAAAGCTATAATTTTTTTTTTGGGGAAATAGAATTGCAAATTTTTTTTTTTTTTTTTTTAAATATTGGTGGACAATTCACACACAACACCATCTGACCCCAAACTAAGCAAAGCTTGTGTGATGGCAGCCAGATAGCTGATACAATACTTATATAGTTTTAAATACATACTTATTATACATAGAAACACCCAGACACAGTGCAAACATTTGAATTCATCACACAAATATTTGCACTGGGTGGGGATCGAACCCACGACCCTCGGCTTCGCAGGCAGAGCTACTACCAACTAAGCCACTAGGGCAGTCAAGTTGTCCGCCGTGCAAGGATACGGTGGTGTATCTACATATTAGCAGCACCCCGCGGCTTAACCTGCGTAGTTCGCGATCCCTTTATTTCTCGGAATAAAAATTCATCTATGTGTTATTCTAGACTATAATGTAAATAATATCAGGATGATCCTGATATCATTTACATTGTAGTTACACAATAGAAAATGTTTATGCTATATCATTCGATTAATAACACGGCAAATTAATTATTGCTGTATTTATTTAATCGCAGCTCCGTTCATCAAAACTCGTTACAAGTTTCCCGATGGAACTAGTTCATCGTTATGACGTTGTACGCTGTTATACTCCGCTATCCCGTTAATCAAACGAGATTTACGATCATTATCAATTCCGCGCGTTCAGTAATTAATAGATATCGTATGCAAACTCTAACTAGAAGGGTTTTGCTGTTAGCTGATTACCGCTGTTATCTGTCTGTTTCAGAATTTTAGGGGACTGTATATAAACTAATCATGATTTATTTAATAGGGATACTAAAATGAAAATTGACAAGGGGATTTGGTGAATTGATCTGTCTCGATTTTTCAATGCTATCAGTGTAAGATATGTACTTTGATGATTCATTTCTTGTTAATTTAGTGGTTCATAACCTAGAAGCTGCTCACTTTATGTGCTTTATCTTACAACAAGAGTGTCAAGCCCAAAATCCACCACGCTGCTAAGTACGATATATGCATATCCTCGGAAAATGTTTTTTGGAGTACGCTGGGTTTGTTTTCAATGTTTTTCTTCATCGTTATAGCCAGTGGTGATGACAGACTCGCACTGGTCGAGTAATGGATGGTCCCACAATATATTTGATATATTTGTGATGGTTTGCGCACACTGCTTTCAGTGAGCACGATCTAACTGTATGATCATAAATATACTTGATAAAGTTTTGCCGTAAGAATGTGGCAGTCCGCTGAACAGATGTATATTTTGGTTGTATGCTTGATGGAGTTAGAAGTATGGCTTGAAAACTGTATGTTAATAGTTTAGTTATTGACTCCGTGAGCCCGTCGAAAAATGTGGCGCTCGGTTTAACCACGCTAAGATACTTACTGCAATAAAAATGTAAATATAAGTAGGTAATTAGTAAATTGTAAAGCTATTTTTTATTCCACTAAATATCGTCTATTTTTTATGTTTGGATGTTTTGAACAATCACATTGAAATTTAAAACAACAACATATAATACAGGTTTTGGACTAGAACATTATTAATTAATTTTGAAATAATGCTGTTTTTGTTATAGGGAATGAATGGCTCATTATTGTGTAGTACGTATAATGGGGAGAGTCTTTTTTATAAACAGTACATGTGAAGTTGCGAGCAGTTAACCAGTATTATATCTATATATATAAAACTCAAAGGTGACTGACTGACTGACTGACTGACTGACTGACTGACATAGTGATCTATCAACGTACAGCCCAAACCACTGGAGGAATCGGGCTGAAATTTGGCACACAAGTAGATGTTATGACGTAGGCATCCGCTAAGAAAGGATTTTGATAAATTCTACCCCCAAGGGGGTGAAATAGGGGGTGAACGGTTGTATGAAACTTTTTATTCCTTGGGCATATTTGCATGAAATATATAAAACTCAAAGGTGACTGACTGACTGACTGACTGACTGACTGACTGACATAGTGATCTATCAACGTACAGCCCAAACCACTGGAGGAATCGGGCTGAAATTTGGCACACAAGTAGATGTTATGACGTAGGCATCCGCTAAGAAAGGATTTTGATAAATTCTACCCCAAGGGGTGAAATAGGGGGTGAACGGTTGTATGAAACTTTTTATTCCTTGGGCATATTTGCATGAAATTTCATATAAATTGAGTTCGGCTAAAATCATGAGGTACGTATTACAGCGTTTATCGAAATTCAACCCTCAAAGGGGTGAAATAAGGGGTGAAAGTTTGTATAGAAACGTTTTATTTCTTGGGCATATTTGCATGAAATTTCATATAAATTGAGTTTGGCTAAAATCATGAGGTATGTATTACAGGGTTTATCGAAATTCAACCCTCAAAGGGGTGAAATAAGGGATGAAAGTTTATACAGAAACTTTTTATTCCTTGGGCATATTTGCAAGAAATTTGATGTAAATTGAATTTGGCTAAAATCATGAGGTACGTATTACAGCGTTTATCGAAATTCAACCCTCAAAGGGTGAAATAAGGGATGAATGTTTGTATAGAAACGTTTTATTTCTTGGGCATATTTGCATGAAATTACATATAAATTGAGTTTGGCTAAAATCATGAGGTACGTATTACAGCGTTTATCGAAATTCAATCCTCAAAGGGGTGAAATAAGGGATGAAAGTTTGTATGAAACTTTTTATTCCTTGGACATGTTAGCATTTAATTTTGTAAGAGTTGAGTACGGCCATAATAATGACTTACGTAGTACATTTTTGTTCTTTTCATCCCCTAGGTTTAAAATAGGGGATCAAAGTTTTATAACTCAAAGGACGTACCCTTAAGACATACCTAAAATTTCACACATGTATTCTTTTTATGACGTAGGCATCGACTAAGAGAAGATTTTTCAAAATTCAACCTAAAGTCTGAAGTCTGAAACTTTTTATTCCCTGGACAGTTTTGTATAAAATTTCGTATTATTAGGAATCGATTAAAGCCAAAATAATGAGTTAAGTGTTAAACTTTTTTCAAAATTCAACCCCTAAAGTGGTACAAGAGGGAATGAAAATTTTAAATTAACGCATAAAACAAACCTTTAGAATATACTTAAAATTTCACACACGCATTTTTTGTAGACATCCACTAAGTAAGGTTTTCTAAAAAAATCAACCCTTAAAGGGATGTTGTAGATGAAAATGTGGATGAAACTTTTTATTCCTTGGACACATTTGCATGAAATGTCGTATGAATTGAGTTCAGCTAGCATCACGAGGTACACATTACAACATTTATCAAAATTCAACCCTCAAAGGGGTGACAAAAGGGATGATAGCTTATATGAAACTTTTATTTCTTAGACATATTTGCATTAAATTTTGTAGAAATTGAGTACGGCCAAAATACGGTGGTACGGGTTACATTTACTTCCAAAATGTAACCCCTAAGAGGGTAGTATGACATTCTTAAATTGTCACACACATATTCATTTTATGACGTAGATATATTCACTAAGGATGGGTTTCTCAAAATTTAACGCCTAAAGAAAATAGGGGACGAAAGTTTGTATGAAACTTTTTATTCCTTGGTTTATTTGAATAAAATTTCGTATAAATTGAGTTCGGCTAATATGTATATTTTTCAAAATACAGTGTTTAATGGAGTAAAATAAGGAAGAAAGTTTGTGTGAACATTTTTAATTCTTGCGAAAAAACGGGAAAAATAATGAGCTATGTAATACAGAGTTTTCCTAAATTGAATCCCGAAGAAACTATAATAGGGGATGAAAATATTATATTAACGCACAGGAGATACTTACATTTTCACACATGTATTTATTTTATGAAGCAAGCAAGAAAGGATATTTTTCAAATTCATACTACGTAACAGTGGATAAAATTTTGTACAAACTTTTTACCCCTTGGACATGTTCTAAAGATTATAACGAAGAGCTTTGACGGACTACTTTTGTTTTAATAACGTCTAGGCTGTGAAAGGCGTTCACAGTCTAAGTAGAGAGATACTCTAAGGCGTTGCTTGAATGGATTTTTCATGATGATTACAACGCTGGTGTATCCAAATTGAGATTGAATCGGTTTCTTTTAGGATAGCAAGCTCTACCGTAGACCACATCATCACTTAACTTTAGGCAACATTGCGGTCAAGAGTAAACCTATAGACATTTATTTGCATGAAAATTAAAAATAATGAGCGTATTAGTTTTCCAAAATCCAACCCCTGACATGGTAAAATAGGGAATTAAAAAACATATTAACGCATAAACTACCCTTAGGCCTATTATAGAGGAGCATTATTTATGTTATTATTTGACGCTCATGCTATCCAAGTAGGAATCTATGATAAAAAACTTAGTGAACGCGAGTGAAACCGCGGGTTAAAGCTAGTTATACAATATATAAGTACATCTAAAGGCAAAGCAGTGTGGATCTTGTGTATAACAATCTTATTCCTCTAGCAATTTTTCACTCGGTTCGTTGCCAGCTGTAGTAAATTAACCCCCGATCGCTTAAACTGTCTTTTTCTAAAACGTTTTTAATCTACGGGTCTCAAACGTGTAAATGATAAAAGTTTTAATGCTTTTAGAAGAAGTATTTATTTATGAAGTACTCGTATTTCAGCTAGCAATTTTAACCAATTACATTTGAAAATTGCCGTGTTTAACCCATGGGGTGCCTGGTGGACAAAACTTACACAGCGTGCCTGGTACGCTCTACTAAACCTGTAAGCAAAATATGTATTTTTCGAGTAATTAAATGTACCTGACAGCTACAGGTATTATTAATTAAATAGAAACACACCTTTAATTTTGGAAATAATCAACTTTTTTTGTTTAAATCATAAAATTTAATACCACACTTTATTTGTCAAATATATACAGTAACTGGCTGTACCCTGTCAAGCTTCGTTGTGGTACATTGTGATGCAAAAATTAAATGAAAACAATCCTTGATGCGGATTATGTATCATTGTAAAATTTCAGCTCGATCGGTGCAGAACTTTTTGAGTTTTTGAAGCGTACACAAACCAATATAACATTTTTAAATATAAAGATTAAAGAACAGTTGAATTTAGTTACCAGCTTTGTATAAATCTTGCTTTAAGTAGTACCTACTTACCATTTTTAGGGTTCCGTAGCCAAATGGCAAAATACGGACCCTTATATATTCGTCATGTCTGTCTGTCTGTCCGTCCATATGTCACAGCCACTTTTTCCGAAACTATACGAGCTATACTATTAAAACTTGGTAAGTAGATGTAATCTGTGAACCGCATTAAGATTTTGATACAAAAAAATAGAAAAAAATAATTTTTAGGGGTGTCCCATACTTAGAACTGAAACTTAAAAATTTCCGATCAAAACCATACATACGTTTGGTTTATCTATGGATAGGTCACTAAAAATGATATTGAGGTTTTTAACATTTTTTTTTTCTAAACTGAATAGTTTGCGCGACTCTTTTAAAGTGTTAAAAGTGTGTCCCTTCTAAAATAAGAGAATGACAAAAATAAAAAAAGTGTATGAGGTACATTACCATAAAAACTATCAACGAAAATTATTTTGAATGAAATCTAGTAAGTAGTTTTATTTTAATACGTCATACATTGACTATTGTTAAAACACTGATGCACAACGAACTACAAGAACTTTTATATTATGTTACTTTCTGCTACGGAAGCCTTCATGGGCGAGTCCGACTCGCACTTGACCACTTTTATTGCATATAGAATTCGCGCATTTCGGGCAACGCTGGATTGATCAAACCTCTTGCTTTGATTTCTGGAACGTTCACATAAAAAAATTACGCTTTTGTTGAGCAAAAAATCAATACAAATAAATTTGTGCAAGGAGAAACTGTTACGAGTATAACCTGTGAAATCGACTAATTCACTTATAATCTATATCTGCATATCATTAATAAAAAAAGCCCACTAAATGGTCCCACTTCTGGGACTCGGGGCCTTCTCTCGCGAGGAGAGAGTCAAAGCCATAATCTACCACGCTGGCCCAGTGCGGGTGACACATGACTTCGAAAGATTCTAGGTACATCTCTGCTTCCTCACGATGTTTTCCTTCGCCGTTTTAAGTTAGCGGCAATAAACTTAGGTAGATAAATCAATACTCCTACCATTTAAAAATATGGCTCGGTTATAATTATTTATGTAGTCTTCAATTATAATAACTGTATGGTAAAAAGTTAACTCAATATAATTTAATTATTTAAATCCCATAACGGATTTTTCCTTAGTGGATCTTATAGAGACTACAGGCTATGTCAGGTCCATCGTAAATTAATAAAATAAATCATGTTAATTATTTGTAATATTTATGCTAACTATAAAAAAAAAACAACTACATACCACTTTACTACGAAACCTACTGTAAGTTAGAGATATGTTAACAATTCAGTAGACCATTAGGTACCAAGATTCTGGCAATCAGGCAATCCGAGACAGATAAATAGTGTTGGTGACGGTCCTAACCTCCGCAATCTGTCTGAGGCGTTTAGAGGCCCTTAAGTTAATATAGGATACTCAAAGTTACAGTGCTGGGTCTTCTATGTACGCCCACTCTTGACTTTATTACGACAACCTAGTATTAGGTAACTTCTGGCGAATTTTACTTATACGTAATACGATTAGCCAAACTATACTTCTAGTAAACTATATTTAGAACGAAATTATTTTAAGAATAGTAAAGATCTTACTCAAATAATTCACGACACCTTCAATTTAACCGGTTTTGATACCTATTTTATTCTAATACTAAAACTGACTCCAATATATAATTATACTCATATACTTCACTAAATATCATGTTTGAAAAATCAATTAAACAAACTGTTCCGTTGAGACAGCGAAGTGGGACGAATACGTAATCGAGGTAAGCAAATTTTTACATTTTGTTGATTATTGAAAAACCGCTTCAGTGATTTCGATAAAATTAAAATGGCGAAATACATTTCTTTTTTCACAACTTCCTTAATATGGGTATCAAATGAAAGGGCTTGACTAGTAGAATGTTGTACAAATAACAAATCTGAGGTAGTCGGGGGTTAATCAAATTTTTTAATTTTGTTCTTGTTATCTAATTGTTGCATCACAATGTGCCACAGTGAAGCGTGGCAGGGTACAGCTAGTATATCATAAATTATTTTTTTTTCGAAAAAACCACACTCCAATAGATTATTTGTATATAGTTTTCTAAAGATTTTTTTTTATTCAATGGTATGACAGAACTAGCAAGTAGTGCACCTGAGACTAAAAAAATCACCGGTTCATAACAGTAGGTATAGTGCCGTACAGCTATTTGAATTCAAATAGTTTAGATCATTACGTTGCACTAAGCTGCTCTCGTCACCAAGCATGATCTAATGCCCTTTAAACTGGAAAATACTTTTTAATTACTTTTTTAAATACGGATTACCTACTGCTAGGAGTATACCTAAGAATAACTATCAACGACGTGGTATTTTACCACGTAGACTCTGCAAAGAGGACCACTTCAAAAATGGTACAAAATGTATATTTACCCATAAATAATGGTAATTATTGTTTACAGAGTAACATGTTCATAATATATGTATGCATCAATATGGTTTGATAACACTTCATCATACTGAGTTACTAGTTGTTATTAATTTTTCTATACTCTCAGTGTTATATACTCATAGTTACTCAGTTACTCACCCACTCTGTGTCCGTTTTATAGCCCTGATAGGTTTTCTCTTTTTAGTACAACGGATAAACCCTGAAAAAGTCGTAGGAATAAAAAGGGAATCCCACACACAAAAACGTATTCTATTCGTTTCAATTAATTCATCAATGTCGTGCGTTTGTATTTTAGTTTAGTGGAACTAACCCTTTTTTATCTATATTTTTACCGTTTCGCTCAAATTCAATACGAAATGATTTTATAAACGAATTTATTCGTGACAAAAATGTGTACTATTACTACAGAAAATCCAATTTACCTGAGGCGAGTAACAGGTGGCAGACATGACGCTTAATAACGAACTTGGGTATTTTATGAGATTTTTTTATCAAGACGAGTAGTATTATTTTACAAAAGAAGCTTATAAGTATTTTTTGTTAAGCGTAAATAGAAAGCCATCACATAGATTTTAGCAGAGTACATCTCATAAGATATCAATATAATGGCTCACATAAGTCAACCACGACAACACAATCTCACATTTTTATAAATTGTAAAATAAACATCAATAAATTACCAGAACAGTATAAACATTATTAGTTGAGCCCCGCGGGATCACTCGCGGCTTAACAATTTTTCACGATCATTTATTTTTACCAAATATAATTCACGCAAATAAGTAAATAATTTCATAAGTAAGTATATATCAAACGGAACGGAAACGATTGGAAACGTAAGACCGAGGATCGGGCTGAGTGACGTATTATAGGAGAGGCCTATGTCCAGCAGTGGAACACGGGCTGATGATAATAATGATGATGATGATATCAAACGGGAACCACGAACTTAAAATGAATACAAAGTAGCGTGTGCGTTATTCAATGTGATTGCTTCGTAATTTTAATTCTGCCTGTATAGAGAACAAACAGTCAAGCAAAGAAAATTTCGCTTTTGTAACATTAATATTGTGACCTTCCCTACGATTGTGACCATATTTTGATGTTATATCGTCAAAGTCATCAGAATTTTGGCACAGAACAAACAAATGGTAGGTATTTCGCATACAACATCATCAAGCTCCAATCTGTCCTTTTTCAAATTAACGTAATTTATATCTACTAATTGCAGTCACATATATTAGACTAGTTCACTTCTGGATGTATTGCAGATGGATATAAAATCAGTAAGCTTGGGAGCAGATTTCGGGTCTCAATACAGAACTACGATAGGGATATTGTAAGACATTGCAATGGATTGTCATTCAATTACGTTCAATTGTGGTATGCATAAGTGAATGCGTCTATGAGCTTTGAGAAATTTATAAGGACTAAAATTCGACATATAATGTAGCTCAATCACGTCGTAATGGATTGGGTTGAAATTTAAACACAGAATATTGTCTGGCACAGTATATAGGCTACCTTTCATCACGAGAAACCAACGGGAACGAAAACTACTTGAGTAAAACGCTACTAGTGAAGTAACAATGCAAACATAATAATATTTCTCTTCTTTCACTGTGACAGTCATTTTTTGTTTTCAATATGTGGACGAATGGCAACCCTGTCTCCTTTTCAAAACATATTCCCGGTAGCGGGCTGTGTAACAAATATGGTCATATTGTGTCTTAAGCTACAGTATATGTAGTTTTAACATGAATGCTGACGTGGTTATTCCATTTTTTAAGTTAATTCACGGATAACTCACGTGTGTTATGGTCAGTCCAGTCCGACTCCAGTTTCAGCCAAATCCGGGAGCCTTTTTCAAGAAGAGTGCATGCGCGTGACCTCTGATCGTTTGGAACACGATACAGGACTAGGACTGGACTGACAGCTCACATGAGTTACTTACCCGTGACTTCATTTAAAACTACAAAATGTCCGTTAATGAAAATGTCAAAGTGCGGTAGGTTTAGAAAAGTTTTGTAATCACGGCATATATTGAAATTTACCACGTCATTACGCAACAGGGTTAGAAATAGTTTTAATTAAATAGTAAATTAAATTTGAGACCTCGTCATGCGCAAACTGATTGAAAACTAGCCATGCGCAAAACTATACACAATATAACTACCTAAACTATTGTTCGTAGAGGCACCAATAGCTATTTGATTTCGTTTAGTAATTAGGGTAACTGTAATTCATTTTAAAGAATTTATAAATAGATCTTTGGAATATGTACTTAATAGGAGATTGATTGATTTTTTTAAGTAATTTTTTTTTTAATTTACTTTACTATTGAAATTAGTCTGTGAAATTATTAATGAGTCTTTTGTTCATGTATTGACATAAATAATACGAGTAAGTAAACTTTGCAGCGTTTTATCCTGGACTTATTTTTGGGTTATAATATGATGATTTATTGTTGTAGTTGCATACGGGGTTTGTAGTGGTAACTCTTTGCATACTCCACCTGGGAAAGTGTTGTGTCCAATTAGGCAAATTCCTTGCTGGTATGTCACCTTGTATATTTTTTTTATTATTAGCAGCACCTCTCGGTTTTATTAGCGTAGTTTTAATTCCCGTTATTTTCACCAGGTAAAAACCCTATGTGTTATTTCAGTCTGTGTTTTGTGTTCCAAATTTCAAAGCGATCCGTTCAGATGTTCCGATGTGATTGAACAGCAAACATTTCATAAACATCCTAACTTTAGCAGTTATAATATTAGTAAGATTTACTGACTGCACATCATACAAAGATAATTGAAAGTTGAATATTTTTCATAAAAGTTTGAAGAAAACAAAATATTCTCAACCCTCATTTGAAGACTATCCAACTTATTCCATAAATCCGCGAAGCCCGACCCAAATACAAAAATTGTTTGTTCAGTTATCTAAACAGCCGCCTCAAAGCGGGAACCTCTTGTTGATGTTTAGGTACGCGTTTTCACTTAAGATAAGCCTCTCTGTAAACCGTATTTTACAAGATTAAGTCATCCGCGCGCCTCCTTTTGTTTTAATCCTGAATGAATCCGGTGATAAATCGACCATAACAGGCTGAAAAGCAAAGTCTCCTTTGCAATGATCCAGTGAAAAACTGGACGGTTTTTACGCTGATAGCAGTTTAAATACCGCTATGTTTTTGTTTCGGAATTCTAGTGTCCACAGACTAAGTAGAGAGATACTCTCTACTGTCTATGGAGTGTATTTGAAAAGTGTCTGTATTATCAATTGTATAATGGAGCTGTAAGCAGGCACATCCTGAAGGGGAGGGTTATAGGGGATATGCAAAAGCAGCCCAATAAATGTTTCCACTGCTGTGACTTGGGGCATTCTCTCGGGCCATAATCTACCACGCTGGCCCAGCGCGGGTTGGTGAATGGGATGACACATGACCTCTAAAGAATCTAGGGTACATGCCAGTTTCCTCACGATGTTCCTTCACTGTTTTTAAGTTAGCGACATAAACACAGGGGATGTGACTCCCCCCAAAATCACACACATTAAATAGAAATCATCTAAAAATCTAAAAAGTTTAATAAAAGCAATTATTGCCCCTACCCGCGATGCAATAAATTATGACTGACTGATATCTATCAGTGCTTAAATGTAACGTTTGTTATATAATGGGTGCAATAAAATGGTGTTTTCGGTCAATAAAATAATGTAATAGTAGTGACGCTGCCCCCAAAATTTTCGATTGAGACCACACCTGGCTGTATTATATAGCTCTTCAGTTCACTTATATCATATCTAGCTGACCATATTTCAAACATTGGGAATAATCAATCGATTAGGCACATCCTAAATCTATCATGCCATCAAACTGTTTATTTGATTACACAATAATACGATCGGTAGAAAAACTACTGTGTGAGCAGTCAAGTCATAAACAAGTCAAGTTATGAGTCAAACAACAATAAAGATACAAAAAGCAATTGGCTATAATAAATCAGGACAAAAGGTGTATTATTCTTACCAAATATTCATATTTTTACTGAACTGGAGCGAGTTCACGCACCCAGAAGTTAAGTCATAATTCAAGAGGTCTTGACATACTGTCACGCACTTCCTATGATATCGTTATCGGCTTCCCGCAAGAGCTCGTGGCAAACTTAGTTCCCCCGTCCCCCCATACTCTGTAAACGATCGTATTCAAATTATACACTTACCTATAGCTGTAGCTTTCAGAAACATACTATACATATTACTATAGCAGTCTGGTTGAAATTCTGATACATATATGTGTATACCTATATAGTCCTAATTGATCTAATTTTGTTGATTGTGGATTAATAGGATATAACAGCAATTTTTTTGTGAATCAATACAACTCAAATTCTGCACATTCTTTTTCATTATTGTACCTTTAATAATATATTATCATTTACATTATTTACTTAATCACAAAAAATATGAAATCATAGATGTATAAACAAACATAAGTTTGGGGTCATTAATTCAGTCTCTACAGTTATTGTTCAGTTATCAATGAATGAAAAAACATTTTTTAAAAAGAGTGTTTGTAGTTCAATATTACTTCTTTTTGTAATAAAACGAACTAAAAAATTTTAATTTTGAAGTTTATCTTTCGTAAATATTTCATTAGTTATCAAAAAAAATCTAAATTGAAAACAAAGTAGTTTCATAGCGAAATTGGGATTAATAATCGTGACAATAATTTGTCGCGTGAGAATCAGAAAATAAAACATGCGGTAACAGCTAACGATCAATTCTTGTTCAAATAAGAACCTGAAATTTAGGACACCACAGTTTAACCATGAAATATATAAACCAAACGTGATTTAAACGTTTAATCTCTTTAATTTGATGTAAGTGCACTTTAAAGGTGCAACTTAAAGGTGGTTCCGGAAAACGGTTTCACAGCAGATTTATGGCTAAGGCTTTTGAGTATAGGGTATTTAGGGTTATTCGCATGGATTAAGCTTTATCTCTTTGTTTTCTGAACATATAAATGTTAGGATTGCGTATGAATATTCAGTGACTTATTATGTAGATCAAGATTCTTGGTGTTGATTCTCTGGTGTGAGGCAAACAGTGTTGGTAGTTTGTAAATATTGCTTTAAAATTACGTTCTTAATGAATTACAATTGATTGAATATAAATAATGCGCTATTTATGGTCAATTAACAATCGCAATCATATAAGTTAACATTTATTGAATGGAAATTACACAGGGCTTCATCGCGATTAACATTAATGTTGAATTACAATGGCCGTGGTCACGTGAAGAAATTTTGAGTGATATATATGTCGTAATCGAATCATAATCGAGTCGCTATCGAATCTCAATAGAGTTGCCATCTAGTAGTGTCTGGGACGCAAGCGCCACCTGGTGGCGCTCGATGGAGTTAGTGGCGCGCGCGCTGTCGAATGGACGGATCGTTTGAGTCAGTTTTCTCTTGGCTTTCGACGCGTGTGGTCGGCGCTGAACCATCGCGCGTTCTACGATACGTACTTCGCTATAAAACCAACTTTGTTACAAGTGCTTCATAAATTCGATTGTGTTACCGAGTTTTCATCCAACACTACCCGCCGCTATGCCCACAGCCGAAGGATGCGAAGAATAATAATGATGGCGAGACTATGTGCCGCCGACATATATTTGCAATTTGAGTACAAATAATCATAATTTTAAAACTAAACAAACATGTATTACAACTAACACGTGTAAAGATTCCAAGTTTACATTATTATATTATTATAATATATTACATTTCCCCGTTATTAAGTAATACAACTAAATTACATTGAAAACAAAATTCAATAGGCAGTTTAAAAACAGTAGGTATATCTATACTAATACTAATATTATAAAGCTGAAGAGTTTGTTTATAGACTGCAGGCCCGTGAACAAAATTTATGGGTCATCTGAAACAGCAGGAGACTTATGTAGGATGATAGTAGGGTATAAAGTAATAAGATTGAGCATTATGCCGTCCCTTGTAAGCTGTCCAACTGAGTGCAGTTGAAGAGGGGGGGTTCCAAACCTCGATCATTTCTCCTTGTTGCATGATTTTTGTACGGCATTGCGAAATAATGTATTAGAAGAGGTAATGAAACTGTATGGAACCAAAGCCGAACATAATCAATTGACCAAACTTGCTCTGTAAATCGTCGGAAAATCATGATTTTTTTCACAAACTAACGTAAGAATTTTAAAATTTATAATTTTTATAGTTTCAATACCTCTTCTAATCTATTATTCCGCAACGCCGGACAAAAATCATGTGATAACGAGAAATGATCGAAGTTTAGAACCCCCCCTCTTCAACAGCACTCAGTTGGACAGCTTACAAGTGACGGCATAGTGCTCAATCTTATTACTTTATACCCATCTATCATCCTACATAGGTCTCCTGCTGTATCAGATGACCCATACATTTTGTTCACGGGCCTGCGGTCTATTATTCGTTTGAACGCTAGGATCTCAGGAAGTACTCAAGTATCAGAATTGAATGGTGCTTTTTCTATTAGATAGATTAAGATTAGATCGAGGAAGGCTATAGAACATAAAGCTACTATCAATAGAAGCGGATCATGAATCAAGAATGTAACAAAAACGGGAAAAAAATATTCCTTTTTTGAGAGTTTTCGTACTGTGCTTTGACATGCCAGCCTTATATTGAATTAAACCCTTTGCTAATGCATGATGGAGCGCGCTAACATAGAAGGACTTCAGCCTAGAACAAACAAATTACATTATCAGGATAGAAACAAGATTAAATTACTTATATTTAACAAATAGGTAACAATAATTTTTTTGGTTATCTTTGCACTAAAGTCCAATTTTTTTTATAAGGTCACATACTGATCGTAAAATTACAAAACGCTGACAGATCTAGGTGGAGCTTCAAGTTCGATCTTGGAAAAATGTTTGTGGCAAATATCTCGGAAACTATGCACTTTAGGGCAAAAGTTATAGAAACCATTATTGTAAAAAAAAAATTATCTTTAATAATCTTAAATTCTATTTTTAATTGCGATTACTGTAAACAAAAAAATACAATTTTTGTAACGTTTTGCCACGCTTTATGTTTTTAATTAAATTGATTTAATAGTATAAATAAGCTAAATAAATGATTTGATTGATTTATGTTATCTAAATAACCGCATATAATAACCGTAATAGTGAGTGCATCATTTCATTTTCGATTCAGACATAACAAGCTCCATGGCACAAAACAACCTTTTCCCGTCTACTTTAAATGGTAAATATTTTTATATACAACCATAAAAGCCGAAACATCCCTACTTTATTTGCAAACGTATTTTGGCCTATGATTTTGCCTTCTCTGAAGGGGAATATTTTGTAATTTCCGCAAAGACGTCAACAACTCAATCTTGAAGGGTGAAATTGCAATGCACTGAACTAAACACTGAACTACGAATCATTAACTGCTATTTTCTTGACGTGTAATCTGGAGAATAACACGATAAGTGCAAAAATACGATTTTTCAGGAAAATAAAAAGCCGATTTTTGGCTACTTATAACTTGCTTTACAATGAACTTACAGACACAAAAAGACGCACAACGATAGCTGGTTTTTTGAGTATTATGATGTATTAAACGATTTTATACCTAGTGAATCCAAAGTGAATATAATAGTTTACTTATACCGTTAACACTATCAGCACCCCGCGGTTTTACCTGCGTAATTCCCCTTCCTTTTATTTTCCTGAGATAAAAAGTAACTTATGCGTTACTTCTGGCTATGTTCTAAATATGAGGCAAATATTAACTCGATCTGTTGTGACGTGATTGAGCAACAAATATCCAAACTTTTGTATTTATAATAATTATTAGCAAGATATTCATCCATTCTATATCCGCACTGTTGGGACTCGGGCCTTTACACCGCTACAAAATGGCGGATTTCATATTTTTATACAACTCCCTCAATATGGGTATTAAATGAAAGGGCTTGACTAGTAATAGAATACCATAAACTAAGATCAATTTTAAAGCCAGTATGGATGTCATCACAAAATAGATACCTACATATTATACATTTATTTTCATACTATAATTATGTTCACGACTCCCTCAATACGAGTATGTAATGGTCTTGTACATTAGTTATAAACATTAAAAAAAATCAAGTCTTTGGTATTTAAATCCAAGAGTTTTTTAGATTATATTTTCATTGAATTTTACGTAATATCAAGGCCTGCACAGTGACATCGCAATATACTTTATCACGTAAGCGAAGCGGCGTGCACAATCTAGTGAACATTTAAATAACACTGAACGGAATCCAGCGATAAATTTAATTTAATGTTACAAGTTGTTTAAAACCTATTAAACTTTGAAATCTGTTTATACGACACGTTCACAAAATAACAATAAACGGTTGTTAAATAAAATAGCCCAGCAGTTTTACAAGCCACCAATTGACTGTGAAACTGAGAGTTTACGATTTCCCCAATAACGTATTTACTATCGTTCCATTACGATAACTTTTTAACATGTAGTCATGCCACATCTTTGCCAGTTATTCTACCTTCAAGCAGTATGTGAAAATATCACTGTGATTCGGTTTGATGGGCAATGTTTGCAGAGAAATGACAGGGCATAGAGATAAATTATGTTATATCTCTGGGTGACGAGCGCAGTGCAGTGCTAGGTACTGGACTCTTCATGTTCAAATACCTGCGTGATCCTATTTTGTAGGAAGGCGTGGCTTACATGCATGAATAATTCATATGCAGTAAAAATTTTTGCATAAATTGTCGTTGCAAGTTGCGCAGGTCCGTACGTTGTGGAAATCTAGGGAGGAGGCCTGAACATATTCAGCAGTGGACGTCTTGCGGATGATGATGATGAAAAATTATTTTTTACAATTTATATAAAGAGTAACATTATTCATCCTGTTCCGGATGCAAGTGCAAAGCCTCAAGAAGAATCAGAAAAAAGTTCATTTTAATTATTTCTTTACCGTATCGCTACTTTTTCAGTAGTTATAGTAATTTAGTTATAGTTCTGAAATAGTTTTGCTATCATCGAGTATTAATGGCAACCAACACAAGGCTTGCTTATAAAGCGTAAAGTGGAAACGTGGTCGTAATTCCAGTAAGACATATTTTATGTACAATTACAAAGTATTACAATTATAAAGTACAATCTATTTGAAATAGACACAGCATTTTGTTGTAAAAAATATGATACATCGCTGAATATGTATATATATATATATATAAGTATAGTAAAAAAATGTAATTTCAAAGCAATCAAAACACTTGTATTCATGTCTGCAAAATCAGTTAAAGTCAAATAAAAATGTCGATAAAATACGAGTCATATTTTTGCGTCTATAAATTGAGATTATTGGAGATGTGTGTGTGGATTATACAAAGTCTCGCTGTGAATTGAATTGTCAATCAACATTGGAAAATACTGTTGGAAACACATGAAATACTTTCTACGCTTCGATGCGCAATAAACTACCTAGCTACGTAACTCGTAGCCCGCAGCACCGTAGATCGTAGCACTGTAGTTTGTAGACTCCATAGGAGCGCGTGGTTGAAAGGCATAGCTAAACCTTTATTTCAGCGAGTGGATTTAGTATTTTTAGAACCACAAAGGATTTTAAAACTCACATTTTTTTTGTTTCACAAATACATTCAATAGTTTTTTAAGTCAGATCTCACAATGTTTATTCAGGCCTACCTCAGATATAGATGTCTACTCCAGATTTATTATTAATATTATAGTATTATTAGTGAAAATAAATTGGGATGGATTTAAATGTTCAGAAGTACGAAAATAAAGTATAACTATGACCCATACAAACATAATATGAAAGCAAACCCATACAAACATCAAATATTTTTCCAGTCCTGTAAAGTTAATTGAATACGTAATTTCAGTCGATGTATGAAAACAATAGACTGGAAATAAAATGCAGAATCACGCTCACTTTCTTCTGTTGCCAAATACGATATTGTGGTCTATACCACCATTTCGTATTTGGAATTTAACAAACATATGGTATGCCCCATTTATTTCGCGGTTTTCGTCATAAGGGATATCTATTTTTAAATACTTACTTTTAAATGCTATTTAAATTTTAAGTTAAGGTCTAGTAGGGAGAACGGCATGTAGCAGGCAGCGGTAATGTTCGCATATTACTGCTTGGCGGTAGAATAACTGGTAAAGGTGTGGTACTTTCCCAGGCGATCTCTGCTAAGAGTCCTACCACTATTCGTGGACATGTGTCATCCAACCAGCACTGGGTCAACGTGGTGGATTAATGCCCTAGCTTTCTCCTTGCGGGAGAAAACCTCAAGCCTCAGCAGTGGAAACATTTAATGGGGTTCTTATGGTTATTCTAACTAATAAATCTAATTAGATTCATTGTCGGCTTTCCCAATGCAATAGTTTTACTCCTGCTACCCTTTGCAAGAAATTGTATATACATTTGATTGATCGATTGAAATTTGATAGAGATTTCTCTCAGCAATAAGGCTGATATTTGTGGTGCTGTACTATTGTAATATTTCGTTGCTTTTGGATTACAATAAAGAGTTTTCAATCTATTTTACCTATACCTTTATATCTATATTTTTTGTTCCTCTCAGATACAAAATAGAGATCAGCAGGTCTACTACGAAGTCCGATAAACGATATATCGGCCGAAGTTATGGACGTTTTATACCACGAAACACAATGGGTCGGTTGATGACACAAAAACTGTCAAATCAGCGTCGGTCGGGATGAACGAAACGCCCGATCAGATCAACCGACCGATTGTGTTTCGTGGTATAAAACGTCCATAACTTCGGCCGATATATCGTTTATAGTAGTACTTCGTAGTAGACCTGCAGATTATAATGACTTCTCGTAGTTGATCTCAGTCTATCGATAGCCTAGCACTGAATACTTCTTTCAAACTACGTACTGTGAAACACATTATGCTGCGCCGTTCTAGATTATTCTAATTATTTTCTCCTTGTGAAATAATATCTTGCATTGTGTATTTCCTGATTAATTTCCTAATGCTGATAAACACAGGTAGTTTATATCCATCATCACAATAACTCAGAGATCCTTTCACAACATCACCGGTAGCTACAATGCCGTGCACAAAGGCAAGTTTATCTCTCAGATTTACAAAGCAACGATCCGGCGAAAAATGAGAGATGATTTACACATATATTGTACGACTCACACATCTATACGTCCCCCAAGAGGACGCTACGATCGTATTATCTGAAGAAAAATAGCAGTGAACCGAAACAAAATTTTCGTCCATTTAAAATACGATACTGGATATTTATTGGTAAGTTTGTATCCAGAAAATCACGCACGTAAGGCAGATATATTTCAAGCTGTTTACATCGATATAGATTTAGTAGCAAATTGCAGTTTTGCTGACTGGTAAAAATGATTGTGATTTAAAGTTTCTAACTTCATGGAATTCTTTGCTTTAATGAAAGTTTGTTAATTCGATACATTCAAAACGGAGCAAGATTAAGAAAATGCGCGTATTGTGCTATTAAAATTTGGTAAGTGAAGTTTATTAATTTGGTATGATGTTGATCAATTCTAATAACATTATAATATACTCGTATCATAAGAAATTTGATGTCTGGACGTTTTTTGCTTAAAATAATCGTTAAAACTGAAATGATTCAGCTAAATTTGGAACTGAGATCGATGTTATTATATAAATAGCAAATAAAATATTCCAGGTATAATCGGATATAATGTAGTGTTTCATAAGAACGTTAAATCTAAATTCGCGTTAACAAAGTCGTGGACAGAAACTATGAACTAAGTAAGTTGGTGAAACTATTAAGTAAAACTCCAGGATCCCATTTAAAAGTCAGTGGAACAATGAGTGTATAAGATAATTCAATATTAAGGTGCGTCCCCCAGCAAAACGAGTTTTTGTCCAGTTTTCAGAGCTGTCTACTCATTAGCCAAAACAAACATCAACTCGTAAAAAATACAATAAAATATTTACAATTTCTTGGCCTCAAAATGGTAATTTCTTTTTGTTAATGAATGCATTGTTTAAATAATCGCACAACAAAACCATAAAAAATATTAATAATTGTAATTATCATGCACAGATTTCTAAACAGATGAAACCTTCGTGAACGACACTGTGAGGCCAGTAATTAGTTATGTTTGCGTGACAGCTCTCACCGACGTTGTCAAATTACTCACGTTGGTGTGCGTGTAATGTTCCCAGTCTTAAGAAAAAAATCCCACTATTGTTGTCTTAGCTTCGGAAATCTTCGCGTATAATAAACACATATTAACTATTATATATTATGCAAGGATTTTTTGTTATTACTATTTCCATCCTATGAAGTTAAGAATTTTCATTTTGCATGCAACTAAAAATTCGAATATTCGTACAGAAAATTCGGAATAAAAATTGGTTGCCTGTAAAGTCGGTATACGGGCGAAAGTTTTACGTGACAATGACTTTGAGTGGTAAAATAATTTTACGGAAGGGACGCGTGCCTTTCACTTTTTATGTCTGTCTCTCTCGCTCTTAGGCGGGCGCATAACGTGAGCGGAGCGTAACGCAGTTTCTTGAAGTGTCACCCGGCAAACCAATTTATAAGACGTTGTCACGTCAAAAAGACAACGCCGAATAATAGTAAAAGTCATGTGTGTGTTTATTTTGAGTATTCTATCGGAACTTCTTGTGAAATTTTGAATATTATGCTTGACAAAAGGTGGCAACTACCTACTTATTTAATATCGGTGAACACAGGAGGTGCAGAGAATTTTTGTCAACTGATTTGACGTTGGGGGCCAGATCATTCAATTTGTTTATTATCCAATCTTTGTCTGGACGCGTGTCGCAAACGAAAAGTTCACCTTTTCAAAAATGTTGACACAAACCAACGAAAACCGTCTAAGAGTTTTTGTAAATCAGTTGAACATTATTCACATCGCCACCCAAAGTTCCTTCGTCCAAATACCTAACGTTTAAATTGGACTAGAGACGTTAAATGATAGAGCGTATGACCAGGGCAAAGGTCGCATGACCGAAGATTCACCAAGTTGAAAGCCAACGGAAGATAGCATAGGATTGTTTTGATAATTTTGTGGGCCGCCATAACATTGCCAAAGAAAATTGTAGAAGTCAAGAATTGTATTATTCACTTCGGACAATGGGGCTCTACGATCAACCAAATTAAAGGGGTTTTTGACGTACACCTTAAACAGCCCTCTCTCCGATTTTGAACAAAGAAAGTCAGGACAGAATAAACAGCAGCCTCACGTCCATCCAGAGAACCAAAATCAACTTTGTTGGGATAGGGAGCTCGAAAGTGCAACGTTTTATACCTACAACCCACCTTGGCAGCAAGGCCAGTATATGTGGTGCCAACAGCGATTGGCCTGATCTCAACATGTTTTTTGGGTAAGTATGTAGGCACAAATTAGCACCGTATAAAACTTCGATAAAGTCACTACTGACTCGACCAGATAACATGAGGTTGATTAAAACGATTAGATATCTCAAAAGAACTCGCCTACTTTTTTAAGCTCCGCTATACCTACTTACAAGTATTAAAAACTTGCTTCAGAACTATAGTTTTCATCAACACTATTAGTATTTTTATAAACACTAGTAATGACGTGGACTTGTGATAGGCATCGATTCACATTAAATTAAAAAATTACGATTATAAAAATAGGGTTTAAAATAGAATAATACAATCTACTTAAGTATATAAATAATTTGGTCTGCGAGTATCTTCAAAAAAATCATAATCTATATTTTACCTTAACTTTAGGGAAAATAATTTCAATTTAGTACAGGAACACTAACCAATTTTTGTTGAGGTGTTGTGTTTCTATTCATCAATCGAAATTAAATCGCCTAAATTATATAAAAAGCAGTAAAAATATTCAAACTTTCCTATGAAACGATATTCCTCTTTCCTTTTCTTATTTTTGGGAACAATGTTTGCAATGTTTGAAGACACAAGACGGCATAATCTTGTACAAAGCTTAAAATCACTCGGAACTCCCGTACGAGACGGAAGTCCGTTTCGTACTGACTGGAGTTTGTATTTGCTTTGGCGTTTGATATTTGCTTTCTGGACCTAAGGATCTGTGTTCTGCACGTTCCATCTGCCTTTTGTTTTATAAATCTGTGTTATCATGCATCTACTCCAAAAATCGCCATCATTTGGATTTTGTACTTAGACTAACGGATAGGCCATTATGAACATTTTGGTGTAAATATTTTATCGAAAGACCAAAGTCTGATTTTATAAAGAGTTTATTCTAAAATTTGAGCGTAAAACCGCAATAAATCCTACTGTTTCTCTCTTGCTCTTTCTTGCGATATGCAATGAGGTAAGAAATACTCAAGGTCATTTGCTCGGGGTACGGCCTTAATGGTTCTGTTCACCGATTTCCGCTCATTTTAATATTTTACTAATTTAATTTCCAAAATAATCCAGTTAATGTAATAATTTATATTTTGAGATAATATTTTATGCGTAATTTATTGTATTATTTGTTACGTGTTCTTATTGAACTCACAAAATCATTTAAAACGAAACCGCCAAATGACATCACAATTGACTTAATTGACTGAGTTACTTCCGTAACTTGGCAGGTTGTCAGCATTCATGCCAATTAATAGATTAAATATGAAAATTTTCGCTGCCGATTCTTGAATAACAAAGACCCTAGTCGGATCCACAGGCGGTAAATTGCTTCGCCTCCAAGTTTATTGGGGAAACCACAAAGGAGCCGGGCTTCTCATTTGGTGGCAGCATTTTATGCACAGCACAATCTAGGTGCAGACTTAGGGTTGAGAATTGGTACTTCCATTCAGCATTGTATTGGTTAGCTATGGGAAGAGCTATGGTTGGAGTTTCTCTGTGGGATCGTATTCGGAACAAAGTGATAAGTTAGACTACAATGATTACCGACATCGCTCAATGTATTAGCAAACAGAAGTGGCAATGAGCCTGTCTTGTGTTATTACGTGGAGACCGCAAACCGGGAAACGTCTTACACTACGTTACGTACACCCTGACCTACATATATCGTCACTTCCATCTACTCAGATGGAAGTGACGATATAGGTAATATAGTAGGTGTAGATGGACACGTAAATCTGAGGATTGGGTTGAGTGGCAAGCTATGGGAAACATGTCCAGCGCTAGACTAGAATAGACTGAAGATTTGATGATTATGAGGCACACAAAAAAACACAAGAAATGACTGCAATGGTGAAGAACTATCACAGATTTTGTCTTACAAAATAGCTATACCAGTGAACCAACGTCAATTCATTCATTTTAATATTTGCAAACGCAAAGGCGGATCCAGCTTTGGCTCCAGGGGGGGTCACATGCCTCCAGAGAGGGAGGGGGCGGGAGTAACACCGCAGTTAAGTCATAAAACTGTGATAGGTAGGGTATCATCATCAGCCGCAAGACGTCCACTGCTGAACATAGGCCTCCGCCCTAGATTTCCACGACCAGCGGTTTCCAGCAGTGTCAGCAGGTCATCTGTCCAGCAGTGGGAGGCCGTCTAACACGGGGTCTTCCGGTTCGTGGTAGTGACTCGAGAGCCTTACTTCCCCATCGGTTGTTAGTTCTGCAAGCGATGTGGCCTGCCCATTGCCACTTCAGCTTGCTTACTCTTTGAGCTATATTGGCTACTTTCGTTCTTCTGCGAATATCCTCATTACGGATTCTGTCGCTGAAAGAGACTCCGAGCATATCTCTCTCCATAGCTCGCTGTGCGACTTTGACTTTTATTATGAGGCCCACAGTTAAGGACCACGTCTCAGTTCCATAAGCTATCACTGGTAGCACGCAGTGATTAAAGAGTTTGGTCTTTAAGCATTGGGGTATTTTGGACTCAAAGATGTGCCGAAGTTTTCCGAACGCTACTCGTTCGAGTTGGGTCCTTTGCTGGACCTCTTTGACAAATCTTGTTGAATATTTGTTTGGATTCTACCCATATGGCCGGATATGTTTTGTGTACCGATCATGTAATTGGACAGATATTGTGGCTTTGCTGTAAATACACTTCAATACTTCGATATAGTGATAGTCGATGCGGCATCACTGAAAACACCAAAACATTACCTAGGTCTTGATGGAATCGAAGGCTTTCTCATACTCTACATACGCTATACATGGTGGCCGATTATTATACTCCTCGGTTTTATGTAAAATCTACCGAAGCCATCCATACGGATATTGTCCATAGTGCTGTCGCAATTTTGGAAACTGTTTTTTTCTGGTGGCTGGGAGTCGTCAAACCCGCGTGTGAGACGATTTGTGATTATCTTCGATAACAACTTATAAACGTGGCTGAGAAGTAGGTAATGGGTATGTAATTCTTCAACAATATGATGTCACCTTTTGGGACGAAGAGCACCACCACACTTCTACTCCAGGCTTCAGGCGTATTACCATCAAGTATGACGGAATCGAATAGCTTCTGGAGGATTTTAAATACCGGTTGTCCACCTGCTCTCAGAAGCTCAGTCGTAATTCCGCCGTCGCCAGGTGCCTTGTTGTTTTTAACTTGTTTGAGAGCTATCCTAGTCTCGTACAGGCTGACTTTCTGGATATCTTCGGTAAAGTGACGAGTCAGGTCAGGACAGGTTGTCCTTGAGTAGAGGTGTATAACTGTTACTGTTCATAGAACCTCTCAATCTCGTCCAAAATCTCGGGGCTTCAACGCTACCACTATTAGTCTTCAGTTTGGTTAGTTTTGCCCATGAGACAGATTGTTTGTGAACATTTTCGAGTCTTTGTTCCGCCTGATCGCTTTTTATTTATTTATTTATTTTTGTCACTCCACAGACTCTGGGGTCCGTTACCTTGTCATTACAATTATCTTTTTTTTTACATATTTCTTGGTTTAGGAGAAGAAAAGGAAAATAGGGTGTTGTGAACACCCTAGTCTACATTCTAATACTAGTCAGTCCGATTTCGTCTGTTGAGCCGATCACTACCGGTTGGGATTCCGTTAGCAATCGACTCGACATCGTCTTTTGCTTAAGCCGCCTCCTCTCGGCGCAGAGCCTCCACTACGGCCGCGTTTCTGTCCTCCCCTGATCGCTTCTTCAATACTCGTAGTATTGAAGCAGTGTATGTCGCGTTGCACACGAGTAGAGATCTGTCTATTGAGCCGTCAGTAGACCGTCATGTCGACTGAAGACTGCAATCACATATTTACCTCGCCTAGCCGCCATGAGAATTAGAGTATGATCGGAAAGAACTCAAAAGGAGTTCTATTTTAGCGTAGGCTCTTATAGTACCTATATGTTTTCTACTCGTACCAACTGCATGAACAGTTTCCGCTAGCCTGACGTTTATTTCGTTCTCTGTTACTCACTTATCTAGGGATTCGAAGCGATTTTGAAGTTCGAGGGGAAAGTTATCGCTTTATCGAAAGAAATAGCTTTTAGATTTGAGCATAATTTGGTCAAAGCGTGGACCTCATTAGACACGACCTTTCAAGATTCAGCGTGCCTCTTGCCATACGGTGATAGCTGCCAGTCTACGATAAGTATGATAGTGTTGGTACACGATAAGTAGGTACTGGACCTAGCCCGAGGGGGGGGGGGTCATGACCGGAACCATGGCGAGAACCAGTCGAGAAAATAAGTTACTGACCTTATGTCTCTAGAATTACTAGTTTTTCTTTTCATTTAATGTAAGTTAATTACCGCATTCAACGGATATACAAAGTTACATAGGTAAATGACCTAAGATTTTTATGACAGATGATTGAAGCAGTAGGTATATGTGGGAATTTTAACGGCAAAAAAGTCAATTACAATGAAAACGATCAAATATTATAATGTAGATTCTCATCTGCCTAAACGAACTTTCTACACTTTGAACATCTCAAGATGCTCAAATACACTGACAGCCGGAAATTTACTTAATGTACTGGCGACATTACCACACTAAAGGGCAATAAACTATTTCATTAAATCAAATAATTTTGGTAACGGGTTCAATCAAATAAATTTGGGTATCGCGTTGCGTCGACTAAAGTCTCGGGAAAGGTTTATGGAATAGTCTTTGTCGTTATGAAAGACTATATAATATAATACATATCCTATAAGACGAATTTGGGTCTCATCCGAAGTGTGATAAACGTAGAAAATACGCTTTGGCTTCATGCTGCAGAAAGTCAAGAGAAAATAGTGGGACCAGTATTACGTTGCAGTAATGAATTCCAAGTAGAAATGTCTTAAGTTTTGAGGTTAAAAAGCAGACGCTGTAATGAAGGCGACTTAGCATAGCCTCTGTTAAACACATCATGGTAATTAAAAGTGCTTTATTTTCTCGCTTCGTTGGTTTGAGAATCGTTTGGCTTTTTGCAGACGGAATGCTAAAATACTTTTCCTTTTGCACTAAATCTCTACGTTAATTTAGATCTAGGCGAGAAGGGGGTCTCCTAACCAGTAAGGGCGATAATTATACAAATAGATTAAATATTCATGTCAATAATTTTAATTTTAGTATCTATGTAAGGTACGTCATGGACATACACATGTACCTGTGTTAAAAATGGAGTAATTTTCTCAATTTCTTTTTCTCTTTTTATTTTTGCTTATTTTCATCATATTTATTATAAGCTTAGATATGTTGAAATAAAAAAACATATCTGATGGCGAATTTAATTAGTGCACGAATTAAACTCTGCCTCGTTTAAATCTTAAATTACTCGACATCACAAGGTCAAATTCTACTGCATTCAAAACAGAATAAATTGACCCTGTTAAAAATTAAATCTATTAAATTGGGTTCTTTGTTAGCTAAATGACAGTACTAGTCAAATAACCCGCTCTGCACTGATAGACATAGATGAGAGAGAGACGCAAACACATCATACCTCCTCCTCTTTTGCAGCGGTAGATAAATTACAAGACAAAATCCCACACAAAACAGTTACAACACAATTAGTAACTACAAGTTCCGCCGGTAATACAGTGTCCCATACTGGCACATTCCGAGACTACTTCTCTGGGCGGTAACGACCCCTCTGCAGAGCTCTTTGTGGTACGCATAAAACTGGGCGTCTTTATTTTAGTCGCAGAAGCCGGCCAGCCTCTTCACTCCGACTCAAGGACTCACGCTCCATACTAAAGAAATACGGGGCTGTTATAGTTTTATTTACTTTTACGAGCAATTACCACCGACCGCCATTCACACTTACTAACTTACGCTCGAAAACATGGCTTGAAACGTTTGCTATAAAATATTAAAAGAAGCAGTAATGTTGACGCTCATTTTACGAATCTGAACATAAAAAAACGGTACCGTTCCTTATGTTTTGACGGTGTACGGTGTATTTATGTAACATTTCTAGTACTGTTATAAAGTATCGCAGTTATTTGATGCAATAGTGTTTTTAATTACGACATATTTACTGTGGCCATGTGGTGGAACGATTACCCGATATTTTGAAGCAGTTTTGCACCATGTTTGAATAAATTAGTCATTAATAATTAAACAGTTAATCTAGTTTTTATTTATACTACTAAAGATATGGATCATCCAAAAACATTTATGTTTTACACCGCATCCAGTAATTTGTTCCAAGAAAAATATTCTGTGTTTGCGAATATTGCTTGCTTCTATACTTGCTTCTGAATTCAGTCGACTGAGTCGATTAACAGTGCCAACTACCGACTAAATTTAGCCATGTGTAATAAAGCCTTAAGAGAGATATTTTAGTTGTAGGAAGCCAATCCCCCGTTCCATGGAAACTTGTATCAAGTTCACCATTCCTACTTGTTATATAGGAGACCCACTTCTACGTATGAAGCTCCGTCCCTTCCGGGCCTCTTCAATACATTTATGTCGTGTCCAACCATCCCTGCCAACCTTCATAAGAAAAATATGCTTTATTATTTGCCCCATCATTATAACACTAATGAGGCACAATTAGAAGCTTCACTAACCATCCTTGTAAAAATATCCCGGAAGGCCGTAATAGTCCAATGTTCACCATTTTCCGGGAACATTTCCCTTCAGCAAACGTGGGCTTGACAATGAGAGTTGCAAATTCTTCGTTCAATTAACTCTTTTTGAAGCGGTTCAAAAGAATTGTTCGTTTCTCTAAGTGGTTGGATTTTAATAATTAGATTTTAATTGATTCGCTCTCGCTTTTTTGTTCGAAATTAATTTTGAAAGTTTTATTTAAATTGGCTTTCCCGAGATGCAAGTCTCTCTACTGAGGGTATTAAGTTTTTCTATTCAACATCTGGTGAAAATTAAAATGTTCAATATTTATTATAGTTACATACATATATACATATTTTTAGGTGTACATATATTATAGGTCTTATTTATATATTTGTGGTGTTAGCCGAGGTTTGATTTAAAAAAAAAACAACTTGAGGATCTCTTTAAGCGGAAGAATGTTGTTTTTTTTTTTTTTTTTAACTTTAATAGGTTTACACTTGACCGCCATCTCGCCTGATGTTAAGCGACGATGCGGTCTACGATGGAGCGTGTTTACCTAGAATAAACCGATTCACTCTCGATTTGAAGACAACACATAAGAATGTGCGTCAAAGACAACATATCCAATTGACTGATCGTATGACTGCCACTCCTTAGCGTTGTATAAGCATGATTGCACTATAGCTGTTGCAAGTTCGGTCATTGAGGCTTTTGATTTCGACCAAAAGAAAAAAACCAAAAAAACCGTAAAGAAATATAAAAAAAATGGGTTTGTGCTTCGTGAAATGGTGCGGAAATAATAGCAGGACATCCAGCTTTACAAAAGACGGTATATCATTTGACAAGTAAGTAATATAATGCAATAATTAGAAAAACAAAACATTTTGTTTTATTTTTTTAAATAAAGAGTGACGAGACGATCAGGACATGTGCCTGATGGTAAGCCACATGCCTGACACATAACAGCACAGTGACCCGCAGCTATTGGAACATGAAGAGTCCAAATCATTACCTAACACTGCACTGCGCTCGTCACCCAGATATCTAAGATCTTATATCTCTAAGCCCTGTTATTTCTCTGTATATATTGCCCTTCAAACCGGAACACAGTAATGTTTGCACATTAATACTTGGCGGTAGAATAACTGGCAAAGGTGTGGTACTTCCTCAGACGGACTCTGACAAGAGTCCTACCACTACATCATCAATCTACAAAATTGCAACGAACATTAAAAAACAAACGAAATGGGAACCCGTTGATGTCTTTCTTTGCATCCTGTACTTAGAAGTTTGCATAACTCTATCTCGTTTTGTCTGATCATTGGTGCAAAGTAGTGCACGTGACACGGATATTCGGCTTATCACAGCGCGGCATTTTACCTCGCCCTGCGTCCCCGCTAGGGACTTGTGGGCTTAAGCAGATTAGATTCAAGGACTATCAACAGGGTATTTATTCTGTGGTGTGCATAAATGTATTATTTTGTAAATGTAAAAAAAAGGGATTATTCACACCACCAATATTTGTCGAAATTTGTTTATTTACAATTTAACAATTTACCACATTTCGAATACTGCTATATAGTTTACAAATTTCCTCAAATAGCAAAGTTTTTGGTAGTGAATACTTTTTTTCGTAGTTGTTTTTGTACTAAATTTGTTTTTTTTTTGTTAAATTTAAATGATAATGATATTATTTAGAATAGTCTGTCAATATTTGAATCGCTTTTCATCAATAATGAACAGGTCGTATAAGAGAAAAGCCTCAAAGCACTCAGAGATTACGTACATATTACAAAGGTGTTTTTTTATATCGGTCCAGTAGTTCTCGAGACTAGGGCGTTCAAACAAATAACCTGTTCAGCTTTATAATATTAGTAGGTATAGATGTATTCGTTAACTACGTCATACCTGATTCGATGATGACTTAAGATGTGGAAGCGAGTAAATTGTCCATGATTAAGGAATAAGGAGTCCTTGTGAGGTACGAAAACCTATGCGAAGATTCATTTTACGTTAAAATGTTATTTACATACTTGATGTATAAGTCACTTCGAATCTTACGCCTACTCTACTCTAATTAATATTAACGAGTGTATCCTAGCACTCTCGAAATGTGGTATCATCATTAATCTGGATAAGATTTCTATTAATAAATAAACGTCTTATAAATAGTATGGATGCCAAGTTTTACAATTTTTTTATAATTAATAAATGTTAATGGACATTCTACCCGAGTATGTTATAGTTCCCGGTCCCGTTCATTTCCAGGGATAAACAATAAAAGTTGTGTTATTTACTTATATTTACTATTCCAGACCATTTTATATCTATCCACCAAATTTCACACAAATCCTTTCAGTAGTTTTGCGTGAAAGAGTTACAAATATACATACGAGTATATATCTATCTGACAAACTTTCGCGCTTATAATATTTGTACGTTTTTTTTGTAGGTGAGTAAAAAAAACATGTGTACGTATGTATGTCGGGTCCGTTAGTAAAAATATAAACAAAGACACACAAACAGCTCGCAACTCGCAACCACTTTTTGCAAAACAACCTCCCGAAATAGAGAACATTCGTATTGTCGACCGGTTAACTCTTTTTCAGTTTTCGTTGGACGGCTGGTAGCATCGGACATGACCACGCAGTTGTTGTATTAATTAAAAAAACACCCAGGACAACTAGCAAAGGGAACATTTCAATTACAGAAAGAGAGCTAGTCGATTTATTTTGATGCTGTCTATACGAATGGTAGCTTGTGGCGATTGGAAAGGTAACGCCGAGCCTTAAACACGTGGTGTATTATTGGAGATGCCTATGCCTAGCAATGGACTAATGTAGACTGATCATAATGATGATCATGCGGTTTATTATACTTAACTCAATCCACCAATCCGCACTGAGCCAGCGTGGTGGATTATGGCATTGACTCTTTCTGTACTCTTCTTATGGTTTTGAAGAGTTTCTTATGAAGTTACCCATACTATAGAAAACGTATGTACTGTTCCAAAATATTTGTAATAGCTACCATTAACTTAACCATTATTCCAGCGTTAGAAGCTCTCCTGAGAACTAGCTTTTTAAATCATTAAGACCATAACGAGATTTAATACAAATGAATAAATAATGTGATTATAATAATGAATGGGCTTGAATGCTTTTAACAAAGCTAATTCAAATTACTATAAGAAACGTGAACACTTCTGGAACACCTACACGTGGTGCAGCCTAGGTATTATATATATATATATATATATAGGAATTTCCAATGCCTAGGAGGTCTTGTTGTCTGATGGCTTATCCCGGGCCGTCCTTGCCTTCTTGAGGATCGCGTGCATAAGTTTATTGGCGGATTGGAATAGCTTGAAACGTTACTCGGCTGATAGTTCTGTCTATACAGACTGACATTCTAAAGATCTTTTAGAGGTGACGGGGCCTTGTCTGGTGCAGGCTCTATTAATTTCAAGTCGTGCACTCTACGGATCAATCAATCAATAACTTCTCTACGTAGGATATTGTTGACTGATTGCTAATCTTGGCCGCAGCAAGAATGTCTATAAGTAGGTACTTATCGGTTTTAAAACAGCACATACAACAGAGAGAGAGGGCCTTGGGAACATTACTTGGCTGATATACTTGTAAAATGTCTTTTTTAGGGTTCCGTAGCCAAATGGCAAAAAATGGGACCCTTATGACGTCCGTCCGTATGTCACAGCCACTTTTGTCCGAAATTATAAGCACTATACTATTGAAACTTTGTAAGTAGATGTATTCTGTGAATCGCGTATACGCTTCAAAAATGATATTGAGGTTTGTAACATTTTTTTTCTCTCAACTGAATAGTTTGCGCGAGTGACTCTTCCAAAGTGGTAAAATGTGGTAATGTAATTTAGAAAATAAGAGAATGACAAAACTAAAAAAAAAATATAATGTACATTATCCTGTAAACTTTTAACAAAATTGGTTAGAATGAAATCTAGTAAGTAGTTTTATTTTAATACGTTATAAATTTACTATTGTTAAAACACTGATTAGAGTAACAACCCGATGTGGTAACAACGAACTACAAGAACTTTTATATTATGTTACTTGCTACTACGGAAGCCTTCATGGGCGAGTCCGACTCGCATTTGAGCACTTTTTTTAATATATCGGATCGGACACTACGAAAGTGATGAAGACTATTTTGTAAGCTATGCTTGAAAAAATGAAAAAATGTGCAAGAGTTGAATAAGATTAGAACCTACAATAACACATTGTTTTAGATTGATATATTTCTTGAAATGTTTAACAAATTGTTAACAAACTGCGTCTGTTTTCAGTAGCGTGAGTGGTTTACACACCACCAATCTACTTGATCCCTCTAATTACTAGCGGAAAGGTATGCTGTAGTTCTACTTATTTTGGTTGTTCACAACGAAAGAACAAGCAACAAGAAAAAACAACAACAACAATATATCTCGGTTTCGCTGGTTATAATAAATTTATTGTTATTATTCGCTCTCTGTTACACTGATGCTAGACATTTAAAAATGTTAATGGGTAATTAGAAAATGTTCAAAAATAATGTTTCATATCTCCTGCTCGACAAATTCCAATTACTTATATGTCATGAAACGTCAAAACAAAGCAAGTGATTGTGACCTTTCAAAATGCAGAGGTAAGTAATATTGAGAAAATTCCCTAGGGATTACAATGATTTGAACTTGGAATTCGTATGAAAATTCTTACCCATAGTACCATTATAAAAAGACTTTATTAAAAACTCGAACTTTTTTTCCAAATATCGAACTGGCCACCCGCACGCACAGAAACAAAATACAAAAAATTTAGTCGCATTTTGTTAGTTTTGAATTGTATCACTTTAATTCTTAAAAAACATCAAAATGTCTTTAAGCGATAGTGAATTGACTCCGAAGTTCATCAAATTGGACGCTTTAGGGATTATTAATAATCTACTTCCGGAAAAATCGAAAGATAAATACCTATAATATTTTACACAGCCCTTTCTTTTAATTGCCTCGCAGAAGATATGAAAAGTAGAGTATTCACTGAAGTAAAACATTGTCTTGTGTTATAGGCGGCTTGGATCCCTCGCTTCACTCGGGACACTACAACTCCCTTGCTTCGCTCAGGAGTCTCTAGACTCGAGTCCCTCGCTGCGCTCAGGATCCAATATGACACCCATGGCACAAGACAGTGCTTTACTCCCTTGTTGAATAATCTACTATTAAATGCAGCACTTACGCATGACAATTACCCTTGGATTTATTTGTCTTCTTAAATTAATATAACACTTTCTGAAGGCACAGGAAGGCATATTTTTTATATTTATGTATACAATGATCAAAATAAGTAATAGGTAAAAACATCGGGCGTTCACCGTTTCCTGCAACCGACTAGAACAGTAAAAGTGAGGTCACTCTTTCTAAGGATAACATAATTCCGTGCGCCTGAAGTTTGGGAGGGCACATCCATTGATTTAGCTTCGGTGCTTATCCTCAGCTTTTTTTCTCCGACTTTAACCTGCTGTCATACATAAATAAGTATTCCATACAGTTACAGAACGTTCTATCCTAAGCTTGCCTATTTGCGATTTCCTACGTCTACTCGAACGGGTACAAATGGTCTCACAAAAATACTTTATTTTGTTCAGTCTTTTTGTATACCCATTTCCAACCTTAGTCTTCAAACTAAATTACTTCACGGAACTTTCATAAAACAGAATCAAAGTTTCTGAGAAGCAGACAGGAGCCAAGTATCATTTCATCAGCCAGGGCAAATTTAGAGGATAATCTATCACGGGGTCCTATATCGAGATGGATCCAACTTTTACGGAAACTCGTCAATCTTGGCAGACATTTAATTCGAAAGTGCGACTTGAACTCTCTTTGTGGAAATTGTATTACGTACCGTAAATTTTTGTTGCATACTAAAACCTGTGTGAAGCCTGTGTGTCTATGACTATTTTATTAGTGTTTTATTACTCCTCAGTTTACGCTTCTCTTTTCGACACTTATAGATTCGGACCAGGATTTTCGATGTTGGATGCTCTGGAACAGGTATAAAATGATCGTCGAAAACAAAATAAAAATCCAGGATAACATACCATTTCTATTTAGTAATTAAAAATCTATGTGTAGGTATTGTATTGAAATTATAATTTTGAGGTACATCGTATATACCTACGCCATAATTTAAAGCATAAATAATTAACATAATTAAGCGTTTGTACTGTCTGATATCTGAGTCTCAGTCCAGTCTGAATTAAGGTTGCTTCATTTAGTAAACTTTATCAAGTGCTATTGCTTTATCCGGTGTAATTAAGTGAACATATTTTGCATACGAATAAAATATTGAAATCCGTTCTACACTCATGTTACAGTTTTATGCCACCCTCCTGAACTTAATTTACAGTGAATTTATTTCTATAAAGGCTTGTCAGACCTCGCTATTTTGTTTATACTGTTGGGGAATATTAAAAAAATATGTTTTCATCGTTTTATGTTTTGTAATTATTATTAGTGTATTTCATAGTTTCGTGGCTATTAGCCACATATCCGCTTTCGCTTTCTGATATTATTTTTTTGAAACTATGAAACAGACTATTAATAATTACAAACTTTACATTACAAACAAAGTAATGTTTAAACAGAAGTAAATTCACTGTAAAAAAGAAAAAAAAATGTTCCAATCTTGCAATTCATCAACTAGAGAAACTGTTTTTGCAAACTCAGAAAGTTGGAACGATTTTAAATGTCTTTATTAATGCTGATTTGTCACTGAATGACATCAGGAATTTTGGTAATCGGTTATATTTCATTTTAATGATTGTTTCGTGCGAAACCGGGGAGGAATGTCAGTCTAAAATAACTTTTAAGTAGTCTTTGAAGGATTTTGAGAACCATTTTTTCTACCATACCATAGAGTATTAAATTACTGATCACAATGAGGCGCTTTCCAGACGCAAAAAGACTTGTCAAAGATAGTTATAAATATTGCCAAGTGTGGCACCACTGTTGGTTTTTGTGAAATTTCTCTAACAAAATAAAACAGTGGCGCTACCTACGGCGAAATTGGGAACTGTTTTTGTATTTTTGCCTCTTGAAAACGCCCCATTGTTTAAGCAATATTCAAAGAAAAGAAAGTAAAAAACAGGAAAACAAAAAATTGTGCAGATAAAAATTCATATGTAATCTTTGAGACGAGCTTAAAAAAGCATTGTTGCCGAAACTAAAGTTGTATTAATGTGGAGAGCAAACCACTTAGCATCTCTTAACATCAAGCTATATGGCGGTCAACTGGAAACCTATCATTGTTAAAAAACGGAGTTATTTCGTTCGATCTCATTGGGTTTTTTTTATCAGAAAGCGAGTGTTCATATGCTGAGGTAACATAACTAAAAGTTTCCTTGTACATTTCAGTTTTCATTGTAGTCGAAATACTGTTTGAAAACTTTAGAAATACCGATATTATTCAAAACAATTTTTTTACGCTTTTTATTTACACTTGATCTCCATCTCGTGTAACAAATATACAAATATTCACGCTCAATTTGAAAACACCAAGATTGTAACAATAAAAAAAACACTCAGGCACCGCGTGCGATTTTAAGCTAAACTACTTTTAAATGTCCTTACAATAGTTTTCGAATAAATCCGGTAGTCTGTAAGATGCGTCATAAGCATTTTCCAGGACGGGTGTTCGCGACAAATTGTATCAATAAATCGCTCCGTAGTTTGTTAGCGCGAATTTCTAATGAAGTTTCTCGTCTCTGAAGCGATCAGGAACGCGAGAGTGAACGATGATCGTTTACTTCCTCATTCCTGATCAATTCAACACGAGTTTTTTATGACATTATTATTAATTTGAGAAGTGATAATACGAGTATGTAAAAATTAGTCAAAAAAATTGAGGTAGGTATATTTACTATTGGTTATTATCATGACGGTTCAATTGAAGATTTAACTATGCAAACATAGTAAAATTGGTACTTTAAAAATAGATGTATACTCAAAACAACAGAAAATAAAAAGAAAAAATGGGTCAAATTTAGACTGAGTTAAATGTTAATAAAATACCTATAAATTTATGGAAGTGAAATTTTCGTTAAGCTACGTTGAGATGTTTTTAGTAGGAGAAAACGTGTAGGTATATTTGCGGCACCGACAAGCGTAGTAGCAGTAGGATTTTACTGAATTAAAAAAAAAAAACACATTTTTTTTAATCACGAATATAAGATCATAAAATAAATAGAATAAAACTATAATCAGAAAATAAAATCAGATATAAAATATTTTCTATAAACATCTTATAAACACAGTTGAATCCTTAAAATCGCCTTATAAAGCCTACCTTTCACAGTTTCCTGTAATTACTTTGGTTGAAAGCTTCCAGTCTAACACATACGTTGAGAAAACAGTCTTGTTTCGAGAACAATACTAATATAAATATGCACGTGCTGGTCGTAAATTTATAACTTCAGGCTGTACACTTGAGTTATACGTGAGACCGTTTTCACAGTTTAAAATTTTGCCACGATCTTATGACGGGAAGTTAAGAGTGATAACTCTGGATACGTGACAGTCATGAGAAGTCATCTGTCTTATTATAATTTTGTGTAGCATATGCGTGTGCTAACACATAATGACTTACATTTTTCTGTGTGGATTTCATAACAAAAACGTGACCAAGTTTCATATTTTATCAAGGGAAAAGGAAGGTCTCGTACATTTTTAGGGAAGAGCCTGCACTCTACCACTTCAAGTGTAACAAACAAAGAAGTGCAAAAAGGTTTCCATGTTGTTACATATTATTATGGTTAAAACGACATGTTGACATTCACGTTTATAAATTGTTGAAGTACGAGTAACAAAAACAAAATAAAGTATTTTAAAATCCGCTGAGCTATTTCAGAGATTATAGCCAGAACAATATGGCACTGTCTCATTTTCAGCCAGACACAACTTTAAAACATTGTTTTTTTATGTACCACGTTTCTTAACTTTCATTGATTAATTTAGCATTTAGTGAAAGGCCGCCAATTTGCTACAACGAACGCACACCTGAATTAACTTTTTTCAGTTTTGTAGAAATATTATGCACACGAATACTTAGAAAAAGAAATGCCCTAAAAGATACAAACACAAACAAACAAACATGAGCATGGTCAGAAATGCCCAACTTTTACATAAAACGAAAATAATACATTGTAATTTTAAAACTTCTCCATTCTTTGGATTTTTTTTTTCTTTACAAATGTTTACCGATTACACAAAAACGTCAGAATCGTTTTTTTTGCGTTTTAAAGAATGTACTCGTACTTTCTTTAGACAAAAATTTTTTCGTCTATATCGAGTTGTTTCAAGTTGTTGGTGATGGTTCAAGAGATCTAAAAATTGTATAGGTATGCATTTTCGTTTACTCTGAAGCTTGCCTGGCTGATTGAGATAGCGCGTTTAGGTGGCCTACTCGCATTTTTAGTTTGACAAGTTTTACTAAAATGTGTTGAGTGTGTCAGCTTAATTTTTAAAGTCATTCGAGTCAAATCAAGTCGAGTTGTAACATTATTGTAAGCTTAACATAATTAAATTTAATTATATTTTTCAGATTAATCATAAATATGTGTAGCATTAATCTACCAGCTAACGATATATCGTAATAATAGCACCATAAAAGATTTTTTTCTTAGTTGCAAAAGTACAAAATAAATAACGTAAATATTGTTTATCTCTCTGTGGGGAAAAAACTTTTCAAACAATTTAACAAGTCCTTTGCGGCGTGCAGCGATAAATTACGTCCAACAACGCTCCAACGCCATGATCTGCCCACAATCGAATAAAATAGGGCATAATTTCAATTCAGCGCGTTTTAACTGATAGTTAAACGGTGACAGTTCAGTTTTAAGTGCGATGAAAATCCATTACGATATAACATGAATATTTATGGATTCAATATCTTCTGAGTTAGAACTGGAAAGTTACAGTACCAGCCAGCCAGTACAGTCAGCCAGTAGTAGACATCTACTAATCAGCCCTAGGCCAAAATGGTAGTCCTCTTCCTATCAGAGAATGTCCTGAATGCCGGTACTGGGATATAACGTAAACTATATTTATGCTTTAGGATATGTACGCACTTCAGCAGACTATGATACCTACTCAAGTATGAAAAATACTGTCTAAAATAGCAGTGTAAAATTAAATATCCACACAAGTAAGTCGTGACATACAAAATATACCTTCATAAATATGTCGTTGGCCTCTCGTTGGATTGGTCACATCGTGATATGCCTGCTCACATCATATACTTAGTAACATTACGGTACAGTGCCCAACCGATTTTGATCTGGCCAATTTAACGATTAGGTGACAACAAATTTATTACGAATATTTACAAATATTAAAGTTTAAAGTTTAAAGTATGTGTGTTGTTCTATTACGTTGACTGAACTGAACGTGTTAGTATTGTTGTTTACTGGACGTATTAGATTGAAATTTTGAACTTCGCAGGCAGATCCTAGTTAATTCTATTTGAATCTGTGATATCACGTTTAAAACTCATTGTATCTGTAAGGCTACAAACAGCTTGCTGACAGCAATACTAATCTCCTTGAGCTAGGCGACTTGAAAATGTGATTCAAGTCCCTGGCTTTCACTATAGTCCACATAAGCCACAGAGCTTTCTAAAATTAAGTATCATAAATTATTTATATCATAAAATTAAGTATGTAGGCATCTAAAACTCAACAATTTTCTAAGATTTAGTAGTACTCGTGTGATTGGGTCATAGCCAGTATTCATTTTATATGAATATCTTTAATGAAATTGCCACCCAATTTTCGATTTATTGTTACTAGATACTGTGGTATTTTATTTATAGAGGTAGTGTGTGTACGCTTTTAAAGCTTTATTGTGAATAGTATGATGTATGCCACATTGATAAAACAAAAAGTACATGTATCATGTACATGTTTCTATCTATTTATCTAAATCTATTATCGTGCTTACTCGCATAGCTCTCACATATCCTGAATCGGGACTGATCAACACCATATCCACTGCGTAGCAGGCTGACGTTGATGACATAATTATCTACCTTTCAACCTGAACCCGACTGAAGTCCTGCTCAGTTCCACGATTAAATCATTAACATAATAATTGAATTGGTCGAGTGAGGCGACGCACCCTGTTTTGTAATATCTACTATTTCTACTCCCTTACTATCAACGCCCCGCGGTTTTATTCGCGTATTTCCCATTCCCGTTGTTTACGAAGATAAAAATTAGCCTATGCGTTTTTTCAAATTATAGTCTAAATGTGTTCCAAATTTCAACCCGATCTGTTCCGACGGTACGACGTGATTGAGCAACAAACATCCAAACATTAACATTTCGTCATTTTCATCGCTTATATTAAGTGACGCTAATCAATCTGACATCCAAATTATAGTTATATATAATTAATACGTGGTTGAGCAACAAACATCTAATCTTTCACACCCCCAATTTTGGTTAGATTTATGGAATTGCAAATAATAGCACAACAGATTTTGTACGTAAAGCCATGGCTTTCTCCTGTATTTGTATTCATGTTACTGATTCACGGGCCCGCAAATCCCATGTGGCTTTGACAAATTTCAAAGCGAAATGATGACGTTTCAACTTCCGTATGAATTTTGTAATTCGCCAAACATGTTTCGCTGCATTTTTATACTTTTTGCTTATTGAACTGAAAATTGTGACTTTGTTGTCTAAATTTTAAAGCGAGAGCTGTGTTTACTTTGTGGCGCACATAACTGAGTCAGCATTTCAAATTTTTCAGCTCTCTTTAAAGTCGAAAATTTTGTGAGCCAGTGATGTTAAATTAAGTTTTAGACGCGGTGATTTATTCACGTTGTGGAAATACTATCAATGAATTTGATGATTTCCAGAATAATAACAAATGTTTACTTATAAACACACTAGTAGCACCCCGTTGTTTCACCTGGGGTTTTCCGTTCTCGTTGTTCCCGTTATTTTTTCCGGATAAAAAGCAGCTAACGTGTTCTTACAGACTGTTATCTATTTATGTTTTATGTTTCAAATTTCAGCCCTTCTAACTAGAAAAAAAAAAACTAATTGACTTTGTTTACTTTATATTTATTAAGATTTTTTAAACAAATCGGATGCATAAAGTATCTTCAGCATATGCATAAGTGATTAAGTAGCCCACTGAATATTCCTCCCACTGCAAGGGTTCGAGGCATTTTCTCACCAGGAGAGAGTCAAGACCATAATCCAACATCCTGGCCAAGTACACGTTAATGGATGATACATATCGTCGAAATGTACGCTTGTTTCTTCGCAATATCTTTCTTTGCCGTTAATACCATTAAAAGATGTTAACAAACTCATACATTTTAAAAATTACTTAGAAGTGCAGTCAAGATTCAAAAGTCAGATCTCAAAACTATGAAGTTGAACCTTTGAGCCATTATACTAGACGATCACGTCAGAGCATCTAAAAAAACATAATAAGCGATCACTACAAAGTCAATAAAATTAAAATATTAGTAAATTGATTCTGTATAAAACTGACTTTGATAAATGCGATTACGAGTAACTTAAAATCGTAGCCGGAATTCTGAAAGATCATTAAGTACCTAAGTTTTTATACTTAAAAACTTTTTACATCATAACTTCCAAGTTTCAAATTGGAGGCATTCATCATTTATCTATTATACTTGATTCATTAATCAGAGTAAATCAAATTACTCGGGAATTCAACATTTTGTTGTGACAGATGGAAATGAATAATGTTCAGGATTAGGCTGTCTTATGAAAATGTTATCACTGATGAAAAATAAGCTAAACGTGTTTCCAATACATGAAAGTAACATGCTTTGTGCGTTTTCATCCACATTTAGTATTAACAGTTGTTTTTTGGTTTTAAACCTTTTTACTTTCTACCTACCAAATATGTCGCCTATCAAACTAGGGAGATATAGTAATAAAATCGAAATGACTATTACATATACTCATAATAGAACAATGAATCCACAGATTACTCCACTCACATGTTACCTCTATCTCTATATACTTACATCAATTTCATCCCACAATATGCAGAGTTCCTTAGTGGATAACAACCATTTTCTGAATTTCACGCGAGCGAAGTCATGAGTACAGTAGACGAGAATAACTAGTATCATTAGTAGTACTAATGACACCAGTTATTTATACGACAAATATCGTTTGTCGGGTGAGCCGATAATCAATAGACATCAGTCTGTCTGAAAATCGTGATGTTCCACTTAAATAAATCTTTGCCTTTCTCTTTCATGCAAAATCTCTACACGTTATCACTCCATCGGCCACTCACTCACTCACTCTACCTATCCCGATTTCTAGCTCTATGACATAGTCTACATTTTGAGACTAAATTTTTTTGAGTCATAAATGTATGCTAACTCAACAAGTTCGAAACAGTTAAGTTGCACTAACCCACTCGAGGCTTTGTAAATGAACTTGCGTGGTGTACTTGTAATTTTCTAACAACAGCGTTCCGTTCCTTTACCAGCCAATTGAAGTTTGACTACAATAACGAGTTTGGTAGTTTGTACCTTTACTAGTTGTGCAGTTAAAGAGGCGCTTGAAACGTTAAGTTGCGTGTAGGGGAACATGTGAGAGCTCAAACGTTTTTCTATTATAGGAGAAGCTAGAACAGCCTTCTTTACGTGTCCTCTATTGTGTATTGGGACTCGGGGTTTTCTCTCACAAGGCCATAATCCCCTGGCCAAGTACGGGTCGGCGGATGACACGTCATCGTAAAATTATCTTTCTTGGTACAATGAGCATACTAATTTATACCCACCCAAACACGATACACTGAAGTTAATTACGCGTTTTTATAGGACTGGCCTAGACAACTTTTGACTAGAGTAGAAGTAGCTTTAGGTTCGTGAAGCGTTAGTGATAATCCTCAAAAATTAAACAAGTGCCGGTTTTATCACGATGTTTTCACTGTTAAAGCCAACACCGTTAACAAAGTCATATACCTGCACTTGGGAAAATACTCAAAGGAGGGATTTAAGGAAACGGTTACTTGATTTTGAAATTGGACTTTCAAGCCACTAGGCCCCCAAGGCTTTATTTTCCTATTCTGCTAATACTGCGCTTCTAGTCAGCAAAATGTAATATGTTTAATCGCTATGCCCATCCCATACATTTATATTTGCATACACAAAATGTTCGAAAATGTTAGGGCTTGACACGGAGGCAGAGCGGTCACACCCAGCCATATAAAAGATATAAAACGCTTTACAAAAATAAATGTAATGGCTATTGCTCTTCATTTGCGTTACTCTAAAAACCTTAGAATTACCATAAGCAGCCCACTAAATGTTCCCAAAGTTGTATCTTCAAGTCTTGATTGAATCGGTTTTTTTCTGGGTAAGCACGCTCCAGCATAGAGAGCATTGTTGCTTAACATCAGGCAAGATGGCGGTCAACCTACTATTGGTAAAAAAATACAAAATAAAAAAAATCTCTGTTTTAAACTGCTAATATCATTTACATTAATACGTTCCAGTTTAAGGGTTAAGTTTTAAAGTTTCCAGTTTGTAAACCTCCAGACGACGAGGACAATTCAGTGCCAGATAGTTATTCGAACTCTTTATATTCAAATAACACAGTGGCGGCAGTGGCACTGCGCTGTTACAGGCACACGTTTTCACCATCAGTTACATCAGATGCATATCTTGATCGTCTTTTCACTTTGTATTAATATAAAACAGATTGTGAAATCAAAAACTGTAACTTGTAACATTTTATGATTTCGTTAGCACGGAAATAATTTTTCATTTAAATGGAGAATGAAAACCTTACTAATCCAAAGTCGTAAAACGTAACAACCAGGTCCTTTTGAGCTTTGTAAAAATGTGATTGTTCATTATGATTCACTTTTTATTTTACGTTGGCAGTAAAAACCGCGGGGTTTTTAAGGACTTTGATAAAAACTAAATTAATTGGTGAGATCACAAAAGGAGTAAAGGCCGTGTAAGTAAGAAATAGTAAGAAATGTTGAAGTTTAAATGACAGCATAGAATTGGATACTCAAAAAGCAGTATGTTATGAGTTCGAATCCCACCTAGGACATACATACATTTCTTTTGAGCTATTGCATAGCTTTTATTGCGGGCCTAGGGACCGAATTTTAGTGATCGTGCATCTCTTTCTTATGTTCACAAGATAGAGGGATGTAAGACCGTAACGCCGTCCTCCCCACTCGGTCATTCGACTTTGAATCTTATTTGTATTAGCTTTACAGACTAAATGCTCTTTAGCTGTCGAAGACTGACTAGATTGTATACTTCTCTGCATTTTTTTATGGCAAACAAATGTCACTCTTCAAAATAAAAGCAATTCCGAAAAATTGTTAACATCCCTATTGCTTATGTTGATAAAAATGCATGCAACATGCAATAGCTTTACCGCGGCAGTCCCCGAGTGCCACACTTCTTTTTTTAAATAAGAAGTGACGAGACGAGCAGGACATGTGCCTGATGGTAAGCAACATGCTTGCCACATAACAGCACAGTGACACGCAGCTATTGGAACATGAAGAATCCAAATCATTACCTAGCACTGCACTGCGCTCATCACCCAGCAATCTAAGATGTTATATATTTAAGCCTCTGGAAACATTGCGCTTCAAACCAGAGCATTCAACATTACTGTTTGGCGGTAGAATAACTGGCAATATTTACTATAACATAACTCATATTTGATGATTACGGATGTTTATTCTGGGTCAGGTTGTGTACCATATATCACAAGTACGAGGACGTTTATAAAATAATATAAATATGGATCATATCGGCGTCCATAACTTTGCTCAGTTTTAGGCAAGATTGAACAGCGTGGTAGAAATGATTGCAGAAATGTCCAGCAATATCTGTTAAAATTTTAAGAACTGATAATATAAGAAAAGAGGAGCTATGACTTAGAAAGTTTCCAAACAATGGCTAAAAGTGACTAAAATGCTCAAGTGAAAAATTAACTAAGGTTAAAATTCAACATCAGAGTTTTAATCACCTCATGCATACAGAATCGCGACGGTAAATTAAACACGGTCGTCGTATCATCGCGGAACAAACCACTTCGTGTGGCGTGTTCAACTTGTCTCATTTCATGTATTTTTCTGTAATTACGTGAAAATTGGCAGCGGACAGCTTGTTCGTTTTGTTGGCGTTTAATTGCGAAAGCTTACTTGTGTCATGCATGACAATTATTTTTATTTGTCTCATTGCATTTAAACGCATTTTAAACGCAATTGGTTTCGAGAATTGAAACCATTTTTCACTTTTATGAAAACCAAACGTACAAAAAATGTTTTTATAACAGATTTTTAATTAAAGTAAAGCTAGAGCCAGAACGATGAGTTTTTGATTAATAAATTGACAGAAACACATCATTGGAATATCGACACATCAAAAGATTTTAGATATTGCTACCTTTTTACCTAGGGTTTTTTTATGATTTCAACCATATCTTACGTTTACAATAAATCCTTTTTTCCGTGCATCAGTGTGCTTACGGGAACGCTTTCTCTCTCTACCGCATTCCCGGTGCCTAGTTCTCTAGGAATTATCCCCATGGATGAAAGTGTTTCTTTTTTAATGAATAGTGTGCAGGAGACATTGCTCGGTCTACTTACCCAAGTTCCTTGTTATGAAGTCGGAAGATAACCTAAAAATATTCTTAAATGGCAAAGGCGTTGTTAGCGTTTCCCAATTTCCAATTAGATGTGTTCTACCGTATGTGCTCTTGTTTGTGATTTTTGGTACTACCTTTTCGCAAAAGTAAACAATTGCTCCCTGGCATTGACGTGATCAGCGCTGGAAGCAAGAACTCTTTTCTCAGAGTTCACACTACTCCGTGTTGTTGGTATTAATCCACGCTGAATAATTCAACGTGTGTTTGCAATAAATTGGACCATTAACTCGCCTAACTGTTAACGGAATCAAAAATGTACCTCTAGTTATCATCAATAAACCCATATAAGTATCTAATATTTAATATTGTGAACTAATGGTAGACCAAGACGAAACTGGCTAACTCGTTACGGGCCCGTTGTAACTTGCACAAAAATAAACACACATAGTCCTCGAGACGCTAAAAATCCTTTACTGCCAGGTTTTTCCACTTTGCTACTGAACTCGGTAACAAGGCACAACAAATGTCTAAACCAGCGCCCCTATTGAGCAGCGCTATTTGCTCTTATCTGTGTCCTTCCTAACGCTTTCTAACGTCCCCGGGGAATATTTCCATATTCCAAAATGATATTTTCAATAAAACCACATTACTACGAGTTATAGGATTCTGGAGTCCCGTCATTGGTATACACTCATATTTTCATTTCATACGCTCGCGTGGTTGACTAAAGGAACTGCGAGGTACATTTTTATTCCGTGAAGTGGAGTTGGTACTTTGATTAAACTTGCTGAAGCAAAACTACCATTTCTGAATAAAATAAACCCTGTTATTGAAATATGTTCTGGTACTTAAATTAAATAACAGTATTGTACAAGTGCTTGACTTTAATGTGGAAATTGTAAATGCATTTCCCTACAACTTTTGCTGTTATGATTTTTCGTATTTATGAAATACAAGCTTTGTATGAGGATCTATCAAGAAATAATTCGTAGTTAGTGTGGTTTGCACTGTTTTTTTTAATCTGGACATAATGTTAACACCAATTAAATGAGCTTTGTTGGTCTTATAGCAAACATAGAGAGTTTAAAAATTTTGAAGCGACATTGAAGAAAATTTGCTCCAAGCCAAAGTAAAATAACGCCTACAAATTGGTTCCTCAAAAATTGGTTTCGTCTCGCTAGATTTTCTATGAAGATATGTCATGAACCGGTATTCCTATTCCGCCTTTTTCAGCGCCACGCCGAAGTTTATGGATTTATCAATCATCGTCTGTCGCTTCGTTTCGCTTTCGCCAGTTTTTACATCACGGCTAAAAATGATTGAGGTAGCTTTTTTGTCGCCCTGACACATCGTAAACAATGGACGAGATTCTCGGAATAAAACATGGGTGTGACTGATACGTGTTAGGTTAAAAACGTAACATATACACCAATAGTGTAAAATAATAAAATTGGAGCATAAATCTGTTCTTGTTTGACGATTTCAAGGGTGGTTGCATTTGAAATGGTATTTTAAACAGTAGTTTAAAATGATTCCATCTTGTCCTTTCCAATAAAAATAAATACATCTTTGTTGTAGTCAAGACTATCGATGTAGTTGCGATTTCTTGATTTTGTTCCAAAACTAATACGTACCGTGGTGTTTTCGGAGCAAACTGTCCTATAGTTGTATTTCCGCCAACTTATGACTTGATCGTCTTCCAACGAAAAGTGAATAGTTTTGTTCGAGGCAAATGTTCTGCTTAGAACTTTTCTATACCAATTGATGGTGAATCTAGCCTAGACCAAAATCTATTTTTATGCACAATCTTCTATGCGTGTACTTGTAATTAAACGTCTCTTAAACGGTTCAACCGATTTTGATGATTGTTTGGAAACCCAAACGTATTATTGTATTTAAGCTATTTTCAAACACACTTAAACAAGTGTGTTTGAAAATAGCTTAAATACACACAAAAAATCGACAGCCAAACATATAGACTTACTAATATTACAATGGCGGGAGGTGATGTTTGTATTTGTAAGTGTGTATTATATTTGTAATCACGTATCTCTGTAGTGGCTTAGCAGTATGCTGAATGCGAGTGTTAACGAAAATATTACGCGTTCAACCGTGAGCAGTGCCGGATTAAGCCAGCGCGGGGCCTGTAGCAATTTCTGTCAAGAGGCTCTTGGTTTGCTTAGGTTTAGGAAGGGTAGGGTCAAGTTATGCAAGATATTTTGCGCCTTTTACGTATGGATATAGCTGAACTAAAATCCTGTATCTTATCGCTGACTGATGGAATAAACAAGTGCAATACCAGACTTGATGACTGCGAAACCAGAATACAAATACTTGAGCGCAGCGAAACGGTGATTACGTCTTTACGGAACGAAGTAAATGAGCTAAAGGACCAGGTAAATGCTCAGTCACAACGGTTTGTCAGTAAAGAACTAGAGATCCTGGGCATCACTGAAACTCCAAACGAAAACCTGGAGCATATAGTTATGGCTGTGGCCAACAAAGTTGGAATGAATCTCGAAAACGAGATAGACTGGGTTTCGCGAGCCGGAGCCAAAAACAGCAGTTCTGGCAAGAACAGTGGCTTCCCCTAGACCCATAATCGTCAAGCTCGTAAGGAAATCGAAAAGGGATGAAATGTTGCGAGCTGCTAAGTCCCGCTCGAGCGGCCTTTCCTCGGCTGGGCTTCAATTTCATGGACCAGATTGTAAGATATACATAAATGAACGTCTAACAAAAATGAATAGGTTGTTGTTTCGTGAGGCAAGGATGCGTGCGAGGGGTGTCTTTCGATTCTGCTGGGTCTCCAGAGGGAAAATCCACCTACGGAGGAAAGAAGGGCAACCAGCGGTTCCCATCAACAGTTTCACTGACCTGGATCTCGTTCTCCCGCCTAGGCTTGAAGGTCTTGGTGAGGAGTCATCGTCAGCGCCGACCCAACGGTTCACCTAACTGTGAGAAACGTAGTGAACTGTGGGCAAACGCTGTTATTGCTGCACACCTAGCAACAACTTTTGCAGGCTCGGAGACTGCTCAGGCGGCATTTATACTCCGCTCGGGTATTGTTGGACTGAAGAATCCATTAAAATTGATTTCTTCCTCATTGAGAAAATTTGGCTCGGCTCGATGTTTTGTGTCGAAATTTTTTGTGAATGTTTTATTGTATTGTAGGAACGAGGAAGTAATTTGCTTGCTGGTTAATCTAGGAAATGTACTTTGTCAATACACTCACATACATAATAATACACTTCCCACGCAACACTACTCACATATCACGCATTATAACTATCACACAACCTACAACACACAAGTTGGATTTCAATTAACGCTAGCGTATCACGATGCCTTGGCTGAATTTGGGGTAGCTTCTGGCAGGGTGGCCGTCGATGGTGCAACACGTCGGATAAAAATATGAAAATACGTCATATTTTATCTTTATCACCTTGTGAACATGGTTAATACCGACTTATATGACGATTTAGATGAAACTCTTAGGATAGAGTGTCGCACCATTGAGAGGCCGGAGCTGGCGGGAGTACTTATTTGTCCGTTTCAGTTTAGGGTACTGTCTTTCAATATCAGAAGCCTGAGTCATAACTTTTCGGCCTTGCTGACGACCTTGATTAGGTTCAGTTGTGATTTTGACGTTTTGGTGTTTTCCGAGTGCTGGCTCCAAGAGAATACGCACATTCCGCAACTGAATGGGTATGACGTTTATCACACAAAAAAAATTATCAATAAATGCGGTGGGGTCACTATCTATATCAAACATTGCTGGTCTGCGTCTGTGCAGGAACCAAATTTTGATGATGCTAATTGTCTAGTTGTTTCCATTGAAAAAAAAATAGAAATAATAGGTATTTACAGATCTCCAGCAGTGGGCAACTTGGAGAAATTTAACCATTCTTTGGACTCTGTTCTTAGTAGCGCAAGGGACGTGTCCACGGTTTTGGTAACTGGAGATGTTAATATAGATCTTTTGGAATATCCTCTAAGTAACCTTAACGATGCCTATCAGTGCCTCATGGCGGGTGAAGGTTTTCTTCCGGCTATAACAGCACCAACCCGTTCAGGATCTTGCTTGGATCACGCATTCATCAAGTCTAAAGGGAACAGTCTGGGTATAGTTTGTAAAACTTCAATTACTGACCATGAGATAGTGCTGGTAGGTTTAACTTTGCCAAGCTAAAAGAAGTAGAGTCAACAGCAGAGAATCGACCAGAACAGATCTTCATGAAATCGCTAATGATCTGAAACAGCAGGATTGGCGAAGGGTTTTAGGTTTGAATGACGTTAACGAAGCGGTTCACGAATTCAATCAAATTATATCAGATAGCATTAACAAACACACAAAAATAGTCAAAATCAGCCGCTCAAGGCATATCATCAAACCTTGGATCACTCCGGGCTTAGTAAGGTGTATGCGTCACCGAGATAATCTTCATATCAAACTAAGAAATGATCCAAATAATGAAATAATTAGATTGACGTATACTCGTTACAAAAATTTTTGTAACAACTTACTACGGAAGCTCAAAACAATTCATGTCAATAGTCAACTCGCTAAGCATCATGGCGACCCTAAAAAAAATATGGAATACCATTAAGCAAGCTTGTGATTTACCAACTACCAAAAACAGTTCACATGGTCTTTTGGCTGCCGCGGATAAACCACATGATGCCCTCAATAACTGTAATAGACATTTTGCTACAGCTGGAGCAGATCTGGCTTCTAATATTTTAGGGAAACTTGACACCACACATGAAGCCCTGAGTGATAGTATCTTGGTGGTGAGTCGCCGCTCTAATTCTTTCTTTCTGACCCCTACTGATGGAAATGAGGTAAGAAGCTGTATACAAAACCTTAAATCTCATAGTGCGCCTGGCCTGGATGGAGTTACACCACTTCTATTAAAATACGCGAAGGACTCACTAACTGAACCTCTTACTCATATATGTAACATAAGTATGGCCTCTGGTATATTTCCTGATGTCTGGAAGTCTGCAGCTGTCATCCCAATATTAAAATCAGGCGATAAGACTAAACCAGATAACTACAGGCCAATCTCGCTTCTCAGTGTCGTTTCAAAAATTCTAGAAAAATTGGTAAATAAAAGGCTTGTTGAGTTTCTTGACAAATATGAACTGCTTAATAATCATCAGTTTGGCTTTAGAAAAGCCAAATCAACCGAAGACGCAGTAAATTTACTCACTGAGACGGTGTCGGCGCATTTGGACAAAAAAGAGAAGTGTTTGGGAGTGTTCCTCGATCTAGCCAAGGCATTTGACAGTATCAGTCCAAAAATACTATTAAAAAGACTTGAGAGTGTGGGGATACGGGGAAATTCTCTTGCCTGGTTTACGAGTTATATCTCAAATAGAAAACAAAGAGTTAAACTGGGAGGGCTCATTAGCGATGATTTAGAGGTAGAGTACGGTGTACCGCAGGGAAGCACGCTAGCGCCTACCCTGTTCACAATTTATATAAATGAAATTTTTGAGCTGAATATTCCTCACTGTCAACTTATCTGCTATGCTGATGATACAGTAGCCATTTTCCATGCTAAAGATTGGGCTGGTGTGTTTCAGATTGCGGAATATGGAATGGCAATCCTGGCACGATGGCTTAATACTAGTCTTTTAACCCTCAATGCCAAAAAGTCACACTATGTAGCATTCCACGTGACAAAATCGTCAGATACAAAAGTGTCAAAACTGACCTTGCACATTAACTGCAAGATTAATTCAGGAGATAGTTTTTTGCCTAATGGATGCTCCTGTAGAGCAATGGATAGGTTAAAACAATAAAATATTTGGGAGTGATGATTGATGAAAATTTATCGTTCGCTTCACACATCACATTCATCTCCAGAAAGATTAGGAAGTTGTTGTATGTCATGAAGGTTCTGCGAGCAACCACGTGTGAGGAAGTGAAATTGCTAGTCTATAAATCGTTATGCCAATCGCTCCTTCTTTACTGTATTAGTGTATGGGTGGTGCTTCGAAGTCACATGTGATTGAGATTGAACGCGCTCAAAGAGCCGTACTAAAGGTTATGAAGGGAAAACCGCGACGATACTCAACAGACGAATTATTTCGAGAAGTCCCAGTACTGAGAGTGCGGCAACTTTTTGTCTTGCGCGCCATTAAGAACTGCCATCACATGTCTTCCAGTTCCGCAAAGGACGGTCACAGGCGCTCTAGGGATGTTCCGCTTCCTAAAGTTAATACGGTGTTTGCTACACGGCTACCCAAATACGTTTTGCTGTTCACGTATAACTCTGTGTGCAAGCTGATAGATATACGAAATTGCACTTTCGCGGAAGTTAAACCAAAGATAGTAGACTGGCTTCGATCCTTATCCGATGAACAGACCGAAAGACTGGTATTTTTCTCGGAAATGAAACGTAGTGAGGTCTTTGGTGTTTCTAGACCGATTCGGCTTCGCTGAATCTCATATAGGTGGGAGGCGCAGCTTAATGGGGACCTGCTCTGTCACACTCTGCAATTATACATACTAACCATTGCTTAACTCTCAACTCGCGTCGACAGTCTCTCTATACTTTACAGCTCTTCTTCAACTAAAAAGTACGCTTATTTGTATTGTACCCCAGCACAAACACATACATACACCCTCACAATAAACACACACCCTTACACTAACACACACACCCTTACCCTCGCATACACACCCTCTCTCACACACACACCCATACTCTCTCCTTCAAATACACATCCACCCAATCATACTTACCACCACCAACCCACATTGGCTAGTTTAAAATGTATTTAATTAATTTTCTTTATTATATATTTTGTTTGTATATTTAATAATGTCAATTTAATTTTATGAAAATGATATTATATTGTAAGGTAGAAAATGGTTTTGTCTGAAATCACTGACGGTTGCAGGGTTTCTTTTAATTTTTTTATATAAATTTGTATTCATTAATTATGCTTTTGTAGTAATCTATTTTATTAATTGATTAATTATTTTTTTCCGGAAATTGTGTCATCATGATCTTGTCTGCAGCATTCTCTAAACTTGGAAATGTTTGAATACTTGAGGGGCGTCCAAGTCACAGGCTTTGCCTAGTTTGGAGCCCACGGATAATTATATCTTGTATTAATTCGTGCTAAACTGCCAACATGTTATACTGTGCTGTATTTAATTTTGGAAATAAATTATTATTATTATTATTATTATTATTTTCGCTACATATTTACAGTCACACAGACGTCGGAGCGCGGGGCCCGCCCCCAGTTTGCGCGGGGCCCGTAGCATTTGCTACTCTTGCTATATGGCTAATCCGCCACTGACCGTGAGCGCGTAAACATGACATGATTACGAGTATGAACAAGAACAAAATTAAAAATTTTGATTACCCCCCGACTACCTCGGATTTGTTATCTGTACAACATTCTATTAGTCAAGCTCTTTCAATTGATACCCATATTGAGGGAGTTGTGAATAAAGAAATGTATTTCGCCATTTTGTGGTAGCGGCCATCTTGGATTTGAAATTTGTCGTAGTGCAGAGTATTTTATTAGCCAAGCCCTTTCGTTTGATACCCATATTGCGGTAGTAGTGAAAAAAAAAAATATTTCGCCATTTTGTAGTGGCGGCCATCTTGAATGTGATTTTGTTATAGTGTCCGCCATTTTGTGGAGGCGGCCATTTTGAATCGACATTAACCAAACATAGCTAAGAACATCCACACGGATATTAACCTTCAAATAAAAAAAAACCGCATCGAAATCGGTACGGTGCCACAGACAGACACACACATAGACAGACAGACAGACAGACAGACAGACACACATCGACGTCAAACTTATAACACCCCTTTTTTGGTCGGGGGTTAAAAACTACATTGGTACGTAGAGGCACTGTACATTTCTGAAGGTGCGTCCACCAGCAAAACGAGTTATTTGTCCAGTTTTCAGAGCTATCTACTCATTAGCCAAAACAAATATCAACTGGTAAAAATACATTAAATTTCTACAATTTCTTGCCTTTAAAATGGTAGTTTTTTTTGTTAGTGAATTTATTGTTTAAATAATATCCTTACAACGAAACCATAAAAAACAAGAATAATAGTAATTATCATGCATCTACTCGAAAACCCGCTATTATTAGAATTTTATACTTACACCAACAGATAGGCAATTCCATTACGAACATTTTGGTAGTTTTTTTTTTCAATAGACAAAAATCTGATTTTATAAAGAGTTTATTCCAAAATTTGAGCGTAAAACAGCGACAAATTCTACTGTTCGTCTTTTTTGCGGTGTGCGATGAGGTAAGAAATACTCAAGGTCATTCGTTCGGGGTACGGCCTTAATACAAATGTCATGCTTACGCGCACTCCGTAGAACGTGTATTGTCTTTGACAAAATTTGCACTGTGCTTTGCGAATGAAATTAAATTTGTAGTAAGGACATTACTGGTGTTAACAAACAGGTATTTTTTATCCTGTTGTTTTGCCGCAGGTTACACCGTAGGCTTCGTCTAGCCTCATTTTCATTGTTAGTATTTTATTATTTAGAACAAGTTCTTGAACTTACTAACCTCTTGATTTTTCCGATATTCTCATGATTTTTTAGGGATAAAAACTAAGAAAAAAATGATGCTTCACATTATTATCTTTGAGTTAACAAATAAAATTAAACAATTGTCCCTTTAAGAACGGGAACCTGGATGACCGAGCTTTGTTTGTTTTCGTGCATAAAAACACCGTTAAAACAACGTCTTCTAAAACCTAACTGCATTGATTGACCCCCCACATACTGATTTTTATGAACATTGATGAAGCCGTTTCCGAGATTCAGTTGATATAATATAATAAATATACCTATATACAAAGGCTTCGTTTAAAGGGGTAGCAATGTAAATATTTTGCCAGAGTTTTAATAAGTCAACTTTCTATACATAGACAAGACAAGAAGAGTTGGCAAGAGGTTAAATACCTAAGCAAACCACACAAACTTTAATATTTGATTTTCAGACGTCAAAGCGTTGACTCCTGTTAAAACATAGTTCAATGGATTTGACAGAAGCCCAACCACCTAATGAAATAATTCATCAAACCCAGGCGACCTTAATTCACCATAATTTCAGGGAATTTAATACGAGAAATCAGCGGACCTCGTCTATCAATATTAGTTTTTGCCCGCGATCAATATTACTTCGCCCGTAGAGGTCACATCGATAGAAAGGAATGTGGCAATTTATTAGACCCTCTATTCACGGTTCCATGGACTTTTATCGTTTCAATTGATACTAGTTTCTGATCGTTGATTTAAATGCTTTCGAGATGAAGAACTTTCTTTTTTATAACCTGTTTTGAAGACCCATTCATGTATTTATTTCCACTCAAATAAATAAAACTTTCATTAGATGTTGTTAGTTACAACCAACCCTCTTAGATATTTCCAGCTTACTGATTTTAAAAAAATTAGAAATAAAATATTTTAAGTTGATTGATTTTAATGAAATCATCGAAACCAATTCACAAAACTCAACGACTTTTATCGGGTTAAAGTAAAATTGTACGAAAAAGATGTTCTTAGAGAACGGGTATAATTATTAAACATGGCGGGCCTCTCAATTCTACTACTTGTTTTATAAATACCAAAGTTATGATATATTTTTTGTATTTATCAAAAAAAATCTCTTTACTTCGACCTGCAGGAACTTCTAGTTCTATATGAGGATGGGAGTCCGGAGAGATGGGTCATAATATCACATTGGTTACAATTTGATTACTTTATTTATTTTCAATCAAAAACTTCTTTACTTTCTCCCAGCGGTGATTTATTTTATGATTCAATCTGCATGAATACTAACAGAATCTAATTTATTAACATTAATATTAATGTTGACTTTTTATAGTAAAATATTACAATCTCAATAACATGCACTAATTAGGTGCCAAAGTCTGACGTATCTATCTCATATCTTCACATAAAAGGTATTTTACCGAAGATAATGGCAAGCATTAGTGAAACACAAACCAAACAAATTGGTAGAATTATGTGAGTTACGAAAGTATTCGTAAACATTTGCTAATGTGAGAGTTGTGAGGGTGAACATTCTAATAAAACTTCGCCAAAATAACAGACAACGGAACATGTAACACAATGGAAAAGATAAGCATCTCTGATTGCTGAGAAATTATGCTCATTAGCAGAACTTTGAACTGTAAACACTAGGTGGTTACACAACGGAGTACCGAGTTAACATCTTGTTTTGATAAGGGAAACTTTGGCGTGCTAACAATTTTATCTACGCCTCAAGTCTTGTACATCCTATTGGATCCAAATCTTTTCTTAAGAGTTTTAAATTATAACATCCCAGCACGTAAAATTTTAACGTGTTTTAGAAGAATCAAATAAGCATTTAGTTTTCTTCACTTAATTGTCCTCACATGAAAATATCGAGCAAAAAACTTCGAAGTCAAAAAAGCGAGATTGCGATCTAGTGCCAATCTAGCCGACGAAAAAAATATTAGTATAGTTGTATTTCATCTCTTCTTTGTCGGACATTCTTGTCAAAGTGGTCATAGTTGGTATACGGTGGCACAGAGTAGATCTTTTTCGTCCACAGTGATTCCGGTGACAACCACCCTAAAACAATTGTCAAAAGAGAAACTAAAGCAGCAACGTATTACTTTTTCAAAATGTTTTCTAGCAAAAGTTATTATGGCAAAGAATCTATATAAAAAGGGCTAAGATCTTCGCATAAGTTTGAAAGGTCAAGAGCATGTGAGAGACATAGTTTAATCTCCTTGTTTTATCTAAATGAAGACCATTTCATCGGATTTACTACCGTAAGCTGACTAGGCACCCTAGATTTTAACTTAATTTATGAAGGTTACAGATGAACTTGGCTCACTTAGTAGTAACTTAAGTTCTAAGACACTTTTATTGCTATGTTTGTTAGAAAATATTCCAAGTTAATATTTTTTTGGTAGGTTAATGTTATTGCTGTAAATAATCGACTTTAGTTTGATTAAGTGGTACCTACTAACTTACTATTTTAAACTTTACTTAGCGACGGTAAATTACAAACTTACCTATCTTAACCTAATAAGATTATAATCTCACTCGTTAGATTACAATCTGACGGTGTCGACATCTTATGGTGCCATAAATAGGTGGACAAATCTGATGATTAATCTAACGACGGTAGATTACAAACTTAGCTATCTTAATCTACCCTGAGATTATAATCTCACTCGTTAGATTATAATCTGAAGGTATTGACAATTCTACGGTGACATAAATAGGTGAACAGATTTGAAGATTTAAAATAATACCATATGTAATATTTAAATTAGGCAAACAAAATGATAGTGATGTGGACTTGAAAATCAATGAAACATAGATGCTTCAGCGAGCCGATTGCAATCCAGAATTGCAATTCCCAAAGCATACTCAACGCTCCGCATTTGGCCCTTGCCGGACGAATGATTCATTAGAGCGAAAGTGTGATAAGTCGGACCACAGCCCGAAACAGGGCGAAATGGGGCCGGCATTTGAAGCTTGAATTGTATAAAGAGGCTCAAATTTACACGAAATAGGAATGTTCTGTCCAAAAACGTTCTATGAAATACGTTCCAATAGCTGCGTGTCACTGTGCTGTTATGTGTCAGGCATGTTGCTTACCATCAGGCACATGTCGTGATCGTCTCATCACACTTTATTAAAAAAAAAAAAAACTTGAAAATAGAATGATTTCAAGTAGTAGGACTCTTTGCAGCATCCGTTTGGGAAAATATCTTTGTAAGTTATTCCACTGCCAAGTAGTATTTGGCTTGACCCATATTTGCTCCAGAGAAATTACAAGCCATAGAGACAAATATACATGTGACAAGTACATTGCATTGCTCGACGTGTTGTTGTGGGTAGGCGTGTATATCACTATCTGGTGCATGTCTTATTCTCCCGTTAGTTTATTAAAAATACACCAGTTCAATAGAAATGATAAAGCTAAGAACGGTGCCTGCCGATCCGGAGACCCCGGGTTCAAACCTCACACGCACCACTGTCTTTTCGAAGTCATGTGCGTAATCCCGCTAATATAAAACGGTGAAGGAAAACATCTTGAGGAAACCGATATGTACCTAAAATCTTTCGAAGTCATATGCCATCCAACAACGCGCACTAGGCCTGCGTGGTGGATTACGGCCTTAACTCTCTCCTTGCGAGAGAAGGGAACATTTAGTGGGCGGTTGATAATTATAAAGCTTTAAATTATTTAATTTGTTTTATGTTTAATGTATATTCGTGAGTGTCCCGTTATCTAATTAAATATATATCATAGGTTTGTTTAAAAACGAAACAATTGAAGAACTAGTTATACACTTGCGATTTTCCATTTACAAACAAAAGAAAATCACTTAAATCAAGAGACAGGATAAAACAATAAATAAGTCTTCCCTCAGATTAACATTAATCATGGGAAGTGGTTGTTAAACTCACCAAGAGAGAGAGCAAAGTTTAAGTAAAAATAAATAATATTAGCATACTGCAAACAAACTTGGACGAAGCGTTTCTGGAGTGACCCATAATAAAGTGGTACGTGCAATTTTAAACGCATTTAAAATTATGCCCATTAATCCGTCCCCCACCAAAACGAGTTTTTGTCCAGTTTTCAAAGCTATCTACTCATTAGCCAAAACAAATATCAACTGGGAAGAAATATATTAAATTTCCACAGTTTCTTGGCTTCAAAATAGTAGTTTATTTATTTTTTTATTAATGAATTTAATATTTGAATTATCTCCTCACAACGAAATCATAAAAAAAAAAATTGTTATTATCATGCATCCACTCTAAAACCCGCCATTATTTGGATTTTGTACTTACACCAACGGATTGGCAATTCCATTACGAACATTTTGGTAGAAACATTTTTTTCAAATAAACTATTTTTGTAACAAAAATTAAACCGACTTCAAAGCCACAAATAGGCACTCAAAAGCGAAAAATAAACTAAAATCATTATTATAAGCGCTACTCACTCATCTATTAGAAGTCGGTGCCAGCCAAATCTAACAGGTAGTGGATAGATACTACTAACCTGTGCCTACTTACCATGTGCCTACATAGCATCAATCTACTAACTTTTTTGACCTCACTGGCACCGATTTTAGTTTATTTTTCGCTTTTATTTATTATTTATTTATTTATAAAGAATTGCCGACATGTGCTAACAGCGTAGCCAACACGCACAAACGGCCATAATTCACATTAATTACAAAAAAAGAAACACGAAATAAGATAAACAAATTAAAAACAGATAACAGAGATACATTAAATACATTAATTACATTCATTTATATAAGTAAAAAAAATGACACATATATCTATTACATACTTAAATTTATCCGAAAATAAGTCTAGTTCTGGGCTTTGAGCGAGCAGAGCGTTGAGCAAATTAAGTGCCCGGGTTGTGGGCGCGTACAGCGCCGTGTCGGTGCGCACGCGCGCGGCCTGAAACAGCGGGCGCACCGCGCAGGCGCGCCCCGGGCGCGGGCGGTCCGGCACCGCCAGCGAGCAGCGAGCCAGCGCGCCAGGGTTGTCGATCTGACCATTCAACAGCCAATAGAAGTGAATCAACAACGCACACTTTCGCCTTAGCGCTAATGTGTCAAGTCCCACCATTCCGGTGACGAATAGTGACGGATATAAATAAGGATAATAGCCGTATATTTTTTTATAAAGAAATCGGTTTAATTTTGAGTGCCTATTTGTGGTTTTGATGTTGGTTTAATTTTTTTGTACGAAAATAGTTTCTTTAGTGTACAAGAACAGAATAAAAATTTTTGATTATACCCTGACTACCTCGGGTTTGTTATCTGTACAATATTCTACCAGTCAAGCCCTTTCATTTGATACCCATGTTAAGGGAGTTAGGGAGTTGTAAAAAATTTAAAATAATTCGCCATTTTGTGGTGGCGGCCATTTTGGATTTGGAATTTGTTATAGTGTATAGTATTTTACTAGTCAAGTCCTTTCATTTGATACCTATATTATGGTAGGTTCTGAAGAAATATTTTGTCCGCCATTTTGTGGACGCGGCCATCTTGAATCGACATTAACCAAACATAGCTAAGAACATCCGCACGGGTACACACCGCGAGGTATAAGCTGAGCTTTGCATTAGTGTGAGTGATCACCAATCAGGCAGGAGCTTGAGATTTTGTCCGCAAGGTATAGGCTGAGCTTTGCATTAGTGTGAGTGATCACCAATCAGGCAGGAGCGCGGCGAGACAGAATGGCGCCGCGCCTAAGGCCGGTTGTCACACCTACACTATCCATGTACACTCACACAAATGCAAAGCTCAGCTTATGCCTCGCGGAGTGTATTAACCTTGAAATAAAAAAAAACGCATCGAAATCGGCCCATCTGTTTGAGCTCTACGGTGTCACAGACAGTCAGACACACAGGCTGACAGACATCGATGTCAAACTTATAACACCCCTTTTTGTGGTCGGGGGTTAAAAACACGTTTTTATTAATCCATTTACACAAGTTCGTATTGACAGGATCGAGTTTCATAAGTTTTGTGAAATCTTTAACTACGATATCCAGAAAATTGTACGCAAATTTTAGTTTATGGTTCATATTTCAAAAACCGCCCGACCGATTTTGATAAGATTTATATGGGACCATTCGGGAAGCATACCCATCCGAACACAAAAATAAATTTTAAAATCGGTGCAGAGGTTCTCGAGAAATCGGGTAACATACATAAAAAAAAAACATAGGGTTCGAATTGATAACCTCCTCCTTTTTTTGGAAGTCGGTTAATGACCAAAATCTGATTTTATGTAGAGTTTATTCAAAATTTTTGCGTAAAACAGCGAGAAATCCTACCGTTTGTCTCTTACTCTTTCTTGCGGTGTGCGATGAGGTAAAAAATACTCAAGGTCATTTGCTCGGGGCATGCCCTTAAAATGTTGAGAAAAACCATATTATTAATAATTTATTTACTCAAAATTTCAGCACCCGAAATTTATTTAAAAATTTAAATTTATCATTGAATGGTTGGTACTAAAACAAGATAGTATCGCCTAAACGTTTTTAAACTGAACTAACGGTCCGCCCCGGCTTCGCTCGTAATACCTGGATAGCATATGGCACTCAGGGATTAAATCCAACGGTGAAAGAATTTTTGAAATCGGTTTAGTAGTTTTTGAGATTAGCGCGATCAAACAAACGACCTCTTCAGCTATATAATATTAGTATTGGGAGATACTATTTTTTGAAATTACTGAAAGAATCTTAGTTTTAGAAAAAACACGCTTCGCTGTGGCACATTGTGATGCAAAAATTAGATAAAAACAATCCTTGATGCGGATTATATATCATTCTAAAATTCCAGCTCGATCGGTGCAGACCTTTTTGAGTTTTTGAAGCGTACACAAACCAACATAAAATTTTTATACATAGAAATATATATATTTACAGATATATTACAGATCACTAACCCTCGCGGTTGAATTTGCATACTCCGTAAGGAAGGAAAATAATGATTTAATTAGGATCAATATTCGCCATCAGCAGAGCGCTGGTTTCGCTTGAATGTACTATGGAGCTTTTTTGGTTAGTGATGCGGATGAGAGCAGGTTGAGGAAGATAATAAAAAAGAAGAATAAGAAAGAACAGTTTTGAAGACATTGGGCTTACATTTTTCTCTGGGGGCTGGCAGAGAATAGATTTTGTAAGTATCTTGAGAATCCAATGTTCTTCGATGGTTTTGATATGATGATCCTATTGATGATGTAGCGAAACAAAGCAGAGCTCTTCTATTTAAACCCACAATAATTAAGTTTAAGGAATAAATAAACATTGAGATTTTTGTCCACGTAATGGTTGTCGAGTAGAGCTATGGATACTGTCAACTGTCGTATGACGGTACTTCAGAAAGTCTTCACGGCGGTGTCCCTGGAGAATGGAGTGAATTAGCAATTAAAGTTCCCTCAAAAGTATCTCAAAAGTAAGAACCAATTCGCATTTTATAATTTTCTTGCGATAAAAACTATAAAATATATTATTTCAGACTATAATCTATCTCTGTACTAAATTTTATTACAATCTCTTGAGTAGCTTTTGCATCATAGGTAAACATCTAGTTTTACATTATCAAACAAACTTTCGAAATTCTATAATTAGTGGGATACCAAAAATTATGATCCATAACAAAACATAAACTTCGTTCAATCAGTCAATTAATACGATGAATAGAATAGCATACATTTATATGAATCTGTAAAAATGTAAGAACAAGGATATCAATGCTACTTTGAGATGATGATAGATTTTTCCATAAACAAAGGACAACAACAATAATAACAACACGTTATTACGTCTTAAAAAAGTGTAATAAAGAACACATTCATCAATTCGTTACTCATGGATAAAATATTCCAAAAACAATAGATGATCAACAAAAACAATCAAATGATAATAATAACAACAAATATTGATGGATTAAAGAGTGCAATAAAGCATCTCGACATCTGACCAAGCAGAGAGCTGGTGCACCCGTTGCGATACTTGCGATTTATAGTCCATAAAGCACTTCAACAAGCTGTGGGGTTCCGACGTTGTGACATTTATAGTTAGGATCCCTGAGGGCACTCGGTTGCTGCGATAAATCTCGCCCCGATTTAAAGACTACAAATTGCTTTTCAAAGAGTTTACTACTTTGAATTTTTTATTCGCGTTTAAATGATTAACTTTATAACTTAGAAATTGAGACATTAAGGTAACTTCATCGTTTAATCTACTACGTTATGAACAGCTAAATATTTCAAATAAAAAAATAAAAGTGGTCAAGTGTGAGTCGGGCTCGCCCATGAAGGCTTCCGTAGCAGCAAGTAACAAAATACAAAAGTTCTTGTACTTCGTTGTTACTTTAATCAGTGTTTTAACAATAGTCAATTTATGACGTATTAAAATAAAATTACTTACTAGATATCATTTAAATCAATTTTCGTTGATAGTTTACATGGTAACGTACATCATATACACTTTTTATTTTATTTTTGTCATTCTCTTATTTTAGAAGTTACAGGGGGGGGGGACACTTTTTACCACTTTGGAAAAGTCCCTCGCACAAACTATTCAGTTTACACACAAAAATCTCAATATCATTTTTAATGACCTATTCATAAACACCCCACACGAAAGGTATTGATAAAAAAAATTGAGTTTCAGTTCTAAGTATGGGACACCCCGAATAATTTTTGCTTTTTTTCTATTTTTTTGTATCAAAATCTTAATGCGGTTTACAGATTACATCTACTTGCCAAGTTTCAATACTATAGCTTTTATAGTTTCGGAGAAAAGTGGCTGTGATATACGGACGGACAGACAGACATGACGAATCTATAAGGGTCCCGTATTTTGTCATTTGGCTACGGAACCCTAATAACCATCCCAGGTTTACAATTTTAAGAAAAATAAATCATTGCGAGAATTTAAGAAAAAAAGAAAATATGTTTAATGTTTTCGCCAATCTCTATTATTTTTGTATATTTTAAGGTGAGTGCAATACTATTTTTATTCACAAAATTAACGCGGTACACGGTATCAAAATAAAAGGAAAAAAATTAACGGTTATTTTGGTAGTTTGCAAATTTTTTATTTTATTTCCAACTTTTTCCTTACTAGTAAATTTATACATTTAAGATAAACTACGCAGACACTTTACACATTTTTATCTTTCCTATTTTCAGGGTGATTGTCATTTAAAATTTTTAAGATTACTTTTACGGGGAGAGCCCTTATTAATAAATACTGAATTACTTACAATGAGAACTACACTGTACCACATACCGAACTACTCAAACTAAGCACATCAGAATAATCCATAGACCAATGAAGGTCTAAAGATCAAGATGATCGAGTTCATTATCATTTGGAAGCGAGTCTAGTATGCTATCGGTATTATAACTCTGAATGGCAATGTTTAGACGTTGCGTCGGGACAAATAAACGTCCTCGTTTTCATCACGCGTCGCGTCGACAAAGCGTTCGGAAAGGTTTTTGAAAAATGAGATGAAGTTTCGGCCCCCACGGTCTCAATATCTCAACACTAAATGGTTCAAATTTATAACCACTTCCGAAGTTTCCATATTTGCGTCGTCTGAGACGTTCATTTGAATTAGCAACTACGTTGTAAAGTAAAGTTGCGTTCCACATAAAGGGTCAACTCAACTTCCAAGGCAAAACAGTCAAGTCGTCGTTCTTTCCAATTCTTTAGTATTAATTCAAAGTATATTGTGAAATAATTTGAGAATAAATGAAATGAAAAAATATATCCTTCATCTGAAGTCCTTCATTATTCTTATGTTATCATGTACAATATTAAAACTAAAATACCAAATAATGTTTGAAATCAGTGATAACTAAAACGACTTTTCAAATCGTGGTAAACGCAAATAAAAACGCCGAGATATTTTTAGGCAATATCTTCCACTAGAAGTAATCTACTAGTCCAATATTTGAATTAGTTTAAGACCCGGTTCTGTAATATTAGAGTCGAAATTCCAACCGACAATACACTGTACAAACGGTCAAGCCAGGCTCGGAATAACATTTCAGGGTAAGAGTATTTGGATTGGGTGAGACGGTACAGTACGTTTACTTAAGGATTTCGAATTACCAACCATTTCTGATGAGCGATCATCGTGGCTTATGCGATGTAGTGTTACTTGCAGAAATTATTCGGCTTAGATAGAATGGCCGTAGCGAGCAAAGCTTCTTCCAAATTAATAAGTTAGTACGAGTATCAAGTACACATTAAATACTTCAAAATACTCTAGATTAACACAAACATCATAAAACAAAACAGAAATGAAAACCGCTTCATCGAACCGAGATGTATGATACCAGACACACAAACGCACGTCAAACTTTTTACATCTCATCGTTTTTGCAGTCGAAAAATATATCAGAAAAAAACCCATTATTAGAACACAGGTCTATTTTTATTTTTAAATAACGAGTGACAAGACGAGCAGGACATGTACCTGATGGTAAGCAACATGCTTGCTGTTATCAGCACAGTGACATGCAGCTATCTTATCTTATACCTTTAAACGACCAATTCTTGTAGGTATATATATAATCTGAATCTCGGAAACGGCTCGAACTATTTTCATGAAATTATGTATACAGGGGGTTTCGGGGACGATAAATCGATCTAGCTAGGTTTTATTTTTTAAAAACATCATTTTATGCGCGTTTTTAGACAATGAAAAGCTCCTACAATGTCATTAGAATTCGATAACTTATTTCGCCACTGTTCTTTAAGTCTAAATGGCTCAGACGGAATATGCTAACCCTCGGAGTCAACAGGCCCCGGTTCGAATCCTGGTGATGGTTACACTCGGGTCTTTTCATTTTGTTCTTTTTTTTCTGAGAAAATCTTTCACTTAGAGCCCTTTATAAACGCATTTAAACCGAGCAAAGCTCGGTCAACCAGGTACTTGGAACATGAAAAGTGCAAATCAATACCTAGTACTGCACCCGTACTAGGTAATGATTCGTCGCACAGAGATCTAAGATGTTATATCTCTAAGCCCTGTGATTTCAATTGTTTGATTCAAAGGTGAATCAATCAAACAATCGATTTTATATATGTAAAGATGCTACCATAGTCCTGAAACATGGCAAAAACGAGCCCTATTCAAAATTAACTACTAAAAAACAGATGAACACTAAGTATATCTGAAGCATGCCGAATTTTAAGTCCAAATATCAATAAAACGATAAAATAAATAAAATTGTGTTTTACAGATTATATGATTTGTGAAAATCTTAATGGATTTTCACATATATTTAATACACAATAGATTTAATTAAGACTTTCTGTAACTTTATTCTTTGCTCAGTGTATACTGCTTTATTTTTATTATTTTTAAGGGCGTTTTACACGTGGTCTTCTAAGTATTGAAGACTTCTGCAGTCATCACATTATATTTAAATACGTGTATTCTAAGACGATTTATCTTTGTATCCTGTGGTTGCTCTGGAAACAGTCCCCTATAAACCGAAACACAGTAATAATAACAGTAACTTGCGAAGGTTACTTCCCTCAGCGAAACTCTGCCACGACGAAAAAATCATGAAATTTGTGTTAAACTTTTTTCAATATAATATCTGATAACATTTCAAATCCTTCTTTATTCCCCTAGGAACGGGCCTTTATTACAACAGTAAGACAGATGAATAGTTACAATCCCATACAATCCAACTATGATTAAACATTTATTTCTGATATTAAAATAAAGTTTGGCTCCTCTGCCAAATAAATTGACGTTTATCCAAAAGTTCCATTAGGTACTTAACTAATTGTTCCTTGACTCTTCACCTATAGTGTTTACATTACAAAATAAGATAATCATCGTACAGACCGTTTCAACAGGAGGTTTAATTTCCTTAATACTCTGTAGCCCGCAAACAGATGCCAGAATTACGAGTTTATTCATGAAAATAGTTAGTTTTACGGTGTTTGGACGACACTGGAATGTTAATAAGATTCAATGAAGTAATATTTTGAAACTGAGAATTTTCACTGTTATACAATTCCTTCACAATACGTCCTGTTTTTTTATTTTTCAATGTGAGATTCAACAACAACAAGATGATAGGATTGATTGAAGTTGATTGAAGATTTTTTGTTTATTGATAAGAATTTTTGGACGTGGGAACGTCTTGCACTCACTAGCTGGTTGGTTCCCGGGGTGATCACGGCACACCATAAGTGATATGGTGCGCCGGAAAAAAGAGCCCTTAGGAACTCCCGAGAATTTGCGAACTTATATGACATTTGTGGGTTTATGATGATGATATATTATAATTGAAAGATAACAAAAATTTAATCTTTGTATATGTAATACCAGCAAGGCGTATATGCCTTGCTGATGCCTATATGTAGATATATATGCCTTTATGTATCAGTTTGATGTATATATTAATAAATAAATATTGTTTGACGTTTCTTACACAATACCAGTTCCAAACTAAGCAACACTTGTTCTTTGGAAGCCGGATATTATATAGCGCGGGACTTCACAGTAAGTAGAGTTTTCGCCGGTTACGAACGTCGCTTCCGTTCATTGGCACGTTATTTTGGTGAAGTTATTACAATGCAATGCAGAAACAACTAGCTATACCACAGGGTAGACGCACCTCTATAATCGAGAGCTTTAAAACTTTTCTGCCATGCTAACAACAACAGATTTTTTAGTCTTTATTTTTTGAGTTTATTTTTAAACCCCGACTCAAAAATTACGTGATGCTACAAGTTTTGAAGTCTGTAATTTTTTTTGTAAAGTGGATAAGTAGTAAGGTAAAGGCACCTTTTTCCGAGGTATTTTCACCAAAACTCGATAGGATATTAAAAATTAGATATTAACTGAACTTCTCTGACAGATTGCCTATTTTTAATAGAAGGTTTATTGTTTTTACTTTTTAAATAAACTGTATTTTTGATTATAAGATTACATTTTGTATTCAATATTAAATTAAATCTGAAAAAAGTCCAAAGTCCCTTATTCCGATGGAAAAATCCTTATTCCGATGTATTTGTTCCTTAATTCCGAGTGTCCAAAATGCCAATGCCATACCTTAGTTTGTGATATTTTATAACTGTTATGACAACTAATTAGTAATTTTATTATTGTTTAATTATAGTGTTGACATTACTGAAACTAAAACGACTACATTGTAACCTATATAAAGTTATGAACACTCTGTATTTTAGTTGTGTCTATGACTCGGATTAACGTTCTTATAGAACCTTATCCCGACCTACTGTACATCGGAATAGCGTTTCATATAATAAAATAATGTTTCCTAATTCCGAGTACTAAAATATAAAAGATTTTTGTATAATTTTAGAACAGAAAAAAAATATTTGCAATATCGTCGCATATATATAAAATACTTGCTAACACTTATATTGGATTGTGTATGAACCTTAATTCTTTTTCTTATCTTTTCTATACAACGAATTAATAAAACAGTTAGATAAGTCACCTATTACATGTTATAATTAGTGAACGTGACGCAAAAATGTACCTCGGAAATAGATTTTAATATTCATTCACTATTTTATTTGTCAAATCCAAACAGATTTATGCCTAATCATACAAAAAAGGTTTAAAATTATAAACATAAATTAACTCTATGAAATCGCTATTCCGCGGTATACATCGGAATAAGAAACTAACTAAAATATTCAGCACCTAATTCCGCGGTATATTAGAAATGCATTTTTTACTTAATTTACTCAGAAAAATACACAAAAGTTATGTGTTTTTGACTTAAAAATATTTATACAATAAGTTACCAGAAAGAAGTAAACACACTGTACAAAAAAAACCGATAATAACACTATTTGTAAAAATATGGTTCTCGCGTGCACAGGGTCCAAAATGTATGAAGTATGCGTTCGGGCCAGCTGCTGACACATTACTAATCGATAATTTCAAACCGTTTACACAGAACACTATTTATTTGACGATATAACTACGCAAAGATATGTTATTTTTGTTATGAAAGATCTTGCATTATTTTTCAGTTATTAAATCTCTTGTAAATGCCGTATTTTTAAATACCTCGGAATATGATGCCAATTCCAGAACCCCACGGAATAAGGTGCCTTTACCTTAACTCTTCTTAGCTGAGTTTCATGAAAATTAGTTCAGCTTTGGGACTCGTGAGTTTGGTCTAGAATAACCGTGAAATATGGCTTTTATACATTTAAAAACATGAGATATAAGGTTTTTTTATACGTATGGAGTAATGATACAAGCAGGATATGTGCCAGATGGTAAAAAACACGCCTGACCATAACAACCCAGCGTCACGCAGCTATGGGAATATGAAGAGTCCAAATTATTACTTAACGCTGCACTGCGCTTGTCGCCCAGAGATAAAAGTTAATTTATCTATGGACCCTGTAATTTCTGGAAACATTGCCCTACAAACCGGGTCACAGTAATGTTTTCACATTACCGCTTGGCGGTAGAAGGTAACTGGCAACGGTGTGGTACTACCACAGGCGAACTCTACAAACAGCCCTACCACTACACTACTTTCCCAGGCCAACTCCGCAAAGAGTTTTAGAAGGTAAACAAATGAAATAAAACTAACTTAATAACACTCACACATTTCACACTTTGTCATCTAATACTTTTTCGCATAAAAATTGAGATACAGAGCCCACAAGCCGCGAAATATGCGAGACAAACAAAGCTGATCTCGTGTTACGATGTGCCATAAAACGCAGAAGCTTATAAACATAAATACGGAACTGATATCGTCACGTGAATTGAAGCCCGATCCGATCACAAGTTCCATATTTTTATTACACTCCTATTAGAAGTTTTGTAGTAAAGGGAATAAACAAATGTGATCTCTATCAACGATACTGTTCTCTAGCTGCGCCCAATGTTTTTTTTTAGTAGAGAGTGTCGAGACGAGCAGGGGATGTGCCTGATGATAAGCAACATGCCTGACCATATTAGCACTGTGACATGCAGCTATTGGAACATGAAGAATACAAATCATAACTCATCACTTCACCACGCTCGTGATCCAGAGATATAAGATGTTTTATTTCTATGCCCTGTAATATTACACCTTTAAATTTGAACACAGTGATGTTTCCACATTACTGTTTGACCGTAAAATAACTAGCGAAGGTGTGGTACTTCCCCAAATGGACTCTCCAAAGAGTCTATTTAACTGTTGTTCACCAAAATTTATTTTCGCCAAATATGACGCATGTAAATGAATCATTTTGTAATGTATCCTGCGGAAACCATTAATTATAACGGGATAACATGCTAGCTAACTAGCTAGCTATTGTGTTTGAAGTGAACCCTTCTTTAGCCGCATCGAGCAGTTTTTAGTAAGGAAAAACCTCATATATTCGCGTTACCTACACGTTATTGTAGCATCAAGTAGCGGTATAGCAGGGTAGCGCGATAAACGCTTCTTGTATGGTTGAAATCTTTTTAGTTTTTGTCACCGATATGCGAAATAGTAGTAGATGACGTGTGGTGCAACATTAAAGCTGTTTAGTAGTAAAATTCTAAGTTATTAGTTTTCACTTCTATCGTCAACCCTTATGATTGCCCATTTTTTTTAAAGTAAGTACCTATGGCAGTTAGCCTCTACTGTCTATCGAAATTTGGGCTAGCGCAGAAGGCGCAGACCCCTATTAACCTAATCAAGTCTAAATCTAGCAAGTGCTAGATCCTCTGTCGTCCGCTAGGACCATAAGGCACCCATTCTGCGATGCCAGGTCGTTTCTTGATCTTTCCTTCCATACAACTGGTCTAAGTCACTTAAAAAAATAGGCGTAAAAAGCGTATACTGTCACACACACACACATAATTATGTATACATACACTTGGTCGTATTACATACAGAGTTTCTCAAACAAACAAGCCAAGTACATAATAAGTTTCTCTGGTGTCCCGAAAATATGTTTAACCACTCACTACTTCAAGTTGCACTATCAATGGAGAAAAGTCCCGTTTAAGGAACGAGCGAAGAAACTGGACTTACCTACTGTTTAGTTTTAGATACTGATCAGTAGTGTTTTGATCGGAACACCATAACGTATTTATTTGCTGCACTAACACATGAATAACCCATAAGATTTACCAAAAATAAACGAAAGGTTGAAAGTTTCGAGAACAGTTGATGTTCTAAATTAATCCGTCTCTAAAGTTGCCCACGCTTTTAGTTTGGTTTTCCAAAGGTCACCATGTGGTCACCATTCTACTGAACATCTACGGTCGGACTCTCGAAGGAAACAATTTAGTCAATGGGTTTATTGTGGGCGTTCGAAATGCCGTCGACATTCTAAGCGTAAAAAAAGTTAAAATGAAATATTATGGGTCATTTACAAATTGAGATTCAATTTCAGAAGACAGACTAATTAAAACTATATTTTAGCAAAGCTTTTTTCTTTCAAATAATTAGTTTACATGTAAATAAATGCTAATTATAATTGGCGGGAAAGCAGGATAAAAAGAATACAAATTTAAGTTTCAATTTTGCTTGTCGGTATGAAGGCGTAAGTTTTAAGTTAATATTTGTAGCTAAAAAGAAATCTTGTTACTAGTGAGTGTATAAAATATCTTCTGTTTCCGATTCTGGTTTGGCACTGAACTTATCTTAGACTGGATCGACCATATCACATGCGAGAAAACTCGTGCACTAATTGATACTATCTAGCTACTAAATCTGAAATGTACCTGAATATCGTGACCTGGAGAAAGAACTGGTAGATAATTTTATTCAATTCACACACAATACCAACTGAACCCAAATTAAACAAAGTTTGTACTATGGGAGCCAGATACCTGATATAACACGTATATTTGTTTTTAAACTTTCGCGATTTGAACATACATATAATGTCTATGTAGTACCTACGGGGATTAATTACGAATAATTCATTGTTTAAGTACCTTGACGTGAATTATTCGTGATTAAGCCCCGTAGGTACTATATAAACAGTAAACACGTATATTGTTGTAAATATGTACATGCTTAAATACATAAAAACATCCAGACACAGAACAAATATTTGTTTTCATCTCACAAATTTATGTACCATTTGATTATGTAGGAATTGACCCTTGGCTTTTCACGCAGACTTACGAAGAACTAAGACACGAGGCCAGTCGATAACTCAAACCAGCATTCATTCTCACGCTGATTTTGCTCAAAAACACCGTAATTATGCGGGTCACATCCAGTGATGTAAAGCAGGTTACGGTCTGATAACTAAATCAAATTTATTCTCACCGTCTTTTGTGTCTTTAAGTACCGGCAAGTTCGTAAGACCTCTTCAAGAGGGTTTGTAAACTTTTAATGAGATATAAAATTCTTTTACATACGTAATTACTTGTACCGTCGTTGTATAAGCTGTTCGGAGGATATTTTAAAGGAAAATGTAACTTCCCTTAGAGATTATAATGAAAGTTTTATTACTTATGGATTTTAGGTTAAGAAATTACGTTTCTTCCTTAACCCTCGATTTGAAAACGAGGGAAGTTGTGAGTTTTTTTAATTTCATTATAAGACCGCCAACTAAAGTTAGTAGTTAAAAGTAGTTTTAAAGTTTATCATTAATTCTTTATATTTAGCCTATTTTTTTGTTGTGTCAATAAAACGTATGTCGTGTAATTGTAGTGTAATGTAAATGTACTGTAAAGTCAATGTGGTGTAAGTTGTAGGTCAATCTTGTCGATACCGTGGAAGTTAAGGTGTAGCACGCTTGATTAAAAGATCCCTATTTATTTTTCGTTTGAAGACATCCAGCTTAAGAGCTGCCGGAAACATTACTGCTAGAATTTTGACGAGCCTGCATGTGTGTGTTTATTACTTCGGCGTTATAGTGGTAAATTAAAACTTAAATTTGCCCTTATTATACAGATACAAATACACGAAAGCTATCCGAAAACTGGAGATACCTAAATGTCTTAAATATAATAAATAAATTTTATTTTAATATTAGTATAAAAAAATTAAATTTTCTTTCAAATTTTTGAGATAACACGCAAAAAAATGTTACAAATTCAAAAAACTTTCAAACGTGTCAAATGTCATTGTTTTATTATAAATAATAAATCTAGTAAAGAAACAAAGACTTAAGTTATTAACGGTAAATTATTAATTATAATCACGATGACGAAACTAAATTATTCTACTATCACTACTCTTGTATATACCTTCGAAGGCATATGTACAAACATTCAAAATGATGATAATCTTCTTCATGCTTCCTTGTAAAATTTGTTATACCAAAATAAGAAAACTATCAGAAACTAAATAATAACCGCTTATATTATCGCACAAATATATTGTCGTAGGATTAGGCAAGTAAACATAGTTCCTAACTTTCCAATCAAAGTTACAACTATTCTACTAATGAGATGTCTCGAACGTCGAACCCTTGTCCTAGAGTCACTTCATGTGCATGTGACTGCCAACTGGTCGAACAAACATTAGATAAGATTCTAATAACCATAAACAATATTGAGCTCAACAACAGTATGGATGCCGAGCTTTTAACTCGAGTAATACCTATTTGTATCAGGGCTCCAAGAACAGTGGCTATAAAAGGAATGCCCACACGAATTCTATTTCGAAGTCAACGTGATAGCAAGTTCTTATTGGCAGTAACGAATTTTCTATCATTTTTAATGCTTATTTTACAGAACAATCGAAATGTAATTCAATTGTTTCTTCTTTTGGCGAGCATGGAAAAAAATATAAAAGTGAATGATTAAATATGACATGATAAAGTTGGCTGACAACACAGTCTCTGCGGAGTAAATTTTTAGGATGCGTAAGTACATTACATACTAAAGTAAATTACGAGTTTTTAAAGAGACTTCCAGCAATTGGCCTAAATTGGAGCCTGCTTAATAATTTTTGAACCTACCGTTGAAGGAGCGTTTGTAGAGGGAGTAGTTGCAGGTTAGTGACACGTCTGATAAATTAAAGAAGTGTAACTTATTTCATGCGTATAAAAAAATACACAAACACTTTTTAACCCCCGACCAAAAAAACGGGGTGTTATAAGTTTGACGTCGATGTCTGTCTGTCTGTGTGTGTGTGTCTGTCTGTGGCACCGTAGAGCTCAAACGGGTGGGCCGATTTCGATGCGGTTTTTTTATTTGAAAGTTAATGTCCGTGCGGATGTTCTTAGCTATGTTTGGTTAATATAGATTCAAGATGGCCGTTGCCACAAAATGGCGGACAAAATATTTCTTCACAACCTACCTCAATATGGGTATCAAATGAAAGGGCTTGACTAGTAGAATACATTGCACTATGAAAAATTTCAAATCCAAGATGGCCGCCACCACAAAATGGCGAATTGTATAATATTTTTCACTATTATCTCAATATGGGTATCAAACGAAAGGGCTTGACTAGTAGAATACATTGCACTATGAAAAATTTCAAATCCAAGATGGCCGCTTCCACAAAATGGCGAAATACATTTCTTTTTTCACAACTCCCTTATATGGGTATCAAATGAAAAGGCTTGACTAGTAGAATGTTGTACGGATAACAAATCTGAGGTAGTCGGGGGTTAGTCAAAATTTTTAATTTTGTTCTTGTTAATGCGTATTTAGTTCGTTGTTATCGTCAACTCTGTTATTTATTATTCGATGATGAATTTGTGGTGAGCGCTTTTGGCTATGTTTTTAAACAAAATATCAATTAGGTACATATAATATGGGTTCGGGCCACATTCGAACCTAATAGGATAAAGTCTATATTTCCTTAACCTTTTACAAGTTAGTTTAAGTTAATTAACGGGTGAGTAAAAGTCAATATTAAGGGTTTTCTTGTGATTGTATTGATTTGTTGTAAAATACTCTATATCCGTCAATATTATAAAGTTGAAGAGTTTGTTTGTTTGTTTGTTTGTTTGCTTGAACGCTATGATCTCGGGAAGTACTGGTCCGAATTGAAATATTATTTTTCTATTGGATAGTCTATTTATCGAGGAAGGCTTTAGGTTATAGAAAATAACTCTACTATTAATTGAAGCGGAGCATGAAACAAGAATGTAACAAAATCGGGAAAAAATATTCCCCTTTTGAGAGTTTTCGTACGTTTCGTGCTTTGACATGACACATGACAGCATGTGTCAAAGATTGCGTCATTGAATTTCAGTAATCTGTGCATTGAATATAAACCTTTGCTACATTTTTTTTCTAAATCTGAGTTGGTACGACCAATTTCCGACAGGTGGCGTAGCAGGTTGCTGAAGAGGTTTTTTGTTTGAAATCGATATTCTCAGGAATGAGTGAACCGATTTCAGTCATTCTTTCACCGTTGGATATGTACGGGATCCCGATGAGTGCTATATAATATACCACGGGCGAAGCCGGGGCGGGCATCTAGTACTCTATATCCGTCATGGCATAGTCGTAGTCGTCGTCGTAGGTTATTGCTACGAGCTACGACGTAGCATGTGTTAGATATCACACCAGTGTTCATACTTTTTGTATCTTATCTTGCGCCTAAAACTTTTCTTATAAAGGAAATTATTATTATTAGTTTCGCTCAGCTCACTACGGGGAGTGTTTGGGCCTGTTTTTTTATTGGATAAATCTGGCACATTATGTTTGTAACTCATGGGAGTTGAATGAACTTATCGGCGTCTCTTTGTGTTAGTTATGTGAAAAAGTTTGGCATGAAAGTTTTTGCGAATGGGTATAATTTATGCGAACTGTTTCGGAAACTTAGTTACGGACAGGATTCCACATCTACAGGGACAAACTAATCTTAAGGTCTCTAATTTTTTCTTTGTCTTTGTCCGGTTGAACATGTTTAAACTTCATTTATTTTTCTAAAAAAGACAATTCAATGATAATGATAAATCGTGTTTAATCAAAAATTTGTTTGCATATGCAGCCCACTATGCTGGCACTCTAGGCCTTCAGGGTTAGCGTATATGCATATCCTCAGAAGATGTATATCAAGGAAAATTTCAATCTTAATTAAAACCAGTGACAATTAAATATTTATACACAAAGAGCTATATACAAATAGGGATATGTAGTCAGACAGCTACTTAACCCTAACGCGATGTAGTCATATCGATATTTAGTCTTAAAGCTATTTAGTCAGAACCGCTACTAGTCATATCGAGATGTAGTTCTAAAGCTTCTAACCCGTATAAATCTCGATTTTCTGTTTTAAAGTTAAAATGGCATTATCCAAAGTTGTTAGAAATTTAATTTCTCACAAGTTTGTTTTCAATACGAGGGTCAAACTGAAAGTTCTTAGAATTGGCCACTTATAAACAATATAATAAAAAAATAATTCTATAATTTGAAAATAGAACTCTTTGGCAATATTACTGAGTATATACTTCATTCATTTGTCATTTGTTTTACGATTTGGCGGCAAATTGAAAATTGTCTGTGTCACGTCAACATGAATTTAACACGAGAAAATTTTCGTGCAATGATTTTTTATGACTTTCGATGTCATTTAAGTCAACAAGAAAGTTATGATAGACTACGATTGGCCTTTCACGATGAAGCCCCATTTCGTGCGACTGTTTACAACTGGTTTAATGAGTTTAAACGTGGTCGCACTAATCTCACTGATGATTTACGTGAGGGACGGCCTTCTACGGCGACGACTGAAGAGACTGACAAAAGAGTGACCTATCAGCAGATTCGGACAAGCTTAGGCATCGGTATGAGTCAAGTGCACAAAATCCTACACGAACATTTAGCGGTCAGGAAGCTTTGCGCCCGGTGGATACCTCATAATTTGACTGAGGCTCAAAAACTCCATCGTGTGGATTGGTGCCGTAAAATGATTGAAAGATTTAACGGAGGTGACTCAAATGCTGTGTTCGACATCCTAACAGGTGACGAAAGCTGGATTTACTGTTATGATCCTGAAACCAAAAGACAATCTGCTCAGTGGGTGTTTCCTTTCGAGGAGTTGCCAACTAAAGTGAAGAGAGATCGAAGTGCGGGGAAAAAAATGGTGGCCTCGTTCTTTGGAAGGATAGGTCATTTCGCAACAATTGTGTTAGAGGATCAAAAACAGTTTCTGCAGAATGGTACACTACCAATTGTTTGCCACTTGTCTTGGAAAAGTTCGAGAGAAACGACCTCGCAGTAGGATACTCCTTCACCACGACAACGCCTCATCGCACACCGCCAAGCGAACGATCGACTATTTGGCGACATCAAACGTTGAATTACTGGGTCACCCGCCGTATAGCCCCGACCTCGCGCCTTGTGATTTTTATTTATTTTCAAAAATTAAAGAAAAACTTAAAGGAAAGCGGTTTATGAATGCTGAAGAAGCGGTGGCTGCGTATCGCGATGCCATTGAAGAGACCCCTAAGGACGAGTGGGCAAAGTGCTTTTCCCAGTGGTTCCATCGCATGCAGCGGTGTATTGACGTGAATGGACAATATTTTGAAAAGATATAATAAAACTAATAACTGGCTAATGTAATCAGTTTTTGATTTTCTAAGAACTTTCAGTTTGACCCTCGTATTATTATATATTTTTTTTCAATAGTCATAATTATTTTTACGTTGTTAGGATCAATATGTGCAGAGTTGTACACTATCAAGTTTATCAAAAAATCGTATTGTGTGGAATTTTATTTTCTTCAACTTTGATTCTCGCATTTTTTTTTTACTCCACGATCAATATTTTCGAATTTATACTCAAATTCTATTTCAAGCTAGTTTTATGTCTGCCCCGACTGGACTATGTATATTTTAGACGATCTTGTTTCCACAAAAGTTAATATGATCGAACACAAAATAGGCACGCGAATCACAAATAACATTTTGAGTCAACTTGCTGGCATCAAGCTGCAACAAGACATCAACTTGCTGGCGATGAAGGTTCAAGAGAGACTTGTTGAAGCTTCTCGAATTATCCGTAGTGTTTCCGTGTTCTTCAAATACGAATGGCGCCATCCAGTGAGGTTACTTAGTACTTCCACGGAATGTCAATGGGTTCACACAGATGTCGTCACCAGAAAATTTTCAGACATTGCGAAAATAAAATAAATTTAATAAATTTAATGAATAGCGCTCAACCAAATATAATTTTAAAACAAGCGTTACTCACTCATTTATTTGAAGTCGGTGCCAGTCAGCGAATTGATATCGCAATTTCGAAATTTTGTCGAGGATTTGAGTTAAATTTTAAATTAAAGTCGTTTTTTTTTCGGAGAAATTAAAATTAAGGTTATAGTGTAAGAAGTCAGTTATGTATTGTAGTTCTCCTTAATTCGTTTTTAAATTTTTATGGATAAGGATCATTAAAAAATAACTCACAATTTTATTTAATCTCTGTTTGTACTTAACGTTACCAAGCGAACATGCACGCCTCACGTTTTAAATAAATAAATCTGTTAATTTTCTATCACTTCTCGAAGGGATAGAACGGCGACTTAAGCAAGTGCTTCACGGAAATGGTTCTGTAGTTCTTGTCGTAGCTCTTCAGTAAGGCCTTCTCATCATCAGTGAGGTGGAAGTCGAAGATAGCCAGGTTCTCTTCAACGCGAGACTTGGTCGTCGTTTTAGGGATTGTTATCACGCCTAATTCGATCTGAAACAAACAAATATAATGAACTAGATGTCCGGCCAGGCTTCGCTCGTGGTAGATATATAAATAAGCCTATAACACTAAGAGATCCCGTACAAATCCAACGGTGAAAGAATTTTTGAAATCGGTTTAGTAATTCCTGAGAACATCGCGTTCAAACAAAAAACCTCTTCAGCTACCTCCTACGCCACTTGTCGAAAATTGGTCGTAAGATAAGATAGGCAAGGCAAGGCAAGGCAAGGCAAGGCAAGGCAAGGCAAGGCAAGGCAAGGCAAGGCAAGGCAAGGCAAGGCAAGGCAAGGGCAGGCAAGGCAAGGCAAGGCAAGGCAAGGCAAGGCAAGGCAAGGGCAAGGCAAGGCAAGGCAAGGCAAGGCAAGGCAAGGCAGAGGCAAGGCAAGGCAAGGCAAGGCAAGGCAAGGCAAGGCAAGGCAAGGCAAGGCAAGGCAAGGCAAGGCAAGGCAAGGCAAGGCAAGGCAAGGCAAGGCAAGGCAAGGCAAGGCAAGGCAAGGCAAGGCAAGGCAAGGCAAGGCAAGGCAAGGCAAGGCAAGGCAAGGCAGCAAGGCAAGGCAAGGCAAGGCAAGGCAGGGCAAGGCAAGAGAAGGCAAGGCAAGGCAAGGCAAGGCAAGGCAAGGCAAGGCAAGGCAAGGCAAGGCAAGGCAAGGCAAGGCAAGGCAAGGCAAGGCAAGGCAAGCATGACATTTTAATTGGCGGCCTTATTGCTCAGAGCAATCTCTTCCAGGCAACCGTGCATGGATAGGATAGGATTTTAAGCAACAACGCGGCTCTTAACATGTTTGTAAATACCAACTTTATACATTTTATTTTAATTGTCTTACCGACTCAGATTTGGATTGTCTTCCTTTTTCTTAGTTTATGGTAGAGGAGCCCACTATGCTAAACGGGGAGTTACTCGAGCGTCATAGAGACCTATTGGATTGCAAAGCTTAGGTAATAAAAATATTTTTTTTTTAATAATGTCACCTTTTCCTTTTTGGGAGGCGCGGCTATAGAATTTCAAATATGAAAAATCAGCTTTATGAGCTAATTAGCGATGAATTTTTGTTACTGCGGCTTGTGGAATCCTTGGATATTATAATTTTCATTATCCTTTAATTATTTCTTTTAAAATAAAATAACCACGCTCGAGAATGTAGAAATGTTTTTTTAATAATTTTGTAGCCCTCCCCTTTCTTTGTGTCACACTCGAATTGTCAGATTAGTGGAACATACACTTCTTAGCATGTAATTAACTTGCCCTATCTTAATCGGACGTGCTCGAGAATAACTGATGATCAAACATTTTTTTTTTCTAATCGGCCGTATATATAAGGCTCATATTCGGTTGAGTTACTTTGCCGGGTTTCTAACTGTATATTAATCTGCCGCACTGGAGTAAATCCCAAAACCCCCTTTGGGCTCCTCTACTATTGGAACAAATTTGATTAGCAAAGGTTTATAATGACGCAATCTTAGACACACGTACGGAAGTTCTCAAAAAAGAATATTTTTTCCATAGATTTAGATTTTTTTTTAAGAAGCTTTCACAGCTTCTTTTGGCGCACTTAGACAGAATTTTCGTGGGCTGTGAATTGAGATCTAGCGTCATGCTCGGATATGATAATAGCTTTTCGGGTAAACAAAATACAGTGGTCAAGCTCATCAGAGCGAGAAAGATAATATAGTGTTTATTTTATTTATGTCTTTTTTTTTCATTTTATCCGTCTATTGCAAAAAAGTTTTTGTTGCAATATACTCGTATTACTGTTTTATCGCAGCACTTACACTTATAGTTTACGTAGTGTACGTAAACAAACAAAATGATACCTATTTTCATCACAGCACTTACACTATAAACACAACATATTCGCTAAAAATGCATATTTTTTAGCGACATACCTATAAAATAAATAAATAGCAAATATCTACTAAAAATTTGCTAGTCAAACGCTAGTTCCGAACCGCGTATTTTGTTTTTTAATTAATTCTTGGCCATGAATACTCTAGTCATTTAGCCACTTGTTATTCTCGTGTTACTGTGCTAACTAGGTATATTCTAATTTTCAATTTATAAATAATTTTTATTTTTTAATTATTAAAATTGTTTAGCGGCCTTTAAATACAAGTCTTTCTTATTTTTAACCGACTTCCAAAAAAAGGAGGAGGTTATCAATTCGACCCCTATGTTTTTTTTTATGTATGTTACCTGATTTCTCGAGAACCTCTACACCGATTTTAAAATTTCTTTTTGTGTTCGAATGGGTATGCTTCCCGAATGGTCTCATATAAATCTTTTCGAAATCGGTCAGGTAGTTTTTGAAATATGAACCAAAAACTGAAAATTTGCGTACAATTATCTGGATGACGTAGTTGTAGATTTCACAAAAGTTATGAATCTCGACCCTGTCAATACAAAATTGTGTAAATGCTTTAATAAAAACTTGTTTTTAACCCCCGACCAAAAAAAGGGGTGTTATAAGTGACGTCGATGTCTGTCTGTGTGTCTGTCTGTCTGCTGTGGCACCGTAGTAGAACGTAGTAGATTGATGCTATGTAAGCACAGGTAAGTAGTATCTATCCTATACCTGTTAGATTTGGCTGGCACCGACTTCAAATAGATGAGTGAGTAGCGCTTATAATAATGATTTTAGTTTATTTTTCGCTTTTGAGTGCCTATTTGTGGTTTTGAAGTCGGTTTAATTTTTTTGTACGAAAATAGTTTATAGTTTTCACTTCTGCCGTGCGTTCTTAAGCGCACACATTTTTTTGCTACGCCGTCTTTGATTTTTCCCGATTTTGTTCCATTCTTCATTCATGCCTCGCTCCTATTGATAGCAGCGTAATGATATAAAGCCTATGTTCCTCGATAAATGGACTATCCCATAGAAAAATGATCTATTAATTCGGTCCAGTAGTTCCCGAGATCATATAGCGTTCAAACAAACAAAATTATTATTTTTTAGTATATTTTAAACATTACTTGAATTACCATGAAACACTTATTATCTTAAAGTCAAAGGAATGTTGAAACTTACGAGATATCTCAGGTTGATCTGTGGGACAGTCTTCTTGTATTTCTGAGCAATCGCGACCAGCTCTGGAGTGTCGATTCTTGGAAGAGGGGCGTCCTCTGCGGCCTGTGGATAAACAGTTATGTAAGACCAACATACCAGGTATTATATTGTTGTTATAAATGTGAAAGTTTTGATGTTTCTTGCTCAATCACGTCGTAGCTGAAGTTATCAAGCTGAAATGTAATGTAGGTGCACCTTGCATTGGTCCAACTTTAACCATATCTTCTAAATGCTTAAATATATTATAGTTAGACTCTCGTGTGTCGTGTATATATATATAATGACACACGAGAACCGATGCACTAATTTTTGAAATGAGAACTTCTTTTGGCGCGACGCTACGCGACAGATTTTTCGTGGACTGTGAATTAAATTCTAGAGTCACGCTCGGGAATGCTAAAAATCTTCGGGTAAACTCGGGACCATAGCCATTGAACATCTGGAAATGCGTGAGCATTTCCCATTGCTGACGCAGTTAGGCTATGCCCTCTGGCTTCACCAACGAAGTATCAAAAATAAGCTATCTAATTCTGAATTATAAGTCTTCACTTCTATCGGCAGTGCTTTTGACTGCCAATTTTTAATTTTCATCGACTCACCGACTCAACCGTCGTTTATTGTAAAGTTTTTAATGTTAAGCTGTTCGTGTTTGGTTTTTCAGAGAATCCAACTGACCTTAGAGTAGAAGAGAGACCCGAAGGGCGTGTACCCCGTGACGGTGATGTTCTGGGTGCGGCAGAACTCCCGCAGGGCTGGCTGCTGCAAGTTCAGGTTGAGCTGTGGACGGGACAGAGACAATAGGCATGACGACTCATTCTTGATTTAATGTGCCATCAATAGACTTCTCAACAGCTGAAAACAGAATTACCACGGAGCTATTGGAACATGAAGAGTCCAAATCATTACCTAGCACTGCACTGCGCTCGTCACCCAGAGATCTAAGATGTTATATTTCTAAGCTCTGTCATTTCTCTGGATACATTGCTCTTCAAACCGGAACACAGTAATGTTTGCAAATTACTGTTTGGCGGTAGACATCGAACAACTCGATCTTCCGCGCAAGCACGGAAGGGAGTAGCCTTAGCTAAAAAATATTTTTCAAATCTTTCTGTCATTTCTTGCGGGAGGGGAAGTTGCACACTAGCTTAAAACCGCACTATTACATACAAAACATACCTGTACCGATCCATTGCCGATCATACTCACACAGCCAAATCACTAACACATAAAAAATAAAGCACCATTCACAAATCTAGCCCCGCCCTCACGCCACAGTATATTATCAAACTCCGTGGTCCACGTGGAATTGTACTTGGACAGAGGGGAAACGCTGTGTATGCCTACTCTCTTCCGAGTTGCTCGCTGGCGGTAGAATAACTGGTAAAGTATGTCTGCCTGCGAATTCGTAGGTCGTGGGTTCGATCCCCACTCAGTGCAAATATTTGTGTGATGAATACAAATATTTGTACTGTGTGTTCTATGTATAGTAAATTTGTACCTATTTACTATTATGGAAGTATCATATCAGGTATCTGGCTTTCCAAGCTTTGCTTAGTTTGGGGTCAGATATGTGTCAAATGTCCACCGTGCGTACATAAGTACACATAATTTTTTTAAGTGAAATCTTTTTTTGGTGCACCACAGCCACAGAGACTTTTTTGTGGGCTGTGAATTGAATTCTAGCGTCACGCTTGGGGATGATTAGAAATCTTCGGGTAAATTCGGGACCATGGCCATTGGCCATCTAGAAATGCGAGCATTTCCCATTGGCCATGCTCATTGCCACGTCCTCTGGTTACACCCGCGTAGTTTTCGAGTTATAAGTTTTCACTTCTGTCGGTAGTTCCTATGACTGACATTTTTTTTTCCTGTTTCCATTACACAGTTAAAGTTCTCACCTCAACCTGTAGAACCTGCGGTACCACAGAGGTGTTCGCTATGAGCCTCTCCAGCTGGTGCTGGTTGAAGTTGGAGACGCCGATGGACCTGGTGAAGCCCTGTTCCCGGGCCTCGACCATCCCCCGCCACGTGCCCAGGTAGTCCACGTCCGATATTGAACCGTCGTCCTGCGGAATAAGGGCCAGGATTCATGATATTGTACTTCTCTAAACGTTGTCACTTATGTACGTAAATTTTTGAAGAAGCTGAGCCAAAGAGTTTACGTTATTCTTTATCCAAGGGCTGAGCTTTTAGGATGTTGAAAAAGTAAAATGTGTATCTCGTGAGAATTTTTCTGTACAAATCACTTTACCTTTTAAATATTTTTATTTTATTTAAACGGTAAACGGTTTAAAAAAATTAAATAATTACAATAAAAACTACACTACAAATCAGCTTTAGCAGAGCTGTTAGCATAATAAATAAAATAAATCAGTACATACCTAACTATTTACTCGTAGGTACACTAAGCTCATTTGAATTATTCATTGATGAAGGTCTAAAGATGATCAAGCCTACCACCAGTCGGAAGAGTGCCCAGCATTCTGGCTACATTACCACGCTGAATAGCAATGGTTGTACCTACGTTGGGTCTAAATGAACGCCAGCCTTTATTAAGGTCATACGTTGACCAAGCGCTTGAAAAACCAGCGTTTAGTTTTTGAAATGAAAATTTATAGGGCATTGTTTGGAGGAAATATATAAAACCAGAGGAAAATCTCATAGGGTCGCGTCATCGACATGCTGATGTAAACTTTAACATCCTACTACCTACTATTTAAAACCAGCGTTTAGTTTTTGAAATGAAAATTTATAGGGCATTGTTTGGAGGAAATATGATAAAAAACCAGAGGAAAATCTCATAGGGTCGCGTCATCGACATGCTGATGTAAACTTTAACATCCTACTACCTACTATTTAAAATGCTGAAGTTGGATGCTTAGATGTTTGGACGTTTGCTATACTTACAAAGTTTAACATTAAAAAACATTTTTGTTCTTATAAAAATAGACATGGTGATAATAAAACTAATTAGTCCGTTAGACTAAAAAAAAATACCTATGTTACGTATATTTTTTTCAGTATGAAAACTAACGTGTTTATTACACATTTTAAATAAATACATGGGTAACTTAAGTTTAATAAAGTCAGTACAGTCCGACTCAAGTTTTGATTTTTTTAAGGAGACTGCGCGTCCGTGCTCGCAGCTCGTTTAGCGCATTATATAAGACTGACTATATCAACTGACCCAATCGTTCTACAGAAATAGCTATTCGTCAGGTAATTTATTTCATTTTTGAGTCTTTGGATGGGTCGGAGAAATGCGCAAGTATTTTCTGCGATTTATCCAAAGCATTTGATTGCTTAAGACATGATGTAATGTTGTTAAAATTACAGTATTATGGGTTTGACGGCAATGAACTTAACATGAGTACATATTTGCATAACAGGGGGCAAATTGTTACAGTAAATGGTGAGAATTCATCAATGGGTCTCACAAATATAGGAGTACCTCAGGGCTCGATATTAGGAGCAATAATGTTTCTTATTTATATTAATGACCTTGTAAAGGCCATGCCAAGCTGGACCTATGTAAGTTTATTTGCTGATGATACACACGTAGGACTAAAAGATAGAGACAAAAACAAATTAAATGAAAAAAATATGAAGGTAATGAATACACTAAAGGAATGGTTCAACGCGAATTGTATTATACTTAATGAAAACAAAAGCGTAGTGATGCGTTATCAGTCAAAAAAAGGAGTAGATTAATCTTCATTAAAACGTATTCCTAGGATATACCATTGATGATACCATAAGTCATTCAGCCCATATAGACAAATTATGCAAAAGACCAGCTATGCACTACTTAAACTAAAACCCTTTCTTGACAAAAAAGGATTATTGACAGTTTATTTTGCATATGTACACTCCCTAATAAGGTATGCCATTACATTATGGGGTAATGCAACAGATATGAAAAAAGTTCTTCAGCTCAAAAAAGAATCTTACGAATTATCCTAGGATTAAATAAACGAGCTTCTGTGAAAATACACTTCAGTAATAATAAAATTATTCATTTCCTTGTATATTTATAATTGCTTAATAGAGATACACGGTGCAAAGCTGATAAAAAATAAAGACGTACATTCATATAACCTACGAAACAAAAAAAATCTAGTTATGCCTAGAACGAGATTATTGAAAGTTGAAAAACAGGGGATACTACTTGCCAAAATTTGTATGTTTAACAAACTCCCTATTGACATAAGAGATTTATCTGCCAATGAGTTTAAAAGGAAACTGAAGAAATTTTTCATACATAATCCTTTTTATTCTGACTGAATTTATGAATCTGCAGCTTGTAGAATCTTCATTCTTGTGAGATAATTGTTATGAAATATTTTTGTTTTACACAGTTTTTTTTATTATTATAATTTTCTTGACATAATTTACGTATTTGTTTTCAAGAATATTGCTGCTTTCTGGACAATGTTATCCTCACATTTGTTGTTTATTGTCTCCTCCTATGTTTATTTTTTGTTCCCTTGACATTTTTGACATTTTATACAATTTTTACTTTTTTATTTATGCTAGTCTTACATTTATCGTGTTGTTTTTGACATGTTATATCATGGAATTTATTAACAGATGTTCAACAATTTTCATAGAAATATGTTTGTAAGGTTTTTTTTATTTAATATTATGATTGTGCTCTTTTTACATCTGGATTATTCTTACCTGGAATTAATTATTTTAAATTCATTGTCTTTATTTGAAATATCTGTGTACCTAGTTCTGCTGTTGTAACATTGATAAGTTGTGGTTTGTCATTTATATTTTTCTCTAATTGAATAATACTACTTAATTTGTTTGTTTTTTCACCGATTATGAAGTTAACTTTATTGTATCTGTGACTTGCTCAGTGTAACTGTATGTTATAAGGTCAATAAATAAATCTAATCTAATCTAATCTATGAAACGTGAGATACCTGTGTATCTATTTAAAATATATTTTTTCTTGTTTTTTTCTTCTTATTTTGTTGCACAATTGCACAAACAAAAAATACGAAGATACAGTGCTTAGAAGTTTCGAAATACGTCACGTCGATATACTCTTATAAAGAAGTTCTTACAAAGATATAGATCATCAACTCAAAAGATCAGCGAGCAACACGAAAGGGAGGGAAGGCACACACAGCGTTTCCCCCTCTGTCAAAGTACAAGTCCGCGTGGACCATGGAGTTTGATAATATACTGTGGCTGAGGCCCGCCCTCAGTGAATGTGCTTTATTTTTTATGTGTTAGTGATTTGGCTGTGTGAGTATGATCGGCAATGGATCGGTACAGGTATGCTTTGTATGTAATAGTGCAGCTTTGCGCTAAGGTGCAACTTTCCCCTCCGGCAAGAAATGACAGAAAGATTTGAACAATAGTTTTTAGCTAAGGCTAAGGCTAAGGCTACTTACTCCCTTCCATGCGTTCGCAGAAGATCGAGTTGCTCGATGCAAAAGATTGATGATCTATGTATTTGTTGATTATTAATAATTTGCCGAAACAATACGTGCCCACTATTCTTTCATAATCTACCTTACGGATTAGAATGGCAAATTTATGCTAATCCTAATTATTATGTAGGATACTGACCGAGAGAGCAATAGGCCAATGTATGAGGTAGAGGTCCACGTAGTCCAGTCCAAGTTTCTCGAGGGATAGCTTCAGTGCGGGCACCACGTCGGCTTGAGCGTGCTTGTTGTTCCACAGCTGAAGAAAGAACCAGACATTTACAAGATAACAAGTACTGGACCAGCTTGGTGGATTATGGTCTTAACTCACTCCTTGCGAGAGAAGGCTCGAGTCCCAGCAGTGGAAGCATTCAGGCTATTGATGAAGGTGTTAGCTACTGTTTTTCCTTTATTTAATTCTCCTTATCCAATATATACTTTTGTTAAACAGTAGAACTTCAATGACAAAGGTCACGGACCCTAAAACCTGTGCAGTTGCTAACTATTTTGGCTCAACGACCCAAAGTGGATCCTGGTCGCTGGCACTAAAATACGCTTCTCTTCTCTGTTTTGACTCTTTTCCTGCCACAAGACAGAGGCTTGAAGATCGCGTGACGTTGCTAAATTTAAATAATACAAAAGCGTTACCTTAGTAGTGACGAACAGCTCTTCCCTCTTTACAACGCCTTCCGCTATCTTCTTTCTTATGGCATTTCCCACCTGTGAAAAATCGAGAGTTTTAGAAGCATTACTACCTTTTTTAAGTAACTCTTTTGCAGTTGACTTCATGCCGTTTTCTACAAGTACCTACCCAACTTCGGGCTAGAACAGAAGAAGCGATGCTTTCTATAACATAAAGTAGATAAGATTATCAACCCCTAAACACCTGGTTCTATTTCCTGGTAGCTTCCCTGCTGCTCCCCATAGATCACCACATTGGCCAAATTGTGGGTTGGTAGTAAAAAGTTTACTTAGGCCAATTGTCCACGTAGTGCACGTTATAGGCATGCTTTCGTCAATTGACGGTTGGAAGACGAATGCATGACGAATGCTTGCATCTTGCGTACAAATCGTCATACGTTCGTTGAAGAGGGGCTGACTCAACATTGCCGCTTCGTGGACACAGATTTCATTATTTGTACGCAAGATGCAAGCATTCGTCATGCATTCGTCTTTCAACCGTCAATTGACGAAAGCGACGTGCGTATACCGTGCGGCTACGTGGACAATTGGCCTTACTCTTTATCTAAGGTTGGCAGACTTCACTTGTGTTTGAAGAGTGAAATATTCTCCGACATTCGCAAAAATGTAGGCATTTTCGGTTCTGTTTTTTGAGTTAATGGTATAACGCACGCTACAAACAGCACAACGTCACGCATCACGCAGTTATTAGAATATGAATCTTAATCATTATCTAGCACTGCACTGCGCTCATAACCCAGAGATATAAGATTAATTTTATACATTTGATTTATCACAGATTAATTACACTTTTAATGTTGACGTGGCCATTGTAACAGAAGTGGTTATAAGGTGAATAAAGATATTATTTTATTATTATACATCTTTGTGCCATGTAATTTCACTGGAAACATAGACCTTCCAACCGGAACACAGATTACTTCATTGCGGTAGAATAACTGGCAAAAGTGGTACTTCCCCAGGTAGACTCTGCAAAGACTCCTACCGCTTTAACTACTAATGTTTTCACATTACTACTTTCTTTTGTAACTGATCGTACACTGACCTGTGTCTCAGTGTCGTAGATGAAGGCAGTGTCGATGTGTCGGTAGCCCGCGTCAAGCGCCCATTCCACAGCTTTCTGAATCTCGTCGCCCTTCGCTTTTGCTCGACCTCCCTAAAATCGTACAAATATACTCTATTTTATTATCTTTTCTAAATATTCTAAGCAAAAGATGGACCCTGGATACCCATATCACAGGTTCACAGGACTTGCAGGTATCGTGAGATCCAGTATTCACCGACTTATTTTTTATTTTATATCTTTTTTTCTTACGTCTTATACCTAATAAGACTAGAAATAAAATAACTTACAAATTATCACATTTGTATTTAATTTGTGTATTTGGTATCATTCTGTTACGTTCAGATTTTAATATGTGTGCTTGTGTGTATGAGGGTGTGAGGCTGTGTGTGTGAGGGTGTGTGCTTGTGTACATACCGATCTAGTAAAACCGAGCCAAGTTCCGAGTCCCAGAACTGGCATCTCATGACCATCGTTCAGCTTCAGGGAGGGCGCCACTCCGGACCCCAGCACGTTCTAAAACAAAGCAAATAGAGTTTAGCAATTTAAGAAATTAATACATGCACGAAAGGAGCAAACAAATATTTTATAGGTTTACGTGTGTTAGAATGTAGGTACGAGTATAACAAAATGTAGCTGGTAGCGCTATCTGTTGTTAGAATGAGTAACAAAATGTAATAGGCTTCAGGCCTGTGATCAAAATGTATGGCTCATCCGAACCACAAGGATACCTATGTAGAATGATAGAAGGTTATATAATAATAAGATTCAGCACTGTGCCGCCACTTGAAAGCTGTCCAACTGAGTGAGAGTTGAAGAGCCCAGGGTTGCAATCCTCGATCATTTCTCCTTGCTGCATGTTTTTAGTACGGCGTTGCGGAATAATGGATTAGAAGAGGTATTTAAACTGTACGGATCCGTCGTTTCGTCCCTTTAAATGTTCGATCGGACAAAACGAAGTCGAACCGGAGTAGGGATTCCCTACTCCGTTCTAGGGAAGTTCATCTTCTGTCAGTCTGTCCATCTGCTCTGTTCAGTAGTTCTGTTGACAGAACTACTTGGTTTTTTTCCATTAGTTCTGCCACAGTTCAAATGTGGAAACAACTCCCAAAGTCTCGAGTTTATTTCGAAATTACGTTTTTCGTAGAAAGAGAGAAGACGTCAAGGCGTGCTTCCGAAGCGCTTTTGCGGAATACGCCGTGCAACACTTTCTGCAGGTTTTGAAGTTTTCTTCGTTACATCATAGGCTCAAAAACTTCCGAAGCTACAAAAGCATAATTAGCAGTTTGAATTTTTGTTTGAATTGAAGCATTGTTTCGGGACATAGTTTGTCAGTGTATGTTTGAGTGATGTCAATATTAGTTCTCATTATTTCTAAAACGCTCCACACACGAGTCCTACAATCAGAGGAAATGACGTCTAAGTAGTGGGGCGGAGCCTACATCGCACCATAAATCACCAATCATATCCTTCATTTCCTCTGATATTAGGACTCTTGTATGGAGCGTTTAAGAATGAGGCTGTATACAAAAAATCATACTAAAAATATCTTAGGTCGTTTTCAATAAAAAAAAATCAAGCCACGATAGTTAAAGTTTTTATTATATTTTTAAAGTAAATATTTTCTCATGTGTATATCTCCATAAAGAACAATAGTTAACTATTGAGAAGCTAATACACTTACAATGTCGAGTTTTTGTAATCATTAAAATGTACTCTAAGGCCAAAAATCATCATCTTGTGTTCATCCATTGCTAGACATAGGCCTCTCCTATAATATGCCAGTCAGCCCGATTTACAGCCGCCTTTCGTATAACGTCACTCCATCTAGTTTCAGGAAATCTCTCGGAGTTACTCAATTCGATTGTATGCTTATAACCGATAAGCGCTGCCATTCAATTCAATGCCGCCAGCATTATGGACACGTTTCCGACACCAGTAAGCTTAGTACATCTTGATTATCTGTAGACATTCATTGGTCTATGAATAATTTATATGTTATTAATGTAAGCAGTAAGGTATGTAGCGTAGTGTAGTTTTCGTTGTATTTTAGTTTTGTTAGCCCTTTATAAAGCATAAGGATTCAATAAGAAAAAAAACATAGCCGAATAGAGAAACTTCTCCTCTTTTGAAGTCGGCTAAAAATAAAAACTGTCAATGAATATGGCATGTATTTATAACCTTAATTAAATATACATGTACATTTGCGATGATTCAAGCGTTGCGGACCACCGTGGTAGCTAAAACCATCGATAAACCATTGGATAAATACTGGCTTAATCAAATGTATAAGGAAACGTAACATTATGCAGAAACTCTTTTCAAACAATGACTATGTTGCTTCAAAACATAAAAAAATACAGAAATATGTGAACTTACTAATAAAAACACAAAAACAAAATTATTACAAGGAACAATTAGAAAACTCAAAGAGCAATATGAAAAGCACTTGGAAGATTATTAAAGATCTTGCGAATTACACAACTGAAAATGTCTCATCAAATTCGTTACTGAGTCTAAAAAGTAACACAAAAGAGTCCCTGAATCTGGTTAACAAATACTTCACTACAATAGGCTCTAGCTCTAGCTGTTTAGTTTAGCTCTAAACACCTTAAATAAACTAAACAAATCAGAAATTGAGATGGCAGCAAAGGTGTCAAAATTACAAGATAATCCGTTAAACTCATTATCCTTATTTTTGACCGATGTGAATGAAGTGGAAAAGATTGTATCAAACTTAAAAAGTAGTAGTTTTCCTTGACATTATCAAATTTCTACATCTGTAATAAAACTTGCTTTATATATATTTCCCAACCACTAGCTTATTTATGCAATCTTAGTTTTACATCTGGAATTTTCCCTACTATACATAAACAGACCATTGTATGCCTCAATTTCAAAGCAGACGACAAACTGCTCCCTTCAAACTATAGACCAATTTCTTTATTATCAGTAATATATAAAATTATAGAAAAAATTGCCAATGAAAGAATTATGTCATTTTAGAGAAAAACAATTTGCTAGCATAATAATCAGTATGGTTTTTATAATAAAAAATTTGCTGATGACGCTATATTAAAATTAATTTCTTTAATATCATCATATTTAGACCAGGGACAGAAATGTATTGCTGTGTTTTTAGACTTACAAAAGTTTGATACGGTATCAATTTCTGTACTTTTAGACCGTTTGAATAGTATTGGTGTGACTGTACTGTACTGATTTTTTTACTTGATTTTGACAGATTGTCTTGGAAATCGTGTTCAGCAAGTTAGAGTGGATAAACAACTGAGTGACAAAGAGACATGTAACTACGAAACTCCTCAAGGTTCCACACTAGGGCCAACTCTATTTTTGACTCATATTACCTCATGTATATTTATCCCTTTTTACGAATAACAAATTGTTTACAACAGAAAATATTATTTTAACTGAAATAATTAAAGATTTTTTTGTAATTGCGTATAAAAAGTGATGCCACGAAACTTTTTCTTGGTTTTGGAACTATTTGTGCACCTTGCACACACACAAAATGACATTATTGTAACAGCTCAAATCGAATTTTGTGGGATTATTAGCACACGTGCGCTACATTTGTCGCTCACGTGTGCTCACGTAGCGACTGATCTCAATCAGGAGACGTCACCTGATTTTATATCGCCACCGTTGAGGAGCATGTGCCGCTTCTTCCGTTTTTAAGAGTTCAATGAATACGTATAAACCTTTCTCTTGAATCACTCTATCTATTAAAAAAATTGGTTGCCTGTAAAGTCGGTATACGGGCGAAAGTTTTACGTGACAACGACTTTGAGTGGTAAAATAATTTTACGGAAGGGACGCGTGCCTTTCATTTTTTATGTCTGTCTCTCTCGCTCTTAGGCGGGCTAACCATGCCCGAGTGGAAGGGACGCGTGCCTCTCACTCGCTCTCGTTGTGAGCGCATAACGTGAGCGGAGCGTAACGCAGTTTCTTGAAGTGTCACCCGGCAAACCAATTTATAAGACGTTGTCACGTCAAAATCATTTGCATCATTCATCAAAATTCATTCAAAATTCATTCGTATTTTTAAAGACCATAAATAAGGGCAAACGAAGTATTTTCGTTTTATACCATGTAGTGATAGTAGTACAAGAATTGCTCGTTTATATTATTATAGCAAAAATAGTATATAAGGCTTTCAAATACAGCAATTATTTGCGTATATGCAATACGCCATAAACAAAGAAAATTGTACTTACATGTGCTATAAAAACCACAACCACCATAAAATTCCACCGGATCATATTGCTTGTTTTAAACTCGACCTTATAGAGTTAATGATAGAAGTAAAATGCCGATTCTTGTAACATTTGTCGATTCACGTCTCAGACACAGATGAGGAATCGCAGATACTAAACTTTATATACTGGACAGGCTTTCACCTTGCCCCGCCAAGTCATATTGAGTGCAAACAAGGTCAAAAGTGCACCACGCCTGCCCAGAAGATACTTATTCGCATATCGTTTTAAGCACCCTTTCCCAAAGTAGGAAAGGGTGCTTAAAACACCCCCTTGTGGGCGCTGCAGGCTTAAGGGGAGACGGTAAGAGAACCAGAAAAGCTGTGTAGAAGCTTAAAGTCCGTTGTGGTAGTACACAAGTGCTTGGCTTAGATCTCAAGTAAACTCTTGCGAGTTATAGTGGAAGTCTCGTTTCTATTGAATGTTTAATCTCCACTAATTATTAATTGAATTTGAAGTTATAGTTGTTTTTAAGTATGTGAAAAAATGGGGCGCTAAAAACTAAGAAGAAACCGATTCACTCTCGATTGAAACCATCGGGGAAAACCCTCTCAGTCAACGTATTCCACAGCCTAGACGTTCTGATCACAAAAGTAGAGTCAAATCTCTTCGTCTTTGGAACGTCAACCGAGACGTCTAGCGAGATTGCAATTTAACAGTTTTCACAATTTCACGATGACATACAAAAATAAATGTATAATATTAAAAGTTTCCATTCGTTATTCATAATCTTAACACCTTTTACGAATAAAATAAGAACTAGTAGCCAAAGTTCAACTCGACGAGATAAACATGGTACTTTGGTACAAGGGTTATCAAATGTCAACAGGCGTTATGTAAATGTATTAGGGTTCCATACTTCCATATAAAAATTGACATTATGACATAACGTTTAATTAACGATCTTAGAATTAGCCCAATCGTAATATGTATAAACTAGCGGCCCTTCCCGACTTCGCTCGGACATTTTGATATATATAGATTACGCGACATGTTGTTTTCCGCCATTTAAACAGCATAATAAGATAAATAAATTTTAAAAACTCAAAAACCGACTGCATAAAGAGTGAACCAAACTACGTACCTAAAACTTACACACTATATTAAAAACTTAAAATTCAATTGAACAATTAGATTGACTGTAGAATAATAATGGATCTCGACTGTTCAGTTCTTATGTTCCTTTACTAGAATATATTTTATTTTCTGCTATAGTACTATGTAATTCAATAACATATTATAGAATTCTACACCACCAGAAATCTAAGTGTTGTTTTATTCTTTTCAGTTTTTATTATAGTATGTAAGTAGGTACGTAGTTTGGTTCACTTTTTATGCAGTCAGGTTTTTGAGTTTTTAAATTATATTTATCATATTTTATATTCTCTGGCTGCCAACTATGTTCCAGTATCTAACATGTCTAGTTTCAGTATCGACTGCTATGGTTATTTCCTATCCAATCTGGACCTTGCTATCGTATTCCAAATGTTTTCCAAGATATGTGTCAACAATCTGTGATTTTGTTTGCATAAGCAACCTATTTATACTCGTAGAAACTTAATCTACATCTTGATACGTTAAACAAAAAACTTTGTACGGCTTTTTACGAAAAAGGCACGGACAGACGAGTACGTAATTTCCCACACTTGTAATTTACTAACAACGTGGTTAACCCCGCGTTGTTCCTGGTTCTATTGTTTTCTCTGGATAAAAATCAATAATCCATCTATCCATGCATCATTAATACAAATAACATTAAATCAATAAAAAATATTACACACACTACTTTTTTGTTTATTTAAATTATGATTAAATTTCAACCACAGGGCTGATGAAAGAGCCGACGAATTGGCCAAATCGGCGGCACTCACGGAGTCACCCAGGGACTACGAGGGGATCCCCTTGTCCTACGTCAAAAGGAAAATCCGCGAAGAATCGGTCAAGAAATGGCAGGATCGATATGAGACCTCGGACACCGGAAAAGTCACCCAGACGTTCCTCCCTGATATAGCAAACGCATATCGGGTGATGAGAACCACGAAACTGACTCCCTTCCAGGTACAAGCGTTGACGGGACACGGAGGAATAGCAGATTACCTGTACAGATTTAAGCTCAAGAGCAGTCCGGCATGCGAGTGTGACCCCGACCAACCCGAAACGATCTGGCACGTGCTAGTCGATTGTCCCCGATTCATGGTCGCAAGACATGAGCTCGAATCTATGATCGACAGAAGACTGGTTGTCTCGGATCTCCACAACATCTTAGTAGATCCAGATAACAGAACACGGCTCCTGTCCTTCATGGAGAGCTCATTCCGCATAGCGGCCATGAGAAACTCCACTACATCAAATACGCGCCCCCATCACCACCACACTCTGCCCCGCTGTCTGTGGACGCCGCGCGGCATGCGGTTCCTCCCAACATAACTCCTCGAAGAGCATCTCCGTCAAACAACTACTGGAGAACGCAGACCGAGGAGAAGCAGGGATCCGTATCCGCGGAGTGGCTCTCTTCATGGACAGCAACAAAGAAAGATTCGGAATAAGCTTTTGCTTCGCTTGGGAACGGAAACGAGCCCGTTTGTCGCCTGGATTGTCTCGCCTGCTCAATGGGAGTACCGCAAAAGTCACGATGAAGCGGAAAACCTACGACGCCATGCCGGTGTGCGAGTTAGACGGCCACCGATTTCGGTTGGTGCGATCGAAGAACAAAACGATTGCACTAATAGAGTACTCGGAAGGTCGGACGCCTTTCACACAGGCAAGTGCGCTGCTCGCACATCTGAGCAGAAATGCAGGTGAAACACCCCGGGTGATAAGCGTGGATGCGATGGCAATCGAATATTCAAGAGCGAGAGTCGCAGACCGGCTGGGTTGCATTGAGGCCTCTAAACACCATGAGGTTGTCGTATACGAAGACAGGGGAAAATCTGAGCTTCCTCAGAACCCCTTCGCACGACCAAACAAATGCAACTGACAGCTGGGGACATCCTGTTCCTAGTTCGACCATCCAAACCGGCTCCGAAAGAGTACAGCAGAGGGCAGCCGCGGAAAAAGCCTCAGCCAATCTAACTGGCAGCCGAGGCACCAACACGGCGTTCGTGACTGCTTTCAACGCAGCGGCAAGGAGCGTACTCGAATCACATCCCATTCATCACCCCTCGACGTCAAAGACCCCAATGCAGCTTCACAGCAACAAACAGCCCGAACGAGAGCCGACATGGGACAGGTTGAACCGCCCCGCTATGTCACGGCTTCGGAGCCGCGGAGCCATGCACGTAACGCCTTCATCGAATTCATAGCCACACTGAGCGCGACACGACAAGTCAACCTCAAGACCTGCGAAAACATCATGCAGTCTTATAGGCTACGAAGTGAAAGCCTTTTAAAGGCGAAACTCGAGGAGGCCGAAGCAGCCATTTACAATAATGTCACATCCCGAGTCATCAAGGGAACCATGACAGGACAGTATATGGCAGCTTACAGTGCTGAAAATGGCTTCGTAACACTGAACGAGAGAGAGAGAGAGCGCGCGGGAGTGCCTGTTTATGCGACACCACCAAACGACCCAATTGTAGTTACTGCCCGATGCACCAAGATTATGCTGGACGATAAGATCCTAGAGATGGCCAAGACCATCGAAGGGAACGGAAACGTCAAAGCAGATTGGGAAAATTGGGAGGTACCGAGAATACAGTGGGTCAACGGAGTTCCAGGATGTGGAAAAACAACATGGGTGATTAGACACTTCGACGTGGACAAGGACGCCATCATTACTACAACAACTGAGGCAGCAAAGATCTAAGAGAAAAGCTATCGCACCGAATCGAAACCTGGTCAAAACCAGAGTGCGAACCATGGCTTCTGCTCTGGTAAATGGTTTCGGTAGAGAAAGTTTCAGCCGCCTCATGGTGGACGAAGCTCTCATGAACCATTTTGGAGCCATTGTGATGGCTTCAAGGCTGTCTGGTGTTGGCGAAATTGTCCTCATTGGAGACGTCAATCAGTTGCCTTATATCGACAGGGAAAATCTCTTCGAAATGAGGTATCATCGCCCGAACCTGGTAACAAAGATCAGCCAGGAGTTGCTCTGCACACATCGAAACCCAATGGACGTCGCATATGCACTGAGGGAAATATACTCCGGTATGTACTCCTCAGCGTCCCGTATAAAGTCCCTAGAGCAGAGAAGATATAAGGAGCGCAAATACCCAACACCCAACCAAACACCCTCTTCTTAGTTCACACTCAAGAGGAGAAGGAGACCCTGACAAACCAGGGTTATGGGTCAGGCACCGGGTCACGCATCCTTACCATCCATGAAGCTCAGGGACTAACATACGAGTCAGTAATCGTAATCAAAACCAAGGCAAACATGAAGCTGCACGAGCGTGCCCCATGCGGTAGTTGCAATCTCACGGCACACGGGGACCTTCACATACTACGCTGACGACACCGACGACGCCATCGGTCGGTTCGTGCGGCGAGCGTGGGCTGCATCATCGAAGACCATCCGCGATTTCAACCTACAGATGGCCATCAGGGACAGAAATGCGGCCGTTGTGGAGGCTCTGGGCCGGGAGGAGGCAGCTTAGGCAAATGGCAAAAGGCAATTAGGCAAACACTCGATGTCGAGTCGATTACTAGCGGAATCCCAACTGGTAGTGATCGGCTCTACAGACGAGCACTAGAATTGGATTTTAAATGTACCCAAATCCCTTCTATTTTCCTCTTCTCCTTATCCAAGAAATGTGTAAAAAAAAAAGATTATTGTAATGACAAAGATCACGGACCCCGGAGTCTGTGGAGTGGATAATTTAAAAAAAAAAAAAAAAAAAAAAAACCACAGGGCTACCATTGATCACGATAATTCTATTTTAACTGCCATGCCTAAATTTTTCATGTTATAGCACACATGTGATACTCGTTTTGTATTCCATCTTAAATCATCATCTAAACTATACAAGTATTACGTCACGGCTAGATAGTGTTGTGTGTGAATTGTACGTCAATATTTATTTATTACTAGCGACCCGCTCCGGCTTCGCACGGGTGCAATGCTGATACTAAATATAAATACATACTAATAAAATTCCGGTCAGGCGGCAATACATTTTGTTTTACGTAGTCACATAAGTCACAGTTTTTGTGATGGATACTTTTTTGGCGCGACGGACGCACGCAATGTGCTGATTGATGGAACGAAACGTTCTTCACACCAAAGATGGCGACAGCGGTTTGTTTGTCAGTGCCATCAGAATTTAACGAAATTCTCCATAATCCCAATTTTATGGACATTAATTGTTGTCGACTCAAAATCGATATTTTTTATGTTTTGTTATTCATATAAGGTTTCGATCAAGTCTACCGTACCCCTTCACGAAATTATTAATGTAGATTATCATCATCTTTATCAGCCTCAATTTATTAACTGCTACTCATAATATGCTATACAGCGCGATCTATATCGTAATACCACTGAGTGTCAAGTTTCTCTTGTATTCAAGTGTCGAAGTCATTGATTAAGGCTCAAGTTTATTTTCAATACGATCTCGAATTCATTGATATTAGATTCAGAAAGGAGTCGAGACTCAATCTAAACACATCCTCGTACGGGTACCAAAACTCCATTCTGCGTAATTAAGTCCACATTACCGCGTCATGGCGACGCGACGCGAGTGCGTGTGTAATCGTTTGGAACACTGTCGCGCGGACGGCTGACATTTCCACATTTTCGATGGGTCGTTCTGCTACCTACCATACATACAATCATAATTATCCTTCACTATTAAAATTAGAGGTGATAATAAATGCCCGTATCTACTTTTGGAAAAATACTGAAAGGAGCAGACGGGATTCCAAACTACGATTTCTCGTGAAATTTTAAGTTCTCATCATTAAACCAACTTTAGATAGATAAATAGATAGAAACTCTTTATTGCGACACATACAAATTAAAATATTACAAATAAACGTTTAACAAATGTCATAGGTGTCGGCCTTATTACTGAGAGCTATCTCTTCCAGGCAACCAGCATAATGAAAAATAGGCTATATATACTCGTAGGTGTGGGAAACGATATTAATTTAATAATACTACTGCATAATTATATAACTAGGTATGTAAAATAAAAAATTTTTTTTTTTTTTTTTTTTTTTTTTAAATATAGAGTGACGAGACGATCAGGTCATGTGCCTGATGGTAAGCAACATGCCTGACACATAACAGCACAGTGACAAGCAGCTATTGGAACATGAAGAGTCCAAATCATTACCTATTATAATATTAACATATACATACATATGAGACTAAAGTTTAACTGACAAAACTAAACAATTACCATCAAACGTGCGGACATGACGAACAATAAGTTAAGATAACAATTACAATTTCAAACAATAGATACGAACAGTGCTGCCACCTACAATTTAGCTTTAATAGTAGAGACCAACTTCATTAGCAAAACTCTCTGTCTAGACTGTTTTCTAGTTTACAAACACTTTTTATTTAATATGATTGAAAAGTAATATATCGGTATACAATAGGTATTACATACTAGGAAGTACCTACTCATATTAGTATACTAGCGGTCCACCCAGGCTTTGCCCGTAGGTCAAATATTTATATTAATATAGGACTCAAGATTCACGTACACTTCTAACGGTATAAGAATTTTTGAAATCGGTCCATTAGTTTATGACATTGCGTGTTCAATCAAACTCTTCAGCTTTATAATATTAGTATAAATTATGGCATTTACCACAAACATATTTTGTATTCTTTAGTGTATGCCATTACATTTAATTGATTGAACGTTCTGTTTAGCAGATTCCAGATTTAAAAATAAATCATACGTATGGTTGCCTGGAAGAGATCGGTTTTACCGATAAGGTTCAGGTTCAGTTTTGTTTTGTTGTCTACAATAAAGAGCATTACTTATCTATCCTTTCTTGACGTGGGGTAGAACAAAGCAGAATTACCCGATTCCAACGGCAATATGAACATTACCGGAGAATTTGCTATAGGAATTTTCCGGAGAGTTCCTGATGTGCTATTGATAAAATATACGAAACAAACTTCTCTATTCCCGCGGAAGTATGTTTCTGCATCATTAGATGCGCATTAACGTGGACATGATGGCGAGGAGATCGGAAAACGAGAGTTGGAATGTTTACTGAATTACCCTAAATGAATACAAATTTCCTTTTATCCATGGTACAATAGGTAGGTCTCTCAATTTTCCTTACTATTCCATAATAACGTTTATTTCTAGTAATATGAATGGCGTATTTATAATTTTAATTTGCTTCGTAGGTATTTAGTGAATCCAATTATCATGTGGCCATCAAACTCATCAAACAACGCCTAGATGTTAAATCGAGGAAGATTTTTTCATTTATTTTTAAATAAAGAGTTACGAGACAAACAGTTCATGTGCCTGATGGTAAGCAACATGCCTGCCACATAACAGTACAGTAACACGCAGGTTTTGGAGTACATGAAGAGTACAAATCATTACCTAGCATCACACTGCGCACGTGAACCTGAGTTTCATTTAGTATTTGCATTGCTGGTGGTAGGATAACAGGCAAAGATGTTGTACTTCCAAAGGCGGTCTCTGCAGAGAATCCTACTGATACGAAAATACTTTCAACTATTTATCAAGAAGAAGAGAAGATTTAACATGCGACCAATCCTGAATTTTTGAAATAAGATGACCTATTTTTTTGCTATATTATATTGACGGCAAAGAATGAAGATATTTTTTTTTGTGATGACAGTGTTGGTTTTCTGGCACGTAGCATAAAACTCTTGTTTCGCGTTACCCTGCATAAAATCATAACGCACATTTTCACGTATAATAAAATGTAGTCATCGCAAAATTGTCGACAATTTTGCAAGAATAGGAAAGTCAAAGTCAAAGAAAGTTTTGGAAAGTCGTTCATTTTTTATTATTATTTACTAGTACTGTAAAGTGCTAGCTCACCCAGAAACATTAAAATCTTTTATCACTATGCATTGTAATTTCACTGTAAACATTGACCTTCAAACAACACAGGAACACAGTGATGTTTTCACATTACTGCTTGGCGGTAGCTGGAAAAGGGAAATACCACATTTCCCACGGTGTACTCTGCAAAGAGTCAAATTTATGAAATAATATTTTTCAATATCACCACAGGACGTAAATTTACACATGTTGCAACAAAATGCCTATCGTTATTGAAACATGGTGACCACATAACTTAATTTTAGTACTCCAAACTTTTAAGGTTATTTAATCGGTAGACACACAAGTTTTATGGAAGCTGTGTATAGAGCGCTGAAATAATGTCGTGACTGGAATTAATGTGATGGGCCGTGGCGGAACAGCTAACGAGTTTATTAAGGTTTTGAACAATACATTTAAGTTTATTTTTGAAGTATAACATCTTTAGCAGTGTTGATTTTTTTTGGTAGAAGTAAAAATTATAAGTTCACGTTACCGACATCATAGAGGTCTGCGCCGACTTATACGACTCGGCTACCACACGACAATTAAAATACACTCAAATATGAGCGTTATGTCACGTACGTTAAGATACACATTACATTGGCAACACAAATTAGCAGACCGCTCGCTGACTACCGTCTACTAATTTATGTTGCCAATGTTATCTATTTCTTAACTAGTATGACATAAAGCCCTTCATTGAGAGTGTTTTATTTGTCGGGTGGGAGCGGAGTTTTTTAAGTGGGCGCATGCATACCTTTCGGCAGCGGCAGAGCGGCGATGTTGCTGCGAAGTGGGACGTCCGCGTTAGACGCTTGGATGGGTGATATCTTGTTAGTTCCCATCACAGACATGCGTTACAGCAGTATGTCTGTAGCTATACCTACAGTATTGTGCAACATTGGAACTGTTTAATACTAAACCCTAAGTAAAAGTTTTCACTTCTATCGGCAGACCCTATGATTGCCAATTGTTTTATGTAAAAAGCTCGTATCACGGTGTTTTTGGGCATTCTGGTTATTCAAAAACGGCTTGAACGGTTTTAACGCACTTATTTTACTTGATACATAGATTAAATACCTTGTTGATCGCCGATGAAACGCATCTCGCTTCCATTCACAAGTCACCAGCGGGGGCGCAGGATGAGGTAAATGGCCGCGCTGTAATAAAACGAACATCCGTGTGACATGCACTACTTTCCACCAATGATTGGACAATACGAGATAGAGTTATGCAAACTTCTAAGGACAGAGCAAGATGGAAAGAAAGACACCAACGGGTTCCCATTTAGTTTTTTTATGTTCGTTTTAATTTTGTAGATTGATGATGTTATGTTTTTCTAATTATTGCATTAAATTACTTATTTGTGAAATGATATACCGTTGTTTGTAAAGCTGAATGTCCTGCTATTTTTTTCACACCATTTTACTGAGCAGAAAACATTTTTTTTTAATGTTTTTTTTGCCAGTTCTTTTTCGGTCAAAATCAAAGACTGACTGACCAAACTGGCAACAGGTATTATAGTGCAATTATGCTAATAAAACGCTAAGTAGGGGCAGTCATATGATCAGTCAAATGGGTATATTGTCTTTGAATTGATAGGATAGGATGTATTCTGAGGAGGCAGTGGCTAACCCTACGCCGCTTTGATCTTCGTGCTCTATCGCTCTGAGGTGGGCCTTCAGCCAACACTATGGTCATCAGCGTTTGTACAGTACAGGTTAAAAGTAATAAAGAAGGCGAGTGTAATCGGAGATGTAAATAGAACTATTCCAAAATACAGGAATTTTATTACAATAATGTTACTGAACATATCTATGTACACAATATTTGAAAATAACAATTTGTCTCCGAATAACCAAAAAGGGAGTTCAATTTTAAAAACAAGGTCTAGTAATAGAGACAACGACGTTTTGGCGTAAACGATAATTGCATCAATGTATAAAATACGATTCATGGTAATTTGTCAAAAACCGATCTACCGATTTTGAAAAACAGTTAAATGTGACTATGAGGCCACCAATGACCAGACCGCACGGCAGAAGTGATATACTACTACTACTAAAATAAGAAAAACTTATATTTAAAGACCACTAAATAATTTTAATAATTAAAAATAAAAATTATTTAGAAATTGAAAATTTGAATATAGGTTAGGTACCTACCTATAATGTAAGCACAGCAACACGAGAATAACATGTGGCGAAATGATTAATATCTATGGCCAAGAATAAATTAAAAAAGAAATTACGCGGTTCGGTTTTAGGTCGGTTAGCAAATTTTTTAAGTATTTATCATTCATTTATTTTATAGGTATTCCGCTAAAAATGCATAAATATGTTGTGTTTAAAGTGTATGTGTAAGTGCTGTGATGAAAATATGTATCAGTTTGTGTGTTTACGTAGTGTAAGTGCTGTGATAAAACAGTGATATGAGTATATTACAACAAAAACTTTTTTGCAATGGATTTGAAATGCAAATTGAATATTTCGTGACGAGTTCAATTAATGACATTAATGGGTTAAGCACCTAGACGTTAATGGCGGTATAAAAAGATATAAATATAATAAACACAGGTACACAGGGACTATATTATCTTTCTCGCTCTAACACGTTTGTTCACTGTATTTTGTTTCTCGCTCTAGCATCCCGAGTTTACCCGAAAAGCTATTATCATACCCGAGCGTGACGGTTCATTTCAATTCACAGCCCACGGAAATTCTGTCTAGGCGCGCCCAAAGAAGTTTTCACTTCAAAAATAGGCCAAATATAAAAATACCCCTGAATCAAAAAAAATATTTCACGAACTGGTTCTGTTCTCTTATTAATTGAACATGGCATGTTAAAGTTGTTAATAAATCAAAAGATGTTAATAATTGGAATTTTTCACTAAAATCACAGTTAACATTTCCTATCTAAAGCAACTTCTAACAATCAAGTCAGAAGTAAATTGTCCCCAGATTGATAGTCAACGCAAAAACCCAATTAGTTGCAATACAGAACTACACCGAGATACAATTAAATTATGTTCATTCCAGCAGTTTTTGCTCCGGATTTAACGAGAGTTGGCCATTACTGGGCTAGAATGATGTGCAACTATAACATGGTTAGGTAGTGGAGACAATTATTTTAATAATCTAATCTCCTAGCAATCATTTTTTTGGTGTGCAAGTTAGCTGTAACAGGAAAAATATTTATAAATGCACTTGCAGTGCTTTACGGTTTTACTTGCGTAGCGCCTTTTATTTTCCGGGATAAAAAAGAGCCCACGTGTTTTAAATTTCAACTATTTCATACAAATTTCAACCGTCATAACGTCTGATTGTATAAATTCAGATGTCACAATATGACGTAATTGAGCAACAAACGTCCATACTCTGTATTTGTACTATTGTAAATATTGGTAGGATTAGTACAATTTAAGAAAAGCTAGTGTTATGATGGCGGCCTAGTAGTATCAATTCAAACAACCCATGCTGCACCGTGTAGAATCTTTGCATGTACAGATGTACAAGCTTGGAATTACCACTAGAAAATAAAATAAAAAATTTTGATTAACTCCCGTCTGCCTCGGATTTTTTATCTGTACAACATTCTACTAGTCAAGCCCTTTCGTTTGATACCCATATTGAGGTAGTAGTTTAATCAAAGAAATTTTACACTTTAATCTAAAAGAATAATAACCCTGTTGTGCTTACTGTAAATACTATTATGAGTTTTTTTTTATATTGTTTATACATTAATTGTTTCACACTGTTAATATATTTATCTGTTGTGTTATAATATTCTATGTTTATATCTTATTTATCTACTGTTTTAACGCATGTTAGTTTTTAGTTTTAAGTTCAGATATGTTGGCCTAAGTTTCTTTATGTATTATCACTAATGTAATGTTATTATTATCAAACCACTGAATTTAAATAATTGTTGTTTCTAGGCCCACATAGTTTGGAATGTAATACAGTTCTGTACAGTACACTCTTATGTTATAGTTTATATTTATTACATTCTGTTTTGTGTGCTCATTGAATTAATAAATAAATGAATAAATAAATAAGTGGTGAAAAAATAATATAATTCGCCATTTTGTGGTGGCGGCTATCTTGGATTTGGATTTTTTATAGTGTATACTATTTTACTGGTCAAGACCTTTCATTTGATACCCATATTATTGAGGTAGGTTGTGAAGAAATATTTTATCCGCCATTTTGTGGAGGCGGCCATCTTGAATCGATATTAACCAAACATAGTTAAGAACATCCGCACGGATATTAACCTTCAAATAAAAAAAACCGTATCGAAATCGGCCCAGATGTTTGAGCTCTACGGTGCCACAGGCAGACAGACATCGACGTCAAACTAATAACACCCCTGTTTTTGGTCGGGGGCTAAAAATGTGTTTCTCAAATCATAACTTACTTGTTATAATGCACAATGCTAATGACATGCTATTGATGTATGAATAAAAATGATCTTAATTTGTAATTATACCTCTTAATTATACTTTACTAAACCACAACAAATTCCAATGTTCACATTTATTACCAACGCTTGAACTTATATTTTAAATCTTCAGTTTGATCTAGTTGATGAAAAGGTTGAGCAACATTAATGTACGTTATTAGGCCAATACACTTAGTACTCTCCCTAACATTATTCACAACTATCCAAGTTCTCCTGATTGAATCTACAAAGCTAACTCACGGTCGGGTGTTGCATTGCGGTCAAAATACCAATTTATCTGCGAGACTGGCACAGCCCGGATGTTTGGGTTAAATGTTTCTGCGGCCTGTCTTTGTCGAATGCGGAGTTAGAACTACGAGCCTGAAACTTTAGTTTTAGCTAAGTATATCTGACGTTTACTCGACCGAGGTTAGAATATATCGTTTTGGTTTTTTGTCGCAGAAGAACCTGTGTGATTAAAGATATATGTTGACCTAGGAGATACATATTCACTCTTATAGATTGTAGGTATATCTAAATATATGAAAGCGAAATGTCATCAAATGTCACAGAAACTACAAACGCAAGGATTCTAAAATTTCAACCCCTAAGAGGGCTTACAAGGGATGTACGGTTGTGTGAAATTCCGTCATTTTCAATGTTACAAACATGAAATCCACTGGACTGGTTTCTATGAAATTTGGTTCAAAGATAAACTAAATCCTAAAAAAGGTCATATTCCAAATTTTTTTCGGAAAAATGGTTAAAGACGTTCAAATGGGGGATGAGAGTTTTGTGTGGAAGTTTGTCATTGTTGCAGAAAAACTATGAAATTGCGTAGGTACCAAGACACACGTACACTTGACGCGAAGCAAATAAATGTTTGTTTTAACAGTTGCAAAGGCATGAAATGGTGGTTGAAATGATGGATGAAAGTTTTTATGGAAGTTTGTAATTGATGAAGATAAAATCATTAAATTTGGTATCAAGACACTTGAGACGAAGCAAATGCTTAAATGTTTGGTCTGGCAATTTTGTACTTTCTAACTGTACGGGGATAAAATAGGGGATGAAAGTTTATGTATGAGAGATCGTCAATGTTGAAGATAAAACCGTTAAATTTTGCATCTAAATCTAAACTCTTGAAATCCTTACTAAATGATAAAGTAACTCTGTCTGTCTGTATGTTACACTACTGAACCGATTATGATGAAATTGTATAAAAATGTTAAAAGCTTTTATTAAATGAGCTGTATTTTGTAAGCGTAAATTTTAAGTGTATATTATTTATTTTGCGCGGACGGATTCGCGGGTAAAAGATAGACTCAGAATTTACATCCTGAGACTAGCTTTTACCCGCGAATTGATGTAGAATGTTACTTCTTGTGAAAAACTACATGCATCATCTACAGCATCGAGAACTTTCCATTGCATATTGTTAAACATGGGCAAACACAAAATCCAAGTTGTTTTGTTGTTATAACTTTGATTTAGGTAATTGTTAATTGAAATGTCTGTTTATGTAAATTAAAGACTAAAACAATTTTTTTTAACAAAATAAGTAAATAAAAACCGTTATGGAAAAAAATATTGTAATAGCTAGAAAAATAATAGATATCTCTCTCAATATACAGTAGTCGCTAAAATAAACAGTAACCCTTCGATTCAAATTGGCTCTATAAAAACATTGAATGATCCACCTACTTAGAATAATGTAACGGCTATTAAGCCGGGGTTCCAATAACAGATTTTGCGAAGCATAAATTGCAGCCCGCCCGTTATTCAGCTTCCCGTATATTGCCTGCGAGATACAACTATTCACCGAAAAACGAGCAAAACTAGCTCTTTTCAATATTGAGATAGAGTCCTCGTTTAGCTCAAATAAAAATTTGAAGTTTTTAACGTGCAGTTCCATAAATCCTGCTCTCTGACCGCCACTGAGCGTCGTGGGTGTGCACATAACAACTTGTGTAAATTGCTTCCTGACATTCTACACAATAAGTTGTGAATATGAATTATTGGAAGAGTTAATCTAGCGTCTAGCTAGTCAAATTAATGTCAAGTGAATACGTTTCGTTCATTTTTACATACAGATTAAAGGCCCGTGAACAAAATTTATGGGTCAAATGAAACATAAGTTTCTTGGTCGTTTAATGTGGATAGGGTGATAGAAGGGTATAAAATAATAAGATTTAGCACTATGCCGTCACTTGAAAGCTGTCCAACTGAGTGCAGGTGAAGATAGGGGGTTGCAAATCTCGATCATTTCTGCTTGTCACATGATTTTTGGGTGGCGCGGCATTTCGGAATAATTGATTAGAAGACGTATTGAAACTATAACAATTGTAAATCTTAATTTTTTTATTGTTATTTTTGTTGGAAAAATTCATGATTTTCCGACGATATGAACTATATTTATATTGATAAACTAAATTTTGTCATTTGATTATGTCCGGCATTAGTTCCATACAGTTTCAATACCTCTTCTAATCCATTATTCCGAAATGTATTACATAGTGTTAGAAGGTAAGGAGCGCGCGTCGAAGTTCTCGTCACAGTTATTAAATAATTCAAGTTGTTGACTGATCCCCAGGATGCATCGAGAAGTTACCAAGCCATGCACTGCGTGAATATTTGATGCCTATTCTTTTTATTTTCAGGAAAACAAGAAAAAATCCAAATGAATTCCACCGGTTCCGGGGAGAGCACGATAGATATGTGACACTACACTCACCAAGCGACGGACCCTCCGAGTCCGGCGCCCAAGGCCACCTTGATGTAACGTAACCTAACCTAAAACTACTAAAAACTGAAATTATCAATAAGCATACATTTGAAATAATATTCATAACTTATATGCGCATGTACAGTAAGCGAGTCATTTTAAATTATTCGCCCTTCACGCTAGTCCAAAAAACTTGTGAGCTTGGATCTGTCTCTTTTATTTTTAATCAGATTTATTTATAGCATCAGGAATGACCGTAGTGGTCTGTTTTTTTATTTTTCTCTCGCAAATAAGTTTTTTATGTCATTTTCCTTGTTCATTAAAGCAAGTAATTACGAAATTTTACCGATAAATATTAGGAATTGGAGGACTTTTACTTTTCTGTGGCAAGTAAGCTTCTTCAGTGAAATCGTCCTTGGTCATGAAATTTAGTAATTATTCTATACCAACAGCGTCCCGCGGTTTTGCCCACGCAGTTTCTATTACCGTTGTTATATTGGGATGAAAAGTAGCCTATGAGCTCTTAATTTCCATTTCGTTCAGCCGTTCTGACGTAATTGAGCAATGAACATTCAACTTTAAAATAGTAGGTTAAGTATTAGTAGGGACGGGACGGGACAAACAGTACGAGCGCATGATGGTAAGAAACACATCTACCTTTATCTGGTTAGCACTACACTTAGCTCGTTACTTGGAAATATAATATGGATTAATCTCTTTACCCAGCACTTAACTGGATTATTCTTCCAAAACGCATTAATTTTATGAAATACTCGTAGGTAGTTATGAAACACAGAGTCATGAAATAGTTTAGTTTTTGTTATTATTTCCACAATATTTAGGCTTCCCTTAGATCTGTTGTTGTTCTCTTGACTTCTAGCTAGTAGGGTTCATAATGTTTATATAGTACGGGGCTTAATCACGAATAATTCGCTGTTTAATTACCTCGACGTTTCGGCAGCGTTACAACCGCCGTGGTCACGAGAAGACTAAACAATAGTAGGGTCCATTTGTATATTCCGAGAGAATTTATTTTTATTTTTGAAACTTAGTTTTAATATTCACTTCAAAAATCTTTATCCCGTTTGGGGATTAAACCCATGACCACTTTAACTGGTAGGTTTACTACCAACTAAACTGCAAGGTCGTTACTTGGGTATTCCCCAATTCAATCCAAATGAACCTGTTATTTCAATTAATAGTTTCAGTTCAAACATTCTAAATCTGAATTCAAATCAAAGTTGCAGCGCGATGAATATACCATTATGTTTTGTTAAAATGTATTCCAGACATATTCTATAGATCAAACAATTGTGATCCTAGCTTAATGGAATTTAGGTTTTGCTGCTTCAACGCATTTTATCAGTATTGCTGTATATTGTTGCGGATTCTACTGATTTACTTTGATTTTCATACACCAGTTAGAGCATTAAATTTTGCTCGTTCTGAACCTTTTTGTTTTAGAAATCTGTGTTCTCAACTTTCAATCTATCGAAACCCTATTTGGTCTACTGAGTTTTTAACCGACAAAATGAAAAATTTCGAGGATGGAAGACTTAGTCGGTATTTGATGTGGAATAAAACACTTCGCTCCTAATTATTAAATTGCAATGTCTGATTGGGGTACGTTGTGTTGTTACCTTGTTACCACACAATTTTGTATCAATCTATCCTGGTAATCCTGTCTATCTGTAACATAATGAAGCAATAAGATAAGATAAGATAAGTCATTTATTACCAAAAAACAAGATTACATTATGGTTATCCTTAAGTTAAAGCACATTCTATACATTTTTAACCCAATTGTAGCTCGGCGGATTGTCCGGTGGGCCGCAAACTAGGCCTGTATCTTGGGCACCCGGTAATAACAATCAGATATTACATTGTACTCGGAATGCAGAGTTAGCGCTCACAGAGTAAAGTTGACAGTAATGAAAATAAACTTAAATGAATAGACCTTAGCTTATTTTAGGCGGAAGTAAGTAACTTATCAAAAGATAAAAAAAAAAAAATTCAAAACAGTTGTTAGTAATAATTAAATTAAATAATGAAAAAAAAATACAATTTGAATACGTAATATAATAATAACAGGGTTCACATATTATCAATTAAATTGGAATTGCAATTAAATTAAATCGGCACAATAAATATAAGTACATCACTCTGGTTTAAATCAAAGTATGATACCGGCAAATAGGAGTGATTAATTAATCAAGTGCTCTGTTGATTCAGAATAAATACTATTGATTAAGAATATAAATTATTGAACATTGAACCTACTTAATCGTAAGCAAAGTTAAAACCACGTTAAAACGCACGGCTGTTTCATCTTCGTTAGTAGCTTGCAAAACGTTGCAAGGTGAGGTCCAAAGACGTCGAACAAAAGATCGTCGAAGAGAGACGTCGGTCAAGCAGATGTCTTAAGGGGCTTAGATTCAAATCAATTGTATACAATTTTTTTAAGTCGGCTTTCATTCATTCATTAATTTCATGAAAGATACAATTTATTTTAGTGTCTTATTCTTTACAGTTATTAGTGAATTGTATTGATATCTCTTAAAGGAAATAAATGATTCTTAATGATATCTTATCTTTAAGTCGGGAGAAAATTTACCTTTTAAGTAAACGTGACCTGAGGTTGAGGTCCTTGAGGTCTGGTGAGGTCCTTGGTTGCTCAATATCAGACAAGATGGCGGTCCAACAAATAATAGGACTGCGAAAGACTTGAACCTCCGTTCACATTGTAGAGCAAACAGTGTTTAGATCGGTAATAGTACGTAAAGAAATATCAACACTTTACTTTATGAATTCGACAGTTCAGATTTGAAACATCATGTTGACCAACTGCAATTAGGTAGATATAAGTTGTCCTTGATAAGATATTTTTGAAGTGAAAACATCTTTTGGCGCACCACAGATAGATTTTTCGTGGGCTATGAATTGAATTCTAGCATCACGCTCGAAAATGATAAGAAATTATCGGGTGAACTCGGGACCATGGTAATTGCCTATCTAAAAGTACGTCAGAATTTCCCATTGGCCATCTAGAAATACGTCAGCATTTCTAAATGATCATGGCTATCGCCACGCCTTCCGGTTTCACCCGCATAGTTTCCAAAGGCTATCAAATTCTGAGTTAAAAGTTTTTAAAAAGGAAAACTTCTATAGGCATTTCCTATGACTGCCATTTTTTTTCCTTAGTAGTGCTATTATTGGTAGTTAAAGTTAGCCAAGCATCTTTGTGTTGTATAGCATAGTTTCACTAACGTTCCAACGCATCAATAATAGAGCTATCACTATTCCCAATACGCAAACCACGAAACCTAAAGCAAGAGTAAGCTTTAGTCATATTTCATTTCAAATTATGACTTTAATCAGGTTATAGTTTGAGTAAATTACTCCGCTTAGGGCTTATTTTATCAGATAAGGATACATTTTAGGTAACATTTGAATTTTATGGGATAATTACATCAATTAAGCTACCAGTTTATGGCCAGTCAGATTATATTAAGTTCCAAGTTTATTATGTTCTGTAGTTAGTGCCACTTTATTGGTTACTTTTTTTATTGTGAGTAACGAGAGAAGTGGGTCGAGTCGAGTGCCCAATGCTCGAGATATTACTGCATGACGGTAATTGTAGAATAACTAGTAAAAATGAAGATCGTATGCATCTTAACGAATGAAAATTTTTGGTTTGGGTTTAAGTATGCCCAGTTTGTTTAGTTTAATTCAATTTAAGTATTCTTTTTACAAGAAAGGCTACACCAATATCTAGCTATGAAACACTGAATGTCACAGTTACTCTATTGTTATAGCGGGGGTCAGAATCGAATTCTCGCGTTCAATATAGTTGGCAAAGCGCCATACCGCCTGCATAAAGAGTGGAGTCAAGGATTTTCCATTTAACACTTGACCTAACTGCTCTTTACCTATAAACTGGATATCTTTGTATGAAAATAACTGGAGCTTACGATTTCAAAGTTGGGGTGATTCCTGGCTGAAGCGAAACTTCACGTAAATGAAGAAGTTGTGTAGTGCTCGTGATAGAAATTAATATCCGATCATGGCCTCGCTTCTCTTAATAAAATGATTCCTGCCTTTCACATAGAAACCAATATTCGCTATCGACAGCGTCGCTTCCCCAAAAGTGGGCAGCTCAGCATCAGTAGCTCAATAACTAATAGTAATATCGATAGAGAATATAGTACTCATCGTCATAAAGTGAAAAGCGCAAAGAGTTTACATATACTACGTATAGAGTTCGATTTTCCGCACGGTTCTTTTATGTCAATCGTAAGCAGATGACGTGCATACTTTCTATGGCAACAGAGTGATGTGCCGCGACAAAAGTATGACACTTCCACAAGAGCACCAAGGCAAGAAAGATACCTACTCTTCGTGGCTTAGTGGGTAGTAAATCTGCCGGCGAAGCCGAGGGTCTTGGGTTCGATTCCCACTCAGTGCAAATATTTGAATTCATCATAGAAACACCTAGACACAGTGCAAATATTTGAATTCATCATATAAATATTTGCACTGTGTCTAGGTGTTTCTATGTATAATAAGTATGTATTTACAGCTATATAAGTATTATATCAGCTATCTGGCTGCCATATTACAAGCTTTGGTTAGTTTGAGATCAGATGGTGTTGTGTGTGACTTGTCCACCAATATTTATTTTATTTATTTAGTACCCGTGCTTTCGGTAAAAAGTGTTTGTGCCAACTCTATACGTAGTTTATGTATACTCTTTGGAAAATAATTATTACAAACCGCAGTCTTGATAAAAAACAAACTAAGAACTTTCTATTACCGCATCGCAATTCAGTGCCAGCAATAAGTTAAGCCTGCAAAGCCTTTTCGAACAAAGCTATACAGAGGCGAAAGAATAAATCCTTCCGATTCAGTAGACCTCGATTCGTATTTTTTTTGTGTTGCAATTTCATCAAGTGTATTGAGCAACTGTGACCGTTTTATCCTTCGAGATTTGATGAAGCTTTCCTTCTCGCAGCGTGCTGTCCGTGCAAAGTTAATTTGCATTTATTTTCTTCATAAGGCTTAGACGACATTGAAAACGGAAAGGAAAGAAAAAGACTCGATTTTCAACGTGAAAAATACTCTACGAACACCAGATAAATATAAAGCTATTTTCCTAGTGTCACTAAAACGATAGCGTCCACGGGGAATATAATTTCAAAGATTTTCAGGATTGAGATGCTTTTGCATCGATTTGTTGTTTTGAAATATTTTTGTTTTAACCTATTAAAAATACTTCCAGAGCGTACGTTCTTTTTCACTTCAGAAAGTACGTTTAAGATTTCATTTTAAGTATTGGTAGGTTCATACTCCAGTAAGTATTACCTAACAATCTCAAAACGTGCGAAACTCATTATGTGAGTTACATTTCTAGCCACCAGCATTTTTCCCAAATATAACTAATATTTACTACGAATATTTACAATACATAAGCCTATTACTGTTTTTGCCAATTAGTGACGAAACACGCAACTCTATTATGAAACGTTAAAGAATATTATTATAATGCTTATGTACTATTTACTTATTTTGTTTTATAAGGTTTTTATGATAGGTAGTGAAATGTAAATAGTTAAAGGTACAAGCTACGTCGTTTGAAGAACGAGATGTTGTAACCAATTTGACAAGAATGTATTATTTTTACAAACACTGTGGAATTTTTAATGATCTGCAATGTTTCACTATAGTAATTTTGCCACGGATATGATTTCGCTATCGGTAAATAATGATGCACACAATGTATGAGTTTTTTTCAAGTATCCATAGCTGTTTGTTTCAGATACTGCTACTGTCTATCAAATATTTTGATGTTATTAGAGTTAATGTAAAGTGTAAGGCCTAAGGATAAGTATACGAGTACATATGTTTAAGGTTATGCAGAGGCAATACTCTTTACAGAATCTACCTGGACAAGTACCACACCTTCACCAACTATTCTTGGGACCGACCGTTTTTTTACATTATCGAGTCGAGCAGGACATGTGCCTGATGGCAGGTAAGCCACATGCCTGCCATATAACAGCACAGCGACACGCAGCTGTTGGAACATGAAGAGTCCAACTCATTACCTAGCACTGCACTGCGCTCATCACCCAGAGATATAAGATGTTTTATCTCAATGTCCTGTAATTTCACCGGAAACATTACCTTTCAAACCGTAACACAGTAATTCTCAAACATTGCTGAGTTTTACTTTAAAGAACAATTAATGCCTATAGATAAATTATAGGACATCTCCGAGTGACGAGCGCAATGCAGTGCTGCGCAGTGTTTTAGACACCGATTGGCTGAGCGCCACTGTGTTCCTAAGGGTAAGTTCTGCTGTTATGCTTACTATCAGGCGCATGGCGTGCTACTTAAGTGAAAAAAGTTTGTGTCGATAAAAGTCTATAGAAAAATACCATGATTAAACTATATTTTTATTTACTTACTCATTTATTCATTTTCCTAGGTTTACATTTTTACAATATTTGTATATAAAAACAACATAAAAACCTAAACCTAGTTTGCCGCCGTTAAACATTATAAAAACCTAAACCTAGTTTGCCGCCAGCAGCGGGGCAGGGCCCAAGCTACCGGTGGTTAAGGCTGCAGACTGAGGAACCTCCTGACGATGCGCTCTGTGTCAAGGATGATCACCTTCTGCATCTGACCCTTGATCCAAACGTCTGGCGAAAGTCTCTTGAGATGTTGGTCGAGACTTTTCGCTATAAGGCCGTTTGCCGACACGACTATGGGGACTATGATCGTGGATTATTTACTTTATTTTTAATGTAGGTATACTTAATCACAAAGCGTGGTAGCCTAGCGGTTGCGCCATCTAATTTCACATTCATCAGGTAAAAAATATGCGTAGGTGGAAATCCCGCTTGTTTTTTTTCCACATCTGAGTATGCATTTTTCAAAATGTAGATTGAGTGAGTCTGACATCCCCACTGGCTTCAACATTGAAGGAAAACATCTTGAGGAAACCGTTATCTATAATATAAAAATGAATCGCAAAATGTGTTGGTAAGAGTCTTTTTTTAAATGTTCGTTGAAATCCAAGGATGGTTTATACGGCGTGAAAAATTCGAATAACTGCCGGGAAACCCCTAAAACAACCCTTTTCCTTGTCCCAAACAAATGATTCGTAGTAATAAGTCAATTTGAACTATAAAATTGACATACATACCATAAAATTCCAGTGTAAAAGCGTCCACACACGAGTCCTAAAATCAGAGGAAATGACGTAAAAGTAGTGGGGCGGAGCCTGCAACGCAACATGTGATTGGTGTTTTATGTTGCGATGTAGGCTCCGCCCCACTACTTTTACGTCATTTCCTCTGATTTTAGGACTAGTGTGTGGACGCTTTTATAAGTGGAAGGTTCCAGGAAGGCAAAAAAACAATTGAGTGACGTTCTAACGTAAGCATCGTATATTGATGCCGATATTTATATAATGGTAAAATGTCACTTGGAATACAAACATAGGTACTCGTATCTTAAATGTACATCTGTACTAAAATTATAAAGCTGAAGAGGTTATTTGTTTGAACGCGCTAACCAGAGGAACTACTGGACAAATTAAAAAATCTCTCACAGTTCGTTAAGTACATATACGTAATTCCTGAGTGTCATAGGTTATATATGTATGACGGGCGAAGCCTAGGCGGACTGCTAGTGTTCTATAAAAATACTAGTTACAATGACATTTATATCATCTGTCAAACCACACTTGGTCTGCGTAGCGGCGTGGTTCTCCCTATGAAAGAAGGCTCCGAGTCTCAGCAGTAAAATATAAAATAAGCTGCTCAAGTTTATTTCATCACATTTCTTTTATACTCATCATTTCAGATATTTATATACAGACACAATTAACCGCAAACCCTGTATTTCTCTTAGTTTACAGAAATCGTTAATTTCAAAGCAAATTTTATGGTAGTAGGTACGTAGGTATACGTTGAAAGTTTGAAAGTTTAAGCAATAACAAATGAAGACATTGAAAACATGAACGGTTTTCAAGAATCCTAAAACAAAACTGATTTTGTCGAAAAGATCGCAGTGACGAAAAATATAAGTGGGTGGTTAATTGTGCCTTCGAGAATAGTTATGTTCATCAGTAATCGAAGTTTAGATTTACTATAAAGCGAAAACGAAAACAATGGATCTGAAACATTGATGTTAACAAAATGATTTCATTCAATATTGATACAAAAATATAATATATTCTTTAGGACCCCAAATGTATTTCTTTGAACAAAATCAGTCACCGATATAACATCGGTCATGTGTTTTGGCTTCCATCCATCTATTCATAGATTGTCCCCGGCCTTACGACCTTCCAAGATTTATTTAGGGACGGTCAACGATTTCGGAGATACGCCTCATAAATTAGCATCATTAGGAAGAGAGATAAGCAAAAAATGGGGATCTGAGAATGACGTAACATGCCAACTGAATGCGCCTCCTCTAAATGTTGGTAATTTCGCAGAGAACTGGCAACATTGTCTTGTATTGTGATGAAGTTCTGAATTGTTTTGTTGTTCTTGCCAAGATACTTGGAAGTTTGCGTGATCTAATTTACAAGAAGGTATAGCGAATAAACAATACAACTTTTAATATCGGATTCCTCATTACAGTTCATGTACTAAACTGTATCTGTACTCGTATATGGTGTATTAACTGTACTTGTAAATAGCTATAGTTATCTTTAAAAGTAATGCTGGTCTTCTGAATAAACGTAAAAAAACATTTTTTGCAATGAAAAGTAAACGCTATTTTCAATCACCTTTGTTTCATTTTTACTGGTACACAACTGACTTCGTTAGCCGTTAAATTCAGTATAATCCGTTGTGGGACTCAGGGCTTAGTGTAACAAATTATGAATATTCCACTGGCTATCTATGCAGCTTACTAACTATAAGCTGAGCCGGCTCACAATTTACGACAACTGGGTTCGCTTTATTATGTAGTGTCAGACTGAACGCATAAATGAACCAGCTAGTCATAAAGTGTCGGGCGAGTGGAACCTCTTCGATGACTTTGTCTTGAAACTTGGGTTATGTTATCATATTATTTCAAGTACTTTAAGTGCACGTTTCATAATCTTGTGTCTTGGAGTTTGCTGGATGTCGTAACATCAAAAATGTATGAATACAGGATACCCAGAAAATGTGCCTGATGATAGGCATTACGCCTTTTTTATTTTAGGGAAAATGCATTTACACATGAACTCAGTGCAGCAACAAGGCGGGTTCAACACCACGGACGGACATGGCACCCCTACTGACCAAACTTCCACAGGTTTCTCCAGCCGTGGGCTGGCGATGGAGCCGCGAGATCGTTTAGTACTCGACCACGACACTGCCATTGCCATCGCCCTTGTGAAATTTCCTCGCGGGGGGCGTCAGAACCCATCATCAACGTCATTTGATTCCAGTAACGCGCTAAGAACCAGCGGCGAGTCATCTCATCGGGAAGTCACATACTCTAGGTATGATGCCGGATGGCTCTAAATGCCTGACACTCCAGGCTCTTAGGTGGAGACGGGATGCGAGCCAGAGTACCCCTCCAGGCTCGCTCTTTTGACCACGTCTATCTCAGTGGATGATCGAGAAGTCATCGCCTCATCTCGTTCCTCCGCCTTACACGACCTCTTACTGTTGAGCATCTTGCCTTAGATGTCCAGCAGCGAGAGGTTCGGTTCTGAACACTCTGCTAATCAAAGAGCTGGCAAAGGACTCTCACCTGGAAAACCCGGAAGGAATTTTGCTCTATCGGCCATAGGAGGATTAGCCAAATAACTTTCCCAAGTCTTCCAGTCTCTTTTCCAAACTTTTACAAGCACTGTGGCTCAAAGAGAGAGAAGAGCGCACGTGGCAGCTTCCTCTCCGGCTGGAATCCGCCATCACGAAACAAGATACTACCAAGGTAAGTAAAGTTGCTTTGTAATGCTAGAGTACATTAAAAGGAATTTTGTGCGACCCGAGCCTTGTATTATTAAGCAATACGTCTGCCTATATCAGCACATTGTCATGCAGCTATCAGAACAGGAAAAGTCCAAATCATTTGTCACCCAGAGATATTTATTTCTATGTCCTATAATTTTTATACAATAACAAAATTAAAAATTTTGACTAACCCCCGACATCTACACATCGGATAAAGAAATATATTTCACCATTTTGTGATAATTTTGTCCGCTATTTTGTGGAGCCACCATCTTGAATCGAAATTAACCAAACATAGATTAAAACATCCGCACGGATATTAACCTTTAAATATAAATAAATAAGTTTTAAAAATTCAAAAACACGCTTTTAGCACGAACTAAAAATTAATAGTCTGTCGGCAAAATTAAACGCAAAATTAATAGTTTGTCCGTAAAATTTCATCTTCATCGAAGACCGGAAAGTAGGTCAAATTATGAATCCAAGATTTTTTTACATACATAGTTTCAAGTGAAGCTAATAAAATCGTGTTAAAAAACCGCATCGAAATCGACCGATCCGTTTGAGCTTTACGGTGCCACAGACAGACACACACACAGATAGACAGACAAACAGACATCGAAGTCAAACTTATAACACCCCTTTTTTGGTCGGGGGTTAAAAATGCTACTCTTCAAAACAGTACACAGTGATATTTGCACATTACTGCTTCACGATATAATACCTGTCAAATTTCACAATTTGACTCTGTAAACATTTATTACTATTGGTAACGATTGTGAATCAAACCAGTCCATTACATTTTGAAAATTCATCATCTCTGCTCTAGAACTTATCTAAACTAGGATTCGCAATACAAAGAAACCTCATTTCATAACTTCAGATGTCTTTACCGTTTTCGCCTTTATTGTCGTCTATATTTATTTTATTGCTTGATAAATACCTACAAGCGATTCTTTCTCAAATATTTGCCAATAACTTTTATTTGTTTTTGCCTTTGAAAAGATCAAAGGACAAATTTTCATTCAGTTCCCTTGGTGAAGGTTCAGGTTTGTCTTCTTAGAAATTTGGGAAGATTAGCGAACTTATAACCAACTTTTAAAGAAGGTTTTCAGTATTTTTGTGCAGAGTATAGTTTTAGGAAATATGAAAACTCTTGTGGAATATATATATGTAATAGTTTATTTAGATAGCGCAGTAAGTGTGCAAATTTTAGTTTTATGACAATAACTGTTGGTTATTTATCTAACTTCAAAACCGAAAGATTTTTTGTGTTTCTTTGAAATTAGTCTTGTGCAGTGTCCCATCAATACTTGTTATTGGATTTTGTACGTTTTTATACCCTCGACCAAAAACACCCCTTGGTGTTATAAGTTATTTATGTTACTCAACATTAGATAAAGATTGTAAATCACTTTACGTCACCAGGTGAACTCAAGAGGCACAACTATTCAATATTCAATAAAACAATTTAGTAGCCCTAGACATAACGCACACATTCAAGCGTGTGTACGAACGACAGCTGCGTAGTTGTGTGAGGAATAGATAACGCGTCAGCGGCTTATGTACGGAGAAATGCTCAAGTGTCCGGGGTGTGTTATATTACCTATACTTACTAAAATGAAAATTTATAAGTTATTATAAACTGACAGCTGGCCTTGCTAGGCAATTTGTACTTGATTATATTTTCCCAAATCTTCAAGAACCGAGTAGTTCTAGATGTTTCCGATTTAGGGTATTAAATTACATTTCTCAAAATTAATTAAAATTAATTAATTAAATTAAATTAATTAAAAAATAAAATTATATACGACTTAAAAATTAATTTAAGTCATATTCAATAACACTCAATAAACGAGAAATGTGAGCAGAAACGTGGATCGTACATGCCTCTGTGTTTTTAATTGCTGGAAATTCTTTAGATGTTCTGTTCGGTCTCTTAAGCCTAGAAAGTTCCTCATTATAAAAGTAGGTTAGACTAAATCTATTATTAAAAAATATGCCCACAATTCTCATTTTTGTAATTTGAAAAGAGCCATTGCAGTTTTCATGTCATGTGTGAATGTTTGTAACAGTGAACAGCAAGTGTACCTAGTTTTTAAAGAGAACTATCTTAGTATCATGCTACTAATCCTATTATCCTAATCTTAATAATATATATAAATTACGCGTCACGTTGTTTATCCGCGATGGACTCCTAAACTTCGGTTTTTTTCTAGGTAAACACGCTCCATCGTAGACCGCATCGTCGTTTAACATCAGGCGAGATGGCGGCCAAGTGTAAACCTATAAAAGTTAAAAAAAAAACTATTCAAAGATTTCAAAAGATTTCAATAAAACTTGCACACCGTGTGCAGTTTGATGCAACTTGAAAGATAGGATAGTTTTAATTCCGATCATTTGTCTTTATACGACAATACCCCAGTGAACCCGGAACGGACCGCTAGTAATAATATTACAAATATCAAAGTTTGTATGTTTGTTGCTCAATCACGTCGTAACGGATTGGGTTGAAATATGAAACACTGTTAAATTATAGTTTGAAAGAAGAAATAGGCTACCTTTTACACAGGAAAATAAGTGGAACGGGAAATACACCGGCAAAAACGCGGGCGCTGCTAGTAATTTAAATTATAGGATTTTCCGTGAATAAGAAAAATGCGATTATGAACGATGCAAGTATTGTGTCAGTATGGTGTTGTGTGTGAATTGTCCACAAATATTTATTATTTATTATTCACTCATGTATTCATTTTCTCAGGTTTACATTTTTACAATATTTGTATATAAAAACATTACAAAAACCTAAACCTAGTTTGCCGCCAGCAGCGGGGCGGGGCCTAAGTTACCGGTGGTTAGGGCTACAGACTGAGGAACCTCCTGACGATGCTCGCTGTGTCAAGAATGACTGAATGATTTATTATTTATTATTATTATCTGTTTTTGTTTGAAATAATATCAAAAATTTACGAACCCTGACGTAGAAGAGGCTTGTAGATTTCTGATTTTATATTGTTGTTAAAGCTCTACACTGTTGTGCAGTAATTATGTAGGTACTTTTTGTTTCCAGTTACCGACACCGAACACTTTTTGATCGCCAATCCCCGGTCACTATTGAGCTAGCGCGCTCCTACATACTCTCTTCTTTGTATCTTTTATAACGTTTTTTATTAGTAAATGTGACATTTTTGTACCTTACCCCTACGAATTAGTTGTCCGATTCTCCAAATACATCCACCGTATCCAACATTGCACTCCTTTGTCTGTGAAATATAATACAGCTTCAGGTAACCCAGTAATAGACCACACTATCTCAACTGATCTGTCTTAAGAATGGGGTCTTTGTCACAAAGCCCAGTTCTCCTCAAATTCTCTGTGTTTGGTAATTGGTCTAGAGATCTTAGATACTTTGCATGAACGGTATCAAGTCATTTGAAATCTACTTTGAATAGATACCACTGTCCATGGCGTATGACATACTCGTAGCACAATGGGTACAAGGATAGCTAGATAAGCATAAGATTGTTGGGAGTTGAGAGACAAGCGTATTATGTGACGGGTCTAAGGACGGATTTAGTGATATACGTGAAAGATAGTGACAAATTCCCTTTATAGCAAAGTTGTAAAAAAAAACGAAAATAAACAAAACGTGACTAGACTTTGCCAAAAAATCATTTGTCAAGGCTTATATGTTGAAATTACTTAATTACAATGGACTGTTTGAAATCTTTAATTAACGAGCGAACTACGACGATGGAATGCAAGATTACTCTTCAAGATGGAGAGGCTTGGTGAATAGCAAATGAGCATTTCCCTCGAGTCCAAACTGGTTCACAAGTTCACGACGTTGTGATATTTCGTCGGTGGCAAAATTGACTGAGTGTTCTTCCATTTATACAGAGAACTAAAAATAGTTAAATATTTTTGACACTCTGGTTGCTTGTCTAATTCTGCTGTTGGCGATGTCCATCTTTGAGTGATTTTTAGCGTGAAAATTAACGTGATTGCTACACACATATATAATATATATAATTAAGTAAACGGACACAGCCTAAATCCCGTTCGCCACTGACGGTGATCAGTGCCAAAAAAATGGTTTAATCAAACCACTACAAAATGATGGTATTATTAACATACGTCTGTAAAGGCTTAAGTATCATTTGACAGCTTCAGGAAAAGCTGTCACAGCTTACGTTACTTTTCCAAGTTAGCTAAAACCTAAGCTGTTAAAAAGAAAATATTTGTATGTACAAAATTAGCGATCAATATTATATTGTAGCGGATTTAAAATTAACATTCTGTTGTTCAAGGTAAATTGACTTTGTGGAATTAATTTAGCTGCGTCGCAAAATATGCAAATAATCCGAAGATTGTTAACCCCGACGGAACCACGTAAACAAATTACCGATTTAAATACAAGCCATAAAAGCTTAATATACCGGACCCACCTTGCCCATAAATCTACCGCCCGGTCGTCTATGGACCAATTAGTAAACAAAATAATCCTTCTTTAGCATTTACCAGATTAATTGACGGCAAATTGCTCTCAAAAAGTGCCATTATGGGAATGTGGAACGAAGCGCCTTGTTTTAGCGAAAACCAACGGCTATTTTGGTTTTTTGGGCGTTTTAATCATCAGCTCTTAAGGCAGCTCTAATGCTCAAAAATATTTTAAGGAAGCCTCTACTAATGTTATGAATGTTAAAATAACTCTGTCTATGTCTATTATGTTTTCATGACTAAACTACTAAACCAATTTAAAAGCAATCTCTGGACCGATTTGGCTGTAATCAAATTGAAAATAGAGTACTGAATCAATGCTGATCAGTGCTAAACGAAATGCGCACACGCACGGGAACTCTCTTTGAAAAAGATCGCCAGATGCGATCGAAACCTGAGTCAGGCTGGACTGACTATATCAAACATGAGTTAGCCGTGTATTTATTTACATAAAAGGCCTGACTTATGTTATACAATATCTAGCTTGTTTTAGTTCTTAGTGTTGTTAATCAGAATTAATGGAATACATTTGACATCATAATTCCAAACTACACGACACGTACTACGACCAAAAACATGATTATTAACTTGACAAATTAGTTACTTAATTGAACCACCATACTGTTTAAATTATTTCGCGGCTAGACACTTAACTACACGTTTCAGAAAATCACAAGAACTATGCGACAATAGAACAGTGAATTAACTACATACAATATGTGATTGTCACGGGGTGGAGACCAATGGTAGACTAAAAGAGGTAGTAGGCTGAAAAAAATTATGTTGTTGAATATGTTGATTAGCTAATAGATGCAATGTTAACAGCGTACTTTTATTTTATGATCTAAAAAAAAATTGAGAAAAATACATTATTACTCTTGCACTATCATGCGTTAATAGATTCTCATTTATTTTTTTACTGGCTTGGCCAAGTCAGATAGATGTCTTCAGTGACAGTAGGACAGGCTGTGACACCTATAACTGAAAGACTATGAACATTTACACATTTATTAGTTTGAGAGTACTAATTCAGTTCATTTTGTTTGTTCAGATCTTTTTAACCCCCGACCAAAAAAAGGGGTGTTATAAGTTTGACGTCGATGTCTGTCTGTGGCATCGTAGAGCTCAAACGGCTGGGCCAATTTCGGTGCGGTTTTTTTAAATTGAAAGTTAAAATCCGTGCGAGTGTTTTTAGCTACGTTTGATTAGTATCGATTCAAGATGGCCGCCTCCACAAAATGGCGGACAAAAAACTTCTTCACAACTTACCTTAATACGGGTATCAAATGAAAGGGCTGAAAAATACTATACACTACCGAAAATTTCACATCCAAGATGGCCGCCACTACAAAATGACGAAATACATTTATTTTTCTACAACTCCTTTAATATGGGTATCAAATGAAAGGGCTTTACTAGTAGAATGTTGTACAGATTACAAATCCAAGGTAGGGTCAATCAAAATTTTTAATTTTGTTCTTGTTTTATATACATCACTAAATAGGGTTAAAAATACAATAAAAAATGTATTTATCCATAAAATATTAAAACTTTCGCAGTTTTTTAAATTACTGATAAACTTAGGATTGATCATCATCACCTTCGATCAAATATCCTACCTGGTATAATTGGTCGAAGATCATCACACATGAGGATAAGCAATAATAAACAATAAAACTATCAGTTTCTTTCATAAAGTCATTTTAAAAGAGGTTATTTTATCTTCTATTCTTGTACTAGCGGCCCGCCCCGGCTTCGCCCGTGGTACATTTATATAACCTATGGCAAATGATTATGTACGAATGAAAGAATGGTGAAAGATTTTTTAAATCAGTCCAGTAGTTCCCTAGATTAGCGCGTTCAAACAAATAACTTCTTTAGCTTTATAATATTAGTATAGATGCACATCAAAGATACGTTTATATTTCAAGTGACATTTTACCATCATATAAATATCGACATCAATATACGATGCTTACGTCAGAACGTCACTCAATTGTTTTCCCTTTCTGGAACCTCTCCACTAACACCACTGACAATTTGAAAATTTGAACTTTATGGTATACCTAGTAATAAATTTCAAATTGAATTATTATTACGAATCGTTTGTATGGGAAAAGGAAAAGGGCTGGTTTAAGATTTTCCCAGCAATTATTCGAATTTTTCTCGCCGTAAAAACCATCCTTGGACTTCAACGAACATTCAAAAAAAAGAATTGGTCAAATCGGCCGAGGCGTTCTTGAGTTATGCGCTTACCAACGCATTTTGCGATTCATTTTTATATTATAGATATAGCTCTGAATGGATTAGATGAGCTACTGGTTCGTCTTCGTTCTAACTAACTATTGTTTCAAGAAGTTAATTAGCTTTGGAACGAAGTTCAAGTAATTGGCTTGTTCAGTAAGTTCATGCATAAGGACTAAAAGAGATTTTAATCTTGTTCATTGCATGTACAACGTTAACTTGAACTTTAATAGGGATATTATTAATTCTAGCTAAATAGCGTAAATTCGGATTGTAGAAACTTCTGGCGGGCTTTATTAAGATTTTTGAATAGAACAAGACACTACACTGGACTTTTACAAAGAATGGAGTATTGTGCATACTAACAAGAACAAAATTAAAAATTTTGACTAACCCCCGACTACCTCGGATTTGTTATCTGTACAACATTCTACTAGTCAAGCCCTTTTATTTGATACCCATATTAAGGAAGTTTTGAAAAAAAATGTAATGGGCGATTTTGTGGGAGCGGCCATCTTGGATTTGAAATTTGTCATAGTGCAAAGTATTCTACTAGTCAAGCCCTTTCGTTTGATACCCATATTGAGGGAGGTTGTGAAGAAATATTTTGTCCGCCATTTTGTGGAGGCGGCCATTTTTAATCAATATTAACCAAACATAACTAAGAACATCCGCACGGATATTAACCTTCAATTAAAAAAAACCGCATCAAAATTGGTCCATCTGTTTGAGCTCTACGGTGCCACAGACAGACACACACACAGACAGAAAGACAGACAGACGCCGACGTCAAACTTATAACACCTCTTTTTTTGGGCGGGGGTAAAAAATATCTGGAACGCGCTTCAATTGCATCCATTAATTACTCTGTGATGGTTATTTTACCAGATGTCTCGTCCATCGTACTGCAATACAGTGCAAGATACTGATTTGGACATAACGAACTAATGTCCTAATAGCTGCGTGACACTGTGCTGTTATGGGCAGGCGGATTGCTTACCATTAGGCACATGTCCTGCTCGTTCCATCACTGAAAACTATCTAAAAAAATATTTCCTTTTACACATCATAAGCATATTAATGGCTAAATAATTGTTCCCATTGCTGCTACGTAATGTATTGCGGATGATATTAATGTTCATATAAGCAGCTGCATGACTTCGTGCTGTTATGGGCAGGCGTGTTGCGCACCATTAGGCACATGTCTTGCTCTACTCGTCACTGTATTGTAAAAAATATATTCGGTCGAATTGAGAAACCTCCTTTTTTGAAGTCGGTTCAAAAGAGATCAAATACTTAAGACTTAGCTGCCTTTAGCAGCGGAGTAGTATTGTCATGACTCCAACTTTATTTTAATCACATTTTTAGATCATATTTTCGAGTCGGAGTTGTTAAAACAGATTCGTTGTGTTTACAGCTAAGAATAGATACAAACTCCAAACTTCAGAACTCTGCGGTGCGCGAATTCTTCAAGGATTCTTTGAACATTAGTGTGCCACATGACGTTTGCAATTCGTACAAGTTTTGATGTAATCCGCAAAGTCGAAACGACGACATTGTCGAAACGACAAAAGAAAAGTTTACAATATCTTAGGAAAATTAAAGTCTCGATGCTGGAGACCTGGGCGTTTCGTTTATAATATCTTTTTTTTTAACTTTTATAGGTTTACACTTGACCGCCATCTCGCCTGATGTTAAGCGACGATGCGGTCTACGATGGAGTGTGTTTACCTAGAGGAAACCGATTCACTCTCGATTTGAAGACACAAAGATAGATAGATAGATAGATAGATAGATACTCTTTATTGAACACACCAAAATAACAATAATTTACAAATTGAAACAGATTAAACACTTAAAGTTAGTGCGACAGACGGCGGCCTTATCGCTAATAGCGATCTCTTCCAGGCAACCTTAGGGTGGAAAAAGAAAGATGGGATCTTTAAATGTGTTAAATGTCAAAGATTATAACAATCGGGGAAAACCCACTCAGGCAACGTATTTTCTGTTGAAAGTCGGTTCTTTTTTTTTAAAATTGTTAAGTTATACTGTCTTGGTATCGAAACTACGACTTTAAGGCATGTTTCTACATATAGATCTACGAGCAAACTTGTTATGACGTCACAAGGAGATTTTTATATCATACTAGCGGCCCGCCCCGGCTTCGCCCGTGGTATATATATATAACCTACAGCGTTCAAGGATTACGAACATATGAAAGAACGGTGAACGATTTTTTTTAAATCGGTCCAGTAGTTCCCGAGATTAGCGTGTTCAAACTATATACTATATGCTATAGGCTACTTTTGATCCCCAAATTATCGTGCTGTTTACTGGGTCAGAATTGACACCTGTAGAGATCTGGCGAGGGGGGATAACTAATTAAATGACGATTGATCAGTTTTCGATTAAATTACTAAAATGGCTATTAAAAAATAAGGGTTGATCGTAGAAGGGTGAAAATTGAGGATTGTATGTATTTTTGGATGTTGTATCATAAAAAAATAGAAATTAAAAATTTTGACTAAAAAATAAAAATAAAAATTTAGGGGTGGACTACCCCTAACATTTAAGGGGATGAAAAATAAATGTTGGCCGATTCTCATAGATACCGGATAAGCACAAAAATTTACATCAAAATCGGTCAAGCCGTTTCGGAGGAGTATGGCAACGAAAACTGTGACACGTTAATTTTATATATTAGATTTTTCTTATTTGAAGAACGAGAGAGTTGTTTGTAAAATAATTAAAGGCAAACCAACAATCATTCCCGTTCTAAAATTCATATTTTATTTTATATTTTAAGATATATAAAAGAAAGTCGTGTTTGTTACAACACTTATAGCTCGAGAACGGCTGAACCGATTTCCATAGTTTTTGATTTGTTGGATTTGTTTCCGTCCCGAATAGCAGAATACATCTTAAAAACAATGAACACTCGATATGTGTAATGAATACTTAATCATTTCAATAGATGCTGATTTGTTCATTACATGTCAAACATTTCTTGTCCAATCCTGTCAAATAGTGAAACAACTTTTTTTTTGGAGCTTTTGGCCTGATTGCTGAGACCTTTAGCCACAACTTAATTTTTTTTCTCAAGACATCATGTGTGCGTTCTGAAATTTAAATTTTGTAAAATGTCTACAAAGTTCAGGTACTGTTATATTTGTTTGTTTTAGACAATAATTTTCGAAAATTATGTATTAATTATTTAATTTTAATTCCCGAAAATAATACCTAAGATTTATTCTACAGTAAAAACATAAAATCATCGGAAAGGAACGGAATTTAGGGAATAAAAAATCAGTTGGTAAAGGTTATAAGATTAAGGGAAAAAAATCTACAGGTTAGCAAAAGAGTAAATGTCTTTTTATAGGTTGTCTATAATTTTTTTTTGATAAGCTATTCATATGTAGTGGTTATATACTCTTTGAGCTATTGTCTATGTCTCGAAAGTTCAGGCACTGTTATTATAATTTGGTGGTTTTATGCGAGTGCACATTTTAATAACAATGCCGCGTCCTAGAAGATCTAATCTTTCCCAGCGAAGCCGTAATGCAATTAGGCAACGGAATATCGCGAGTCAATTATCTGATGGAGAACGAGAAATTGCACGAGAACAGCGCCGCGTTAGTATGGAGCAAAGAAGGACCTTAATTCGTGCTTCTCAAACACAAGAGCAAAGGGAGGCAGCCCGTGAAACGGCTAGGTTAGAAACGAGAAATCGTCGAGCTTATCGTACAGATGAACAGAGGAATGATCTTCGAAGTGCAAGAAGAAATGGTTCAAGTAATGATTTGAATCGAGCAGCGTTTCTGTATGATTTCACCATCGACTACAGCTTGCATCGTTTAGTTTGCATTGGTCTAATGGACGTTGTTTGCCAGCATTGCGGAGCATTGAAGTTTGCTGGTGAAACGCCTGGTTTGTGCTGCCTTAGTGGCAAACCATCCGCTTTATTGGTTCTTGCGTCTGACCAAAAATAAAGAATGTCGTTTACCACAAAGTGCTTGAATGAAAATCCTATTAATGAATTAATCCGAGTTTTTTTCCCCAATCTGCACAACATAGTTTTCAATCATTTTTTTCTGACATGAGTTTGAAGTACTTAATTATTTTATTTTTATTATCATTCTGTATGTATGTTTTCATCATCATTCATCATAATAAAATACATTTTTGTTTCTATCTATATAAATTTATTATTTTGTATCATTGTTTTACGTTCATCAAAGCTTTAATTAGTTCAGCTAAAAAGTAACACGACATTCATTGACTGTTAGGCGGTACGAAGTTCGCCGGGTCAGCTAGTATTTTATAAAAATAATCGTCAAAACCAAACATCCAGAATAATTTCAAAGATTTATTTTTATTTCGGGCGAATATATCTTCACATTTGTGGATTCAGAGAATAAGAACATTGAGTTTGTGGCTATGAATACGCCAACTCAAATGTCTGCGATGCGTGAATGTTCAAGTATCCTTTGAGAGATCGTGAGACAACCAGACGTCGTTATACAGCCGCTATGTTTTTTATCTTCTGGCGTAGGTGTTTCAGTTTAATTTAAAAATACAAGTGCCATTGAGTTAGAATTGGTAGGTCTTTTGTGACATTATTTTATTTAACATTTAGAAAGTAATTTTAGCCTGTATATCCTACCTAATAGGGGGTTAAGATCCAATCTAAGCGTGTTACAGTCTAGTACAACCAGCGTGCGGATTTCACATTTTACGGACAGCGTATTTTACAAAACTAAAATATTAGTTTTAATTAAATTTTACCTTAATAATACTATTGTAATGAAGATCCGTGATAGCTTACAGCAATTATAAATACACTGTAAGAATTCTGTTAAGGGCTATGACGTCTATACGAAAGTATTAGAACACAAAGATTCGTTGAGATTTCATTGTTGTGTTCCATCAATGTACGAATGCATTTGATATTATTTGTATACATATACATATATACACATCGGACCAAAAACCAAACTTCATCAGTCTGTGCATTCACTGTGAAGTTTAATGAGAAATAAACTATATTTTAAACGTTACGTACTATGATAACTATTTAGATAACAGATAATAGAGGTTTTCTAGCATTTCCAAACGAATGTGGCATTAGTAAACATGAAAACTGCCACTATATTTTTAGTTAATTATTTAATTTTTGTAAGCGGCAATACTCAATACAAGATGATTGTGAAAGGTGTGGAAGAGTGCAAAAATCCTGTTCCGCCGTACGTAAAAAACAACGACACCAAACTCACAATAACAATCTACAACAAAAATAATAAAACTATAATAAAAGGCACTTGGACGTCGAAGGAAGACTTGAGAGGATATTTTTGGCGATTCAAGTACGGGAGAGAGCAATCTGGTGTCATCAAATACAGTTACGAGTATGACAAAATTTCGTGTATAAATATTATCCCGAAACTTTTACTTCTTGCGTCACATGTGAGATACGATCCGAAAAACTGCGTGTTTTATAAAGGAACGTATGCGTTTGATAATCTTGACCTGGCTGCAATTGACAAAGGGGCTTTCGTGTTCCCTATCAGAGAGATAGGCGAGAGTGTTATGCTCCTTAGTTTCTATAGACCCGGTGATATTACTGTGTATTGTTATATGGCGCTCGTAGAATACCTATGACTAGACGCGTAAAAGTGTGAAAGTGTTAATTTTGCTGTAGTTATGATAATAAGGCGATGTTGAGGTTGTAGTGTGTTAAATATAACATTATTTGTACCTAACATACATATGAAAAAATAAATATCGTAAGGGGAAAAGAGCTTATTTAAAATTAAAACTAAAATTTTTGTTACACATGTATTAGTTAATAGATTACTCACGTGTGCTATGGTTAGTCCAGTCTAACATAAGTAATCTCAGACGAGTAGTTCTCAGTATTGATTGACTGTTTCCACACTAAACTTTCTAGCCTCAAACTTTCCAAATCTTAGAATATGGAAACGAAACGTCTTGTCTGTCGCGGAGTACCAAGGGTGCCCAAACGTGAGGGCGTCTGGTCCCCATTTATTCATTGGTCCCTGAGATGGTCCCGGCTTGTTTTTAATGTTCAGGTGTGACAGTGTTGGGTTATTGACCCTGACGTGTGCCTATAGAAGGGCAGCCGTGGCGTGGCGGGTTCGCGGAAGAATGCAACAGCGTCCCCGCGTTCTCGCTGTATGTGGCAAAGTCGGAATCCCGTTGAGAATTAATTCGGTGGGTGCAACACTAGTGGTACCAAGTCCAACATAACTCGACCACTCTCCTTAGGTGTAATGATATGCGTAAATGCAAATCCTATACGTTAAGAAAATGGAAGCTAGATAGCTGCTGTATAATTTATGACAATTAGAAACATCCAGGCACTGATCGAACGTACATAGGTACGTCTTTAAACCTTCCCAATTTAAACTTAATTTAATTCTAATACTTATAGGTACCTGACAATTAACCAATTAATTAATTGTGTAAAATGCTGAATCCACAATCTTATTAAACATTAAAATTTTCTGTACAATGCGGGAATAATTGTCATAAACTGTACCCTCGGGCCTCAGGGTGCCTAAACAACAGGCGCAGTCTAGTTTGGGATTCATTGCATAAACTGCGGAACCGACAGACATTATTTTAATTATATTAATTTGCCATTTATCTGAAACTGTTATTTCTGGAAATAAATGACTTTTATTTAATTACCTGCATCGCCCCGCGGTTTTACCCGCATATTTTCCCTTCCCGTAATTTTCATAGAATAATAAGTAGTCTAGGCTGTGGTCGTCCAGACTATAATACCTATAACATTGTTCCAAATTTCACGTCGCTACGCTACGTTACGCTTCGATGTTGACGTTAATAGCACAGATTATTGAAACAAATTCAGTAATCTGTGATTAATAATAATATAAATAGGATTTATTTAACCGACTACGCGACGCAAAGGAGTGGTAATATGTTTATCAGTCTAGCTATGATTCTTTGAAGCACTATATAGACCAAACGTTTGGGCCGATTTTTGTGATTCACACGTCAATCGATTCCTTTTAGTCTCGCGAGTGTCGTTAAAGACATGACATTAGTGTTCATTCAATATGGTGGCTACCAGACACCATATTGTCCAAATTAAAAAAAAATAAGCCGACAAACTATATGTCAATAGGAATACAGTTCAATAGGTATTTAAAAATATTTTTTAGCTTTCTCTCAACATTTTTTGATTTGCCTGACCGTTTAGGATGTGTATCGATTTAAAGTTGCGTAACAACCATTCTCACATTTACTTTTAGGTTTTTAGGTAGCAAAAAAACTTCGTATAACTAGCTGTACGTGTGAATGTGGATATATTACTTACTTACATATATTTACTTACTTATTATTAATGTCTATTTACTATTATTCGAATCTATTATTCGAAATGCATTTACGCATACCCTACCACCCAGGAGAAACGGCCGGATTATGTTGCACTCTATACCATGTATGGATATGGTGCCTCTATTTACTAAAACATCCATGGGGTTTCAACTCTGCCATTGATGGTGGGAATACGGAACCGCTCTCGGATTACTCCGCCTCGTTCGTCTATCTCCAACTTCAAACGATTTAGTACTCAACTTCAGTCGAAAATCTATAATTGTATAGGTACTTACACAAAACTATACAAATTACATGCAGTAGAAAAATCTATAAATCATATCAGTAGAAACGAAGACATTTGGTCAAAAACCAAAAGTATAATAAAACAAAAATAACTAAAAAGTATAAACAAAAAAAATTAATTTAAAAAACCAAAAACCCGACTGCATAAAGCATAAAAGTGGACCAAACTTCGTACATACTAAAAAAACTGAAAAGAATAAAACAAGCACTTAAATATCTGGTGGTCAACAATTCTATACATAACTAGCGGCCCGCCCCGGCTTCGCCCGTGGTACATATATATAACCTTCAGCATTCAAGGATTACGTACATATGAAAGAACGGTGAATGTTTTTTTTAAATCGATCCAGTAGTTCCCGAGATTAGCGTGTTCAAACTAGAAATATGCTATAGGCTACTTTTGATCCCCAAATTATCGTGCTGGTTACTGGGTCAGAAGTGACACCTGTAGACAACTGGCGGGGATAACTAATTAAATGACGATTGGTCAGTAAACGACCGGGGATGAAAAATGATTAAATTACTAAAATGGCTATTAAAAAATAAGGGTTGATCGTAGAAGGGTGAAAATTGAGGATTGTATGTATTTTTGTATATTGTATCATAAAAAAATTGAAATTAAAAATTTTGTCTAAAAAATTTAAAATTAAATTTAGGGGTGGACTACCCCTAACATTTAGGGGGATGAAAAATAGATGTTGACCGATTCTCATAGATACCGGATAAGCACAAAAAATTTCATCCAAATCGGTCAAGCCGTTTCGGAGGAGTATGGCAACGAAAACTGTGACACGAGAATTTTATATATTAGATAAGTTATTGATTTAATACTATTGCAGATTATAAAATATATTCTAATATAGGAACGTAACAACTGAACAGTCGGGATCCATTGAACAATTCGATTGGCTGTCGAATAATAATGTATTTAGTATGTACGTAGTTCGGTTCACTTTTTATGCAGTCGGGTTTTTTGAGTTTTTTTTTTAATTTATTCCATAAAATTGTTTTTCCGGAGAGGCATAAGAATTTCACATCTCAGTGAGTAGACTGCACTGACTGCATCACGAGGTTAATCAGATTTAAATGCCAATTTTTGGAGATTTACAAAGCGTTTACTTAATGCGCTTTCAAGCGTGTGCCAAGGTCTTCTCTTTTATTCTGCATTAGTTAGAAGTACCCATATAACTAAGAAATTCAAAAATGTGATACGTTCTTATAATGAGCTTATTCGAGTAATAAAAGTTATGCTTGTTATCTATCTACGCGAGATCTTCGTGGCAGCTGCGCGGTACGTGAGAAAAACATCTACCAGCATTATCGCTATATTTTCCAAGCCACGCTGTTTCTGCGTGCACGAGCCAGATGCCTCGAACATCCCGTTATAATATACTGAGCTTTAAAGGTTTGCTAAAAAAAACTACATGCTTAACTGTATTAAGAACAGTTTAATTATCTAATTATACCTAAAGGTAACGTATATCAGGTACTAAAAAGTGACTAAACTAATGTTTAATGATTTTCTTCTGGTTTTGGACTGGTTTCCTGTTGGACGTAAATTACTTTGTTTGCCCTCCTCCTCGCGTGTGGCCCGAGTCTGACCCTTGTTGCTTCACCACTATTTTCTTGAACCTGAAAATAGAGTAAATTGTCTTAGAAGAATTAACGCATCGAAATCCAGTATGAACAATTACTACTATGAAAGAAAATGTATGTCACTATTAAGAGACTGTTTACAAAATTTCTATGTTGGATGTTTGTTACTCAATCAGGTTGGAAAGGTTAAAGGATTATAGTGTGAAATAGGGCTTAATACTACTTTTTTCTGAAAAAAAAAACAGGAACGGGAGGTACGCTGGTAAAATCGTGGACGCTTCTAGTGTTCCATGTGTTTTGAATATTACATACATACCTATATAGAGATTATCTACTTGATACAGATAATTGTGTATGCAATAATTAATTATTGCAGGGGTGCAATCAGACAACTGATTTTAAAAACAAAACAAATCGTAAAGATACTTCTTCAGTAATTAATATAACGAAAAGGTTTGTATAAAATACCTTTTAACTTTGTTTTATTTTAAAGGAAAAGCAAACACAGGAAAGAAACAGATCCGGAAACGATATTCCTTTAAAAATATTTAATTCTTATTTTACACCTGTTTCCGTCATCATTGGAGAAAATACCTTCAAAAATACTTTTTTTCGTTCTAAAATCTGAAGTTAAAATATGCAGGAGGTCAACCAAAACACCGGGATTTACGGGCAATGGAGATGAAAGAAAAATATACGGAGAAGACAAACTTTAATGAAGGACATTATTTTCGATGCGGAAGCTTTGAATTAAAAGCTTTTGCTTGAGGAAACAACGATAGATCTTTTGTTGAAAATATTGTTGCTCACCTGAATTCTTTTCCGACCGTAGACATTGTTCTCTAGAAATTGGTTCACAGCTCCGAGGGTATTAATTGGTATCTGAAATTATTTGACAAAATATTTTTCGATATAAGTAAAATGTCAATCTTTTTCGCTCCGTACCGATGGTATTAAAACGTCCTAGCTGTTATGGCTTATAAAGTGCTGTGAGCTCTATTTTCCTGTCTTCTTTCTTGGCGCCATTAAATATTGCATTTCAAGCTATTTAAAAGCCTTTTCAAAAGAGTAAGCTATGTCTACTTACCAGTACTGAACAGCTATAACCCATGTTAAATATTTTTTATCCCTTGCAGCACCTGTGTAGTTGTTTATACTACAAAAATTTAAATGTTTTATTTGTTAATAAGCAGCGTTTTTTTTTTCTCTTCAGGAGACTGCAATAATCAAGTGTTTTATGCCATAAGTAAAACAACCGGCTTCCAGTTAATAAGCTAATGGACCATTTCTGTTGGCTAGTATCATTAATTACTAATATAAAAGAAAATATAAAAAAATTGGTAGTCGAATTGATAACCTCTTCCTTTTTAGAATTGGCTTAAAATGTATATCGTGGTTATTTGGCGGAGCCATTACCTGATATCTCGAGGCAGTTACATGCGCTACTTTCAACGCTATCTAGTTAGTGTCTTTAAAAATAGAAAACGCGTAAATTGTATTCTAATTAATAATAATGGCGATACAGTGAGTCTGTTTTGTCAATTCTTAAGTTCAAGATAGATTTCCAGTAACAATCGTAGCAGTAAAAAACTGATAAAGAGGGTAGTTTGATGTTTCTACTCTGGATTTTAGATATTATTGTCGACCCGTTACTTTTTCTAGTTTATCTGTAAATGTGTCGTATGAAACTGCGTCGAAAGATATTGGGAATTCATTTAATATTATTGGTATTAATATCACCGTATAATCACGGTAGATATTCCATAATTAATGATACTAGTGAACAACCGCGATAGCTTTAAAAAATGATGTCAATTCTGTGGTACAAATCAATTAGTGTATTCCTTGTGTTAATAGGGAGGTAGTTGGGTAGTTTTTTGAAGAGTCCACCTAGGGAAGTATCATATTTTTGCCAGTTATTCTACCACCTAGCAGGAGTGCGCAAACATTTCTATATTCCAGTTTAAAGTCAATGTTTCCAGCTAAATTACTGGGTTAAGAGATAGAACACCTAATATCTCTGGGTGACGAGCGCAGTATGGTGCTAGATAGTGGACGCTAGATAGTGGACGCTTCATGTTCAAATAGCTGCGTGGCACTTGATGTAATAGGCAGGCTTGTTGCTTACCATCAGGCACATGTCGTGCTCGTCTCGTTACTTTAAACTAAATAAATCACATTGCTGTATAAATAACTTAGCTATGTGTCATACGAGTATTTATGTTAACTGAACTGTTACCATTATAGTTTTAAAGACAAACTAGTGGTCCGCTCCGGATCCCGGATTCGGCCGTGGTACGTAATAAAATATATGATTATAGCCTTTGAACCCATGAGCGGTATGCTCATGGGTCACGTATACGCGGGACACTCAGAAAGTTTTGAGAAACTAAAAAACTAACTGCTATGAATAAAAAGAATTCTACATCTTTTCAAAGAACTCTCCACCAGCTTCTATAAAAGTTTCATGCGCCTGAACCAATTTACATAACATTTTTTCCAGTTCTCCGCACACACCTCTTCCCACGGCCTCCTCAAACGCTGCTAGCGCGTCTTCCGGCGATGAAAACTGTATCCCTTTGAGCTGTTTTTTAATTTTAGGGAATAAAAAGAAGTCACACGGAGCTAAATCAGGACTGTAAGGAAGGTGTCCCAAGACTCTGACCAGTGTGGTGTCCAAGAAGCCTTAATGAGAATTATGAATAATGAGAGAGAGAAAAAGGAAGAAGATTTTTGTTACTGCCAGCACACCTTCTTCGATGACAGTCATCGTAGGACGACCACTCCCTTGTTCATCCCCCAAAGTAAAACGACAGCGTTTGAGCTCGCTATAGGTACCAATGGTAGATGGTGTCATTTGAAGGTCCTTCATCCATAAAAACAATTTGAAGTCGATCAAAGGACTCATCAGGTTTTAAGCCACATTTGAAATCATAAAAAAATCATAGCACGTAAACGTTCTCCACGCAGATCCATTTTTTAATGAGACAAGAAACATTGAATTGGGCCTCAAAATGCAGAGGGAAATTTGAAAATCAAACATATTTTTACTTTTAAATAATCGAAATTTACAAAATAATTACAAGTGACCAGTGTCTTATTACATAAAAACTTTTTTCGCAAAACTTTCTGAGTGGTCTGGTATATCCATCAATAAAATAATTTTTGATATCTATTTAATAGTTCCTGAGATTAGCGCGTTCAAACAAAAAATCTCTTTAGCTATATCTCTATAATATTAGTATACTTAGATGTGCTTACGTGTCACTGTTAGTACGTAAACATCAAACGATACCGCCAGATAGTCCGCAGTCAGTTTCGAAGCAGTTGATAATTTTTAAGAGCCATAAAACATGGACGTCCTGATATTTTAGACAAGATAAACTTTGCTATGGGTTAGTAGAAACGATAAAACATGAAACTACGTCGGTAAAAAAGACATAATAACCCACTTTAGGATAATAAAAAGAATTATAAAAGTTGATGTTTTTATAACAATTTGAAAACGTTATGCTGATCCAAGCCAGATCTCAAAGCAGTTCAAACTTTGGTAATAGATTTTCTTTTATATTCTGATTAAGGCGTGCTCAGTAACGGCTCAGTGACAAAAAAAAATTAAATAAAAGTAATTAGTGATTTTATTTTTTTCTCTGAATATTGTAAAGAATTACATATCGCGCTAGGCATGCAATCATTGACATCTCTTTCCGTTGTATAATCAAAAGTTCGGTTCGCCTACTTCGGTTTATATTTCATATTAATATTTAAGTTTCCTTTTTACAACCTGAATTAATGTGCAATATTGTGAATCTATAATTATAGCTTAAACAACAATGCGACAAACTTAATATAGTTTGTTACTTTCTGTGGTTGATGACGTAAGCTAACAAAGCCTCCGTTTTTGTAAAATATTTTGGTCTGTCATCCACGGGTTTAGCATAATCTTTTATCGATTTTTTTTCGACAAAACTTTTATTGTGTTGTCATTTGTTAAAAAATTGCCGTGGAATATTCATTACACTACTATTAAAAATAGGATACTAGACGAAATTGTTAGTAATACATAACCTAAAATTTATTATTCCTCAACCAATCCCAACACCAAATCTAAATAACCCACTACTCAAAATAAACATGGTATTGAAACTAACGTCTTGGCACCAGTACTTTGTTAGACTAAAAGAATTTGATAAAATGTTGGAATGATTATTGACTTACAGAGAATATACCATCAATGATTTGTGAGACACTCGGAGTCTCTACCGATAATTGTGTGTCTGATAATGATGATGATGATGATGATAATGGAGCATGCTTCGATGATGTTGTGTCTGAATCTGGAGCAGATAAAATGAAAACATAAAGTAACATTATTAGGAGATAATAAAAAAAATCTGGTACAAGACTAAAAAAATATGAACGATGACAGGAAACAAATACTCGTAATTGACAATACATATAAAAATACATGCAATGGTTTTTCCTTAACAACTAAACAATCTAATTTAATTGGCTGGCTGGATGCGAAGCTAACGAAAATGTCATATGTATATATATTTTTTTGATTTTGTTGATCTTTGTAGAACATTTTTCCAATGCCAATTTTGATAAAATTAAAATAGACCTGACCTGAATCGTATGAATCAAACGTATAATATAAAGGTTTCGTATTTGTTTTAATTTTCAAGTCTATAGAAAAAAAGTAAAAAATAAACTATATCAGCAGGCTAAAACTAATTTGAAATAAAATGTGATATTGGTCATCAAAGGAAAAACCCTATAACATTGGATCTAAACGCAAATAACGACAAATAAAAATACCTCATTGAAAAAATATAGACCGTGGCAACAAAATTTAGTTAAAAGATGAACTAAAAGTTATGTAATGGTAAACTAATTAAACAACCGGAAATGAGATTACTTGAAGCTTACGTAATTGTGAGAAAAGGGTAGGTAAGTATATTTATTTCCAAACAAGTCCTCCAACAACGTTTTCACAAAAAGGGGGCGCTCGTAAAAAATAAAAACGTAATAAAACCTAGGAGATAAAAATATCATCAAGATTACGAGCCGAAAGAAGCGTCAAGATTATACGCCGCTCGTTCTCCCAGCAGGTCCCTTAAATGCCTTATCGCTGTTGTAAAACTGAAATAAATACTTCTTTTTTCATTAAAATTAATCCTAGACATGATGCTAGCTTATAACAGGTCTCTGTAGAATTGGAAAGCACCTTCATAAAGAATTCAATTCTATGCAGGGGCGAATGTAATTTAAACTTCAGACTAAAATTAGGATTTGGATTTTCATTTTAATATTTCTTATAGTATCTCACTACACCGGTAATATAAAATTACAAAAATTAAAATATTAGTCTTATATCTTATTAAGCGTAACCACCTGCTTGGATTGTGGCAGATTTTTGAACGGAAACTTTTGTATTTGCGGCCGTGTTGCTAAGGAAACTTCCGACAGCTTGCAGAGTAGAAATGGGAATCTAGAACAAACGTACAATAGTTTAAGTTTTAATACTGAAAACATTTGGTGAAAAAATTGAGTGAATCCCACGTTTGATAGTATTTTTAACCCCCGACCAAAAAAAGGGGTGTTATAAGTTTGACGTCGATGTTTGTCTGTCTGTCTGTCTGTGTCTGTCTGTCTGTCTGTTTGTCTGTGTGTGTGTCTGTATGTGGCACCGTAGAGCTCAAACGGATGGGCCGATTTCGATGCGGTTTTTTTATTTGAAAGTTATTATCCGTGCGGATGTTCTTAGCTATGTTTGGTTCATATCGATTCAAGATGGTCGCCGCCACAAAATGGTGGACAAAATATTTCTTCACAATCTACCTCAATATGGGTATCAAATGAAAGGGCTTGACTAGTAGAATGTATAGTACACTATAAAAAAATTCAAATCCAAGATGGCCGCCACCACAAAATGGCGAATCATATTATTTTTTTCACTACTACATCGATATGGGTATCAAACGAAAGGGTTTGACTAGTAGAATACATTGCACTATGACAAATTTCAAATCCAAGATGGCCGCATCCACAAAATGCCGAAATACATTTCTTTTTTCACAACTCCCTTAATATGGGTATCAAATGAAAGGGCTTGACTAGTAGAATGTTGTACAGATAACAAATCTGAGGTCGGGGGTTAGTCAAAATTTTTAATTTTGTTCTTGTAAGACAATAATACACAAACAAAATGATATATTATGTAGTTTATGATCTTACGTGTTCACTTTACTGTTGACGCAACATCATAATATTTTAAATGCAAAACTCAGAAGAAAAATTAAGATTTGATTTGATAATTCATTTAGATTTGAATAATTAAAAGCAAAAAGTCACCGTTACAAGTAAAATAATATAAAAATATTGTAAATAATTGTTAGTATGAGCAATAATTGAAAAAAACTGTAATTTAATCCGACATCCGTGAATTTAACCGAGTCTAAACAAAATTTTGTACGGACAGTTTATTTATCGCGACAATAGCTTGATCATGTGTATTGCGTAAAACATGCTTGTTATGGCTTAGTATGTATTTGGCTCCAGGTACGATTTTGCTATTTTGTTAAAAAATATAAATATAGATTTTACTTACGTTGAATATATCAGCGAAGAATGTAGGGTTTTTGTCAACAGACACTTCTTTGGTGATCGTAGTTTGGGCACCACCTTGCCCATGCGCAGCAACGTCAACTGTCTCCACATTTTCTGATCCTTCCACTCCAAGATCCACTCTCTTCTGGATCGGCGTGTAAGCAGCAGGAGGAGCCAAGTCAGCACCACCTCCGAGGTAACCGCCAATGTAAGCAGTTTTGTGAACGTGGTGGTGTTGGGGCTTGTAATGGGTATGAATCTTGGTCTTCTCAATAATCTGCGGCTGGGGTTCGACGTAAACCTGAAGTTTTATTTATATTGTTTTACTTGTTTAGCAAATTCTATTTTGCAAGCGAGTATTCAATAGGCACGACTGATAAAACTGTGATATGAATTAGTGAATACCAGCGCATCGTGGCTTTACTTGCGTGTTTTCTGTTCTCATCATTTTCCCGGGGTAAAAAGTTAGTCCAATCCGTTCAGCCGTTCAACGACAAGCGACAAACATTATAACTTTGATATTTAAAATATTAACAGAATTGCAAACTCAATTCATTTGTCTCCTTGGGTACTTATTTCTAACGATTAACCATTTTTTAGTTACGCAGAGGAGTAATTTTGTATTAGTGTATTTCGTCTTAACCTTTTTCAAGATTTAACATAAAATAGAGCAAACACAAAAAATATGAAACTAATTTGGCGTAAGTAATGGCAATTATGTACAAAATGAAAATTCAGGAGTGACGGTATTAACTGTAGGCAGCATGAATAGTTTAAGTAGTTGCTGTCACTTAAGACACACTATTTGTATTAATAACCAACCATTGATATGATAAATTTAGCACATAAAATTAAATTTCTTAGGTGCTGCTAATGATTACATTCACATAGCGGTCACATAGCTTGTGATGTAGTGCACATAAAATAAACATATTATGCTTGAACAATGTCTAGTCAAACCTGATGGAATATTCTTGGCGCTGGTACGAACCAATATTGTTGCCGCAAGCGATGTCTAGGTGTTTTTAGAAACGGCAAAAAAATCTGAAAATTTTAAGTTAGTTTCAAGAAATGTAAACGTATAAATGGGATTAAAAACTTACTTCTTTAACCAGAACAGTAGGCTGAGATTCAGTTTTAAAATCGACTTTAGCATCGATGTGAGTTTCAGCTGCCGAATCTAAAGGTAGAGGGTTAACCTCATTTTCTGCTTCAAACTTGATTTCCTTGTGAACTTTCTTTTTTTCGGAGCTAACTTCTATTGGCGCTACTGCTACTTCTGTTTCTTTTACCACTGTTGCTGGTATGCCAAATGACTGCACTTTGTATCCTGTCGAACCAGCCGAAGAAGAATGCCCACCCTGTAAACATGGGTTTGTACTTTTATTTTTCTGAAAGTAAGAGCTTCATGATAAGATGAAAAAAGCACCAAGCATAACAATACGGGCCAAAACCCTGCGCAGATAAACAGGATGGTAGTATGCAAATGGTTTTTCGCAAATGGGGTCCCCAAACCGGGACGTGAGATGGGAATAAAAGTGCATTGTGAAAGCATGCTCAGACGATGGGTACTTTTACCTTATTCCACAGAGCGGAGGCTTGTTTTACCTTAGTCACACATAAGCTGACGCTGACAAAAAAATTGAAAAGTTTTGTAAGTAGGTATCTTTATAAAGGATAGTTAGGTACAATTTTTGTGTTAATAGTTAATTAAATGAATAGATAAAGTAAATATTAGTTAATCAGTACATTTAATAATAGTTAATTTAATGATTAAAACCAACACAATTAATATATTAAACACAATGTTGTTAATATCCTTCACCATGCACTGGTACATCATAGATTCCCATAGCATCAGGGTTATTCTTCTTTTTATTTTTTTGTTTTTCGTTTCTGTAAACTTTTGTTATTTGCTTGATGTTTCTAACGGCACCTACCATGCCCGAAGCAGCGACATGGCTTCCTGCTTGTGCGGTTGCAAAGCCATTGCCTGTGGCGTAGCCGTTGCCGACCGCTAGTCCACCGAGACCCGCAGACGCGTGGACATTCTCAGCTGCCTGTGCTCCGGCAAATAAACCGCCTAGAGATAACAAAAACTCTTATTAGATAACTTTTTCATAAATACACTCTAACAACTACTGAATACATACTTATAAATAATTAGAAAGTTTAGAATATGGTGCAAAATTTCAGTATATTTTTAAAAAATCGATTTATTGTATTGCATTCGGTATTTATCTGAGTGCTGTGAGCCACACAGGTGAAATCTCGGACTTAATATTGTTGGAGAGTGTGTATGAGTAGAATGAATTATACTATATCTAATTTATAACAATTTTATTGCTATTCACGTAACGTGATGTATGTATAGGTATTATTTTGGAATGGAAACTATGCGTAGGGAGTTAAGATGCATAATCTAATTTAACTGTAGGTTATTATTTAAATCCCCTCTTCAGTTCATTGCTTGAAAAAGTAACAAAAAATATTTTATGCAAATATTATAATGTAACATAGTATCAAAATGTCTGCTGTTGATTACATGTGATGTTGCATGTGATTACTAGTTTGTAACCATGTTTTGTTTTTGATTTCAAATGTACCCCCCACCCAAGCAAACTAGCATCTACATTGATTTTGGGCTCAATAGTATATTATACAAGCAGAATTAATTAGCATGTGGATGTAAAGGAAACTCCATTAAGATAATTAACATTATTAACCGATCCAAAATAATATTCGTTATCAGAAGTCAAAGTTGATTTTAATTTGTACAACCACCACATCCATCCAATTACGAAAATGTTCCATTTTCCTTGAAATTGCACAATTTAAAAGTTTTGCGGACATATTCCTCTGACTAAAGACGACCACGACAAGTGCATGCTCAATTAACTTGACAATGCCTTGAACATGGTAAGGCAAAAATATAAAATTAATAAAATCAAAATTTGTCACTGTTTACAACTGCGCAAAATGTAGGATGTCTAAATTATCATAACTTACTAGTTTTGTTAATGTCGCTATATTCTAATAATTCTTCCAATCTCTGGGATAAATAGTATAGATGATAAATTAACAAATATTCTTTAAACCATTTACCAAAACTGTCTCTAGATCTCTTAATTTTTTCTTTAGGTTTAACTATCAGTTTGACATTGAGTGAAATACGGTGTTAATTTCATAATTAACACTTTTTACAATCTGTAGGTGCAATCTGCACCTACAGATAACAACTCATTTAAATAAAATAGATATAGTTAAGCAGAATTTTAAAAAAGTTTTCATAATCATAGCAAATTGGAATCTACTGCTTTCTAAGAGCATATTGTAATAAAGTAGAAATAATGTGGCTATAAAAGTTAATTTTCTGTAAAAAGTCTCAATTTGATGTTCAGTTTTGGACAAAAATTAAGTCAATCTGCTGTTTGGTTCTAATTTATTTTTTAAAACTATATCTATTCCACTGATGGGAGCAAATCAAGCTTTACGCTGTTTTTTTTTCAAACTAGTTTAGTAATAAAAATTGTAGTGGCGTCGGTATCAAAGAACTAATTAAGTGGCTTTGGACTGAAAATTTATGTCCTCTTTTTTCCAAGGATATAAAAGAAAATACAAAGAAAATTACCAACTACCACGGAGTAAAAGGTTATATCATCTTCATCTACGAGTACTATATGTACATTTGCGCGCGTGATCGTTTTTCAGAATCGTTTCCTAATGTTCTCAGATAGTTGAGTCGGAAACTAATCCAGAAAGTTAAACCTCTATACATAAAAATGTTATGTTGGTTTGTGTACGCTTCAGACTCAAAAAGTTCTGCAGCGATCGAGCTGAAATTTTACAATTATATATAATCCGCATCAAGGATTGTTTTTATCTCATTTTTGCATCACAATGTGTCACAGCGAAGCGCGACAGGTACAGCTAGTAACTTATAAAGCTGCTCACTCATTATTGAGATTCAAAAATTTCTAATGAAAATAAACCAAAACACAGCAATACTAGGTGTTTATCGGTCTCCCTCTACTAGAGATTTTACTGCATTTTTCAATTCTCTTGATTTAAGCCTAAGCTCTCTCAGACAATGCTCAACAGTTATTGTAACAGGAGACATAAATATCAATATATGTGATGAAACAAACCAACAGGTTACAGAATTTTTGTGTCTCATGGCGTCTCATTGTCTGCTACCAGCCATCACTAATCCAACACAAAATTCATCCTGCTTGGACCACATTTTTATAAAAACATCACCTCCCTCTATGGGCATTGTTTGTGAGTCCTCCATTACAGACCATGATATTGTGATTGCTTGTACGTCTTGTTCATACGACTCAGATACCAATCAAATAGTCAGGTACAAGACAGATGAGAATGCAGCGGTTGCAGATATAAATGAGGTCGACTGGTCTTTTGTCACAACTGAGAACAGTGTGAACGCCGCTGTAAAAACTTTCACCAATACCCTCGAAAATATCGTACAGCGGCATACAAAAAAAGGTCTTAACTGCACGTAGATGGAAAACCTTAAAACCGTGGACAACAGTTGGTCTTCTCAAATGTATGCGTCATAGAGATAAACTACATTTGGATGTTAAATCTCATCCAAACGACCCGGTGCGCCGTTTGGTTTATTTGAGATATCGAAATTATTGTAATAAACTAATTAAAAAAATCAAAAATGAATATTATAGTAATCAAATTGAAAACAGTAAAACTGACACTAAAAAGCTTTGGAAGGTTATTAAAAAAGATTTGTTACTCTACCACAAATAACAACATTTCTTCACAGCTCTTGAATATTAATAATAGTAGACCACGCGATTCGTTAAATTTTTGCAACGAGCATTTCGCGTCTGTAGGTTACAAGCTGGCTAAAAATATACTAAATAAGATTTCTACTACACACGATGAACTAATTTCGACGTGCAATCCCGTTATCGGTATCTCCGATTCATTATTTATGAGCCCAACAGATCCTTTTGAACTATCGAAATTTATTCTAAAATTAAGAACAGATAGCACACCGGGTCCCGACAGAATTACTGTGTCGTTACTTAAAAAGTCTCTCAACTCTATATTGGTCCCTTTAACGCACATTGTGAATTGTAGTCTGTCCTCGGGGTTTTCCTGATTGTTGGAAAATAGCCGCGGTTAGTCCTATTTACAAGAGTGGAGCCCAAAACCTGCCTGAAAACTATAGGCCTATAGCTCTTCTAAGTGTATTATCTAAGGTGCTTGAGAAAGTAGTGAACCAACGCCTTACTGCGTACTTGGACAGATTTGATTTACTGTCAAATAGGCAGTTTGGTTTCCGTAAGGGTAGATCTACGGAGGACGCTGTCTCTTCACTTGCCAGTCTCATAAGCTCTCATACAGAAGCAGGAGATAGATGTGTGGCTGTGTTTTTAGACTTGGCAAGGGCATTTGACAGTGTCTCGAGGGGTCTATTACTTAAAAAGATGGAGTTCATGGGCATTAGAGGTGTTGCTTTGAAGTGGTTTGACAGTTACTTGAGTGACCGCAAACAGTTTGTCAAAGTGGGCTTGTGCACCAGCGATGAGCTAGGCATTGACTTTGGCGTCCCCCAGGGCAGCATTCTTGCCCCCCACTTTTACTCTATATATAAACGACATTGTAAGCTGTTGTCTTGAAAATGCTCGTACAATAACTTACGCTGACGACACGGTAATTATATTTCACGGGAAAACGTGGGACGAAGTATACAGTTTTGCTGAAAAGGGACTTGCTAGAGTTGCATCGCTGCTGGACAGAAGTTTACTGACACTGAACATAAATAAAACCAAATACATCGCATTCTCTAAGACCTGTGTGAGTAGTCCTGCTGGTGGTTTGAGCTTAAGAATCCATACTTGTTCAAACTACGAATCTGTAGACTATGAAGGTTGCTCCTGCTGTCAAATTCAACGCACAAGATCCATAAAATACTTGGGCGTGATAATCGACGACCGTCTAAACTACATCGATCATATTACTTCGTTATCTGGTCGAGCAAGGAGGCTGATATTCGTGATGAAGAGACTTAGAGACTGTGCACCCATAGACACTGTTAGACAGGTATACCTAGCTCTATGCCAGTCCGTATTACAGTATTGCGTTTCGGTATGGGAAGTGCTTGCAAAACACATTTTAAGAAAATAGAGATAGCGCAAAGAGCCATACTCAAAGTCTCTCTGAAACATCCTTTTAGATATCCCACAGACAAAGTCTATGAAGAGTTTAAAGTACTTCGAGTACGACAACTCTATGTCTTAAACGCAACAGTTAAGACACACAAAGAGCTTTTGAATCGAGAAGATTATGATCGGCTGATAACTTGCCGCGTATTTAGAATGCCAACTCCAAATTTTGCGTCCCTACTTGGATTTAGAAGCCCAACATTTTCTCATCCTAACACTTATAATAATGTGTGTAAAAATGTGACATTCTTAGCTGTAGTTTAGCAAAGTGTAAAAAATAGTTAAAACATGGTTACTCACACTCTCTTACGAGGAGACTGAAAAGCTGTTGCGTTACAAATTGCCGTTTTGTAAATTGCAGTTACAAGTAACACTCACTCATACAAAAACATAAATAAACGCGGTCATACACAAGTTATAATACACACAAACACTATAACAATACAACATTACACGCAGACGCATACAATACCATACACAGATAAGTCACCCACAAACGCACAAAATGGCAGAGTTAAAGTACAGAAGCTCTTGCACACTTTAGGCACACACGTGCACCTTCTTATATAATTTCCACCTTCAAAATCTTTGTTTATTTTTGTTGTTTTGGGATATTGTATGTATACTGTTTTTGGTGGAATTTTTACTAACGCTCCATGAACTAGTTGCAAAACATTGTACATTATTAATTTAAGGTATTCGTACTCTGAGCCCTGAGACACAGGTTTATCGCCTAGTTCGGGGCTCGCTGTTAAATCTGTTTTAATCAATGATGTTTCAGCAATAAAGTTTTTATTATTTTATTATTATTATTATTATTATTTTAAAAACTTATCTAATGAAGACGTATCTCGTGGCTCGTAGCTTAGAATGGGTAGTAACTCTGCCTGGGAAGTCGAGTGTCGTGGGTTAGATTCGCACCCAGTGAAAATATTTGTGTGATAAATCCAAATATTTCTACTACTGTGTCTGGGTGTTCCTATGTATTATAAGTACGTATTTAAAATTACATAGGTATTGTATCAGCTATCTGGCTGCCATAGTACAAGCTTTGCTTGGTTTGGGGTCAGATGGTGTGTGTGGATTGTGCACCAATATTTATTTATCTATCTTTTTATTTATTCATGTAAGTTTACCGCGTGGTACATATAGATATTTGCGTATTTTCTACGCTTAAGTAATTAAAAAATATAAATTAAACGCTTAACTTAACGCTGAATTTTACTGACATAGCTTCTGTACAGATGCATTTTAATATTTGTGTGATGAATTCAAATGTTTGTACTGTGTCTGGGTGTTTCTATGTATGATAAGTATGTATTTACAACTATATAAGTATTATATCAGCTACCTGGCCGCCATAGTACAAGTTTTGCTTAGTTTGGGGTCAGATGGTGTTGAGTGTGAGTTGTCCACCAATATTTATTATTATTATTTATTCATTGACAAAGCCTCTTTACAGCCGCATGTTGTTTTTTTTTTTGTTTTTTTTTTAAATAAAGAGTGACGAGACGATCAGGACATGTCCCTGATGGTAAGCAACATGCCTGACACATAACAGCACAGTGACACGCAGCTATTGGAACATGAAGAGTCCAAATCATTACCTAGCACTGCACTGCGCTCGTCACCCAGAGAACTAAGATCTTATATCTCTAAGCCCTGTAATGTATATTGTAAACGGAATCAGTACTGAATAATAATTGTTTTATGTGACGTTACCAAGTGATGTAATGTCCTAAGGTTCGAAGTAATAAATTGGATTGAATTGAAATTGAATGAATAGGTTACATGTTGTGTTTTATTTTCCAGTGTCAAAAAATGCTGGCAATGGGGACACCATTTCGAGCATCATTCCCACTGACACCGGTCTTTATTTTTGATTAAGTTTATGTACATATTGTAAATAAATATATACTTAATACTTTGTAACCTTATTTGTAAACTATATATTAGCAGTCCGTCCCGGTTTTACCCGTGGTAATAATATAGCCTATAGCACTCAGAGATCACATTCATATCTAACTGTGAAAGAATTTTTGAAATCGGTTCAGTAGTTCCTGAGATTGACGCGTTCAAACAATATACCTCTTAAGCTTTATACTACACACAAGTGTAGATTTTTGTTTCAAAGTTATAAATTAAAAGTTTAATTGATTACGTAATTTTACCTGTGTAACCTCCTTTAGTACCAAACGCTCCGCCTAATCCAGCCATTGCTGACTGACCGTGGGGAGTGCCAGCTTCCGCGTACAAGCCTCCATTTCCTGTTTACGAAAAAAAAGTGTAACTTTTAAACATTTTGGAAGTTTTCGAACGGCATCTAAGATTACCACTAAAAACTTACTATGTGAATAAACGCTCGCCCACAAAGAGTTTACATATATTTCATCTGCTTACGATTGGTACAAAGGAACCGTGCGGAAAAACCTGATCTATTTACTTATTCTCTATCTAAGCCTGTCCATAATAGCAGTGTGACGCAGCTATCGGAACATGAAGAATCAAAACGCACTGATGACATTAAGTAAGTATATCAGTGTCATCAGTGCATGAAAAGCGTCAGCAAATTTTTATATACATTTGTATAGTACACTATTATAGGAAGCTTTATAAAAAATTACAAGGCCAGAATCAATCGCACTAAACAGGTGCTCGTTGGCGGATGACACATAACCTGGAAAAATTCTAGCAATATAACGGTTTCCTCACGATGTTTTCATTCACCGTTTTTAAGTTAGCGTCATTTCGCACATGACTTTGAAAACACAGTACAGAATTGGCAGTTACCGTTCTCCCGACTACACCAGAACATCAGTCACCAGCCTTATGGCCGAGCATTTCATTTTTTTTTAAAACACCCTTAAAATGCTTCACTAACATTTACGCAAGCGAAAATACTCACATCTACAAGGACCTAGTCTGTTTATATTTTCAGTTGATAAATGTGTCCAATTCCGATCCAGTAAAAACGTCAACTCTTCAGGATTGAGCTAGGTACGATTGATTCATTTCACTTATTGTTCAATTTCTAGAAGTGTTTTGCTAGAAAAGTACTTATGATTAAAATAGCCGAAGCTATACCTCGTATAATATAATAATCGGCAAACGAAAAAAATTAATCGTTCGTTTTTTTTTAAATACGATATCATTACTTTCCCATAATTAATAACCCTGTTTGAATAAATTTAATACAAAAGGATGATTAACATTTTCATTATGATTTTGTAGTGGCGAAAATGCCATACGCAACATGGGGCTTAATTACGAGTTTTATTACAAAGTTTCTCCTGGGAGTACTCAAGAGGGAAAATTATTAAGACGAGGAAGTGTAATTTACCTCCTGGCCCTCCGAAGCCTACGCCAGCGTGGTAGCCCCCGAAGTTGACACCCAGCTTGCCATCTTTAAAGGTGATAAATTGCGGTGCCTGAAATAAAAAATATAGCAACTGATAAGTTGAAACGAATTGTGAGTTGTAAGTAAATTAATGGAGAAAAGTGTTTTTATTAGATTTAACTAGTTGTGCCCCACGCTTTCACCCCTGTAGTTCCCGATCTATAAATATACAAAAATCTATGTTTCAAATTGCATCCAGACCTGTTGCATCCAGACCTGTATTTTTATCTGAAATTTTTGCGTGAAAGAGTAAAACATCAACTTTCGCGTTTATTATAATTAAGTATTTAGGAACTGGCTCACAAAGTGTAGTGTGAAAATATACTGGATCATTCCCACATATTCAGTTCACTTATTTAAAAAGCGACATCACTTTTTTAAGGCACATTAACACTTGTAATAAGAATGACTATGCGTGACGTAACGTGATGTGTTACCTGGTGGGGTTTTTCCGATGATTTCCGAAGATTGTACAGTATAATCTTTAGAGCCGTCAAGTCAAAAATGAATAGGTTTATTCTAAGTAAGGAAGCTCCATCGCAGACCATATTGTCGCTTGTACCGGTCGCGGTCTAATGTAAAACAGTTGTTAAAAGTAATGTTGCCGTTAACCATTATTAAAATTATATAACCATTATTTATTTACGAATACTTTCACGGCCCACAAATCTAGGAAAAGGTTAGCGTTAGGTTAGGATTAACAGATCCCCGTGGTTCTACTCGCGTACTCGTTATTTTCCAGGGGTTAAAAGAAGTACTTATGCTATGTGTTCTAACGGACTATAATCCAACTACGTTCCAAATTTCATCCCCCTTTCGTTCATACGTTACGACGTTACTGAGCAACAAACATTCAAACATCTATATATATAATATTAATAAAGGAGGACAAGTCTTTACCTACGTTACAGGCTCGTTAGGTGTGATACATTTTGTTTACTTGAGTTTGTTGTGCAAAGTTATGGGGAAGTTTATTGACCTTTTGTTTAAGTCTGAGCAAAATGTCAAAACAACTAAAATAATTAAGTATGAGAAAAATTTTGTTATGCTATTTTGTAACACGTTTAACAACGAGTTGGACTAAACTATTGACATGTGTGAAACTATTTGAGTTCTTTCTCATTTTGATATATCAGAAAAATACCGTAGATAATAGCTATTAAAACAGAAATTATATCTTTTGTCTTAACTTATAAAGGTTGCTTCTGGATAATGTTACTTTTCTTAACTAAAATAAGTTAACAATTGACCGGTATCTCGCTGATGATAAGCATGTCAACCGATGATGCGGTCTACGATGCAGCGTTAAGCACGCTGCCATATTTGTTCTGTGACGCTGCATTGTACATCGGATCATTGCTTACAAAAAACAGATCCACTCTCGATTTGAACACACCAATATAATTTACTTACTATTTTTATGTCAGGTATTTCTTAATTGCAGAAAAATCAACATTGTTCTTCTTCCTAAATTTAGTCAAAATAGCCAAGTTTACTATGTTTTTATGCCTCAGGCTTCCGCAAGAGATTATTCTATTTTTAGACCTTCATATAATAAATCTCAAATGTTATGATCAGCAGTATTTAAAGACATAAATGCGGTTTCCATATCTTGACGTCACTCTGGTTTTTTCCATAGTTCATAAAACATACACAGACTTTGTTTTTGTCCGTGATGATGGACAAAAAACATTAAACTGGACGTAACTGTATCATATTCATGAATTTCACTAACTACATATTATCATGTGATTTCAAAGTAACTTTGTACAGAGCTGTAATTTTTGTTGGTCGACTTGAAAACGAATATTAGTACTGTAAAATTTTAGAGTTTGAGCAAAAAATACGTTTAGAGTTCATAACTTTTCTTGTTATTTGCTTGTATTAGTAAGCCGAAATTAAATTAGCATATATATGGTTTGTGTCAGACAGATACATTCTAGTTTGTGCTAAGAGTTCGATTACTTTTGTGTTTTTAATCAAAATTCAAATGTGCACAAGCGTATGCAGGCAAATACCTTCCGATCTATATAGTTCGTTATTTACGTACGTAACTTTACCTCAAACGAGTTTTCTTTCGCTTCGATTCACGTCACTGAGAAATCCCTAATATATTTGGGTAAGTAGCATGTAGAAGGGCAAAGGATGCTTCGTGTCTTTCGAAATACGTAGGTAGCTACGCATCCTTTGGAAATTAATTATGTGTTATTTTAACAACAGTTTAGAAAGAGATATACTTAGATACACAATAATTTATAGCACATAACATGCATAGCATAAACAACATGCCACTAATGTTGAGAACATTGCAACGTTACAAGAAGCAACTGATGGGGCTCGGAGCTCGGAGAGAGATAAACCACCACGATAATGCAAACAATTATATATTATTACATAATTGCTTGATAACCTCAGTTAGTCTGTGACATCACATCGCATTGATTATAGTGTCAGTTTTACAGAATTAAAAGGGGTGACGTGTTATGAAGATAATTTAAATAAGAATGAAGGAAAATGACTTATTAATTGTTAGTCTATGTTCCATCGGTTTAACATATTTCTTTCAAACTTCAATAGGTGTGTGGCTAAATAAGTAAAATATTACAATGTTTTCTAGATTATGTGGCCATTCATGAAAGTGTCGTTAATGGTAACAGTAGGTTCGCAAATGTATAAAGATTGCAATGTATTTATTCTGAATCTGCGAACGCAAACCGCAGGCTAATGCGACATCCCATTAGTGGCCGGCACTGGATTGTACCTAATCTATTAGTAATTGAAGTACAGACATAATTTTAATATTCGAAGTCTAGATTACGTCAGAGATAAGGGGTAAGGAATATTAAAGTTTATGCCTAAAGTGGCTAAGCGTGGGTTCGATACGTTTCACGTTGGTAGACATTTTTGATGCGAAACTTTTATTTATATTTGAGGCGAGCGTTCATTTCTACAAAAAATGTGAATAAACAAAGGCATGTATTCTGAGATAGAAGTTTGAAGTTTCAGATTTCATCTTGAGAACTGAAGAAAATACAATAATATATTTTTACCACACAGCAATTGTTTTTGTAAATCAAAGATACAGCCAACATACTTATGGAACGTTGAATTAATTAATTCATTATTTTGAATATTAACTCAGATCTAATATTACGAAATTAATTTATAAGCTAGTTATGTACATAAAACAATCTATAAATATTATTGATACTACGTATAAAATAGTACAAGTGAAAATATCGACTGACTTCTAAAAATCTAAATAACTCCAAATCACAGATTTTAACAATTTAACTTTTAATAGATGTTTCTGTGGAATTAACAAGCATGAAGTTTACTTTGAATTAAGCTATTTAATTTTTCCTTATAAACAAACTCTCGTTCATCATGTACAGTCAACACGTGTGATACAAATGTATTTATGTAGATCTACCAAGATAAGAGCATTTGTACTACGTATAACAGAAACGGGAATTGGTTCAAATTCTGATCACGTCTCTGCCGCAACGATTGTTGTTTAATAAATTGTAAAGAATGCAAGACAAAGATGTGTTTTAAAAGCTAATATGAGATGCACGAGAACCTTAGAGCCTGACCTTAGAGATACGCCTGCCCATATCAGCTATCATCATAATATATAATAGCTATCATAATATCCCCTGTAAAATTATTTAGAACAAGTCAAGGTCAACTCTTTATTTTAGCTTGTTTTTAGCTTTAACTATTTTGCGGCAAACACTATGTTCCCAAAAAAGGCAAACACATTTACAAAATATACAGAACTTTAATGACGAGAAAAAAGGAAGAATCTTAACCTCAAAACATTTTTCTATTCCACTCTTATAAATAAAATCTTTAATGCAACATAATTACATGCGTTCATTGCGTTATAATGGCAGATCTGTATCCGGGTATTGCATTTGTACATCTTTTTTATTTGCTGATAGAATGGAACGATTTCTTTATGGCATCTTTTAATAGATTGTCTTAAAAAGATCTACAGAAAACACGTCACGTTATATGTAGATGTGCAGGTTAGTAGCTGGGTATAATGACCAGGACATAATTACTTAAAGCTTTTTGTGCTCGTTCCACCTAAATAATGTAGATTTTTGAGGCACTATCCCGTGAACAAATTCAATAACCTATTATTCTTCTCTCCTAGTGCCCTGTATGTTGGTAAAATAGCCTTTTATTGGCTACCTGTCGTAGTAACTTAAACACGTGTATCAGTTTCCTTATTCGTTTAGAGACTATATTAGTTATGTGGTCTCCACGTTGTTAAGATAATAAAATATTCCAATATATTTTCATTGACGTAGCTACGAGTATAATATGTTATACCTATGTAGGTAAGTTTATGTGTTAATAGAATAAAATATCAATCAAACTTCCGCACCTAACTATTTTTATACTTGTGATTACAAAAAATATACACCTACAATTAATCTCTATGTTTAAGTAAATACCCATAGTGATTTAAAAAACGAAGGTAAATTATTTGGTTACGATAACGTGAATGTGTTCGTATCTCATTGTTTTTTTAGGGTTTCGTACCTTAAAAAGAAAAAGACGGAACCTTTATAGGATCACTTTACTGCCCATCTGGCTGTCTGTCGAGAAACCAGCAAAGCGTAAAGGTATCAAGCTGAAATTATTATCAAATACTCAAGTTTGCTGACCCTTAGCGCAGCAAAAAAATTAAATTTCAAAACCAACGCAATAAACAAGTACAGCCGTTTATACTCCAAGCTTTCGACACTCGCGTGGGAGTAAAAACTTACAGTATACCTGTAAACTGGTACAAAGCAACGTCTTATCTGTTATAACAGATAAAGAAAAAATATCAAATTATATTTATAGTTATATCAAATAATAAAAAAACGTTTAATAAATTTAAAGTAACTATCTCTTGTCACGTGATTGCGTATAGATATTATACTAAAATGATAAAAGCTGTAATAAAATCAGAGTTTCATGTCTACGCACACAAAAGAAATAGAAAAACGAGAGAAATACCACAACTTTTTCAACAGCTTTGTACATAACCCTCGGTGCGCTAGTCCGCCTCGCACTTAGCTGATTTTTTATTTCAATTAGAATTTTGTCTAAAAGCCTCAATTTACGTATATAATGGTGTTCAAAGATCAAGCACACGAATCACTAAAACGACTGTTTTATCCTTGCTTATTTTATTATCTTGTTTGACTCATGTTTTTTGCCATTATATGTTTACCTAGCTGATACCATTCATCGGATGAAATATTTAACTTAAAGTTTAATTTATCAACATTATTATCCTATTAATGTTAAATGTGATAGTTTGGATGTTTAGATGCTTGTAGTTCAATCACGTTGGAATGTCTAAACGAATGCGATTTAAATTTGGAACACAGGTTATAGTCACGAACTAAACACTACTTTTTAACATGGGAAAATAATGAAAACAGAAACTGTGCGGGTAAAATCGCGGAGTGCTGCTAGTTTTATTAGTTATTTGTAATCTTAAGTATTTATTTACTATCTGTAAAGATTTAATATAGCTTTTGTTACACATTTACCCACTGCTGGGTTGTGAAAAAACCGTGTTGACCCAGAGGTGGTGAATGTTCAATTTCGCCATCATGACGTTATGGGTTTAAATCCTGCTTGGACTCCACTCGCACGTAGCCAGTAATGGATCATGGCCTTCACACCTGCTTGTGCTTATGTATTGCAGGAAAAACGTCACTTTTACTTTATTCTAGAATAGAATTTCCTGCGCGTAATTCGCGCCTGAATCACTTTTTTCTAAATTAAAAGTCGATTGGTGTAAGTAATACATACTCCCATGTAAAATCAGCTAACTGCCAATGAAAGTCTCATTAAAATTAACTGTTTCAGTGATTAGTTGGATGAAAAAGACATACAATTTTTTTTAAATAAAATAATACATATAAGCATTTATGAATATTTGTTACTACACTACTTCCCTGTAAATTTAATTAAAATCGGATCATAGATAATGAAATCTCAAGTCAATGGCGTCAAATATATTTTATCTCTATATACAATATTATTTGCAGAAATTTAATCAGAAGAAAACCCGTTCCGTAATTAAATCAAAACAATCAAATACTCCCCGAGACAAAGGTAAAGGAAATAAACAGAGGCTCAGAAACAATAATTGAACGTATTCAATTTGCGTAACACCTGCGTACTAATGCCGCATTTGCATCATAACATCATAAGACGGAAACTGTATTAAGGAGCTGTGGAGATTATAAACGACTGGAAATACCCGATGGTTTCTTTGAGTTTACAATCCCGAATTAAATTAAAATAATTGTTGAGTAGGTACTACAAGTATTCGTCGAAGAACTTAATTTTAAAACTGTTTTATAATACTAGGTCATATTTTGTTAACGAAAAGGCTTAAATTCGCATAACACTAGTGTGGGGTCTAGTGCACACTAGCACAATAGAATACGTAGGTATATTTGTTTTGTACTTTTTGTTGCATGTACTTTTTATTGTGTTTTTATTCAATGATATTTTTTTGTAATATATATTATATTATATTACATTTCTTTCAATTTTATATTCATTTCCAGGACCGATAACCGTTGGAGTAGAGGTGTCCTAGAGTGGAGACCGCGAATTTGTAGGCAAACGTAGCGTAGGCCACCTTGAAACTTGATGGATATACATATAAGGCAGGAGGAAGTGGCTGGAGAAGAAAAATCAAGGATAGGATTGAGTGGCTTTTCACGGGAGAAGCCTATGTCCATCAGTGGACTAGAGCAGGTTGATGATGTTGAAAAATATTCAGAACAGGTTGTTTCAACACCGAACCAAGGTCGCTAACATAGCCTAGAGCAACCAATAAGCAAGTTCTCCTGGCAATGGGCAAGTCACATGGCTAGAAGAACTGACAACCATTGGGATAGATTGGGTCTGAGGTTTAGTATAGAACGCATTCAAGTCATGTATGACAGGTTTGAGGAGTATAGGGGTAAAGTGGCAGGGAAATAGATGGTCAAAGGAGCTGCCAATTACGTTCATTACTTTATATAATGTCTATGTAAAGCAGTTGACGGTGATGTGGATGGCGATGATGTTAAAATACAGAAAACATCATTAGATCAACATAAGAAAATGTTTAATTTCCACTGTTAAATATGTTGAATGACATGACTTATTTCTTGACACCAAGTGAGTGTGCAGGATTTCCGTATAAAATGGGTTACGAATCTAAGCCGTATAATATGTTTTTCTTTCCGTCTGTTTGTTCTTCCGACGTACATACATTTTGGTCAGCAGCACCAAAATAAAGTTTTATATAAGTTTATGCCTAACTAACTCTCATTCCGAGATTCTTGCCTTTATTTGATTACCGTTCCTGGACTATATACTGTAATGTGGATGTTCTTAAACAAAATTCATTCTATGAAACAGTACTTGCTTTATCCATCCGAATAATAATATAAAAGGAGGAAAAAGATATACGTATTACAAAGATTCTCGTTTAGTAATTTGACACATGACTATTACACACAGTCAGACATGAAACATGGCCTTGAATAATTTATAATATTAGCTTATAAAAACCCACTGACTTACACCACAGACGTAGAGCTTGCTTTTTACATATATTATGTTGTTTTCTCTGTGAATTGCCTGTTGCTAGATTATAACTCTGTCTACAATATGTTAGAATTTTTTTCTACAAAGAAACTGTTTATACTAATGATTTATGAGAAGGTTGTGTCTACCTTTTTAAATAATATCTGTCTAAACAACCTACCTACCATTTTTATTCTGTATTTTCTATTATATTTCTCTGTTATTACATTCGATTCCATAGATAGGAATTAAACTACCTACATTTACATTAACACAGATAAGTCAAGGCTTTTATTGATCTTGAAACATTTATAAATATTAAGTGATAATGGATGTTTCATTAAATAAATAGCTTTGAATTAGGTAGAGTACCTACTTATAATCTATTGGTTTTCCAGAAGAAGAAGACTTTATCAGCTGAATATTATTATCATTGTATAAATTCAGACCAATGGAAACTGTGTTGCCAGACATATTGCATGCCTCTAAGAAGAGGCCAGTTTGTATGGGTCAACTATTAAAATGTTTTGCATCACCATATCTTACCTGCAAACAGCAATAAAGATTTTTGTATTTGTATTCCAGGAAAATTCTAGTGATTAAAAAAATTATAAACACGATTAAACGTGTATTTTAATAGGTTAAACCTATTTATATTTTAAACGCGAAATTTTGTGAGAATGTGTCTGTTTGTGAATATATATAATAATATGAATGTAAATTGTTGTTACTCTTTCACGCAAAAACTACTAGAAGGATCTGGATTAAATTTGGCATATAAATAAAAAAATGTTTTGGAATGGCTCTTGTGTTACTTTTTATCTCTGCGAAATCACAGGATCGGGAACAACGCGAGTAAAACCGCGAAGCGCTGCTAGTTATATTTGATTTGTTGTGTACCCCGACGTTTCACTTGTCAGATGTCGATCACAAAGTTTTCCTTAGAAACTTAAACAACAAAAATAAAAACAGACATTGGTTTGTTCTAAAACACGCACCTAGTGGTGTCACTCGGTTATAAGGTTGCTTAAACTTTCTACAATACGTGTAGTTCTTATGAATAAACTATTTTAGCTGTTCACTAACTTTTGCCTATCAGAGTAACATATAAAGCATGGACTCTAATGCATCCACTAAAATAATCAAATTTGTAGCCTTAGAACTGGTGGCACTTGTAATATTATTAAAATGAATTGACGTCATAACAGTAAGTTGTTTGAATGTGTTTTTCTCGTTATTTCTCGGTAGTAATATAATTAACATCTATTTGTCACTGTTTATATGACTGTATGTTGTGTTATAAAACTGTTGGTTACTTGCTATGAAGAGTGGTTAAGATTTCTTTTGTTAAATTTATTGTTGATTTTCCAAGTAAGCAAGAGTTTTATAGAGAGCTGTGTTATGCGAATGTGACTGATTCTTTTGAGACTGAACATGTGTTGTTTTTTATATTTTGTCCAATTTCAAATCATAATACCACCTATTAACTATGAATGTTCTTCTCGGTTTCATTGAAAAATAGAATTAAAACTAAAAAAATGCTCCAGTTCTATCCATCCATTCATAAAAAATGACTCATGCCTAAAAAAACAAATTGAGTTTAAAACAGCAAAAGATGAGTATTGAGGTGGTATAATTTTATTGTCAGAGAATCTATGTCAGTATATACAGTTGTTTGAGTACCGTGAAGTATTAATTTTGTTGTTAATTTAAAATTTCCCACGAATCTACAACAATTCACGTAATAGAGAAAAAATAGCCCAAGGTCCGACTATTGTTACGAAAACTGCTACTATAATTGCTAATGTTACTACATTATGTACACACACATAAATATAACTATGTTTGTTGTTGTCTTCAATGGGCAATTGGGCAATAGACTAGACCTAATTTTGTAGTTGAAACGTAAGGTTAATTTGCTTCAAAAGCCTTAAAGTATCCTAAGGAAGTTTGAACTGTTTTAGAGGGAAGTAAATTTCTCTGAGCAGCGAGTTTAGAGTGAGTTAAGCTTTGATTATAGCAACCTGTCTCTGTACCATTTTTTCCAGATCCATTCGTTTTACATAAAAGAGTTACACACATACAAACAATTTACCGTCGCTACTAACTTACACTTTTCCTTTCTTTTCTGTTTCCTTCCTTCCTTGGTGTTTAATGTAATTAATTTTAAGTGTGAAAATGTATATTACAAAATAAGAAATGTGGTGTTTAACATTTTTTGTTTTAACATTTCTCCCCCAAAACCACACCCCGGACACTTCACTAGAACTCCATACAAGCGCCGCTGTGTAGTTACCTACTCCTCACACAACTACGCAGATGTCGTTCGTACACACGCGTGAATGTGTGCGTTAGCGCTAGGGCTACTGAATTATTTTATTGAATAGTTGTGCCCCTTGAGTTCACCTGGTGACGTAAAGTAGTTTATAAACTTGCTATAATGTTGAGTTACATAAATATAATGGTTCTAAATTATACTATTCTAATTAAAAGTGTGTATGTATTGCCGCGTAAAATCAAACGAAACCGATGATCGATAAGTACCTAGATATCTATTTTGTTAGTAGGAACACATTCGCATATTATTTTGCACTTACCCAAGAACGAAACTTTAATCTGTCACTATAATTATTCCTCCAGGCATTATCAATCCGTGCCCAAAACTGGCTGTGTAAGTTTTGGGCACGGATCTTTAAGAACTTTGAGTAAAAAATTACTACGTCATTATAAAGCAACGTTATTTAAATGTTTCTAATCTTACATTATTTTTTTCTTTAGGAAATTAAATAAAGCTTTTAATCTTGTCACGTTTAGTTGACGGACAGCCGTAAACAGCACAACAACCCACCATGATGATATTTCGTTAGGAATTAGATGTTCGATACCAGCCCTTCGTTGAGTGCTCCTAGCGTTCTCGAAACGGCCTGAGGGGTGAGGAAGCTTGAAATTGGCGGGGGGTGGGGAGTGTCCGTTCTATCTATATTATCTATTCTATGCCCAAACTACAAGTACGCATACTAGCAAGTGAAATTTATTTTATTTACGGCCCTTACTACATATGTTCGTACTGCAGATACTACCACTCCTTTAATTTTTTTTTTAAATAATGAGTGACGAGACGATCAGGACATATGCCTGATGGTAAGCAACATGCCTGACACATAACAGCACAGTGACTCGCAGCTATTGGAACATGAAGAGTCCAAATCATTACCTAGCACTGCAATGCGCTCGTCACCCAGAGATCTAAGATCTTATATTGATTTAATAATTCTTATCTTTAATTTTCTTACTAAGTAATTTAAGAAAATATTTATTGAGAAGGCAGAGTTGGTATATCAATAAATAAATAATTGTTAGTGAACAACTCACACATAACGAGATCTGACCCAAAACTAAGCAAAGCTTGTACTATGGTGGCCAGATAGCTGATACCTCTATAGTTTTAAATACATACTTAGTTTACATAGAAACACGCAGACACAGTAAAACTATTTGAATTCATCACACAAATGACTGGGTGGGAATCGAACCCACGACCTTCGGCTTTGCAGGCAGAGGTAAAATCATAATATACATAACTGTTTGCGATGTTTTATAGTAATTACTAAGTCAAAATAAACGGAGCAACGAGCGAGCGGATGGGCATCCACCAGCAAACGGGTCAATGATATTGTAACTAAGCGGTTCGAACCTAGACTCGATTGCTAAAAGACCGAGGCAGGTGGCAAGGGAAGAGAGAAGCTTATGCCCTGCAGTGGGATACAGAATCCTTTGTATGACGATAATGATGGTAATTCCTAACAAAGTTAAAAAATTCAAGAGGAAGTGTTGTAGTAGGTATTTATTTATTCATCATTGGTAATTTTCCGCTTTGTAAATAAAAAATACAGATTATTGTAACTACAATGTCAAGGTGACTTCAATAAATGTACCTAATGTTTAACGATATGCTACTATCTGCTACTATAATTTATATATACTATTAAATAAATAATAAATAAATAAATAAATATTGGTGGACAATTCACACACAACACCATCTGACCCCAAACTAAGCAAAGCTTGTGTGATGGCAGCCAGATAGCTGATATAATACTTATATAGTTTTAAATACATACTTATTATACATAGGAACACCCAGACACAGTGCAAACATTTGAATTCATCACACAAATATTTGCACTGGGTGGTGATCGAACCCACGACCCTCGGCTTCGCAGGCTGAGCTACTACCAACTAAGCCACTAGGGCAGTCAAATTATACATATATGTAAAGTCTTTGGCATCTATGCATACGCAGTCCATTTCATGTTTTCGCTGCTGGAACTCAGTGCCTTCTCTCACAAGAAGAGAGTGAAGACCTTAATCCATCACGTTGACCAAGTACGGAATAGCGGATATCGCAAGGGCTCGAAAGATGTCTTCTTGAGAACATGCTGGCTTCCTTACGATTTTTTCTATCACCGTTAAAGGTTAATAAACTCGAACATCTGCCTTACATAAATACACAGAAGTGCAGGTGAAATCTGAACTTACGACTTCACGGTAGTACAAAAACTTCGCGGATGAAACCGCGGGGCATTGATAGTGTTAAAATAGTTGTGCTGTTAGGTCAGTTGGATACCATAAGGCCCTCGTCTTGCCGTCATTCTATGTTAAAAATAAGAAAAATGTTTATATAGAACACCCATAATGAGCCGTAAGGGTAGTACATCTGTTTAACTTTACGTACAATTTACGGCTATCGACTAACCCGATATCAGCACAAAAAACAGCCGTTTTAATCATTGTCACGATTCTGAAGGCTATTTTTATCAGTTTCCACTTTTTTTTACTTTTCGTTTTCCGTACATTTCTAATGTTCATGGCTTACGCGAGACGGGAGCCAAAAACCGGTAAAACGTTTAAACAAACTGGAACCGGAATAGATACCTATGTTCTATTTTGTAAAGTTAACTCCAACTCCAAAAAACGACTTTATACTTCAGTCTAGTTTTACGACAGTTAATGTTTTTTACGATTTTAAATTTCAGCCCATACATAGTAACAGTTGTTAAATTGCATTTAATGAACTATTGTCGTTTTAGTACGGGCTTTATGGCTAATTCTGTATTACTTATGGTTTCATAACTAGTCCATTTTATGTTTCTGCCACTGGGCAAAAAAGAAACTCTAAAAAAGACTTAAGGTCAAAACCTACCATGCTAGCTAGCTGCAAATAGTCATGGTAATAGGTCCAGGCGGGATTCGAACTAAGGTTAACTAACCCAACGTTATAAAATCTAACTTTATCGCCACTAAATCATCATGGCCTTTTGATTTTATATGACTAGTCACATATATTCGTGAAATAATCAGATACATTCCCAGTAGTATTAGATAAAACTAAATCGAGCTCAAAAATAAGGTAAATGTCAAAAAAAACAGCACGTATTACGTAGCGCTTTGTTCTTTGTTTTGGAAGTATTTTACATTTAAATCGGAACCCACATCGTGCTATTTTAAAGGAAATATGCAAAAGAGTGATAAATTTGTAAATATTTGACAAAACCTCTTTAATATGTACGCCTAAAAATTTCACCATTACAATTATATAACTTTGCTTAGTTTGGGCTAATTTGTGTCGTTTGATTTACCAATATTTATTTCCAAAAGATATCCTACAATAATTACCACTTAGGCACGTTATCGTCAATTGTGAAATATAAAAAAACAAGCTAATTAATTAATAATTAATAATAATCCAAATGGATGCTTTTCTTGTAAATTACAAGCCCTCCAATCTTTTAAATAGAAGCTTCGGGTATCTCTAATAAACACGTATACTTCTTGTGTAAGGATTTAATAAATAATAATTGCTCATTCTGGATTCTACGTGGTATGTGTGTTGATGTTGAGATATGGTTCAAGCTCCATAACAATAATCATGTTGAGCACAAGCGTCAGCAGATGCATTATGAGCCGAGCTACAGTGCTGCGTTTGATTTACGAAGCTCAAACTCTGCATTGTACAGCCTTGCTTTAAATCTCAGCGACTGGAAACAGGACCTTATAATTCTTACGGAATTTTATTTGTAAATACCTTTACATTTAGTTTTATGTGCACGCAAAGTTTTGGGCGTTGAAACAAAAACAACGTAGTCTTTTATTTGGTACATTTGATTTATAAACAGATATACGCAAATTAAAGGTGTTTCTTCTAGAAAAGGCATATTACTCTGTCAAGGACTATTTAAGTGATAAATTATATTTTATGTGGATTTGACTTAAGATTGTTTTGCTTGACATGTTCCTGTTCCGTGTCAACTGTAACATTTGCATGCCGTAAGGCTAAATATGGCGAACTAAGATTACTGTACAAACATCTATATTATGTACCCATGTTATGCAATAAAGAATTATCTATCTATCTATAAACTATTAATTGTAAACTAACAAATATAAAATTTGCAATAGAACTCTAATGAACTAGCCTTATAAGTGACGGTATTATCGTTGCACTTAATTAATCTCTTCTAGACAATCTCATCTGTAAACAAAACAACCAGATATTTCAAATGGCAGCTAGGTAAAGTTAGGCTAGCAGTAGTTATGGTCGATGATCTAAAATTGATTGTGTAAAACGTCATTTTACGAAACGTATATTACGAATAGTCGGTTTGAAAATGCGCTCTAACATTGGGAAAGGGAAAATCACGTTAGGTAGTAGCGTTAAATCAGCTGACTGAGTTTACGTCCAGCGAATTTTCAACGGAAATGCGATCACGAGAGCGCTCTTTGCACTGATATCAGTCTTGGTTCCGATCTGCGAGATTTTTAGTATTTTAATATAAAACCTATACCAAATTTATTGCAAGAAGGCAGTTTAATTTCTGTAACATTAACTTTTAATAACTCTTCTGTAACAATAGTAAATCATAATATAAAAAAATAAAATAGTAAAGTTGTTGTTAGTTTTTCATTTTAATACAATCAGGGGGTCTACCGCCGAACGAAAACTGTCTTAGCTCTGATATTTCTCTCTCTTTTCTTTCTGCTTGAAATGATAGAGACCACAATAGCAAAGCGAAAGCCGACTTAGTTATGCGGTAGAAGGGAAGGTCTACGTAAGCAATAAAATAATTGTAGTATAAATAATTGTTATCTACGCGTGTTTCCATGTTGCTAGCAATTATTTCATATAATTGAGTTTGCCATTACAAGATGCAACAACTCGTCCTTTGATGATTGTTATTTTTTGTCAGCCAATACAGCATTTTATTTGTCCCGTCTTCTAATTTATGTTTTACTCGTAGTCAACAGCATGGCATTTTCTATTGTTTAAAACTGACTAAATCGGTATGGCCCACCATTCTCATGTGAACTTTTCAATGCTTTTGGAAATGATTGGGCCTATTCTTTTTTAATTATTCCCTTTTCAGGTGTTAAATATATTATTCATTGGATATATCGACGCCTCCCACGTAAATTGTTCTATCTCCAAAATCGTGGTTTTACAGGAGTGCCAAAGACATTTATTTTATTATTTGACATTACATTTGAACCGTAATTTCTTATATTTTTGTAAAATTTATATGTATATTTTTTACCCAAATTTTACAAAACTATAACAAGAAATGACGACTTAAATGCAATGTTTATCTTTGGCACGCTCTCCTGTAAAATCACAATTTTGGAGATAGAACAATTTACGTGGGAGGCGTCGATATTTAGATGACTTCTTAGGTTTGACTGAAATCAAGTGGATATCGCTCAAAATTGAGCAATAGCTCCGATTATTGCCAGATCTTTCTCTGTTTCATTGTTCTTTTCAATACCGTGAAATATTTCTTAATACTTTGTAATAGTGTTTTCATTGGATCACATTGAAAATAGTTTTTCAAAATTAACATATTTTAGCTCGTGTTTATTTCATGTCTAACTGTTATTATTTAAATTTATTTAACTTTTTCTAGCTGTTACGGTGCACTCAAAGGAAGGTCTGTGAATCAGTTGTCATACCATCATTAAATCATTTGAATACAATGGATTTTGTTTTGCAAACAATAGAGATTTCATGGTATTGCTAGGGAATGCAGCGACGTACAGCATAGATACATTTTTGATAAGACAGCTGCCGTCATGTTGGCAGGTCAGAGAGTTCACGAGCTCATATCTTATTTTGGGTTATTTGTCAATTTTCCTTAAGTTTGCCAAAACCTGCAAAAGTGTAATTTGAACGTTTGTTATTTACGAGTATATCACCAGTCTATCTTAACATAAAATTGTTGAAAGTATCAATTTTGATTATATCTATTAAAATCTTACACTCACTGATTGTTATTTATCTTTCTCAGAAATTAAGTCATCTTTTTTAATAATATCTCTTATGTCGAAACAAGCAACAAGTTGTTATACAAAGCACAGATTCGCTCTTGTATGGAGTACTGTTCGCACCTTTGGGATGGATCGGCTAAGTATCAGCTTGAGGCTTTGGAATCGATCGAGAGGCGTGTCAAAAGGCTCATAGGCAAAGATATTCTAGTGCGAAAAAGTCTTCAAAGTCTTGAACGTCGCCGCCCAATTGCTAGCTTATCGGTTTTTTTATCGGATACACTTCGGAGAGTGTGCAACTGATCTGCATGATCTTATACCACCTTGCCCTTTTGACGTGACAACGTCTTATAAATTGGTTTGCCGGGTGACACTTCAAGAAACTGCGTTACGCTCCGCTCACGTTATGCGATCACAATGAGAGCGAGTGAGAGGCACGCGTCCCTTCCACTCGGGCATGGTTAGCCCGCCTAAGAGCGAGAGAGACAGACATAAAAAGTGAAAGGCACGCGTCCCTTCCGTAAAATTATTTTACCACTCAAAGTCGTTGTCACGTAAAACTTTCGCCCGTATACCGACTTTACAGGCAACCAATTTTTTTTTTACTATCGTACTTCCCGTAACCCGAAGAAGCGGCACCGTTTCATGGTGGATATTCCAAAGACACGGACAAAGAGGTTTGACTCTACGTTTGTGATAAGAACGTCTAGGCTGTGGAATGAGTTGCCTGAGTGGGTTTTTCCCGATAGTTATAATCTTGGTGTCTTCAAATCGAGAGTGAATCGGTTTCTTCTAGGTAAACACGCGTAATCGTAGACCGCATCGTCGCTTAACATCAGGCGAGATGGCGGTCAAGTGTAAACCTATTAAAGTTAAAAAAAAAGCATGATTTGCGCCTGACCGTAGTCAACACTGTACCACACAACTATTTCTACATGAAGAGTCATTATTACTCTACCGCCAAGCTGTCATGTGCAAATCAAATATTACTGTGGTCCGATTTGAAGGGTAAGTCAAGGATTTAAGATAAATTATAGGGGAAAAGAAAAGCGTCTTAATGACTGGGTCCCGTGTTAGGCAGTGATTTGAATTCTTTACGTTCAAATAGCTTTGTGGTACTACTGTTCGTAGGCAGTTTGCTTGTCCTTAGGGAGGCGTGTTTCTTACTCTCAGGCATATGTCTCGCTCATATTACGTCACTTTATGTTAAAAAAGGACACGTCATGTTTTGTTTGGAGAAAGGCGCCGTAAACAGTGACTTGGCCAAATCATTTCCTACATAATGGCAAACGATTTTCTGAACATTATCACGAATTTTTTGGCGAATGGTAAGAGAAGATAATTATTTGCGTAAATTATTCAAGGAAAATGATGGTGAGACCGCATAATATTTTCCGAGTCACAAACCGCTGGTGAGTCTTATGACAGAGACAAATCGTTTCGTGTCCCGTTTTAAGAACAGATTTGTTGAATTAACGCTCTACGTTTAACCAGCGACGTCAAACAGAGGTTTGTTGATCGAGATATTTGCGGTTTTTCAGATATATATGTAGGTATGTTTCTTTTTAACCGACTTCAAAAAAGAAGAGGTTATCAATTTGGTTCTATGTTTGTTTTTGTATGTATTGGACGCGATAGCTCCCCTAATCCTGAATGATAATCTTTTTTTAGAAATAAAACTTGAGAAATAGTGTCATATATATTTTTTTGAAATCGGTGAGGAAGTTTTTTTACTTCGCTTTTCTATACTAGGACGATGTTATCGTAGATTTCACAAAATATAGCAAATTTAGTAGAGTGTCCGTAAGTTTAATTTGAAATTGTTTCTAGTTTTCTCGTAGAAAATTGTCTTATGGTCGTATGGCGGATTAAAACTGTGATGTTTTCGTTTTTTTAGTAAACACTGACAAGATGTATGTACTGTTAAATGTGTGGTGTTGTAACTTACCGAATATACGTCTGCCACTAGGACCAGGGCAAGTAATCCGCTTGCCAGCTGCATTATTCTGCAAAGAGATAAGTCTGTAAAGAACATGCTTGCTAAATTTCATAACTCAAGAGAGATCCGCTTCGAGTTTTGTTTGTGAGGGTTTTAATATTATTTACAGCGTCCGCAGTTTCACCAAAGTTGTTCCTAATATGGTATAAACAAGCCTATATGTTATCCCAGACTATTACATGTATATGTGATACATATAACAGTTTAGAATAAATGTTTCATTCAAATCCATTCAGTAGGTTTAACGTGAAAGAGTAACAAACATTCATTGCCTCATGGGACAACCCATTGCTGGGAAAAGCTCTCGTTCAATTAATAAATATTATTAATAATTATCTTCTCTTAATCTACTATCGTCACAAACGAGTGTTTTAAATACTACTAACTCGTCTTTCAAAAACATTTGTACAAGACTCAAATATTTTGACATTAAATTAATTTGACATTAATCTGACATTAATGATGGCTCTTACTTAAAATTATTGTTGAAATTCGTATGAATTTTTCGGCAAAAGATGTACAAAAATACTGTTACACATTGTTTTAAATAGCGTTATTTTAAAACAATGTGTCTGATGTTATATTTCTAGAATATATTGAATAACTAGCATATACATATCAAAAGATATAAGACTGATATCACAGTATAAAGAAATACTACTATGATTTCTTATTATTTATCTATAACTTTACATCCCAGCTAATATCGATGGGAAAGTGGCTTTTGCTGTCGTATCGTCTCTTCGATACAGTATTATGCCTAAACTGAATAGGTATATTTAAATTATTTGGTAAAAAGATATCAGAAAAAAAATGTGAAACAAGTCTTTCAATAGTTTGAAATAAGGAGGTAAATTTTGTATGAGTGACATGTAATATCACGATCACGATGGTTTGCCCAATTTACAGACGACGTTAAAGTTGGTCTCTTTATGTACTTAGTGAGTTATTTTAGTTGAGCAGGTTATGGGTGACATTTCACAAAGAGCATGCTATGCTTCTTGGATTCAAATGCTTAGGATGCTGTTGAAACAGATGCATCCGCAGTGCATCAGGAATGTTCGCTCCGCCGCACAATGATGGTTTTCACGGCTTTTTGAGGAAATAAGCGCATCCCCAGAATATGAGACAGCATCTTTCGTACCCTACACTCAATATGAGGTAAATCTATAAGATAATGATGTAAACTGTCAGTTAGATTATTAAAAAATGTTGTCTATGTATTTTTTCTTTTTTTTCAAAACAAAAAAAATACGAAAATATTGGTAGAGCTTAGAAGTTTTGACTAACGTCACGTCTAAATACAATTTTTATTGTAGACTTGACGTCACAACCCCCCTCTCCAGAAATTTGATGGCATATATCTTTGTGAATTTTTAATAATTTTATAAAACAAAAACTACATGTCCCATATTTTTTCAAAATCTTCCTGGCGGACTAGTTAGAATGGTGTATTTTCCAGTCCCTAATAAACTTTTTTAATTATTATTTCTAGGCATATATTGTATACGTGGAACATTTTATGATACTGTTAAAATTAAAAGTAGACAGGCGTTTGAAATAATACCGTATTATTATTATTAAATCCACCCAAAGCAAAATTTCGTATCTCTAGTCCCTTCATGATATTAGCGCATATTTTCCTGGCGTGCCGCTAAATTGCTAACACCACTTGAGTACCTCCAGGCCACGTGGTTCGACTGCGTAGTTCGATCAATCGGACCACATGAACTTTTTTTTCCAGTTGGTTCGATTTTAGAATCGCACCACGTGAACTACTCATTCTTGGGACCTCGTGGTTCGACTCCATTGTCGAACCATTATGACAAGTTCATCTGGTTCGATTAATTGAAGTATACTCACAGGCACAATTAACTCGGACTAAGAAAACTTGGGATTAAGTATGTGCCTGTTTGTGGTTTTGAAGACGGTTTAATTTTTTGTACAAAAAGAGTTTATTAATGTTAGTTACTATATGTAAAGTTATAATGTCCTTGGAAACGTTACGAAGTAAAGTAAAAATGTAACATGGTTAAATGAAGATTAAAATATGCTTATTGTGTTGTTGTATTCATCTAAGTTTAGCAATTTTACAAGGGTTGACTACGTTCGATTAACCAAACCTATTGAAAAATGTAAACATAGTCAGATAAATCGAACTATCAGGAGTCTTAAAAACACATGGTTCTATTGATCGAACCAGCTGGAAAAAAAGTTCACGTGGTTCGATTGATCGAACTATCAGGAATCTCAAAAGCATATGGTCCGATTGATCGAACTACGCAGTCGAACCACGTGGCCTGGAGGCTTGAGTCGCTTAGTGAAAAAAAATGATACAAAGATGATCAGCTAGTAAACTCTAGTACCGTCAAATAACTTATTCCCCCAATGGTGCGACAGAACTGAAACACGTTTACCACATACTTGGAACTATCCAATCGACAGCGCGAGAGAGTCGTCAATGGTAGAAATTACAAAATTAATGACCCGATGAATCCGGGATCGGGAACCCTAGTGGCCCATGATTTATTAAGCACCCCGCAACGCAGGTGACTAAATGGAATAGTTTCTGAGACATCGAGGAGTCCCTTATTCATGAGCTCAGCGCATATCGAGTCCCCGGAATGGACCTATGGAAATTAGTACCGTCCGAATTTCAATAAGCCGATGGAGTCACCTACTCGACTTTTGCTGATATCTCCATACCCGTAACCTTTACGGACTAGAATTCTATAATTACGTCGAAAACTCCAGATGCTCCAAAAACCCAAGATAAGCAAACGTCTGAGAATTCTTCGTATGAAAAGCTTTTATTTTCCCTGCATCGAAATAAATACGAATATTTTTCGAATTCTTGAAATGCCAGCTGATTCGTACACGTGGTTTATAGATGATTCATTGAAATGCAGAAACCGCTTGCAAAAGCGTGATCTGAATGGCAACACAAGAAAATCAGCATTGGAATTGATCAAGGTTGAGCCTCGTATTCTAAGAGCGATGCCTTTTTAACAAATAATATGCCTTTTATTTTAAGATTTAATACTCTAAATTAACTGACATACTATAACAACATATATAACGTTATAAAAAAAGCAGTAAGTAGTAAAAGGGAGCGTTCGTGCACAGATATTAATCCTACTAATACGAGTATTATTGTCAAAATTTGGATGTTTGTTGCTCAATCACGTGGAAACGGCTGAATAAAATGGGTTTAAATTAGGAACACAGTCAGAAAATAAGTGTGTCGTAGTCTGGAATATCACATGGACTGCTTTTATTGCAGAAAAATAACGGAAACAACGCGGCCAAAACCGAACAGCGTAGCTAAAAATGATAATACCTAGTTTAAAATTTTACCGTTTTTGTTTGTTTACTTCAGGTATTAACTTCTTACCTTAGAACTTTTAGTCAAATATATTTTACTAAATATTACACTAAAACACTTTAATGGACGCGACCGATGCTTTGGAACTGCTGATGTATTCGGTATGCACCAGCAAAGTATCCATTCTATTGTAATGTCATTAAAATTGCAAAAGAGGATTAATTAATTATCTTCCTGGCCATTAAGCATATATATTACATGATCTTTTTATAATGACGTATTTACAATAATTATGATTAATTAATAAAATAGAAGTAACTACGTACGCAAGCATTTACACATTTGTTGCATAAGCAGCCCACAAAATGTTCCTATTGCTGTAACTCGGAGCCTTCTTTTACAAGGAAAGTATCAAGGTCATAATCCACCACACTGAGCCAGTGCTGGTTGGTGAATCACGTATGACATCGCAATTTTTTTGGCACATGCTCTTTTCTCACGATGTTTTCTTACGTTTCATCATGATCGGTTGAGTAGTATTCGCGTGAATGCAAAACCAACTAACAAACTTACTTTCGCGTTAAAGTAGAATGTATTTTTAACTTGTGATAAATCTTTTATTTGTACTCGTAACTTCCTTGTTTTGGTTTTACGGTTAATTATTACAGTCAGATATTTAGAGACGTATTTAATTTGTTGTGAGAATTAGTCAAAGGCTCTTAAGTTTGTCCGCCCAGCTCCGACTCTCCTAAATTCTAAGTCAAATCATTAACAGCAAACTGAGTTAGTATTTAATGAACTCTAGAATAAATTAGGTTCCTATGTAAACATTTATTTAGGTCAAGTCACGTGTAAGGTCTCCTGAAATTGATTTAATCTTGGGCGAGCATATCCAGAGGTCACTGTTTTCAGAACTACGAGTAGGTATATAATACAATTATATATCCAGTTTAAAACTGTGCTTAATTTTTATTTAAAAAAATTAAAGAGACACCGTGGTTGTCTTTGAATCTTTACAATCTTGTTTATAGTCAGTGGTGTCTGTTTAAATATGTTTAATCACACAATTTAAATGTAATTCAAAAGGCTATGAAATATTTTGCTAAGAACTACTCAAAAATGACGAATTACTCAGTATGATGTAAGGAAATGGATACAACCAATGCAATGAACTGTGTCGTCATGTACCTTTCACTCGCAGTCTTGTGCCACACGCGGATTATACGCGCAGACACTGTGTACAACTATTTCCAGACGTGTTTTAGTAATATAGAGACATAATTGAAAATTAAATTCCTGGTATACCATTATTGTAGTATTATAAAATATTCCTTAAAAAATCCTGAAACTAAGACATTTTAATTCAAATAAAATACTTAAAATTTTACACATATTGACTACATGAACGAAAACAAAAACTTACTAAGTGCGAGTGGTACTCGCACACGAAGGGTTCCCTATCATTAGCAAATAAACGGCAAACCCTATTTTATTGTATTGGAGCCCCCTTAATTATTTATATTATTTTATTTTCATTAATTACATTTAAAAAGAACATAAAATTAAATATTATGTGCATAGTTAAAGCGTCTGTCTACCTGTCACCGTTATTAGTATCGAGCAAGAAACGGTAAAAAATCAAGTTTGTTGTATGGGAGGGGCTCCCGTACAACTTAAATTTTTATTTTATTTATAGTATTTGTGTAGTGGCAATATAAATACATCGTTTGTGAAAATGACAACTGTCTAGCTATCACTTTTTTTGAGATACAGCCTGGTGACAGTAATACATCAAGAATTTCGATTAAATAAAAAGTTTAAAAATCAAACTCAAATAAATTTTATGTGACACTAGCATTGTCCTGCGATTTTACTAGCATAGTCCCTGTTTCCGCTGTCCTTTGCAAAGGCATACTTCAGATATTGACAGCAGCTCTCTTCCTATATGATGATGAGTTTGGACTACAACAAAATTGCCAAATAAACTACAACATACAACTAAAACATAGTTAGATAGACAAAGATAAATCTCCGGAGGGCAGTTCATGTTGAAATCACGGTCAATCATTTATGAAAACATTTCAAATCCAGACATGACCCGCACTTTGGTTAAGTACTTATTTATTAAAACTATTACCTCATATTTAAAACGTAATATACAACATTATACCAATACATCTCACAAGCTGTATGCGTCAAAGTATTCACTGAGGTAAGGTATGTATGACCAATATGGACCTCCATCATGACCAACTGTGGATTGCAAGGCACTCGTTTACCAAACTTAACTAGTACCTTTATCTATGTATACTAATATTATAAAGCTGTAGAGGTTTTTTTGGTTTGAACGCGCTAATCTCAGGAGCTACTGGCCGATTTCAAACATTTTTTTCACTGTTCAATGTACGAGTATATGGTGCCTGAGTGCTGTAGGCTACATATATTATGTACCAAGGGGCCGCTAGTTAGAGATATGTGTCATCATTAAAACTTGGTTGGCAAAAATAAATTTTCGGAAGTGTATGCACAGCGAAGTTCGAACCAACATCTTCATTGGTACTACCGATTAACTAAAATTATCTTGGATTTGACATTGTTACCTCTTTATTTATATTTGAAAGTAAAGAGACAACAATAACAAAGCTATTAAAGCCATAATTGTTTAGTATGAAAACTAACATCATGTTACATTTAATTAAGTAGCTATTAGTTATGTAGCGTAGTGTAGTTCTCATTGTATTTTGGGTTAATTAATAAAAGCTTTGGCCGTTAAAAAAACGAGGTATATTACGAGTAACGAACGTGTGATATTGTGGGTCCAGAAACTTGAGTAGGACTGGACTGACCTGATACATCAGTTACCCATGGCTTAAAATCTGAATAATCTAATAAAAGTCATTTCTGTTTTGGTTTGGTCTTAAAGCGTCCACACATCATCATCATCATCAGCCACAAGACGTCCACTGCTGAACATAGGCCTCCCCCCTAGATTTCCACAACGAACGGTCCTGCGCAACCTGCAACCAGCGGTTTCCAGCGACCTTTGTGAGGTCATCTGTCCATCTAGTGGGAGGTCGTCCAACACTGCGTCTCCCGGTTCGTGGTCGCCACTCAAGAACCTTTTTTCTCCATCGGTTGTCAGTTCTGCGAGCGATGTGGCCTGCCCATTGCCACTTCAGCTTGCTTACTCTTTGAGCTATGTCAGCCACTTTCGTTCTTTTGCGAATATCCTCATTACGGATTCTGTCGCGCAAAGAGACTCCGAGCATAGCTCTCTCCATAGCTCGCTGTGTGACTTTGAGCTTCGTTATGAGACCAACAGTGAAGGACCACGTCTCAGTTCCATAAGTCATCACTGGCAACACGCACTGGTTAAAGACTTTCGTCTTTAGGCATTGGGGTATTATGGACTCAAAGATGTGCCGAAGTTTCCCGAACGCTGCCCATCCGAGTTGGATCCTTCGCTGGACCTCTTTGTCGAAGTTGGATCTACCTAATTGGATCTTTTGACCCAGGTAGACGTATTCGTCAACAACTTCGAGTGTGGTATTCCCAACAATAACCGGTACAGGTGAGACATGAACATTTGACATGACCTTCGTCTTGTCCATATTCATCCTCAAACCTACCTGTTGGGATACTCTACTGAGGTCCCTGAGCATAGCACCGAGGTCCTCCATCGACTCCGCCACAATGACTATGTCGTCGGCAAACCGAAGGTGAGTGATGCATTCGCCGTTGATATTGATGCCATATCCGTTCCAGTCCAGTAGCTTGAAAACATCTTCCAGCGCGGCAGTGAGCAGTTTCGGAGATATAACATCTCCCTGTCTCACGCCTTTCTGTAGCTGGATATGTTTTGTGCACTGGTCCTGTAATCGGACAGACATTCATATACATACACTTCAACACTTCGATATAGCGATAGTCGATGCGGCATCGCTGGAGAGACTGAAGCACTGCCCAGGTCTCGATGGAATCGAAGGCTTTCTCATAGTCCACATACGTTATACATAGTGGCCGATTATACTCCTCGGTTTTCTGTATAATCTGCCGAAGCGCATGGATGTGGTCTATGGTACTATAGCCTTTTCGGAAACCGGTTTGTTCGGGTGGCTGGAAGTCGTCAAACCTGCGTGCGAGACGACAGCGTCCCACACACGAATCCTAAAATCAGAGGAATTGACGTAAAAGTAGTGGGGCGGAGCCTACATCTAATCATATGATTGATGATTTATGTTGCGATGTAGGCTCCGCCCCAATACTTTTACGTCAATTCCTCTGATTTTAGGACTCGTGTGTGGACGCTTTAAAACGGCCGGTTGCAAGACGAACTCTCTCTCTCTTTTACCAGTTGTATTATTATTATTTCGTGCAAGTTACCGGCGCTCAATTAGAGAGTCTCGTGAGGGTGCGTGATTTGTCTGACACATCACCACTACGACGGGTTGTGCAAAAACTCCCCGAGAAGTGTTCCAAGCGGAGTATCAATGACTAGCAGCGTTTTGTGGTTTTACGCGCGTAGTTCCCATTCTCGTTATTTGTTTCGCCATAAAAATAATCAATGTGCTATATATATAATATAAACCAACTGCGCTCTAAATTTTAACTTGATCAGTTTGGCTGTTCTCACGTGATTGAGCAACAAATATCAAGTATTATGTTAGCAGTATTCAATACTTTAATTGTATTAAAACCAAGAAAATGAGCATACAATGTAATACAAATCAATGAGTAAATTTCAATTTAAATAAGGTGTTATAAATCGCTGGAACGAAGTAAATTAATTATGTTCTATGTGGACAAACCAATGAAAAGGGTTGGCAGGTGTCGACATGAAACCAACGTCGCTAGGTGTAAAAACCGAGGAAATACGCGGAATAAAAATATACGAAATATGAAATATTTAGAAAATGTTTATTGTGTAAACTCCAGCATCATAATTAATGCCGTCGGGATCTAGTAGCTAGAACGTGTGACCCTCAATCGTCAGGTAGTAGGTTCAAATACCGTCTTCACCTCTGAGCATTTTTTAAGTGCAGATGCATAATCACTGAGTTTGGCGGTAAAGATAAAAAGGTAAGGTTAAATACATCGTGAGGAAACTATCATGTTCCAACCTTGCAAGGTTATGTTATCTATCAAACCATCCTGGGCCATCATGGTAACGAGCCCCAACTGCATAAATATTTATTTAGTAGGCTGCTTATGCTTTTATCATATTGTGATATGAAAAAATATACATTATACAGGAGTTTAATATAACCATTGTGTGTTCAAATCGGCAACAAATCAAATTAGCAACTAGAATCCAAACCTTCAAACACGGATCCTTGGATATTTCCTGGCCAATTTTTGTCAATATAATATTTATAAGATTACTGTGAAGGTTCATCAAAATCTTATCGTTAATTTCATACATAAATTCAGAGTAGCGAACATACATTTATCTATAATCACAATTTTTCTGCTTCATGACAATAGTACGATAATGATTTTCCTGTTTTCGGTAATATCATCAGTTATTCCATATATTGTATCAAAAATATATTAGGATGAAATAGAATTTAATAAATGTAAATGATTTTCAACCAATTACTGTGTAATTTTTCATATATACGAGTACAAATGGCTATAGTTCAGGTGAAGAATAGCTCGTTGCGACATATAGATACATTTATCACGATTAATTAATGCAAGTAGTTCCCAATACTTTGATGCAGTTTTATGCACAATTTAATAGACACTGAACCACAGTCATAATATATAACCACCGTAAATATCCCGTAGCTAATGTAACTAGTGTATTAAATTACTATGGTACAATTAATGGCCGCCAAGAAGAAATCGCTACTAGCGTTAAGGAAATTACGGGGCATAGAGATGGGTCATCTTATATCTCTGGGTGATGAGCGCAGTGGATTGCTAAATAATAATTTGGACTCTTCATGTTCAAATAGCTGCGTGTCACTGTGCTGTTATGGGCAGGCGTGTTGCTTATCATCAGGCTCATTTTCTGTTCGTCTTGTCACTTTGTATTATAAATAAAAGTGGTCAAGTGCGAGTCGGGCTCGCCCATGAAGGCTTCCGTAGCAGCAAGTAACATAATACAAAAGTTGGTGTACTTCGTTGTTACTTTAATCAGTGTTATAACAATAGTCAATTTATGACATATTAATATAAAACCACTACCTAGATATCATTCAAACCAATTTTCGTTGATAGTTTACATGGTAACGTACATCAAACACTTTATTTTATTTTGTTACAAACACTGGGGGGCACTTTTATCACTTTGGAAGAGTCCCTCGCGCAAACTATTGAAGTAAATTGAGTTTAGAAGAAAAAAAATTGGTTGCCTGTAAAGTCGGTATACGGGCGAAAGTTTTACGTGACAACGACTTTGAGTGGTAAAATAATTTTACGGAAGGGACGCATGCCTTTCACTTTTTATGTCTGTCTCTCTCGCTCTTAGGCGGGCTAACCATGCCCGAGTGGAAGGGACGCGTGCCTCTCACTCGCTCTCGTTGTGAGCGCATAACGTGAGCGGAGCGTAACGCAGTTTCTTGAAGTGTCACCCGGCAAACCAATTTATAAGACGTTGTCACGTCAAAAAAATATGTTACGAGCCTCATATAAGCCTCGTATAAGCCTCACTATCATTTTTGATGACCTATCCATAGATACCCCCACAGTATGGTATTGATCAAAAAAAAATTTTTGTGTTTCAGTTCTATATATGGGACACCCCTAAGAATTTTTGATTTTTTCTATTTTTTGTATCAAAATCTTAATGCGGTTCACAGATTACATCTACTTACCAAGTTTTAATAGTATATCTTTTATAGTTTCGGAGAAAAGTGGCTGTGACATACGGACGGACAGACAGACAGACATGACGAATCTATAAGGGTCCCGTATTGTGCCATTTGGCAACGGAACCCTAAAAAAGAACGCAATGTATTGCACTTAATCTTAAGACTTAATCTTTTGTAATCATTTTTTTTTTTTTTTTGGTGTACGTAATAAAGTTTTTCTGTATGCTTCTACTCGTATCTTAAATAAATTACAGTTAATATGTTCTAAGAAGAAACTATGTTTTGTTTGAAATATATTTTTTACGAGTACGGAATGGCAAGGCAGTTCATATCAGAGGACACAGGACGGTCACGGTCTAATACAACGTTTATATGCCCATAATAACTGAGTAAAATACAAAAAAGACAGGAAACAGTTAATAGCGCTCGAACGATTTCAATAACACAGAAGATTGGGCTTAATACCAAAAGGATCATAAAATAAAGGAACTTCTATCCTATTAATTCCATTGATGAGTTTCTCGCGGATTTATCTATATTATCCACCAAATATTCGGTGTGACGTCATCCCAAAATTACATTTGATAGTCACGGCCACGGCCCGATCCCGTTGTCTAATAGACTAGGAGGCTACTTGTCATTTAATTGATGTAAAGTTTACTATGTTTAAAAAATGTAATGTTGTTTCCTTAGATAGATAATAAATAAATAGATGATGGGTTTCCACACGTTTCCTTTGTACCAATCATAAGCAGATGAGGTGTATGTTAGCTATGGTGATATAGTAATGTGCCGCGACAAAAGTATGACACTAACAACAAGACAAGAGCGATCAGATCCCGACGATCCCGTGCTTTCCGTGTAAGCCGTTTGTTCTAACTCTATAAGTAGGATATGTATGTAAACTCTTTGGTTGTCTCATTAACTTTTTAGATGTAATAAACTTTGTAGGCTGCTGAATTAAAAATAAGACGTGATTAAAGTGAGTTTTATTATTGTTTTATGTACATAGAGTGACGAGGCGAGAAAGTAAAGTACTGAATCGCAACATACCCTTCCATAAAAGCACATTGATGCAGAGCTATTAGAACATGAAGAGTTCAAGAGTACCTAACACTGCACTGCGCTTGTCACCCAGATATATTCGATGTTTTATCTATATACCCTATTATTTAACTATATATCACTATAAATATACTACCTATATAATTCTACACTATTTAAATGTTTATCGATAGCATCTTATTAAATCACTTTAAAATATTTTTTTAGTTCACCAGCTTTACGTATCAGATTTTTTTTCATGTAGATATTTTTTTATAAATTAGTAGTCCAACGGGCTACACGTATTACACTACTAATTTATTTCTGAGGATGGTGAGAATACTCGTATCGCAATTTCATTAATTTACTACATTCTCGAAAATAAATTAGTTAGTACCTAGAAATACGTGTAACACTCAACTGATACAGTTTTTGTAATAAATTAACTCCAAACTTTTGATTTGTCATAGTGTGTTTCAGCAAAATATTGCTGAGTGAGTATATTTACATGTTTCTTAAATTTTTTTTTTTTTGAAATATCAGCTTATACGACGACCATTGATTGATTATATAAATATAACAATATTTATAACATTACTTATACAACCTTTAGTACAAATTGTATCTATGTTCCCAAGTTACTCCTTAATTTTGAATAATACATTCGCAAACAGAATTGCTCCATTTTTTCACCTTAATAATGTAAAATTTTGAAGATAAATCAAAATCATCTCATGGATTTATTACTGAACTAAACTATTGATAAATCGCGTCAGGTTAGATATTATATTTAGATTTTTATAAAGCCACGGACTCTTAGTCTAGAACGAATAACCCAATTTTCTGGGAGACTGCACCCATTACTCGTTCCTGTGTCGGCGATAAAGGCCGCCTGTCGCACCTTTAAAATGTAGTGACGGGTGATGTCTGCGCTCTGTGGATAGAACTGCTGAGAAAGCCTAGGTAAATTAAGCTTTTACTACTCTGCAGTTCAGTCAGTTAGTACAGCTAAGTGTCGTCAACCGTCAACCACAGTTGTTCAGGCAAAAGTTTTAATCAGCGTTATCACTTTATGTGCTGAAACTTTCATCCTAACAGTTAAAACTGTTCAAAAGTACAAAGTCACAAAGAGCCGTAAGCTAGTGCTAGCTATTTCAAAATTTTATTGGATACTAGCTCAAACAAAAGCTTGAACGACGATGAACAATTTGGCTGTAATAAAATTGGATGAAAAAAAAACAAAGCTTCGCGATAATACTCGTATCTTTAAAAGTCACTTCTAGGTACCAGTAACAAACATTATGGTTGCCTAGAAGAGATCGGTTTTAGTGATAAGGTCGCCAATTACTACTTTATTTTGTTTTATTATAAGTAACTATTGTTTGTTTTTAAATTAAGTGCAATAAAGAGTTATCTATCTATCTATTATGAACGTGCTTAACTAAAACTCGATAGGTAATAATGCCGTCTTAAATAATTTACCGTCTTTGAAGTTTAAAATAAATTACTTATACCTTTCTATGCTATGAAATTTCTATAGAAACTATATAAAAAAAATCTTGTTGCGAAGTGTTCTCAAAAACTTCGGATTGATACGATATCCTTCACAAATATATCAAAAAATGATGACTTATTCAACGATTTACAACTCTCGGTCGTGTGGCATCTAATGGCGCAGTATGCTACATTAAGCTCTTTTTAATTACTTTCACGTCGATGAATCGTTGCCAAAAATATTTAGCTATTCTCACGATATCTTCTCTGATAAATTGCTAAGTAGAGTCCAGATAACCTAGTTTTCTAGGCCGATATTAATGGTTTTGCGGACAACACGTGTCACAGTACGAACCGTTGTGTAATCAGGCTCAGGGAGATTGTGAGATAAGTCCCTTTGATACATTGACTACAATTTATCATCCATTGCAAAATCACGCCTGAACTGCAAATTTACGCTTGAACGAGTTCAATATATACGCAATTTACTGTTTTATATTCTAAAGCCTTAAGAATGTTTATATATGTGAGTTCACTCAAACTGCGTAGTAAAGAAACGTTCCTTTTAAATTTTATGTTTCAATATTTTTTTTGGATGGTTACATCTCTATATTTATTTGATTTTTCAGATGTACTTGCAGGAACGTAACTAGTTATGGCAAGTAAATTCAGTTTTGTGAGACTTCTTACTTTTATGTCAAGTTTTATGAGCGTTTATGCGAGGTTCAAAATGAACGAATAAAAAAAAACTAAATGTGCAGAATTTACTCTTACATAATATAATAGCACACGCATACTTGAAAGTTCATTTGCGTTTTCCTTGTAATGTACAGCAAATGATTGTAGATTTGAATAAACATTCGTCCACTCTTAATTTTTTATTCCTGATTTTAGTATTTTTATCTGTAGAATATTCAATTAACATTAATAATACGAGTAGGTAACCTTTCTTCATGACGTAAAATCATTTACATGAAATACGTCGTATAATCTAAATAATCACGTCGTTTGCGAGATCAGCTAATAAATAAAAATAGTGGTCGCCAAGTGATCGAAAATCGACCATGCAATATTAATCTTTTCTTAATTTTGATATACATTTTCTAACAACAAACTAAAGAGTATTTATGCGTGTGTGTCAAATACATGATTGTGTGTGTAATGTTTTTTTGTGTTTGACTTAGCAAATTATAATATATTTTGGATAAATAAGTAATAAATAAATACATATTGATGGACATTGGACAATTCACAACACAACACTATTTGACCACAAACTAAGCGAAGCTTGTACTATGGCGGCCAGATAGCTAATATGATACTTATATAAGTGTATACATAGAAACACCCAGACACAGTACAAATATTTGAATTCATCACACAAATATTTGCAATCAAACCCACAACCCTACACTTCACACGCAGAATTACTACCCACTAAGCCACAAGGACCAGTAAGTAAGACTTTAAAGTAGTACAAAGTTTTTGCTTCAAGTATTATGTCGGTAATGATATAATATACAATAAAATGAGTTGAAGATTCAGACTTTCATCTCATAACGTTTTTTTTACTTAAAATTTTATCTAATAAACTATAATTGAGAAGATATCTCATAGATTACGAAACGCTTTTAGATTGTAGATGCCGGGGACAATATTAAAGACTGACCTTTTATTAATTTATATAAGTCTAGACTGACTAATCTGATAATATTAAGCTGAGCTCTTCACAATTTTTTCAACATTTTACTGTTTACATGAATTTTGTTTACATAATTAGAATTTTGAAAGTTATCTCTATAATGACGTATTGACTGATTATTTATTATTAATTCATAAAGTCCGAGAAATTTTCAATTTTTTCTGAGACTGAAGAATGTAATGAAGCTATTAAGAAATATTAAGGGTTATCTTAACGAACGCTTCACTTTTCTAGAAGATTATTTATCACCCACTCCCTTTAAGGTCTAAAAACAACCTCTCAATTATGATCCCCTCTGCACGAACAGAAACCTTCTATGGTAGTTCGTTCACTTTTAGAGCTGTTGTTTTGTGGAACGAATTACCCGTATCTATTAGACGTTCGTCATCAATTGAAGCCTTCAAAAAACATGTCAAACAGTTCTATTTGTTAAAATTGTAGCCTCGTTAAAAGTTAAATAGCGTTACTTTTAAATTTACTGTTTTGTATTTCCTATCTTTTATACCTACACCATACAGATATACCTATTCATATATTTTAGATAAGTATGTTATATTATATTATAATTAAGTATTCGAATTTATTTTACATTACAAGTAGCTATTAGTATTTTTTTTTTATTACTAAGAATGTTTAGTAGTATAATATATATTGTAATTCATCGATGTTATTGTAAATTAATTACCTTCCATGTCACATGTACAACACCCCGTCTTATAACATTCTTCTTATCTTTTTTTCGACCCTAAGGTTGCCTGGAAGAGATCGCTCTTAGCGATAAGGCCGCCGATTGTCACACTTGTTTTAATAGTATGAAATGTGATGTTCTTATAAATTATTTTCTGTGTGTATTTATAATCATTTAATTTGCATTGACAAGTACTTTGGCGATAAATGATAACTATGAGTAAGCCATTTGCAAACTGATATGTTCTAAGAATCTTTCGAGGCCATGCGTCACCCACTAACCTGCAGTGAGCCAACGTGGTAGATTATGGCCTTGCCTAACCCTTTACGAGAGAATGCCCCAAGACAAGAACTTTTATTGAGCATTATTATTAATGCTAGTGTACTGAATGACAGTGATATCGTACAATAATAATGTACTTTATGTACCCTTTTGCTACGATCATTAACTACTCCTATCAACGAAGGACGACCTTTCAAAAGTCGTCAACCCATCAAGCCGGCGGGCACCCGTCGTCTCTTAATTACAACAGCTCAGATCAAAATGCACTTACGGTCTAATGACAGGTTAACGTTTTATATACTGCAATGACTTCGTCTTGGCTTTACCAGCAATGCATTCTTGGAAATCTCTGAATATCTTAATGAGTACATGCGACAGATTTTATCCTTCAGTAAATTGACTCGTAAAGAGGTATCTAGGCTATTTTGAAATTATCGTAGGCAATTACATACATGCAAATGAGCGCAGTATAGTGCTAGGTAATGATTTGGACTCTTCGGGTTCCAAGTTCCAATAGCTGCATGTCACTGTGCCGTTAAGAACAGGCTTGTTGCTTACCATCAAGCACACGACCAGCATATCTCGTCGCTTTATACTATAAAACTACTACAAAAGATTAAATAAAATGTCTGAGCTAAACTGAAAAATACGCTTACCCAAACTATTCTTCTAATTGACAAATTGTCAAGTTTTCTTTGGACAAATAACCGTTAGTGATCTGATATTTTCTTTCGATTTATGAGCATTTTTACTACGAGTAATAATACAATTCAGAAAGTGTTATAATATTAATATTCTAATTTTTATTAATAATTTTTTACTGATAATTTATTTGTTACGTAAAAGACAGCAACAATTTAATAAACGGCTTAATATTAATTACGCTCATAATAGAGACTTCTGTGAGTATTAAAATTATAAAGATAGATTAGTTACTCTCTAAAGCCTTCCAATCAAACGTCTAAGCACTAGTCAATTAGCCACAAAGAGGTTTCCATAGAATGATAAGAAATCAGAAACGTACTAAGGAAACAAAGTGGGGCGGGAACATTGTTTATTGTATGTCATCTACAACTCCATACATAACTAGATATTTTAGAACTAACTAATTTTCATAAAAATAAGGCACTCATTTTGTTCATTTATGGAGGTGGTCGTCTTGGATCGAAATTGTTAGTCGAAATTAAATATAGCTAAAATAAAGCTTTCGACTTGTTTAATCTTGAAAACAAAAATCGGTTCATCCGTTAGGGACCTACGATACCACAGACAGATACACAGAGACACGTGAAACTCATTTCACTGCGACGATTTTTTTAATAAAAATAAAATGTGAGATTATTATAGTGTTTGAGTTTTAATTAAATCATAATAAGCTCATATTTTATTACTTCGATAAATGTACTAAACCGCCATTGATTGCTTAATGTTAATTCACTCTTGATTTGAAGATACCGAAATGTATCCATACTGTGAGGCTAAATTATTCAACGTATTCCACAACCTAGTCGTTCCTATTACAAAAGTGAATTCAAACCTTCTCCTTCTTCGATCCTCGAAATCCTTCGAGTCTTTGGAACGTTAACCATGAATTATTTCACTGTTTTATAGGTAAGAGCAGACAACGTTACTGATGTTAGTGATTGTTGGGAGAATAACAACTTTAGTATTAAAATTAACGTGGTTGTTACACATATTTATTTGGATAACGGGACACTCACGTATATACGGTCGGTCAATCCGACTCGAGTTTCGGCCGCGTCACTGACAGTGTCAGTGCCAAACGGGCAGCCACCGCGCGTGTGCACTCGCCTTGAAAAAGGCCGCCGGACGCGGCCGAAACTCGAGTCGGATTGACCAACCGTATATACGTGAGTGTCCCGTTATCCAATTAAATAAGAATAACAACTATTTCTTCGCTGGCTCTGACAACTTCAATCATTAAGACTCACGACGTTTTTTACCGTTTCTATGTTACCGGGATTACTGGAGTATCTACCACCTAATTAAAACCTTATTTGCTTTGATATTGCTCTCTCTTTTATTTTCATTTGAAATTATAGAGACAGCAAAAGCAAAGCCAAAGGAAATTTAGTTAGGCAGTAGAAAGTCGGAACTTCGAAAAGACAGCGTTGCGCGTTGTATTTGAACCTGGGAGCGGCTCTCCCCCCCTAGACCAGCTGTAACTTACTAAAGACACCAACTCAGTAAAGATACAGTAGATTCAGTTACATACAAATAACCCCCTAGTGTGAGAAATCGTTCCGGATTGCGTCCCTGTCAGCACCGCGGCTCTGAGCCTGCGATAATGAGCCGCACCGGTGATTACGCGGTTAATTATTGTCATTTGCTCAGCAATGTCGCGTTGGCGTAACTGCCAGCAGATTATAATAGTAATCGGCTTTAAGATCATAGCAACGAGAATATCTAAACTTGACTCATAGAACAACACAACATTAATAAAAAGCTGCCTTTTTTCCATCGGCCTACTTACTATCAGCTCATAAAAGTAACACTGTTTCATGGTTGTTGTTACAAAACCAACGAACGAAGAAAAAACGCAAAAGCGCATCATGCCTGCCACATAACAGCACAGTGACACTCAGCTATTGGAACATGGAGAGTCCAAATCATAATACACACAGATATATGAGATGTTTTATTTCTATCTGCCTGTAATTTCACTCGAAACATTGTCCTTCAAATTGGAACACAGTAATGTTTGCACTTTTGCTGCTTGGCTGTAAAATAGCTGATAAAGGTTACTTCCCCAGACGGACTCTGAAAAAAGTACTACCACTACAAGACTGTACCCTATTCTACTAGACTGCATAGTCTACGGTGGATCTTGCTTACCTAGAAAAAAATTATTCACTCCAGATTTTTTTTCATTTCAAGACCCCAAATTATTTTCTAATATTTCGTTGTTTAAAATTAGATGCAAAGGCGGTGGAAAACAAAACTATTTTCCATGGAAAAAAAAAAGTTCAGAAATGTAATCTTTATGCACAAATTTTTCTATGAAGCTAACTCTTACATCGAGTGAACAATGCTGTTCCATTAAAAAATGCTCTTTAAGCGAAAGAAACGCATGGATTCTTGTCGCTTCTTTATAGTTGCCCCCATAGTAAGCATAAACTCATAGGCTTTAGAAATCTATAGACATAAGCATTGTTTTCCTTGTATTGTATGTGTAAAAATAAATACTAAAATATCTCTTTTGCGGTTGTGTATCTTTCTGAATAACTCACAGTTATCAGAGTAGAAACGTTACTTTAGATTGTTGTCTATTATATGAATGATACAGTGATTTTTAGGGTTCCGTAGCCAAATGGCAAAATACGGGAACCTTATAGATTCGTCATGTCTGTCTGTCTGTCCGTCCGTATATCACAGCCACTTTTCTCCAAAACTATAAAAACTATACTATTGACACTTGGTAAGTAGATGTATTCTGTGAACCGCATTATTTTTTTTTTACAAAAAATAGAATAAATCAATTAATTTTAGGGGCGTCCCATACTTACATTTGAAACTCGAACCATACGTGTGGGTTATCTATGGATAGGTCTTTAAAAATGATATTAAGGTTTCTAACATACTTTTTTTTCTAAACTGAATAGTTTGCGCGAGAGACTCTTCCAAAGTGGTTAAATGTGTGCCCCCCCCCCTCTAACTTCTAAAATAAGAGAATAACAACACTAAAAAAAAATTACTTACATTACCAACTGTCAACAAAAATTTAAATGAGATCTAGTACCTTACTTAGGTACTTTAGGTTTTATTTGAATACGTCATAAATTCACTATTAAATTGTTAAAACACTGATTAAAGTAACAACGAACTACAAGAACTATTATATTATGTTACTTGCTGCTATTCATGCTGCCTTCATGGGCGAGTCCGACTCGCACTTGACCACTTTTATTTTACTCTGTCAACATAACATTCATGACGCACAGAGCGTTTTAGTTGTTTGCATAAAACCTCAGGTTAAGCGGCGTAAAAACATTTTTTCAGACGCTGAGGCTACTCGGATTAAAAACATGTGAAGTGAATTATTTTCACTCAGTTTCACGGCTCAAAAAAATTGAGCTTTTAACGTAATCGCTCCACAAGGTAATCGTGACATCTCTCGCGTGAAGAGTATGCGGTTAGAAAATGGCGAAACCGTTCACATTTCCCCTAGAGTAATACCAATTTATATTCGAGCCTGAAAAGGAAATTCACAATCGTTTTTCCTGAGGAAAGTGGTGAGTTGCTGTCAGCATTTTTGTAGTTCCCATACTTTGTTACAGTAGTGTTAAGTTTGCTCCGTCGTGCGATAAAGTTAAGCGTTCACATTACCTCGTATGGGGGACAGATTAGGCCTGGTGTTGCCACCATGCTGAGCATTACCATTCGCAAACGGGCTTTTTTTATCGAAAATTGCCGAAAATGGTGGCCTAATAAGCGACAAAGTATTTTCCGATGCAATATTTTCTTGGGATTAAGTGTATTTTAGCACCACATTTTCATTTATGAAGATTTCTTTATGCCATTCTTATATGATGAAATAGGTACTGGTACATACTGGTGGAACTGATGTTATAATTTGAACTAAAAATCAAATTTTAATAACATACACCGTAAGTGGTAAGTAGTGCAGTTATCCGCTGCTGGTTGTGACGCTGTATTTTTAATGTTTACATGTTTGCTTCGTTAGTTATGTATGTACATATATAGCATTCATAATTTTATGTTCTAGAGTAGATGTATGTTTATGTAATAGTATTTAGGTACCTATGTGTTTCAAACTTCCTGTAATTATTATCTATGGATTATTAACAATTGTACATAAATTTGTTTTACATTATAATATTTAATTAGTAGTATTTTGAAAACTGTCACCTCGTCTCGCCTAACCTTGTACGTAGGTGAATTTCCTTGAAGCTTGCCTGGAAGAGATTGCTCTCAGCAATAAGGCCATTTGTGGCCCTAGATTATAAGTGATTTCTGTTTTTGTGTCACAATAAAGAGTTATCTAGGTATCTATCTAAATTGAATCTATTTTTTAGTACCTATATTCTTTTTTTTAAAAGTTACCTATTCACAAAAGCATAATAATGATATCATGTGAACATCCCAATATTGTGTACGTTTTTAAATACGAGTATGAACCCTTCTGTACAATAGTTTCGAACTATATAGAAACTTAATGTTTAGTTTATACAGTTTGACTCACGGTGCGTATTTAACCTCTATAATTCAAGGTGTATTAAATCAAGAGAGAGAGGTTGATTGCACATCACCCCGAGCCGCGAAACTTCCTACCTTGCGTACTTGGTTGTTAATTTACTTACCTTAATACTTGCGTGTGTTTCACAAAGATTTCTGTATTTGTATTTGAAAATTTGTTCAAAATTAAATTGTGTGCAGTATTTAGTTAATGAAATGTAATCCAATCTTAGCCGCTTCCAGTGCTAAGGCATCATTTTCCTTCTAAATGGTTGGAAACTTAATAGTTCTTTATAGATTTTATTCGAAATGTAGGTACTCAAGATTTCTGTGAATAATAAGTTTGTAGTTCACCGTTAAATCTGGCGATCTTGACAAACTTAAATAGCTGCATTTGAAGAAAAAGAGGGATCCTCTTTTTTATAACTTGGCTCGAACGTATGACAGAATGCTAGTAAAGTTTTACATGTTTTCTATAGAACTAACACGGCTTTCACTTATTTGCAACAATAAGCTTATGTATAGGTAAAGTGTTAACATTTCTAACAATTTACAGTTTACATACCTAGATGTTCATCCTTTAATTTTCAAAGCAGTGACTAAAATTGTGAAATTGCCCAATTGCGTTATTTCGCGAACCAGATAATATGTTAGCCTCAAAATGTTCGTTTGTGAGTTTCAACAATAGAAGTCATTCGTGAAAGGAATTCCAGCGTTTGTTTTTGTGGAGCTTTCGTAAAGCTAACAGCAACATGTGGTGAACGTTTTTTTGAAAAGACCCACAAAAGCTTAAAAAATTACATATGTATGTCTTTACTAAACAATAAAAATTTAAAAGTCAAGATAAATTTCATACAAGGTACTACTGAGATTTTATTAAAAAAACTAGATTTTATGAAAAAGCAGGACTACATGGGAGGACACCTTAGGTACACAATACAAGTGCTTATAGAATTCAAATTCAAAGTTACAAAAAACTGTTGTTGTGCACAATAAGTAATTATGTGGACAAAATTAATCAATATTTACTTAACTTACATCTTCCTCTTATTTATCTCTGTATAAAATTTCGTGTCACGTTTATATACAGTCATATGTATGTAGCCTATACTAATTAACCTCTTTCAATGAAATTTAGCCCACTGTGTGCAGTTTAGTCTAATTTTAGAGATAAATACGAATTTAATGTATGGCCACAATATTTTACTATTGCAAATCATTCATTAGAATTTTATAGAACTGATAATGATTACTCTTTGTCATATACAAAGAGTAGAGATAGGTAGATTAATTGAGAATTAGTGGAAAATTATAGACAATGGACTGATCATTTGTCTGTACAAATTAATAGTAGGTATGGATTTGATTACTCTTTAAACAATGTCAAACCTATCTCTGTGAACTTATAACCTTATAAAACTAACAAGTTAAAAAACTAAATGTAGAGGTAATATGTTGTAGGTGACGAGCGCAGTGTTAGGCAGTGAATTAGACTCTTCGTGTTCAAACAGCTGCATGGTAAAGTGCTGTAATGGACAGGCGCGGTGCTTACCGTCAGGCTTATACATATATCATTACTATTTTAACAGCGAAATGGCACTCTGCTGTTATGGGCAGGAGGTAACAGGCTGCTTACAGTCAAGTACATGTCTCATCACTAAATCATTCACAAAAATACAATAATCTAAGTATACACATGTCTATTTTGTTTATAAACTTTGTTTTTATAAAACCGTGAAAAAACGAGAGCCTACTTTTAAGTATTCGTCGTTTAACCTTTTTGTAGACAAAATCCTAAATATGTAGCTAAGACATAATCTTATTAATGTTTCTGTTAATTTCTAAACACTCACCTCGAAATCCAAAGCCAATCACAAAATAAATCACAATTAATAACTTCGTAACGTAACGCTGCAATCGGTTGCCGCAACAGGTGCGTAGAGTCGCGTGCGCAGTCGAAGGCTTTGCTTTAAAAACTACCTGTTTGTTGTTGTGGCCAGGCCTTGCCATTCTCTGCCGTGACACCGACCGGCGACCGGTTTGCTGGTTTCCTTTACACCGATTTGTAACAGTTTTACAATATCCGATCTAGTTTTGCGTGAATAATGTGGTGTGCAAAAGGCTTCAATGTTATGATGACTCTTTGTACTTGAATTTAGTATTTTTTAAATTATTTGCCTTTTCTTCTTATTTAAAAGTATACTCACAATGGAAAACATCACAAAGGACTTAACGCGATAAAAATATTATTTAGTTATTAAGATAACGTTATTTCGTAACCACGGCCGTTGTAAAGCTCTAAAACGTTCATGTAATTCTACGAATTTAGTTTGGATGTTGTTGTTCTATAGCATCGGATATGGATCCGACGTTATAGATTAATCCGATCCGTTCAATGGTGAACGGATTGGATTAATATTTGGCACAATATCTGTTCCAACCAACTCATATTTTATATGTATGGATGTTTGTTGCTCAGTCACGTCGTAACATATGATCGAATTGGGCTGAGATTTAGAGCACAAAGATATAGATTATAGTCTGGATTTTTATCCCGGGTTCGGAAACCATACTGAAACCGTGGGGCACTGCTGGTTATTGAATACAAACTCAAATTTGTCTCTTTTTAAACGGGCAAAACCCGTATTAACAAGACACTAGACATCTAATTCAATGAGAACTATGCTACGCTGTATACCTAACTAATTACACTAAGCACATCTGAAATCTGATTTAACCATAAATCAATGAAGTTCTAAAGATTACGTGCAGCGCCCTGGGCGGTCACCCTAGCGCGCTCTACCCGCTCTACATGTTCATATACATAAACACATGTAAATGCACATACATTTGTTGATATACTTGGTTCTTTTTGAGTTTCTTTTAGTGTATATTTTAATTTAATTTGATTTAATTAATTTGATGTCATTATGAAATATAATATGGGAGAAGACATTAGCTATCGAGATACAGTACCTGTACTAGTTTGGACCTAATGGATTCAAAATGTATTAGGTAACCAAGTGTATGACAAATAAATATTTCTTATAATCAAGATGCTCAATCCAGATGATCAAGAAGCCCATTACTAATTTGAAGCATGCCCAGCATGCTGGCGGCATTACCTTCGTTCGTGACCTAAAATTAACGTAAGGAGACAAGATTGATCCTAAGCCTCTGCAATCAAGTTTCTTTTGTCAAACTATTTTTTTATTTATTTGAAAAATACTATTACTGGGCTACATAAAGGTGTCGTCAGAAAATAGCAAAACAAGTTATGAAATTTTGTTCACGTTGCTAGGAAGATGCGCAATTAAATGTCAGAAGATTGAGTATGAATAATATCAGGAACACATTGATTTCATCATGAAGCGGACTTCTTCGAATCGTAGCAGCCAGTCAAGCGAGAACCAGTCCATATTGAGCAAAACTAGGTGTTGATTTCCAAGTTGTGTAATAATAGTAATAATACTTTCGTTTTCACTTCATTCTATGCTTTTTATCTCACGTTAGCTTCTTAATAAATGTTCGGCGGCAAATATATTTTTTGATTGCCATTCGGTAAGATGATATCTTATAGAACATATGAATATATAAATTGATGGTGGTAAGACTCTTTGCAGAGCCCGCCTGGGAAAGTACCACACCTCTGCCAGTTATTCAACCCATCACTGTGTTCCGGTTTGAAGAGCCATGTTTCCAATGAAATTACAGGGAATAGACAAAAAAAATCTTAAATATATCGAAAAAAAATTTGCAAAAACGAAATTAAAATGTTATGGTTTTCAACAACAGTCATTAAATACTATATTGTGGTGTACTGTAGGTATATACCTAACAAGGAACACCTATTTAGGTGTGCCTTTGTCCTCACATAAATCGGTATTTAAAAAAATCCTCAAGAAACTGGGTTCTTCTTGATGATCTGACGGTTGTACACGTCTGAACAGTTGCTCGTACCAAGCACCAGTTTAATTGTGTATGGTATACTGTTTGCATCTTTGAGACGAATTAGCTTAGTGTCAGTTGCAGGAGTTGGATTCAAAATTGAGAGAGGTTCCAAAAAACTCAGTAGCAATGAGAAAATTAGAAAATCTTTTACATGGCAAAGTTCTTTTATCGGATACATTTTGACGAGTGTACTATATGACTATGTGATCGAATTCCATCATCAATCCATAATTCCACCAACCTTTTTTCTATTGGACTGCTCGGAGTTTGAAAAGATGACACTGTTTTATGCTTAACATTTGAAAGATTCTAACGCAGAAATTTGAAGCTACTTGCTAAATACAAACAACTGGTTTCCAAAGGTAAAGGAAAACATCGTGTGGAAACTATCTTGTTCCAAGAATGGTCATAGGTCACACTGGACCAGCGCGATGGATTATGACCTTGACTCTATCCTTGTGCCCCGAGTGTCAGCAGTATGTACTCGTAGTAACATTTAGTGCGCCGCATTTAGTAATCATTTCAACACGTTGAATAAAAAACTGACATTATGTTTAGTTCACGATTGCATTAATTATAAAATCAATTTTAAACCTTTGTTTAAATTATTTTTATCATTATTTTTTTGTTGTTTAAAGTGTTTTGTGTGACTAGTGTTTTAGCTTACATATTTTCGACTTATATTTGTCAAATAAATACAAATTCGAATATTGTCAACAAATATAAATGATTGACACATTTGACTAACATTTTTATTGAAATTCACATTTTTATTTAATTTTCTATTTTTTTACGGTCTTTGTAGTAAACATTTACACGGTATAAATATTAATATGAAAAACTTTAAGTAGAGTGCCGCCGCCAAGAAGCAGAGCTCTAGCTAGTGGTGAGCAAACCTGACCTGCAGGGTGACGAGCCTCCTGACGATGCGCGCCGTGTCCAGGGTGGGTGACTGCTTTTTGTAAAAGAACCTTGACCCATCCATCTAGCAAAAGCCTCTTAAAATATTGATTGGACTTTTAGCTATACATCGTTCATTGAAACGACCATCTGGGCTATGATCAGGGAATCAGCATTTCATAATGGCGATAACCTCGTTACCCAAGTCAAGACACTTGCTAAGCTTGTCCTTAAGTTATTATTATGTTCACCTTTCTAAACTGTTGCAATTATTCTACTTAAAATATTTTGTTTCGATTAACATTAAACGTAGTTTTGCATGCTTTTAAATTAATCATTCTAGATATTTTATTCGGTTTAATAAATGTTTGCTCTGTTTTGCTTATTTTAAGTTCTGAAATGTGATAGAAAAGCAGAGTCTTTATTTTTTAATTTAACATAATTTGCCACAGACTGATTCAATTGCGTGAGATGTAGTACTTGTAGATTGTAGTAAGTACATAGGTATCTGGAATGCGTTCCCGTAAGCTTCATGTATGCTTTCAGGTACTTATACTTCAAGTAAAATCTTAAGTATAGGTAGTAAGTTCAAATAAAAAGTGGTGAGTGGTGGGCCGAGTGGTGGTGGGCCGAGTGGTGGTGGGCATCTGAGGCCAAATAACATAGGGCCTGTTGTTTAAAAAAATACAGTCATAGGTAATGCCAATAAAATTAAAAACACAAAACTTTGAATTTTAATATTAAGCTACAGTAATGTCACACAATAATACGTCACCTATATACTAAAGAGGCAAACAAGTACTTCAGACTGTTTTTTATTTTCTGTCGATATATCCCATTACACAACAAAATCCTCCTTCTCTCTTCTTTTCCCGGTACAGAACTGCAATCTTCCAATCTTATATATACCTATGTAGGTCTCGAGTTCGGTCTACCATCTCATGCTGGGTAGCCCGGCCGGTTGCACGTGTTGTTTTATCCAATTAGTTGTTTGCTTGCCTCTGAGTTCTGTTGTTCCGATGTATTTAAGACCCACTTACCCACTGACATGGGGGACCCTTTGAGCACGGCAGGTTTTTAACATCCCTATGATTATTCTTATTTTTTTATTTAATTTAAGTATTCACCAACTAAGCAATTGCACTAAAACACAATGAACAGATTACTTTAGCTGATTTATTAACTCGAAATATAATGTCGAGTCTATTTATGATCATCCATCAATGTGGTGCATCAACAGGGCGTTTAACCCGCATTGCTTTAATCTGCTCAATAAATGATACGTTATGGTGTAAATGAAACCAATGAATATTTTACACCAATTATTTGCACTAATTGAATATTGAAAATAGTTGGGATTTCCTTTATCGTAACTGCTATTTGGAGTTTGGAATATGTGGTAATTGCTACATTATAATGGCAATGCTTACGTTTTGAACAAAGTTAATGCACAGGTTAAAACTTTGATGAACCATCGTTTTCTTAAGCTAAAAAAAACACATTTTTAAAAACAGTCCAAGCATATAAATTGTTTTGATTTGATGTTACGCTCAAAATATTTAATATCATAATGATTTTGCATATTTGAAGCAAACATTTTAATTTCAATATAAATTGACACAAAAGTTATTATCTAGTGAGTAACTAAATAAGATTTTTTATGTTAGTAAGCAAATTTTTATTGTACCGCAATGATATTTCTATCCATGTTAAATCATTAATTTATAATAAACAACTAGTTAAAATTTCGTTATAACAACTATAATTCGTTATTTGCGAAATAACTTCTTATATCGTTAAAACACACAAAAAAAAATATAAATAAAATTAGTAGGTTAATAATCGACATCATTATTTGTGTATCATGCATCACAGCTAAAAGGTATTAAGATAAAGCATACATATTTCTTTTTAGTTACTAATTTATTTTGACCATTTACTCGAAGATGACGCGACCAAAAAACATTGGTTTTTAATTTTACCAAATCGGTATCGAAATTTTAACACACACTCAAAACGAAATTAAGGAGATTGCGCTATTGAGACAAAAGGAGGTTTTCTAATAAAGCAGTTAGTTTATACACATAGATATCACATACACACAACAAGTTAAAATATTCCAGAACATTCTTTAGAGGTACGTTATCATACTATTTTGTTAAGTAAAATTTGGGCCTACAATCTAAATAGGTATATACAATAAACAGTAAAAAAAACTAAGCAACACCATTGACGCACGATACGAGGGTAAGGTTTATAAGCTTTTTTGTTTCATATCAAATTATTTTTAGCTGGAAATTTTAAGGCATTGACCGCCGACAAACTGTTTTAAATTACGAGATGTAACTACGGACTTTTAAGTCTTGTTTAACATATTTTCTTTAAAAAAATATATCTCAATAAGAATGTATTCTACTTATTACTAACTAGGTACATAAAGGTAATCCTAATCATAATATCATTAGAAGTTTGGATGTCTGCTACTCAATAAAGTCTGAACGTCTGAACGGGTGACATTTGAAACATAGTTCAATGATAGCCTGGAATAACAACGGCTATTTTTACCTTGGATAAAATAACAGGATCTAGGACTACGCGGGTAAAACCATGGGGCGCTGCTTGTATACATATATACAGTAAAATTATAGGCCATAGAGTTAAAACATTTTATATCTCTGTGTAACGAGCGTAGTGCAGTGCTGGTAATGTTTATAATTTGGACTCTTCATGTTCCAAAAGCTGCGTGTCACTGTGCTGTTATGTGGCAGATATGTTGCTTACCATCAGGCACATGTTCTCCTCGTCTTTCCAAATTAATCCTTAAAAAAATATATTTATAGTTTAGTAGTATCTAATACCAACTTTCCCTGTTTTCTAGCGGACTGCTAAAAACTAGCGTCATTTCATACATAGTTGACGTTCCAAAGGCTAGCACGCAGAATTCTGATTCTATTTTTGTAATAAGAGCCTCTGGGATGTGGAATGCGTTGCCTGAGTGGGGTTTTCCGGTGGTTACAATCTTGGTGTATTCCAATCTAGTGTCAATTGATTTCGTCTAAGTTACCACGCTCCATCTTAACTGCATAGTTACATAAAATCAAGCGATCCAGTGTAAATCCATAAAAGGTAATAAAAAAAAAATACGCCGACAGATCGAACAAAAGTCACTTGCCTTTCACAGTCCGATAGAAAAAGTGAATAAGATTAAATGTTTATCAGCCAGGAATAAGTATTTTTATAGTATCAACTCCTTTTTTAGTGAGGGAATTATATTTACGTATCTTTACCATGCAGGGACATGATGAAGGATGTCGGGCTCAATATCATGAGGACGACAGAGATGGTGCCCTACCGACTAAACCCCTACAGAATTCTCCTGCTTGGCCTGTTGTCAGGGTCGTGGGGTCCCTTTTCCCACTCCCGTCAACGACCCTGACCCTTGGCACTGCCCTTGCGGATCCGCCTCGCAAAGGTAGTTAGTACCCCCGCATTTAGCTCTAGTGACGCGCCGGAAATCAGCAGCACGTCACCTCCTAGAAGGCATCCTTAGGCGGGGTGCCGGGCGGTCGTTAACGTCCGACGCCCCAGGCCCTCCAGTGGAGGCAGAATACGAGCCCATAGTCGCAATCTCTAGGCTCGCCCTCGTGTCCACTTCCGTCTCAGTGGAGGAGCGAGAGGCTATCAACTCTTACTCCTCCAACTCACACGACCTGTCACGGTAGAGTATCACGGCGAAGATGGTCATCAGCGAGAGCTCCACCCTCACCACCGCGGTTAGGGATAGCCGTGATTCCGCCTCTATGGCCACACCGCTATGGCCCTTGTCTTTTTACTAAACACTCTGCTAATTAGAATACTCGTAGAGAACCCTCACCTAGAATATTTAGGAATGTTACTTGGCCGATATGTCAGCCGAGTAATTTTCCCAAGTCTTCCAGCTCTCCCCAACCTCTACACGTGCTGCTCAAGAGGAAGAGGAGCGCGTGTAGAAGTTCCCAGCCCTGGCTGAGGTTCGCCATCACACAACAAGATGCCACCGTTTCAAGTTGTTGTGTGTTGCCCAGGGTACACCACATGGAGGTTCCCGAGACACGCACCCCAATAGTATCAGCTCTTACAGGTGTTGATTTTGATAATTATTTTTGGTTGTGTACATTTTTTAGACATCCTATGTGTCATGTATAAACGAAAATCTGATTTGCAAAATTCTTCTATCAACTATCTACTGTATTAGGCACATAAGGTCATAGTAATCAAGGAAATATAGGTATATTTATACAAAATGAAAATGTTTGTATGTAAATCCTCATTAGAATCGTATCTATACTAATATTATAAAGCTAAAGAGTTTGAACGGTAGGATCTCGGGAAGCACTGGTCCGAATTGAAAGATTATTTTTCTATTGGATAGTCTATTTATCGAGGAAGGCTATATAGGCTATAGACCATAACGCTACTATCAATAGAAGCGGAGCATGAATCAAGAATATAACAAAAATAGGGAAAATTAGAGTTTTCGTATCGTGATTTGACAATGACAGCATGTGTCTAAGATGGCGTCATTGAATATAAACCTTTGTTAATCAAATTTGTTACTAAATTTGAGTTGGTACGACCAATTTCCGACAGGTGGCGTAGCAGGTATCTAAAGAGGTTTTTTGTTTGAAAGCGGTAGTGGTTTGGTAGTACTAGGACTCCTAGCAGAGTCCGCTTGGGGAAGTACCACACCTTTGCCAGTTATTCTATCGCCAAACAGTAATGTGAAAACATTTCTGTTCCGGTTTGAAGGGCAATGTCTCCAGAGAAATTACAGGGCTTAGAGATATAACATCTTAGATCTCTGGGTGACGAGCGCGGTGCAGTGCTAGGTAATGATTTGGACTCTTCATGTTCCAATAGCTGCGTGTCACTGTGCTGTTATGTGGCAGGCATATTGCTTACCATCAGACACATGTGCTGCTCGTCTCGTCACTACTTATTTAAAAAAAAAGCGATATTCTCAGGAATATCCTGTACATTATAAACATTATTCTCAGGAATGACTGAACCGATTTCAATCATTTTTTCATCGTTGGATATGCTCAGGATCCCGATAAGTGGTATATAATGTACCACGAGCGAAGCCGGGGCGGACATCTAGTCTTTAATAAAATTGTTGTGCATAAGCCAAAGAAATTTTCTGAGTTTGCACGACCAGTATTCGATAGGTGGCGTACCAACGCGTGCAGTGTACAGCTAGTTTAACATAAAATATATTATATTTAATTCCAACCCTTTATCTATCAGGATGTGAGTCAGAAACAAATAAAAAATCCAAACGAAAACTTTCGCCTTTGTTTGGGATACAGGAAAATTTGTCGCTTCCTGTAGAGTGTAGATGTGTGAATAATATCCAGAGGCGCGCGCGTAATTTCCATAAATAAATAAATAATCTTGTGTAAGAAGTTTCAGTCTAAAAACTCAAACTTTCATTTGAAAATAAATTTGAGGGTTAATTTAGTTCAAAATAACAAAATATTGATGAGATACGTAAATGAAAATCATCAATTCCTGTATATTTTACACGGGTTGGCATATGAATAGAACGAGTCCCCGATATATTCATGCAATTTCAAACCACATGTTCACTAGTGAATTAACCCGTAACGTTACTAGTCAAAATGGTGCATCAAATTGCACAGACATATCGGGACTTCCTACCCTCGCTCGCCCTTAGGTATGTGTTAAAAATCTTGTACTGTTTATTTTCTACTGATAGAAAGTCTGATTTTCCGAAATAGTGATGCTTGATGTCATTAATTCGTTCAGTATTGTCATTACATACCGTCCAAAATTGCGTGAGCCGGACCACAGAATAAACTCTTGAATAAACAATGCACTCATCGTTGTAGATTATGCCCTTTGGTATCTTTTTGTGAGAAAGGGTACGGAGTCTCGGTCACTTGGATCATACAGTGGACTGTTTATGCTATGCTAATAAATAAACAATACTTAGGCATTTATTTAAGTTTCTACACGAGTCAACCTTGATTAAAACCTGGTTTAATTCAATCCTGAATATTAAGTTAAACAATTACTTCCTGCACTCACCTCTTACAGTTAAACACGTTGTTTGAAAGTAATTTTATGCATAGAATGGAACTACTATCTCTGAGTTCTGTTAACGTTTACGTTTTCTGTTGCTTTTCTAAACGATCTCCATTAGAATGCTCCCTGCTCTTTGGAATACAAGATTGTGGTGATGGAAAGGTAAAATAGGAATGACGTATTATGGTTATACCTTTTACAATCAGTTTTAAATAAATATGTAAGCATACGTTTATTGTGACACAAATAAACCAAAATTTTACAACTAATCACTTCTTAACAAGCAGTATAAGTCATGGCTTTATTACTAAAAGAAATCTCTTCTAGGCGACCAGTACTATTCTACTCGTATTTATAATACGAGTAGTAAGTATTTATAAATACGAAAGTTTGTATATTAGCCAATAAATAGAGATAAATGTTGTAGAATGAAATTGATCACAAAAAAACATTACACATGTAAATTATTAACTACAAATAAATTTGCTACGCAAGTGGGTAGATTGTAAATAGAAATTATATACTTTACAAAACTAAATTATAATGAAAACTACACTACGCCGTCTATTATTAACTGCTTAGCACATCTTTATCATTATCCAAAGACCGATGAAGGTCTAAAAATAATCAATAAATAAAATAAAAATGTATACGTAAATGTTGTTTACATGAAGAGGAGCACAAGAAATTAATAACTGACTATTGTTTGAAATAGGTAAGTCCAAGATCCCAGAGCCGCCAGACGTCACGTATTTTCTGATGGATGAAATGTGGACGATTGAGCAGAGTTAGTACGTACTAAGAACACATGCTAACCCGCTAACTTGCATAGACGGCCAATTTTGAGATATGGGGTCCAGTAGATACATTACTCACTTCACGTATTTTCTGATAACTGATTTTCACGTATTTTAAGGCAGCATCTTTAAAAATAAGGCCCCGATACTCCCAGGCTCTTTCCGTCGGCCGTATTGCTTAACAGACTCTATTATTTTGGGAGTTTTAAAGCGGCTCTGGGATCTTACTCTAGGGACAAACATCTACATGACAGTAATAAGTTTGTAAGGTGCTAGTGTAAGTTTAATCTAGGGTTATTAAAAACATCAGCTTGTATGAGTCAACTTTGATTCAAACTAGTCAACTGGTTAACCTTCTAGTGCAAGCTGTGGTATAATTTTAAATCACAGACGGAAATAATTTATCGTGCAGCAATATGTGTTTATAGTCAGTTACATTTAAGTAGGTTTGGTTCTAGTTTAGAATGACGAAACAATGCCATTCATTTGTGTATATCCAGTTAGTGAATAGGTGTGACAACAGGTCCTGCAATTATATTAAATAACTAGATGTCAGCCCCGACTTCACCCCGTGGTACATTATATAACAGTCATCGGGATCCCGTACATATCCAACGGTGAAATAATTGCTGAAATCGGTTCAGTCATTCCTGCGCTCGCTTTTAAACAAAAAACCTCTTCAGCTGCCTGCTACGCCACCTATCGGAAATTGGTCGTACCAACTCAGATTTAGAAACAAATTTGATAAGCAAAGGTTTATATTCAATGACGCACTCTTAGACACATGCTGTCATATCAAAGCACGGTACGATAACTCTCAAAAAGGAATATTTTTCCCCGTTTTTGTTACATTCTTGATTCATGTTCCGCTTCTATTGATAGTAGCGTTATGTTCTATAGCCTATAGCCTTCCTCGATAAATTTACTATACAATAGAAAAATAATCTTTCAATTCGGACCAGTGCTCCCCGAGATCCTAGCGTTCAAACAAACAAATAAACAAACTCTTCAGTTTTAAAATATTAGTATAGATTTTGTATAATTACAGTATTTAATTAGAATAAAATATGTACCAATTTTAATTTTGATATCACGGGAAGTTTTTATGTTTTTAATATAACAAAGTAATTATTTTACCTATGTTTCAGTTATTGAGTAGCCTTTTGATGGCATATTAAATCAAAAAATGAGTCGTCATGCCTAATTTAATGGAAATTTTCAAGTAAAGATTCTTTTGATTGTAAAATAAGAGGCGGTAAAAACTATTATAACAAGATTAAAAGTTATTGAGTAAGGTATTTAAGGCCACTGATTTGCTTAAGAATGCCAGAAAACTATTCCTAAATTTTTGCAGTCTTCAGTGAACGAACTTCTCTTGAATCTCATAAATTTCAGTTAGTTCTATAATTAAATTTCTGGTGAATTATTTTTTTCTTTTTCCTTACAGGTGCTGAAGTTTGGAGAAGTACAAGTACAAGTTGCACATTTTCATAATTGTGTGCATCTGAGTAAACGTTAATATACATAATATGTTCTAATTTCAATAAGACAAGTATTTGAAGTGTAATGGGTGAGTTTAGAGAATACCCCAAAGGATAAATCTGGGTACTATTTACAACAACATCAGCAGCCTACTTTTTTCCCTCTGCTGGGACGCAGGGTTTTCTCTCACAAGTAGAGAACTAAGGCCATAATCCACGCGATACAGGCCCAGTGTGGGTTGGCGTATGGTGGCAGCAGTTTCTATTAATGATATTACTACTATTATAAAAAAAATTGAATCAGAATTCGATTTCTTTTGTTTTTCTCAAAATGCTTCACTTCAAGGGCACATATCTTAGAATTTCTTATCTACATCACGTAAGAAATTCAGTGAGAAAGGCATGATATAAAATAGTGCCATAAAACAGTCGTTACTAAAGCCGGATCGAATATCTTTATAGCACCTTTACAACGTGTTACAATATACGATTTTCGCCGACACAGATGTGTCTTACACTTAAACATAAAAAATAACAGCTCTTCTTCGGAAGTTCTTGTGAGCCTACAAAGTAGATTTACCCTCGTTCCGATTGTATAAGATAACAATACGAAAATTGAGGTAATTTTTTCATCTTATTTCACGTAAAAACTTGAGTTGTTATTATAAACAGGGAATGAGTAAAATAACAAGGACCTTTAACCCGCAATACTTAAAAAAAATACAAAATACGGAAGCAAGACGCTCTAGCATAAGTTATACCTTGGTTTTTTATCTTGATCAGAGCATTTACTCTGATACCTATATCGGTACCACCAAGTCTGTTCGTTTCATTTTTAACCACAGATTGCTTACCTACGTGTCAGTTAGCTGGTGAATATAGGTTGGGTATCTTCAAGTGTGGAGAGAGTCGTTTTCTTTTTCTAGGTAAACACACTCTTTCAGCGATCCTTTTCTTGATGGCGGTCAAGTGCTAGCCTATTATCAATATAAAAAATGAAATGGCAGACTTATTGTAAGAAAAAATCCATGAATAATTAATGATGATGATGAATGCATGCCAAATTTTATTTAACATTGCATTTTAAAGCTGTACAAAATACCAAGAAATAATAAAATGTATGTTTTACGAGGTACAAAATAATGACATAAATTATTCCGTCAAAATAATGACATAAATTATTTATTTAGTCCGAAAAAAAAATTAGACACTAGACCAACTTTCATAAGTAAGAAAGAAGCTATGACTACGTCGTCAAGTTAAATGAAAGCAAATTCAAGTTTTTGTCGATATTCCAAAAAAACGCCACATCGATTTTGATCAAATTTAAATGCGACCTCTGAACTATAATGATGTACTAAATAAAAATATATATAACCATCAAAATCAATCGATTCGCAATTAGCGGAGCTATCGGGTAACATACACACAAAAAACATACAACCGAATTAGGAACCTCTTTCATTTTTGAAGTCGGTTAAAAATGCAAACTTTTTCCAAGTTATAAATAATTAGTGTTACGTTTTACAGATATTTCAAACATTGATTTTCGCGGTAAAATGATCATAATACGCAAACCTACATATGTATTACCTCTACACCTTATATATTGGATAGCAATTGTGCAGTAGTGCATTTAATTAATCGCAGGATAGTCAAATAAATTTAAATTAAGTTACATTTTATAAAGTTAAATGGTCAACATTTGTTTATTTTTTCAGATATCAAAAACGTCGAAAATTTCTGAATCGATTTAACTACATGACGTAGTAGCATACTTGCATTTATGATTTGGTATTTCCCATATCTCTACTGCAGTAGAACAATTCACGAAATTGCTCTACTCAGAACTACTAGGAACCAGTGTCAAGACCAACAAATGACGTCAATAGTAGGACTTCTGAGACGTGCTCAGCGGTCAACTAAAGTTTCAACACTTCTTTGGTAACGTACGACACATTATACCGAATAGAGTAATTTTTTATTTATTTGATATTGCGTTCGAACACTGACTTTAGTCACCTCGACATAATAAATTCTGTTTACCGTTTGAATAAAGTATCTATCTCCGTATTTTTTATCGCAAATTAGAACTTAACAATATAATAACTAAATAATGTATTATTTATTTTGACAAAAAATACCCATATACTTACTACACGACATCGACTAAAACATACATACATATATATGTTCCTTATGATAAAATTTATTAAATGACTGCCCTAGTGGCTTAGTTGGTAGTAGCTCTGCCTGCGAAGCCGAGGGTCGTGGGTTCGATCCCCACCCAGTGCAAATATTTGTGTGATGAATTCAAATGTTTGCACTGTGTCTGGGTGTTTCTATGTATAATAAGTATGTATTTAAAACTATATAAGTATTAAATCAGCTATCTGGCTGCCATCACACAAGCTTTGCTTAGTTTGGGGTCAGATGGTGTTGTGTGTGAATTGTCCACCAATATTTATTTATTTAATATTTAATATTTAATTCATAACGATGTAACGTACTGTTCTATGAAGTAGAACAGTACCAGATAGTTTTAAGATATATAAAGAGCTAGCTGTACCCTGCCTCGCTTAGCTGTGGAACATTGTGATGCAAAAATTAGATAAAAACAATCCTTGATGCGGATTATATATCATTGTAAAATTTCAGCTCGATCGGTGCAGCTTTTTGAGTTTTTGAAGCTTACACAAACCAACATAACATTTTAATATATAGATAAAGTATTCGTACTTCTGGCAATATCTGTGGTAACTTGGCGTTGAATACGAATGGCAACACGGCATTTGTCTTTGGTACGAAAAAATAAAAGGAATGATTATATATTATTAGTCTCTGTGGAATGTCGTTTGGATGATGTAGAATTGTAAAATGGAAAAGACCAAAAATAAACATTGAACAAGTTAAATAAAGCCATCGTTGTTTGTATTGTACTGTTTTAATATATAAGATAAGTTTTCATCGCAACAGCATAACTATTTATTTTTTGCTATTATGATAAAGATTAATTTCTCAAAATTGTGTTTCACTATGTTTTATAAGTAAATATTCCAGATGGATGTCATCGTAATAATATTTTATTAATCAATGTCTTTGAGAATTCTTAACTCTCAAGGCTGGAACCAATTCAGCCTGAGGAATGGACTTTCTAAGAACCTTGGCATTTGAGTTAAAACCTGCCCAAGTAATCTTGAAAATATGGAAAACTATTCAATACCTACCAAGGTTTTCCTTTCTTCATTAAGTCAGCATAACTCACCTCGTTGTATTAAAATTATGAGTTTTCAAATGCCTAAATTCTATGTCAGGCAATAACGAAAATCTGTGTGAAAATCCTAATAAAGCGTGGATTATTAATAATTTGAAATCAGATTACCATTACTTACGTCAACTTGAAAGCGCCCAGTCTAATAATTCACTCCGAGTAAAATTAGCATTCGAGAAAAAATCTTCAACTCGTCATGAAGATTACCCATATTTTATTGTAATAGCTCCATTAATATTTACGCTTACCGTGAATGTAAAATAAGGTTTTATAAGGCGTGGAATGGAAAAACGAGGGGACGCCAGAAGTAATTCGCAAATGATTCTGATGTCTGTCAAATTGTTAGGGACTTTGATATATTCTAGTCTCAGGACGCAGGTCCTAATCGAATGATGTTAACTATACCTACGACTACGAATTTGGTGCATTATTGCAAACAACTAACATGTTTTTTATAAACAAAACTAAATAACAATGATAACTATACCATATTACACAAACAAGTACGTAATTACAACTATTTACATAGCACAACACAACACAAGCACAAGTTGTGTTGTGTGTGAGATGTTCACCATTATCTATTTATTTATTGGACAAATTATGTACATAGATAGCTAATTTACTACTTACACTAAGTACATAGCCGTACAGTGAAATGTTAATTTTAAACTTTGTAAATGTATGTCTACTGTATATACTCTTTTTCTCTGTTGTTTTTTCAATAATAATAAATACGTATAAAAGTGTGAATTGTACATTAATTTTGACTTTGACTTTGCACATCTGAATTATCCACAATGAAGGTCTAAAGAAAATCTGCGCGCAAAAACACTGGCTTTCATTTAGCCCAGCGTACAAGCAATGCCATTCAGCATGGTAATGCCACTTACATATTAAAAAAACTATGAAAAATAATATCGATTATAAATATGTACGGTACGATGCTGTGGACAGGGACACAGAAATCACAGTGAATAGATTCTACGCCATCATTATTATTGACCGCCGATAAAAGCGATACCATAATGATAATATATATAAGACCGCAGAGTGTGCAACTGATCTGAATGACCTAATACAACCTTGACTTTTTTTCAATCGGTTTAAAATTTGAAAAAGCTCCATCGTTTCATAGTTGACGTTCCAAAGATTTGGACGAAGAGGTTTGACTTCACTTTTGTGATAAATATGTCTAAGCAGTAGAATGTGTTGCGCAAGTGAGGTTTTCCCGATTGTTTTAATTTTGATATGTCCAAGTCGAGAGTAAATTGCTTTTTTTTTCTAAACATCAGGCGTGATGGCGTTCATGTGTAAAACTACCTATGATAGTACTTTTTTGTAGTGGTAGGACTCTTGGCAGAGTCCACCTGGGGAAGTACCACACCTTTGCCAGTTATTTTACCGCCAAGCAGTAATGTGCAAACATTACTGAGTTCCGGTTTGAAGGGCAATGTTTCCAGAGAAATTACAGGGCTTAGAGATATAACATCTTAGATCTCTGGGTGATGTGCGCAGTGCAGTGCTAGGTAATGATTTGGACTCTTCATGTTCAAATAGTTGCGTGTCACTGTGCTGTTATGTGGCAGACACGTTGCTTACCATCAGACGCATGTACTGCTCGTCTCATCACTCTTTATTTACAAAAAAAAATGTTTAAAAAGGCAATGATGAATTTAGAAATGTTTGTTCAATTTAGAATTAAATTGTGACACTAAATTTCGTACGAAGCTATCACTACGTCATCCAGATAATAAAAAAAAAATTGTTGATATTTCAAAAACAGTACATCAATTTAGATACAATTTATAAGGTATCGCCACTGAACTACGATCTACCAAACAAAAACACCCTTAAAATTGTTTTACGGAGCTATCTTGTAAAAATTGTAACATAAATAAAAAAACATACTCGTACATATGAATTGAGAACCTCCTCCTTTTTTGAAACCTGTTGAAAAGTACCAAAGTTTTAAAATATGGCCTAATATTTAGGATAGGTATATAACGACACATAAATTATTTACTCATATCATGTCTAGTAAAACGTATTTACGTTTACATAATCTCAAAAGTGATTATTTATCCAAATTTATCCATCTGGTCTCTACTGGAAAAATCTTTATGAGAAATGTCCTGCAATGTTTTAATGTCATTTTATATACTTATTTCATTTTATTTGTATATGTGCGCTGCAGATCTGCCTAAAGGAAAACATGATAAATCAAATAACGACAAGAATTAGAACAATGACTCCTCCAGTAGTTAATAAGTAACGAATATTAGCAAGATACAATTATGACATTTTTGTCCCCAATACTGAAGAATTCGGCGATGCGGGCTATCAGTAATTTATTAGCCAAAATATCCCAAATACCATAAACCTAGTAGGTAATCACAGATAATGCGAAATTGTATTACGAGTAATACTTAGAATTCTCTATAATTACCCCGCAGATTCTACTTAAAATTATTCGGTTTTATTTAATTGCAATGGTCTGTAATGGTTGTTGATTTTGTCATTTTATTTTATCTTTTATTTTTATTGGTAACTTGTCTGATTATACAACTGGTTATGCAGAATTCTTCAGGTTTGCAATCACCGGTGATTCCCAGGCAGGCTGGTACCTGGTTGAGCGAATTCCCATGTCGATTCAGCGGGGCAATGCGGCTAGTATTATTGGGACCTTTGAGCGACGCCACACTCGGCGCTTGGGGAAGTTTTATTTGACCAGTAGGGAACATAATTTATTTTGAAGCATTTTTTTAATGTTGACTTTATATAGATAATAAATATATTGTACATATTTAATAAGTTTTATTGGACTAATTTGAAGTTTGTCCCACAAATACAGCAACAATTGTGCCAATGGAAGCTATTAATATAAGGTTATAAATTTATTTTCCGCAAATCCTTTCCGGTTTCATTCTGGTTAACTAATGCCTAAATAAATTAAACATGTATTACACCCGATTCCTGTGTATTAGACCTTATAGCTAAAATCATATACAAAGATATACTCGTAGGGGTTTTAATAAATACACGGGTAAATCACGTTTGGGTAAATCACGTTTGATATAGGTAGTCGTGAGTTAACCGTGTAGGTATTCATTTAGAATGTATAATAACCACGTTAATTTTCATACTAAGTTTAACCCCATTCGTTCTGACGTTCTAACGTGACTGAGCAATAACCATCAAAACTTCTTTTTTTTGCATTTGTAATATTAGTAGGATAAAGAAATCAGCTATCTGGCTCCCATAATACAAGCTTTGCTTTGGTCAGCTTGTGAGGAATGTTTATTAATATTTATTAAATTAGTAACTATGTAGTACAAAACTCCAATATGACGTTACAAATAGCCCGACAATACAAATCGGTTTTTTGAGAAGTTAAATTATATTAAAACAATATTGACCTTGTAGCTCAGTTGTGGTTGTAAGTCTACCTGGAGTGCGTTGTGGGTTTGATTTATACAAAGGAGAAATATCATCATCATCGTCATCATCAGCCGCTAGACGTCCATTGCTGAACATAGGCTTTCCCCCTAGATTTCCACAACGAACGGTCCTGCGCAACCTGCAACCAGCGGTTTCCAGCGACTTTTGTGAGGTCTGTCCATCTAGTGAGAGGCCGTCTAACACTACGTCTTCCGGTTCGTGGTCGCCACTCGGGAACCTTTCTTTCCCATCGGTTGTCAATTCTGCGAGCGATGTGGCCTGCCCATTCCCATTTCAGCTTGCTTACTATTTGAGCTATGTCGGCCACTTTCGTTCTTTTGCGAACATCCTCATTACGGATTCTGTCGCGCAAAGAGACTCCGAGCATAGCTCTCTCCATAGCTCGCTGTGTGACTTTGAGCTTCGTTATGAGGCCCACGAAACGAAAGAAGAAATATATGTCTGATAAATTTAGATAATAATTATTCTACGTCCAAGTGAATAGACGTATCATAAGTGTGTATTACTGATTATATAATATAAGTTAGTATTCTTTCTTAACTACAAGCTTTGTTCAGTTTAAATTTTGTTCAGTAGATAGTAGGTAGTAATGTGTGAGAAATATTTATTTATATTTAAGGATCTGTTATATGTTATCTGCATTCCATTTTATGAATAGTAAAATAGTAATTAGCAAATATATGTATACTCCATTTTTAATGATGTGAAATGTAAAAATGCCCCAGAAAATACCAGATCATTCTACCTCTATTGCCAATACTACAAGACGGTAAAAAACTAGTGTGTTTATTTTACGCTATCTGGCCGAGTGTTGTGTGTCGACCCATTATGACAAGTCAAGAACACTTCAGACGTGAGCCGAATTCAAATTCGACTAAAGTCCACCAGAAATATACCTGAGAAACCTGAGAAAACATTTTCCGGTAGGTAATTCGACAAGATAGAAAAAAATTAAGTTAATATAAGCACGGGTTTTGGATTATAATTTGGTTTGGGGTTTCGAGGTATGCAAATAAAATGATCGAGTTTCATCCCTTGTATAAAAAGCATTTTACACTAATTAAAATTTAAAGTTAAGTTGACGAGATTAATACAATATCCATTGTAAGATGATTTAGAAAATAAATAAAAGACGGTAGTGAAGACAATAGGAACAGAGACCATCTGGGTTAAGCGATACGCGGTCCAACTCAACCCTATTTTGTTAAGTCCCTGACCTGAAGACATTTCTGTTTTTTGAGTTTGACCTTTGTTCATTGTTAGTTATGTTTTCATTCCATAATACGAGTTTATTATTAATTGGTGGTGGTTGTGAAGGTGGTGGACAATCCACACACAACACCATCTGACCCCAAACTAAGCAAAGCTTGTGTGATGGCAGCCAGATAGCTGATATAATACTTATATAGTTTTAAATACATACTTATTATACATAGAAACACCCAGACACAGTGCAAACAATTATTCAGTTATTTAATCATTCTTCTCAATTCCTACGTTTTTTACAAGAAGTAATTAATTATTATCATTAATTACTCTAGTATCGTAGACGTACGTATTTTCTACAACTTTTTTGTGTGGTAACTTAAATAAAGTCAAAAACTGAAATAAAAATGTACGTATTAATCCATGTATTTCCTTGGTATGGGAATAGATAATGGTATGTGAGTAATGATCATGAACTGCTGAAACTGCTGAAATGAGCTGAAAACTTGTTTCTAAGTTTGCTGAAATCACGAAAAAAGTGCACGAAACTGCGTTGAAATATCAGGTACTCACTCCATTATTTTGACAGGTATCCCTTAAATGGCAGTAGTAGTGTAGTGAACAATCGTGTTAGCTTCAAACTACATATTTTGAAACATTAAAGCACCAAACAAACAGGCATAGAACAAAACAAAATATCTGTACTGATCGTATAAATGTTAGTCATGGGGAATAAACAACACACTCCACGGATCAGTGAGCGAGCTCATCACAGAATGATTGGTATATACGTTGATTGGTATGACTGAAAAATAAACAAAGATCACTTTAAAAAAAATTTTGGTTGTCTGTAAAGTCGGTTGATTTACGGACGATAGTATAACGTGACGTCATAACAAAACCTTGGTAGTGCGTTTAACAAAGATAAGATAAGATAATTTTTTTATTCAGTTTCCAAGTTAGACAATTACAATTTAACAAATAGGAAGTGGAACTCAAACTCGGCCAGGCCGGTATCTTGGAATTCCTCTGTTAGGCTTACACAAATTCCGCGTTATACCTAAAATGACTGAATGAATTTAATAAATTTACAATTTTACAATTACAAATGTTTTAATTACGTAGTATCTGTGTTGAAAAAAATAATTGTAAGCTAGTTATTGAAGCTCAGGTGTTCGTGTCTGTGTATTGGTGGGTGCGTGTGTGTGTGTGTGTGTTTGTGTTTTTATGTATGTGTGTGAGTGTGTGTGTGTCTGTGTGGAAATGGGACAAAAGTTTCTGAGTAACTAAATATACATATAATATGTGTGATTATGTGCAGGAGGAGGGGTGTGCAAGTGACAGAGCGTGAGTACATTTTGATTTGAATTTCAAACACAAACATATAATTTACTTTACTGTCCCAACGAAGTCAAAGGGGTGATTTTGTGGAGAACCTTGCAAAGTAATGATATTATGTGAGGTTTTGGGTGTTGTGGCATAACTTCCAACATCGTGATCGTACACCTTAACTAGTTCTTCCGACTTCTTATGAGTCAAGGGCTGGAGCCAGTCCCTCACCCTGCCTCGGGCTTCTCTGTGTGACAAACCTTTTAGGTCACAGTGCTTGCATACTGAGTTATAGGTGAATGCATGGATGAATGGCGATAGGCGTGACGCAAAGACAGTTTTGACCTTCGGAAGCGTGACTGTGGCGAGACGGGATTTTTTCCATTTAATGTGTTGATCTACGATGTGTGACTTTGTTATAGCATTCATGATGAAGAGTTTCCTAACAGAGAGCACCTTAGCTTCCTGAAACAGTTCCTCGGTAGGATGTTTACGTGGTCTTCCAAGCATAACTTTTAGGACAGCCCTTTGAGCCCTCTCTACGGCAATCATATACTTAGCAGCGGCTCCACCCCACACACCTATGCAGTAACTTGTCAACGATTGGCATAAAGAGGTGTAAACAAGGCCCAGTATCACTCTGGTTGCGGCCGCTCTTAGTTTCTTCATGATATAGATACCTTTCCTCACTCTTTTGGATAGAACAGCAAGGTGTTGCTGGAATGATAATTTCTGGTCTATTTGGAGCCCCAGATATTTAGTGCAGGCAACTCTCTCAATTTAAGTACAGCAACAGTGCAAACAAGCTGCGGGATCGTCCGAGAAAGGTCAATTCACCCCGTGGATTTTTATTTTGTCCAGACTAGGCTGTGATGCCCGCGTCACGTAGAAGCCAATGAAATTCGTCTTATCTAGGTTCAAAGACAGAAGGTTTCCATCGCGCCATCGCGCAACACGAGACATTCCAATCTCAGCAGTCAGTCGAACCCCAGTCCAGCTCTTATCATGAAATACTGCTACCGTGTCGTCCGTTTATCCCCATCAGTTCGTTGATGTACAACAAAAAGAGCGTCGGAGATAAAATTCCACCTTGAGGGACTCCGAAACAGACCTCTACCTCATCACTGAGAAGCGTTCCGATTTTCACTCTTTGTCTTCTGTTACTGAGGTAGCTTGTAAACCAGTCCAAAGCTTTCCCACGTACCCCGAAACACTCCATTTTTTTAGGTAGTATATCCGGGGATAAACTGTCAAATGCGCGCGCCAAATCAAGAAACACAGCAATGCACCTGTCTCCCTTGTCCAAATGCGATGTCACTGTCTCAGCTAGAACCCGCACTGCATCTTCTGTGCACTTACCGCGTCTAAATCCGAATTGAGTAGCAGCTAAAAGGTTCTGCTTCTCAAGAAAGTCAACTAGACGTTTGTTTACTATTTTTTCCAAAATCTTGGCCAGTATACATAATAAAGATATCGGGCGATAGTTGTGTACAATTTTTCGCCCCACTCTTGTGTATCGGAGACAATATCGCGGTTTTCCAAGCGTCCGGGAATGTCTCAGTTTCCAGGCTTAAGTTACAGAAATGTACCATAGGAACCAAGATAGAGTCTCCAATACTCGTGAGAAGAAATGATGAGAAACCGTCGTTCCCGGGTGCTGACTCCGATTTAAGGTTCTTGATGATGCCATTTACTTCATATTAGTCCGTTGGACCAAGGAAGAGTGTATAGGGACAATTAACTTCCAGAGTATTCACAGAACAGAGTTCCTTTTCTGTCTTCTCTATTCTCCTCAAAATGTCAGCCGCTAGATTTGACCCCATGTTTTTAATATGCTTGTTGTATTTGTTGACTTCTTCTTATGGGTCATTGGAGTTGTGTAAAAGTTCCTGTGTATGACATTTTTTACTATTAGGAATATCACACATGTCCTTAATAGTGTTCCATAGTTTTTTTGGGTTCTTGTGATTTGCGGTTAGTTGCGCGTTTTCATAACTAGTTTTTACTTTCCGGAGAATATTGTTGCAAAATTTTTTATATCGATTGTAGGATGTTTTAAGAACTTCGTTGTCCGGTTGTTTTTTACTTTGTAGGTGTAACTTGTCTCGGTTTCTCATGCATCGTAGGAGACCAGGTGTTATCCACGGTTTTAGCTGTACTTTGGATCGACTACTTTTAGTTTCCTGTGAATGTAGTTCCATGGTTGTGTTTATAATTTTGTTTAAAGTGCCAACCGCGTCATTCACGTTACTTAGGTGTATGAATGTTTCCCAGTTGATGTTTTTTAGGTCCTTGGCAACGGCTAAGAAATCAGTTTTCAATTTTGTTTTGCTCTTATTGACATTTTTTTTGCGTTAGAACTAAGGCTAGCCACCACAAAATTATGATCCGTCAGGGGGCACTCGGTTACAACTCCAGTGGTTGAGCCAGCTGATTTTAAGAAGATATGATCCAAGCACGAGTTGTTTCTTGTTGGCTTTTTTTAACAACAACAAAAAATTAACATATGCGGCACAATGAGTGTAACAGGACAATGAACGTAACAGGACATAACGGTACACTTTTTCGTGCATGCAGCCGGCGTTCATCGATTTATTAGACGTTGCCACGTCAAAAAAGCTTAGAATAATTAAACAAAGTATGTACGTTTCACAAAATAAAATTTTAAAGAAATTTTCCACATTTTCACTTAGAAATCGACTCCACTTGAGCGAATTGTTTCAACAATCCCTTAGAAACATTAGAAACATCTCATTGGGCTAATGAATTCCATTGAAATTCAGCGGAGCTGCAAACGTTGGACATTGGATCAATTGGCATTTTCAGCACATTGGAGACATTAATTGGTGCCAAACAAAACACGTTCCTATCAAAATGCAGGTCACCGCGTCAAACACATTTTGAGAGAATGAATTGAATTCGTGATGGCAATAGTAGTTAGGATGTCGATCAGGTGTTCGGCCAAATTGACCGCTAGATCAATGTTGCATGTCTTTGAATATTGGGGTTGTTTCAGTAAGTACCAATAATTTCGAAAAATAATTAAATTATGTATTTTTTAAGAACGTGATCTAGTGTAAATACTCTCAACGTAGCCGCTCGAAACTCCTTGACTATTTTGGGGACCACTAATTCATTAGTTAACAAGCTTATGTTTAGCGGTTGGGTTTTTGGAGCGAATTTTTTTTCTTATTTTTATTTAAAAAGGAATACCCTTATACTTTACTTAAAGGCTTGTAAAACATCGAAACATTTTTAAATGGAAACCAACTCTTTTATGTTCATAGATTTGTTATAAAGTGAAACTGAAATTATATTTTTGAGCTAGATCTAAGTGTATTTGAAGAATTCCAGATTACTTATCGGGCAACACAGATTCAGATTGTGTTTTTCAGCGTTGCAGTACGAATAACATAAATGTAACTAGCAGCGTGGTTTTACCCGCGTTGTTCTCGTTCCTTTATTATGTCTTATTTCAGTCTATCATCTAACTGTGGCAAAAACTTTTAACGCGATCGGTTCTGCTGAAGTCGAAATGAATCGATACAGACTTGAAACACCAATATGTGAATTTTAAAAATCGTCAGGCAAATACTTGCCCCATAATAGGTAATATTTTTTTTCGTAAATTTAAGGAGCAATATATGACAAGTGCATACTTTAAAAAAATGCATTTATTAAGCAGTATCTGAACAACAGTTAGTATTGTCATCTTCATCATTGGTGTGAGCACTCAAAGAAATTATTAATTGTGTTCAATAATATTGTCTATTCTCACAGTTATTTTTAGCAGTTTTATCTATATAGGTATATAAAAGCGATAGGTCACTCTTCACGAAAACTGAGAAATTTTGCATGGAGGTGTCTTTTAGCACGCAGGCGCTCGTTAAATTCAACCCCTAAGAAGGTGAAACAAGAGATGGACGGTTGTATGAATCGTAATTTTCAAAGTTATAAGCATGAGATCCACACATAACCGATTTTAATGAAAGTTGGTACGCAGATAGACTTAATTTCAAAAAAGGGACATAGGTTACTTTTTATTACGGAAAAGGGTTGAAATTAGGGATAAAAGTATATGGAAATTCGTAATTTTTGAACACAAAACCATGAAACTTCGTATCTAGACATTTAACGCGAAGCAAATATGTGTTTGTTTTAGCAATTTCGTAATTTAGAATTGTACGGGGTTGAAATGGGGGCTTAAATGGGGGATGGAAGGTTTATATGAAAGTTCGTTACTGTTGAAGATAAAACCATGACTTCGTATCTAAACGCTTGACGCGAAGCAATCGCTTCGCAATATAATAAGCTTCGCGTAGCAATTTCGTAATTTCGATTTCTTAAATGTTCATTAACTGAACGGAGATGAAAGTTTTGTGTGAAAATTCGTCGTTGTTGAAGATAAAACCATGGAACTTTATATCTAAAATGCATACTATTTTATAGTATACATGTGAAAGTAACTCTATCTGTCTATTAAGTTTTGACGCCTAAACCACTGACTGATTTTATAAAATTGTAGGTACAAAAATGTTTTAATATTAGTAAAAGTAAATTTGTATGGGTGTACTACTGTTCAAGTAAATATGTACTCCCTCAGTTACCTTAATACTTACTTATTTTACGCGGAAGGAGTCGCGGGTAAAAGCTAGTAGTTAATAAAATAATAACAAATATATTTATGTTTTATTATAGTCACAACGTGGTCATTAGTTTATGGTGATATTTCTTCACAAGTAATCCTTGCATTCGATTCAACTTATCAGCTTTCGATTTTACAGTAACATCCTTAGTGGTTAAAAACAAAAAAGGTTAACTGACGCAACATTGTAGCGACGTGCAGTTCTTTAGATCAGATATTGTTTATTATGTTTAGAATGGTTTATAAGTGAAAACAAATCGTAAAATTGCTAGTATCAGTCATTAATATAACAAATATGTAGTCGTAATAGAAAAAATTAAACAATATGTAGTTCTAACAAAACGAAAAAATATATTATTTTATGCCCGCTATTACAAGGTTACGTTGTCGAACTTTGATGAATTGTCAAATGTTACCTATTAAAATGCCCCGACTATAGTAGAATAGTTGGATCATTTGGATACTGATGAGTCTTTACACTGAAATCTTTTTAACAGTTTCTTTCTTATAAATAAATCCACTTTCTAATTTACTTTTGAAATCAATGACGGGCTTTCTAGAAAAAAAGGGAACAGTTATACATTGTAAAACATACAGCAAAGAAAAAAATGCACTGTACTACTTAATATTTGAAATGCAAATATAAAAGTATGGAATAAATCCGAACTAAACACTTGAAGGAAAAGGGTCACACGCAATGCAATTGCCAAGCAATTAAATGACTGGATGGTGGTCACGAAGCAATTCTGAGCAAACGGTATAAGAAACAGGTCAACAATTTTATTTTTATTTTTGATATCTTGATCAAATAATGTAGCCGTTACGGAGTTTTCGGACGATCAAATTTAAAAAGAAAATTTAGTATGCACCTTTATCCCAACGAATGCTGTGAAAATTCAGCTAGATAGAAAGAACTCAAGAAAGTCTCTGTTCTGAAAAGCGTATCGGTTTATTTTGTATTTAATTCTGATGTAAATGTAATGGACAATATAAGCATATTTTATTGAAATTAAACTATTTTCTTACAAAAAATTAAACCGACTTCAAAACCACAAATAGGCACTCAAAAGCGAAAAAAAAAACTAAAATCATTAGTATAAACGCTACTCACTCATCTATTTGAAGTAGTTTAGGAGTCCATCGCGGACAAACATCGTGACAGGAGATTTAAAAATAAAGTGACGGCCAAAACAATTAAATACATCATATTAAAAATTTATCGCCGTTTTTCAACCATTTCTCAAAAGCTACTAGAACCATTTACCTGACAAATTTTTGAGTGACATCCATTTAGCTATTTTTATCATTGGCGACATCAAACGCTCTTAAAGACAGGGGAAAGAAAGGCTTCATAAAAACGCCTACATGTTTTGCTTAGCAAATATAATTGAATATATTGCGGACATCCTATAAAATTATTTGTGTTGAATGTATTTGTATATTGATGTAGTGCTACTCAATTAATAAAATATTATAAACACTACTATAAAAACAAGTTTTAAAGCATAGCATACCGTTACTCGCTGATTTTGGGTCATTAATGAGCAAAATACAAACTGCATTTACAATTTTATCAGGTTTTCTACTACACATGAGCAATTTAATTTTCCTGCAGATAATCTTTAATTCTGTAATACACGGTAAGCACGTACAAATATACTTCTACTAAAGGCGCTCATCGCTTTCACCCGCGTAGTTCTCAATCCCGTTAATTTCTCAGAATAAAAAATAGTCTGTGTTATTCCAGACCAAACAGATTACATAGTTATACTACGTTTAGAGTTAGATTTTCCGTGCGGTTCCTTTGTGTCAATCGTAAGCAGATGACATGCATACTTTGTATGGTACCAGAGTGATGTGCTGCGACAAAAGTATGACACTTCCACAAGAACGACAAAGCAAGAAAGATGCTACCCGTGCTTTCGGTGTAAAGTGTTTGTGCCTACTATATACGTAGCATATGTAAACTCTTTGTTCTAGACCACTATTTATCTATGTACAAAATTTCATCCAAATCCTTCTGTAGTTTTTGCATGAAAGAGTATCATAATATAGTAATAGAGTTGTTAACCACACATCCATAGTCTCTTATAAACTTTCGCGTTTATAATATTAGTAGTATACTTTTAGGATACATTTCATGTCTAAAAAATGAGTGCAGAAAAGTAACAGACACATATGAGTATGTGTTTGTAACTTTTGACGTTTCAGACGTAACGTAAAGTGATGTAATTTGAGTTGACGAATGTTCAACTGAAAATAAAAACGTTTCTCGAACTTTAACCCCACTTTGCCCCAAAAACATAAATAATCTGTATCTAACTCTCGTCAAGTACACTTCTTGTAGAATTATATTCCTAATAAAAACATGAGCGACAGTAAAACTTTGTACAATGCAAATTTCGGGATAACAACAGGATAAGCAGTCCTGTTTACAGCTCTCTACAAAATGAAACTCGCTATGCTTGCCTAATTTCACAGTCGAGATCTTTTAGCTGACATCAAAATGAGCTTAACTTTTAAGAGGCAATCCATTGGCTAAGTTTGCATTTTGGTGTCTGCTATTAACGTTTTATTATCTCTTACATAGTTTGAAAATTGTGTAAAATTTGCTGTGGAAAATAAATTAGCTTAGTAAAAAAATTAAGGTTCTATGGCCTCACATATTCTCTACTGCATTTTAATCTTGGATTAACACAAAATATTAATTTCGATAACAAAGTCTGGAAGAACACATAGCCTAATTTTTCACTTGATGGCTCGCATAAACTTAAACTACGCAAAAACTTAAGTTAATGTTCGGGAGTTAGTGTGAAAAACTTGATAATTTATATCAATGTAACTAGCATAATTTATTAAATTAACGATTTAAAAATGTCTAGAGTTAACATACAGTTCTACTGGTTTCCGACTAAGACTAAACAAACAAAAAAAAAACTGATCATCCGTTCAAGTGCTACGACGCTACAGACAAACACACAGACATACACGTTACACTTATAACATACGTCATTTTTGGACCGAAGTAAAAAAACATCTCAAAACTTTGAATTACTAATCCCGAATATTGTCCCTCGATATCAGATAGATACAAGTTGGCTGCATGAATTAACATCAGAGTTGACAACGCGCTACTATATTTGTCTTCCTAATAATTACCATTGAGAGTATTAATTGTGTTAATAGATAAAGTCTCCGTGAAATGTACCAATTATTACGATAGAGCCTCATTATCAAGTCATTATAACTTATGCATTGTATAATATCTATAATACTATTTGAGACCTATTGTGCAGGTACGATGTAGAGATCTAGTTAAAGCAGCAAACAAAATATGGATAAAACGACCCAACGTTTTTTTAAATTAATTTAGCCACTCAACAGACTCATCTTCTAGGCACTAGATCACCATCGTATCGCCACCACGCACCCGTACCTACATAAAAACGTAATTCATTAATCACTAAATTTTGGAGTCTGATAAGAATTTACAAAGCTTATTTGCATATCCAGTAGTCACTCGGGTATTTGGATAAAATGTGTGTCATCAAATCATCAAAAAATCAAAAAAGTAATTTTTTCTACCTCTGTGTGCTTCATTTTAGACCACAACTTCACAGCAATCAGGCAAGATGTCAATTTAAAAATATGTGTGTGCCAGACCTCATGGCATACCTAAGTGACAACTAAAATAACAAATAACTATTAAAAACTAGTGAACAATTTTCATGATTAAAAATAAAAAAATATAAGTACACAGCGACACGACAGTGACAGATGTGGTGGAAGGAATAATATCCGTAGCCAAGAATGATTAAAAAAAAGACAATGAAGCAAATAAAAAAGACAAGAAAACAGCAGACAGACGGTAGCATCTTTAAATTATAGAAATGGCAGCAGCTGACTATTTTACTCTTTCTGGCATACTCGGCGGTCCCGAGTTCACCCGAACATTTCATTCATTTCCGAGTGTGACGCTGAGTTTCATCCACAGTCCAAGAAAAATGTGTGTATGACGAAAGAAGTTTACACTTCAAAAAAAAATTCTAAATTCTGAAAAAAAAATCTAATACACTGAAATAGATTCTCGCGGCTATTATCCAAGTTCAATATTTGTATAGTGCAAAATATAACACTCTGATAGATTAAATAGATTAGTAAAATCCTATTTCCTAGTAAAACAATAACGGTGTATTCACACATTCCCTCGTGTTGATTTAAGGCGGAACCCTCGTTAGTCCCATGCGCCTGATTGAATTAAAACAACCCAAATCATTGAATGAAAATGTTTCCTTCGGGCTTATCAACTCGAGTTATCAGTAGGGTTGTGATTTGTTATCTACAAGTATAAAATGTGGACCAAATCAAAAAAAAAATTAATGGCAGTTATAATAAGTCTTTTAAGTGATGGATGATTTTTTTGTTTACTTTGTCCTAATCGATGTAGCATCCTATAGTATATATGTAGTGTCCTAATGTAACTTTTACATAATCGTTTTTTAGCGTAATGTGTTTTAAGCATAACCATCTATTGTACTACATTCAATTCGACTATTGATGATACGCATATTGATCTTTAGGTATTTTTATTTATTTATTGTGCTACTAAATAAAGACGTAGGTTACATGAATACAAAAATTGTTATACTGCCAAATATAGACTTTGTCGCACAATACCTCACATTTTAGCTATAGATAAATTATCTGTAAAAGGTTTATAATTGATAGCATAACAATAATAGCGATATAATATATCGCATGTCGTTAATGCGAGCTCACAAGATTTCCCCCGCCCAAAAAGCGTCTATCGTCCCGCTCTTTTACCGCCTAACTAAATCGGTTTTGGCTTTGCTATTGCCGTCTCTATTATTTCAAGCGAAAAGAAAAGAGAGCAATGTCAAAGCTATGACCATTGCAATTCATTCGCACCCTGCGCTTTGCGGTTCCGCTGCCCCCTTCGAAATTGCTTAACGCGGCTAAGGAATAGGTGCCTATGTGCAACGGTTACTTACTTTTTAGAGTTCTGGACCTAAAGGGTGAAAATGGGACCCTATTACTGTGACTTTGCTGTCCGTCCGTCCATCCGTCTGTCACCAGGCTGTCTCAGAACGGTGATAGCTTGACAGTTAAAATTTTCACAGATTTCTATTTGTATTGCCGCTATAACAACCAATCCTAAAAATAAAGTAAAATAAGTATATACAGACCCGACTTATAGACTACAGGCCACTTATGGGTTATAAGAAACACCAGAAGACCTATGTCGAATGACAGAAGGGTATGGGTCAAACACAAGGACTAATTCAGGATAAACATTGTTAAAAAAAAATGGTTTAACACTCTGATTTCTGTATTAGTATATTACTTACAATTATTGCTTTAAATACAAATACCAAATATTTAAATATTTCGGTTCAATTTTGTAAAAAAAAATGTTTTGTTCATAAATGTCCCTTTCTGTGGACTGTTCATAAACGTAGTTAGTACGTTTTGACTAATATTGCTCTTATTTGTTAGGCGGAATCTTATAACTTATGTATGTGGTCATTATTATAAATACTGAATACTAAAATATAACGTAGTAAGTTAAAATAAACCAAGCAAATTTTACACAATTTTTAATAAACAGTTGGTTACACAGAATCACGACTTTTCTGTGGACCTAAAATTCAACAGACTAAATCAATCTATCTAAAACTACCATTTCACAATTATTTTTTTACACTGGCCACACTACACGTCTGGGTTCTGCCATTTTGGATTCAGTGACTGAGCGCTCGTAGATTGTTTACAACAGTTTTAAATAATTTTATTGTGTTTTTGTCAAAGATCAGTGGTTCTTTCCTGTTCCTGGTGTATATCTGTAAGTAACTATTGAATTTATCAATTAACATGCCGCCATAGTACCTTACAAGGAGTGGTTTTGAAATATTTCTAGCTATTTACCTAACCTCAAAACTGAACGCGCATTGCTAATTTTTTTAATGAATGTCCTTTCTGTGGACAACTTTTCTGTGGACTTAAAAGTCCACACGAAAGATGTAGTCCACAGAAAAGAGCAATATTGATTTGGCAACTAAAACAGTGTTTTGCTTGTTAGTAAAAGTGGATGTTGACTGCCGTGGGTTTCGTAGCAGTACATTTTACTTATAATGTATAATATATTTGTATGAAAAATAAGATATTGGTCTGTTTATATAATGTCCACTGAAGAGACAATGTGTCCACAGGAGACATAATTAGTAATTAAGTTAGTTAGTAAAGTGAAACCATATACTTAATTTAAACTTCTGTGGGCTACTATTATAACTTGGCAAATAAAATTATGAAAAATGAATAGCAAGTAATTAGCATTTTCCTGCGGAATTGTATCTATCGCATGGTGTGGGTTTCAGCTTAGCATGAAGTTTACTTTGTTTCAGGTACATGATGCCTCGTTTGAGTAGATCCAGGCTAAAATTGAGCGAAGAAGAAAAGAAAAAAAGACGACGAGAACAAAAAAAAATGAGTATGCGCAGAGCCAGAGCGAAGTTAGATGCTGTTGCTCTTGAAGAAAGACGCAAAAAAGACAGAGAAAGGTACCATCGTAAGAAAGAAGAAGGCTTGATAAAAACAATTAAAGACTTTAAGCCCCGAGACCAGCGGCAGATACGGAAAATATGGCGAGAAAAGGCTAAGCTCAGACGCGAGAAAGAAAAAATAAAAAAAAGGACCGAACAAATAATACAGGAAAATACACCACTTTCAAGCCCTTGCCCTTCGTCAAGTTCGTCCTATTCACGAATTGCTGCAGGAAAAGCAGTTGCTGCCCGGAATAAACGGAGAATGAAGGCCAAAAATGAATATTTGACAAATAGAGTTAATATTTTGGAACGAATGCTAGCTAAGTACAGAATGCGTGCACAGAGATTAAAAAAAAAAGAGCAGAAAGGTAATACAGCAAGTGTCAACATCAAACAAAAAATTCATGATTTTTTAGTTGACGATGAGAACAGCAGACTGACAGCTGGCAGAAAAGAGACCATAACACGGCGCAAAATAAAAATGCAAATACGTCTGTTAAATGACACACTGCTCAACTTACATAAAATATTTAACAATAAGACTGGTCTCAACATTTCTTATGAAACTTTCCGTCGCCATCGTCCTTTTTGGGTGATATTTCCTAAAGCAGCAACAAGAAACACATGTTTGTGTTCCGTACACGCCAACAATGATTTTATTGCTCGTGCTTTAAGTCAAGCTATGATAATACCCTATTCTACTGCCACTGATGTTGCCAGGGCTCTCTGCTGTAACAACACTCTCAATGTTTCTTGTCTAGAACGAACATGTCCGGAATGTTCTGAAAATAGAATAAACTTTAATGTCATCAATGGAAATGATACGATTTTTTACCAAAGATGGATTACAAAGAAAGTGGCAGAAGTCATTAAAGGCAAAGAAAAGCTATGCCAAAAAACTTTTAAAGAAACGGTCAAAACTTCCCATCAATTACTCGTTAATATGTTTAACCGCAATTTACCTATATATATGCAACATCTTGCAAACATTATAAATCAACACAGAGTTATCCGATCAATCAAACAAAATTTAACACCAACAGATGGTTTACTTCACATAGATTTTTCCGAAAATTATTGCTGCAAATACGGATCGGAAGTTCAGTCAGCCCATTTTGGTGGATCTAAAGCACAACTTTCGCTACACACATGTGTATACTACTCTTCTAATACTAAGCCACCAACAAATCTTACACAAACCACATCTCTTTGCACTGTATCCGAAAACTTAAGACACGATCCCGTGTTCATTTGTGCACATTTAAAACCTGTAATTGAAAGAATTAAGTTAATTACTCCAGATTTGAAGCAGCTGCATATACTAAGTGATGGACCTACTACACAATATCGTAATAAAACTATGTTTCATATGATAGCAAATTATGTGAGCAAGATTTCAGAAGTAGAAAGTGTTATCTGGCATTTCAGTGAGGCAGGCCACGGCAAAGGTGCTCCTGATGGTGTAGGTGGCTGTGTTAAACGTACATGTGATAATGCTGTTGCAAATGGGCAAGACATATCAGGAATTGACAGTTTTATTGCATGTGTAAAAAAAACATGTAAAGGCATTGAAATTATTCATATTAATAACGATGTATCTTATATACAAGAAATCGCCAACGCCAAAGTTCGCCCTTTTAAAGGGACCTTCAAAATTCATCAGGTTACATGGAGCGCAAAAGCACCTAACATAATACACTGTAGACGACTGAGCTGTTTATTATGTGCAGCCCATACTAAGTGTACACATTTTGAAATTGGACAAATTGAGGTGGAATGCGTTTCATGCGATTCTATAGAAACACAACCTATACCTGCAACTCCACCTTCTTCATCACGAGTTACTACGCCCAGTCCAGCATCCACTAATAGTACTGCATCAGCTTCTACCGTCACTGGACCGAGAACACCAACACCGCTTGAACAATTATTATATACTCCGTCTTTGGAATCTTCACCAAGCACAACCCCGTCAACCATTATCTCCAAAAAAGCAAAATTTTTTTAATACTGACTCTGAGAACTCATCAACACCTAAAAAATCCAGAGTCCGCCCATTACCTGAATTCAATGACTCTGATGACTCAATTGCAGCAGAAAAGAAACGTAGAGTCCGTTCATTTTTTGATTTGAGTGATGATGATATCTTTTAACATCCTTTACCTTGAATTAACGTTAACTTAGTTTAAATTAATAACTTTTCTAAGAGTCATGTTTGTTTATGTTTTCTTTTTGTTCTATTCTGTGGAAACATGTCCCTTCTGTGGCAAAAAAAAAACTGAAAAGTTTAATATTTCAGCTGAATCTGAAAAACGATCTGGTTTTTTATTGTGATTTTAATGCTATGATTATAAAGTAATAAATGAGACTGATTTTGTAAAAATACCAACTATGTTTTTTTCCCCCACAAATTTTTACCTCGTTTTGTGTATGACCCGTATAAAATAATAAGATTCAGCACAATGCCGTCACTTGAAAGCAATTTTACTCGCAAATTAGAACAATAAGAAAGTAACATTAAATTATAAACATTGGATTTTCGATATTCTATTAATACAAACTATCATAAAATTAACACTAAACATTATTTTGTGTTCAGTGTTAACATCCCCGTTGAATTAGGTAAATGGGCAACTCAAGTGTGATGTGATCGTTTAATCCGACTCGAGTTTCGCCCGCGTCGAGTTTCGAAAAAAACCACCGGACGCGGGTGAAACTCGAGTCAGATTAACCGACCATATCACAAGTGAGTTACCCGTTTACCTATTAAAATGTATAACAACTATGTCAATTTTAATACTAAAATGTATTCATCAATTATTTATGGCGGTGACTCCTACTCCCGCTTGTACTTGGCACAAAGATTGTCCAGCGCTATTCAGTGGGGTAATGCTGCGAGTGTAATAGGCACCTCTGTGCCGGGTACTGTTAGGCGTAGGGTCATGTGATTGATTGATTTATTGTTGATGTTATTTTTTTTAAGCAAATTGTTGTGGGAGCCAGATACTTTTATAGTATTTTGGTATGCCTTCAACGGCGGACGGCGCGGCGTCTAAATGTATGCTGTTTATCACTCATGATACCACGTGTGCCCACGGGGCTGTGTAGCGAGCCCCGGAAATTACTTCAAGATGTAGGTCGCCGTCTTAAGGAAAAAACGAGAGTACAATCAGTCGAGTAGATTGCACGTCCAGAGATAAAGTTATAACAGAAAGATGTTAGAAAATTTCTGTTGAACAAAAGTTGTGGAAAGAATAAAGGAATTAAAATCTGTCCGTTCTTTTTTTTCAGGTCCTGTAGAAGCCACACTAATAACATGTAGGCAACTTTATTTCTTGTATTAATGAATGAATGTTTTAAAAACAAAGTCAAAGTTAAATTACTTTTATTAAAACGTAGAACTTACGCGCCAATTATATATAAAAACAAAATAAGAATAACACAAGTAATATACATTTTCGAAGTTTATAAAATAAAATTTAACATTACCATACAGATATATGATAGTATTCTATCATACAGATGTATGATAGTATTTTATCATACAGATGTATGATAGTATTCTATCATACAGATGTATGATAGTATTCTATCATACATCTGTTTTAGGTTTGCACTACCACCACCTCCCTTTACGATCGAGCGCGTCCGCCTAGAAGAAATCAATGCACTCGCCTAGAAGAAATCAAAGCACTCTAACAACCCATTCCATACTTTAGATGTTCTTTATACGCTTGTTGTCAATCACGGAATATTTACCGTGGTTAAATGGAGGAGCGAGCTGCCTATATTTCGATGCAGTTGCATCATGAGATGATATGATCATGTATAGGTACTGATGCGTAGCGAGAGTTAATACAAACATCTCTTATCACGGGCAGACATATAGAACTAAGTGACTTCGTTCTCAGTTTTTCGCAGTTAGCACATTCTGTAATATTTTTATATTCTAGAATATGCTAACGTGATAAAGTATGCACGTTATCTGCTTACGATTGACACAAAGAAACCGTGGGGAAAATCTAACTCTATACGTATACGTATATGTAAACTCTTTATGCGTAACAAACACAACAGACATTTTAATTTTAGGATTAGGATTATTATTTATTTTGACCAGTAGTCGAGTACTGTAAGTGTACATATGTATATATATCTTCAATTTTGTTTGTTATGCCATTCTTTAATGCATAAAAAGCAAGTAATTAATTTTATTTCATGACTCATAATTTCAGCTTTAATGCTCAGTAGTTTTTTATTTAATATGCAACAAATTTAACTTTGGATGTTTGTCTCATTGTCTCATTAAGTAAACTGACGTTGATTACATCAAAGTTGATTGTTATGGTAGTATTTTGGAAAATATTGGTTTTATTGTGTTTTATAAGTTCACTAAAATTATAAGGTAAGTTGAGTGTTAATTGCCCTTGTCTAATACTTATAGTATATTGTCGAGTTTGCCTGTAGAAATAGAACATCTTTGTCACTTATTTTACCGCTCGAGTTAGAAAAGCAATGTTTTTTTATATGTGAGTGATGAGCGCAGAGTGGTGCTCAGTAGTGGTTTGGCCTCTTTGTGTTCAAAAATCTGCATGTACTGAGCTGTTTTATACCATAAGGTGTAACTCTGGCTCGTCTTGTCTCTCTTTATTTAAAAAAAATACAAAAACTGCAAAACACAATTTAACACAGGACACATTAATTACTTCGGCTACAAAGAAAAAAATAGGTACACCAAAACATTTTAAAACACGTATTCAAACTTTTCTAAATTAGTATACCATAATTATTTGAATTTCGAAGGTTGATTCACACATATCAGTGAAGTCACAGTTCCGTCAACGTGTTTGCTCAGTTCGGCATCAGTGCTACAGTGTTGCGTCGGTGATTCAATTCACACATATCAGTGCTCAGTTCATGGTGCTTCAGTGAAAACGTGTCCGTCGTCAAGTATCGTGATTGTTGCTATGGCTCTCTTCAATACGCGGAGCTAGCTCCAATGATAGCCATTGTTTTGAAGAAGCAGCATCAAGAAACTGTAAACAGAAAATGGGTGCATGAAGTAAGGCAATGAAGAGAGACAGAAGGAGACAAAAAACGTCGAATGTAAGCAAAAACAATTCGAAATCTATGGAAGGAGAATTAATGACATTATACAAAGAATTAGTAAAATACATTGAAATCTTAAAAACGGAAAAAGCGGCACACGCTCCTCAACGATGGCGATGTAAAATCAGGTGACGTCTCCTGATTGAGATCAGTCGCAACGTGAGCGACAAATGGAGCGCATGTGTACTAATAATTCCACGAAAATCGATTTGAGCTGTTACAATACCATTTTGTGTGTGTACAAGGTGCACAAATAGTACCAAGACCAAGAAAAAGTTTCGTGGCATCACTTTTCATACGCAATTACACAAAATCTTTAATTATTTCATTTAAAATAATATTTTCTGTTGTAAGCAATTCGGAATTTGTAAAAAGGGACAGATACATGACGTGAAAGAGTGGGACACGACCAGCGATATGTTGACTGCAGTGATAACGGCCAATGTTTACGTCACGGGCAACGGCAACGGCCTTCTCTTTCACGCCAGTGTCTTTGTATGTCTTTCCATTCTTCTCGAAAAAAATATTTAAACAAACGTGTAACTGTGGTATGTATAGCTATCTCATTTCCATCTACTGCCAATTTGCTATGATGTCTTTGTCATTCATTACAACGTATCTCACGATGGAAGTGTAGTTGTGTGCACGTTGTGTAATTGTGTGAAATTTTCGCTACATTATGTTGATTTCATATTAGAACGTACCTCAACTTCCTTTCCTTAATTATATCGATAGTTAAAGATGACAATAATTTATTGTGTTGTTGAACCAACTTTGTTCCACAAATTGGTTTTGTATTTCGAATCCATGTTTTCAAATCCACTTTGCATGAGACAAATCATACAAAACCTTATTATCACGTACCAATTTTATCTATCGTTCGTCCTCTATTTTTGTTTTTGATGCCACGGCGTCCGTGATCCGACAAAAAATATAGTCGCCAACGAATACGTCCGTGATTGCCAGTGTCGGCACTGACACTGAGAGCACCGTGCCGTCACTGACACTGAAAAGTGGGGATGCGTTCATAGAGAATGTATGAAAGAATATTTCGCACTGTGCCAGTACTGTTTCGGTACTATGACTTCACTGATATGTGTTAATCGACCTTAAAAATATCAAAACTAAGTATAAGTCATGGAAACTTTCTCTAAAATTACTGAAAAATACGTATATGTTAGCGAATATAGACGATTTTATTTGACTGAATTTAGTTTATTATCTTTTTCAGATGTATCTGCAACGGACTACTTTGTGCATTTTAAGTATAATATTGGCTTTGATGTCACCTATCGACTGCGATAAATATAAAATAATTACATCTCTCACAAGGATATTTGAAGAAAATGCCAAAATTTTTAACGTAAATCATAGTGAGCCGGATATACTAATGGAATATGATTTCATCATTGTCGGAGCAGGAACAGCGGGGTGTGTTCTCGCAAATAGGTTATCTGAAATATCAGACTGGAAGGTTTTACTTATAGAAGCAGGTGGCGATGAAAATATTTTAATGGATGTGCCTGTTATAGCGGGTGATCTTCAGTCCACTTCAGCTGATTGGGGATACAAAACCGAACCTTCAGACAAATACTGCACAGGATATAAAAATAAGCAATGTTCGTGGCCCAGAGGCAAAGTTCTCGGAGGATCCAGCGTTATTAATTACATGATATATACAAAGGGGTCTAGAGGTGACTACGATAACTGGGAACTGATGGGAAACCATGGCTGGGGATGGCAAAATGTTCTACCGTATTTCAAAAAAATTGAGAATTTTAACATTCCATCACAATTTGATTCGAAGTATCATGGCAAACATGGATATCTTAATGTCGAATATGCACCTTTTAGAACGGAAGTGAGTGAAGCTTGGGTAAAAGCATCACAAGAATTAGGTTTCAAATACGTAGATTACAATGGTGCTGAACCATCAGGTGTTTCATTTTTGCAACTGTCGCAGAAAAATGGCACACGCCATAGTTCAAACGTGGCATATCTAAATCCTGCAAGAAAAAGACACAATCTTCACATTAAGACTAACACTTTAGTAACAAAATTAATAATAGATGACTCTAGTATAAACGCACTAGGCGTGGAAATAGAATGCAATGGTAAAAAACAAGTCGTACTGGCGGGGAAAGAAGTGATTGTTTCAGCTGGAGCAATAAACTCTCCGCAACTTCTTATGCTGTCAGGGATTGGGCCAAAAGAACATTTAAAATCACTCAATATTAAATGTATCAAAGATTTGCAAGTTGGTAGTAACTTAATGGATCATATAGCTATGGCAGGACTAAGTTTTAAGGTAAACACACCAATTTTGCCTTCGAAGAATAAATATGTTTTCATGGACTCATTGATGGATTGGTTTGAAAATCGAGAAAGCCCGTTATCAATACCTGGTGGTGTAGAAGCTTTAGTATTCATGAATGAAAAAGATAAATTTAATACCACGCTTCTTCCTGACATAGAACTGCTTTTAATTTCAGTTCATGATTTCGCTGACGGTCAACATTTATTGCAGTTTGAAGATAAAACCCTCGAAGAAATACGCGGGTCACCTATTAACACATATATGATACTGCCAATGTTGCTAAAACCAAAATCAAAAGGAAAAATTTTACTGCGAAGTGACGATCCAAAAACTCATCCTAAAATAATTCCGAACTATTTAGAACACGCTGAAGATATTTCAAAAATTATAGCGGGTATTAGAGCTGCTATTGATATAGCAAAGCAACCGGCTATGATAAAGTTAGGCGCAGAAATGCATACATTTCAATTTAAAAAATGTTTATCTGTAGGAAATTTCGGGAGTGATTCTTATTTTGCTTGTCAAGCTCGAAATCTTCCACGAACTATATTTCATCAGTCTGGGACTTGTAAAATGGGACCTGATAGCGATCAGACAGCTGTTGTAGACCCAAGACTAAAAATTCACGGCTTTCAAAACTTGAGAGTCATCGATGCAAGTATAATGCCTGAAATAGTTTCCGTGCATACTAATGCGCCCACCTACATGATAGCCGAAAAAGGAGCAGATATTATAAAACAGGATTGGGGTGTATTTGTAGACATCAATTGATTTAGAATTGTCATTAATTAATTGTAATTAAATTAAACGTGTGATTTTGGAATGTCTGTTCCTCGTAACGCATCGTGACGTTTTGGATATCTCAAACAGCCACCAATAACCGTCAGATTCCGAGCGGCTATAAGCATAACGTGTTGTAACGTATGGCCGAGCCGTGGTCACGTCTAGCCCCATAGACGACAACACACTTCAATGTACCAACACGCGCCATATCTACATCGTCACAATATTCTTCTAAACAGTGGAGAAGCTTTTAATAACTAGAGATAACTTATCGTTTTGTTTACCAAAATCACTTGACCTCTATCCCGCCTAACACTTCTAAACTATATTATACCAATCAAAAAATACCCTCTAAAACGGATTCACAATTAATTGGTAGAGTTATTGCGTAACACACAAAAAACATAACTGAATGTTGGACCTCCTCCTTTTTTGAAACCGGCTTAAAAATATTTTCATGCAAAATTGTTTAATCAGATTATGTTTCATACATTATTTATTCAAAAATATAAAAGATGTTGTTAAAAGTACGTGACTAGGTACCTACTTTTATTTATCACTGTTTTATTTTAAAATTAGTTAAATCATTTGTTGGTTGCAAGGTTACTTTTTGTTGTAATTCTCACAATTGTATTACATTTTAAATATAGTTAAGATTTTACGTTTAACGTCATAACTAAGAGTTGTTCTTAGGATATGCTCCTACATTTTTTATTATTGGACAGTGATGAGAGAAATAAGCAATTTAAAAATCAACATAATTTTATAAATTTATACAATAAATGTGAAAAAATCATTTTCATTTTTGTTTTGGTGTACATTTTTGTAGCACACCGCTGATCTTATTTCGAAATAAAGTTTGACCAATTTTATGAAATAGCAGACGAGACGGGACTTATTTTTAAACTATTAATGTTTGGATGCTAAGAATGTTTATATATGTGTTTGTTGTTCGATTGCGTAATGAGAACTAAACGGCTATGGGTGACGTTTGGTGAGTATTTACATTATAGTCCAGAAACATAAACCATTATACACCCACACACATTAAAAACACATTGTTACTCGTACTGGACAATGTAATCCTTCATTGGGTTAGCGGGAAACTCATGTGTAATATCGTCTATCAATCCGGCTCGAGTTTCGTTAGTCAAAACTAAGGCAAACATGAAGCTACACGAGAGCGTGCCCCATGCGGTCGTCGCAAGCTCACGGCACACAAGGGACTTCACGTACTACGCTGACGACACCGACGACGCCATCGGTCGGTCGTACGGCGAGCGTTGGCTGCAACACCGAAGACCATCTGAGAGTTCAATTTGCAGATGGCCATCAAAGACAGAAATGCAGTCGTGGTGGAGGCGCTGAGCCGGGAGGAGGCGGTTTAGAAAATAAAATAGGCCTAGAATTAGAATGAAAATGTTCCCTACTCCCCCCTATTTCCTTTTCTTCTCCTAATCCAAGATTCATGTAAAAAAAAAAACAAATTACAAAGGTCAAAGGTCAGACCACGGTCTGTGAAGTTGGTAAATTTCAAAAAAAAAAATTACCGACCATATATATTACACATGAGTTTCCGTAATAACAACGTTAATTTTAATATTAATATAATGCATAACAAAACTAACAAAGCAAGCTAAGTTGCGTAACTAATATTACCTAGTTTTACTATATTTTTTCCTTACCTTCCACTGAACACGGATCTTTCTCATGGCTATTTATCTACAGAGGTAATACCAAAAGCGAATACTTTCATTAGCCCACTAAGCAGTGACTTACTTCTCTCAATCACATAAGTCGGTAATGTGAATAGTTTTATCACTGTTCTCACATCAAGAATCGGGGGGTTGACCGATATATTGCACCGGAATTATTCAGGATATTCGTGGAACTTGTCCGGAACATATTGCCCGGATATTTTCTCACCTACGCGGCACGCGTGACGGATGTATCAGTTTCCCGGGATATAGGTAGGTAGCGCTTGATTGGCGTTTTACAGCTTATCTATACTAATATTATAAAGCTGAAGAGTTTGTTTGTTTGTTTGTTTGCTTGCTTGCTTGAACGCTAGGATCTCGGGAAGTACTGGTCCGAATTGAAAGATTATTTTTCTATTGGATAGTCCATTTATCGAGGAAGGCTTTAGGCTATAGAAAATAACTCTACTATTAATTGAAGCGGAGCATGAAACAACAATGTAACAAAATCGGGGAAAAAAATTCCCCTTTTGAGAGTTTTCGTACGTTTCGTGCTTTGACATATGACAGCATGTGTCAAAGATTGCGTCATTGAATTTCAGTAATCTGTGCCTTGAATATAAACCTTTGCTAATTTTTTTTTCTAAATCTGAGTTGGTACGACCAATTTCCGACAGGTGACGTAGCAGGTTGCTGAAGAGGGTTTTTGTTTGAAATCGATATTCTCAGGAATGAGTGAACCGATTTCAGTCATTCTTTCACCGTTGGATATGTACGGGATCCCGATGAGTGCTATATAATATACCACGGGCGAAGCCGGGGCACTAGATGCCCATCTAGTGCCATATAAAATTTAAATTACTTTCTTTGAACAAGTGTTTTTACAGACGCTAATTTTATGTTTTTTTTTTACTTTGTCTTGTATGAGGTAAGCTTTGCGCTTATTTCTAAGTTATAATTAAATTAAAGCTATTAGGTCATGTGTTTTTTATTTAACTGTTACAACAGTGAATCTTTCGATTCACCAACCTTTGAATATTATTCGTGGAATCGACAACGATTTTTGAACCTGTTGCGAAAAATTTTCTAATTAAATTTTAAACTAGATAGTCATACTACGAATCGTTGGACACAAATAAATAGCGTAGTATCTGTCGTTTCTCGGTCATTTAATTTTTTGTCGAGCCATGGGCAGTGACAGTCTTACGCTAAGATTTTTATCTTAGTAATGAATTCTGTTACGAATAGCATATACACGTATTTTTAAGCGAGGTTGTAACAAAAGGAAAAGTTAGAATATCTTATTCCAAACTACATGCCTTGTAGCTGAGAAGCGAACTACAAATTCGTACGAATATGAGCTCTTTTTGACAAGAAATCCCCTCCACAATATAAACACTTCTGATCTAGGCTACTGTGTAGCAATTTACACCCATAGTATTCACAAATTTCATAAAGTTTTTAGGCAAATACTAAAGCATTTGTTTTGCTTCTCATTCACAAATCTTAGTGTGTACCCGAAGTAAGCAAGAGCTTTAAGGGCAGGGTTGTATATATTCAGCTCATTGGACAACATGTAACAAACGTTTTTTCTCGAGCTTAATGTTAAACCTACAGTACACGCGGTAAAATCTAGTACAAATACATTACCCATACATTTCGACTAAGGTATTTTTTTTTTAAAAATAAGAAGTAACGAGACGAGCGGGATATGTACCTGATGGTAAGCAACATGCCTGCCACATAACAGCACAGTGACACGCAGCTATTGGAACATGAAGAGTCCAAATCATTACCTACCTAGCACTGCACCGCGCTCATCACCCAGAGATCTAAGATGTTATATCTCTAAGCCCTGTAATTTCTCTGGAGACATTGCCCTTCAAACCGGAACACAGAAATGTTTTCACATTACTGTTTGGCGGTAGAATAACTGGCAAATGTGTGGTACTTCCCCAGGCGGTCTCTGCTAGGGAGTCCTACCACTACAACAACTTATACTATATTTATACTTAATTATATTCATTCATACAGCTGTAGGTATATATATACAAAAGTAGTAGGATATACCGTACTTTTAAATAACTAATTGTGTCGGACGCCAATTAATGTGCTAAGTTTAGCATCAATAAAAACTCCACCAATATCGGGAGGCGTAAAACAAACGGAGTTGATAATACCTGACTAAGTACCTGAGTTTGAATTGTCGTAGACAAAAGTAAATTTAATACCAGCCCAACTCGTTCAACCAAATAACAAAATAAACCTTTCCTCCTCGGATTACGTTTTGCTTCCATGAAGCGAAAAAATTTGAATTATTATCACGGTCTATTCCCAGCGCTAAATTGTAATTAAAATGCTTTGCATGAACACACACCGCTTTACAAAAGAACAAAAGAGCTTACATTGCTTTCAAATGAAGAGAAACGACTGTTTAATTTATTAACAGTGAATTATAAAATATTATAAGGTTTAAATGATAACTATAAAGTACCTGGGTTACTTAAATACATAATGATTTTCTCAAAAAAAAAAAAACTTGAAAAAAGAAAGGCGGCCGGCTGGATTCGAACCCGGACCTACCATATGACCGCCCATCTTCCCGACTGAGCTAATATACTGTCGCGCGCCGTCACGAAATTTACCGTCTCATTCTAATCTTTATGTAACAGTTTTTCATTGTCTAAAAATGCGCATAAAACGGCGTTTTTTTTTTAAATAAAACCTGGCTAGATCGATTTATCGTCCCCAAAACCGCCTGTATACATAATTTCATGAAAATCGTTCGAGCCGTTTCCGAGATTCAGACTCTATATACCTACTCGTATATACCTACAAGAATTGGTCGTTTAAAGGTATAAATAAATAATAAGATACCTATTTTTACCGATCACACGTGTAGAGGAAATCGGCAAGAAACAAACGCGGATCAATTTTTGTTTGGGAATGTAGGGTTCGCAAAAGATTGGAGCATTCAACCTTAGGGCTGGACAAACTGAATATGATTGAGGAAGATGTTTGTTCAGCTGAGGGATGGAGAAGTAAGTAGAAAAAGTACACTAACTAATCACCATGGGTGGCTTTATAGGTATTCTTAGTTTATTTTATTAGCGACATACAGTCATACACACATGGCTTGCTAGTATGATTACAAGAGTCATGAAAAATATGGATCTGAAACACTACCACAGCATTTATATGTTCATAACATAGATCATATGGGGTTAATAGTCTTTGGTTCATAATGTTATATTACCATAAATTATTTATTACTAGCAGTGCCCCGTGGCTTTACCCGCGTAATTCCCGTTCCCGTTATTTTCCCGCCTTTTTCATTTTTATAGGTTTACACTTGACTGTTGTCAACGCATGATGTTAAGCGACGATGCTGTCTACGATGGAGCGTATTTACTTAGAATAAACCGACTCACTCTCGATTTAAAGATACAACGATTGTAACTGACATTGAAACCCCACTCAGGCCACGTATTCCACAGTTATTATCACAAAAGTAGAGTCATATATCCTCGTTCGTGTCTTTGGAAGATCAACCATGAAACGATGTCGCTGAGCTTGCTACGAACATTCCGATAGAAAAAAGAGCAAGGCGGTATTAGATCACGTAAATCAGTTGCATATTCTCCGAAGTGAATCTGATAAAAAACCGATGGGCTAGAAATTTACGGCGATGTTGAAGACTTTGAAATTTTTTTTGCACAAAAGTGTCGTTGCCTATGATTCTTTTGGCACGTCTCTCGATCGATTCCAAAGCCTCCAGTTGATGGTCAGGTTGAAGTTGAATATGAGCTGAACCATCCCAAAGATGCGAACAGTAGGTACTCCATACAAGAGCAAATTTGTGCTTGATATAACGTGAGAAACTGTTCAGACTTAACGTACCTTCGCACCTTTGAAGGGACATCTAGTTTTTTGGCAGCTAATTTAGCCTTGGACTCGATATACGAATTGAAGTTAAAAAGTACTATGTGTTTTTTCCAGACTATAATCTAACTGTATTTCAAACTTCAGCCCGATCCATTCATACGTTACGACGTGATTGACCAACAAATATCCAAATATCCAAACATCTATACACTGACATTTATAATAATACTAGCGGCCCGCCCCGGCTTCGCCCGTGGTACATATATATAACCTACATCATTCAAGGATTACGTACATATGAAAGAACGGTGAATGATTTTTTTAAATCGGTCCGATAGTTCCCGAGATTACCGTGTACTAACTATATATATGCTATAGACTACTTTTGATCCCCAAATTATCGTGCTGTTTACTGGGTCAGAAGTGACACCTGTAGACAACTGGCGGGGATGACTAATTAAATGACGATTGATCAGTTTTCGACCGGAGAGGAAAAATGATTAAATTACTAAAATGGCTATTAAAAAATAAGGGTTGATCGTAGAATGGTAAAAATTGAGCATTGTATGTATTTTTGTATGTTGTATCATAAAATAATAGAAATTAAAAATTTTGTCTAAAAAATAAAATAAAAAATTTAGGGGTGGACTACCCCTAACATTTAGGGGGATGAAAAATAGATGTTGGCCGATTCTCATAGATACCTGATAAGTACAAAAAAATTCATCAAAATCGGTCAAGCCGTTTCGGAGGAGTATGGCAACAAAAACTGTGACACGAGAATTTTATATATTAGATATTAGCAGGAAGTAGGATTACTTATTATTTATTAGTGCCGTAAAACCCATGGTCGCCTAGTAAGTAGCTAGAACGTGCTATTCGCAATCGTAACCAACGACCATTGGATCAAATCCCGCCTCCCCCCCTCTCAGTGTTTTTCCAAGTGCAGAGACGTACAGGTTTAGTTATCAACACTAACTTTAATGGTGAAAACGATATCGTGTGGTAACCGGAATGTTCCAGAAACTTCCGGAGTAACGCGTCAGGTAGGTCCGTTAACCCACACGGCGCGTCGTGGTGGATCGTTTCCTTTGATTCTCTCCTTACGAAAGAAGGGCCCGAAGTCCCATTAGTGGGAAATAGTGTATGATTATGCTTAAACAATAAATAACCAATAATGAACATCGTTTCTTGAAGTTCCCTTATTATTGTTAAGATATACACGAAACAAGTTTATTCTGAATTACAAGAAAAGGGACAAAATATTTTTATTACACCAAACGTTTTAACAAATATTTTTTCAAGCTTAAACTATACGTATCAAAATGAGAGGAAGTGATTAAGGAATACTTTTAGATAGATAGATAGATACTCTTTATTGTACACAACAAAAACAAAACAATACAGTAAAAGAAAAAGAAATACATTAAAACTAGTGTTACAATCGGCGGCCTTATCGCTAAAAGCGATCTGTTCCAGGCAACCTTGGGATGGAAATGTTTTTAGAAGTAATAAAAAGCGGGGTGTGCTAAAAAAAATAATAAGACGATCAAATGTGTTTACATACTGTAAAACGTAAATAAATAAATAAACATACATACTAATAGAGTTTACATACTATTACATGCAATATTTGTAAAATATACTAATAAATATATAATAAATAACTGTAGGTATATAAATATCCAGAAAATAAATCGAACCATTATTATCAGAAGAAAAATTAACGAGTTGAAAAAAGATAAATGAATTAAATGCATATAAAACCATAATAGATATATAGGCATATCTAATAGTAAAGAAAATAAGATATGAGATTGTGACTACAGCTTAGACAAATAATAATTTTTAACATGAGCTTTAAAAGAATTGAGCGATGGCGATTTTCTAATAGCAACAGGCAATTCGTTCCACAATTTACCTGCCTGGAAGGCAAAAGATTTGCCATAATAAGTTTCGGAACGTGCTAAAGGTGGCTTCAGGGTTAAGTTAGATCTTGACCTTAGCGGCCGAGCGTTACTTTTGCCTTTTAAAACTAAGCTAAGCAAAAAAATGGCTGTCATAGGAAGTGCCGATACGAGTAGAAGTGAAGACTTATAGCTCAGAATTTGATACCGCACTTTGGAAATTAAGCGGGTGAAACCGGAGAACGCTGCTAGTCTGGTATAAATCTTCAAAGCATCATCGTGTACATATATAAAACCTTCTAAGCATGGCCATCTAGACTAGATAGCCATGCTTAGATGTGTAATGGTAACCATGGTAACACGCCATGGCCATCTAGAAACGCATTTCTAGATTGACGTGACGCTTGAGGTCAATTCACAGCCCACATTCTGTGTGTGGTGCGCGAAAAGAAGTTTTCACTTCAAAAACATGCAGTAAATGCAGAGATCTTAGAGAATCTTATAGAATTGGCTCTTATTGAATAGGCATTTTACAAATACTCTGATCCGAAATAAAATTTTCATAATGTGTTGTTTCTTTGAATTATTTGAATTTTTTAACTCTTTTTTACTTATTAATTTTAATTGATATTATGATTTTTACGTATTATTTGACTTTTTTATTACATTTAAAGTTAAACAGGTTTATTTGTTTAAATTTTTATTTTTTAATTAATTTTATCATGATTTTTGTGTAAAATGTAAAAATGTACGCATGATGTATGTAAATGAATTAATTTTGTGGCATGTATTTTAGTTATAAATAAACTACTATGACTATGATCTTTCAAAACAATCAATAAAAGTTTGGACAAGTCTTTATGACCTCTACATAGGGTAGGGTATAAGACCTAACCTCTACGGTTGAACGAACATGTATGGGTTAAAGTGTAAGCCTAATGTATCAAAGTCGAGACGTTATCTCAATCTTGAAGCCATCAAACTTCATAAGTTAGGTCAGGCAAGGTTGTGCAAGATAATACATCAGGTCAACTTGTGCAATTTATACTTACTATACAGTAATGAAGGTGTTCATATTTATAATATATTAGGGATCTAAATTAAACCTACGCAATGTGGAAATATTACCGAGGTGAAGGATTTTTTCATTTGAGTACTTTTGTTTCATTGCTATTACGAATATACAATATATATACGAATTTTTCATGCTTAAATAGCTACGTGGTAATGTGCGGCAATGAGTAAGCGTGTTACTCAAAATCTTATTAAGTACGATTGGCTAAATTTAGTCGCTACTGAATTTCGCTGAATTTAGCTAGCTTACTGAATGCTACTACGCGTCACTTCAACCAATTTCAAATAGATGAGTGAGTAATAATGATTTTAATTTATTTTTCGCTTTTGAGTGCGTATTTGTGGGTTTGAAGTCGATTTTATTTTATGTACGAAAATAGTTTATTTTACTCTAACTTATTCAACGGCGAAGTCAAACTATTGGCATTAAGACATTAGTAGTGTGTGTTTCATGTCCAGCTCGTAACTCAGCCATAAAGAAAACAATAACACGGGAATGTTGAACTCAAAGAATCTCAGCATAAAATAAGCCCAAGCAATGCCGTCATTACACCTACATCATTAAAGTCACAAGTTTGAAAAAATATTCGCTATGTTTAGGTACAAACTCATACACGTATACGTATACGTGCGGTGTTTATGTTTTGGCATATGAAGTGCCGCCTTACTTTTACCCGTTTGAGCCATTTACTCTCAAGAGCGTTTCAAGACGCTTCTAGCGGTATCATTTATTTATAATTAATGTACTTAAATTGTAAACTAACATTTTTGACACTTGAGTAAAATTTTTCGCGATTTCTCAAGTAGTCTAACAACTATTACTTTAATAATTTATAAGGGAGATAGAGGGTTTTATGGGTTAAATGTATTGTATACGAAATAACAAACTCGAAACACCAAAAAAACTGTATTCGATTGCACAAATTATATTTTTTTTATTTTTTTCCATACGTCGGGACCATTTTCCCGCCAAAAATTTTGATTTTTTTTTTTAATTTTCCGATTTTTCTATGTAAATGAACTCTAATTTTAATGTGGGTTATATCAAAATAAAGACCAGCTTAAGTAGACCCCATTAAACACAAATTTATTGGTATACCTTCCCAAATAAAAACACGAAAAATTTTTTTTCCCGCCAAAACACAAAACGCAAATATAAGTTTGTCATCAACCAAGTTTTTGGGTACTATATTACACGCCGGTGTATCAAGCGGTTAGTTTCTGGCTTCTGTCCAGTTGTGCTATGTTAGTGTGAAATGTTTGGTGAGCACAATTACGCCAACGTCTTGTCAAGCACATATGAACCAGAATTCACCTTTGTAACTCCGTGATCTAAGCGACCCAGCCCTATGCTCACCTTGCAGTGCATCCGTTACACGACTGCCTTCCCACCATGGGGGAATTCAGGCTCTTATCATTATCACCCGACCCAGCACGGTCAAGCGCAGCTTATGCCAGATTAATCAGTATTATGTGCCGGACACTTCTTATTTGCCTATTTATAAATACACTAAGGTAGGTATAACTAATATATATATATATATTAAAAGGCATTTCATTTCCTTGTGGTATAATTATAATTCATAATGATTTATTAACGGGAAAATGCGGTATCGACTCTTTTCTTCCTGAAAATGGCAAGCGGATGCGCCATATGAATCAGAAGAATTTTTTCATCAGTCAACAGTTTTTTAAATATTTCTAATTTATACTTAGACTGCAATTACTTGAAAAATATTACTGATCCCAGTTAGAGTTAAAGTTAACCTGTATATAAAAAAATAACACGCCATTTTGTTTGTTAGTTTCGGAAATAAGCCCAAATAATCCAAAATTTTGTCTTTGAAGATGTACCCAAATATATTCCATATTAGCTCCAGATTGTTTTTCTGCAAAAACGAACCAAAATACTTAACATTTAATGTTATTACATAGACCCAGAGATATTCGGAGCAAGTAATTAATATTCAAAGGCGAAGGCCAACGCTCCGCCTTGGTCGTTAAACTACAGACCACTAGGATTATGCAGGTGCAACTTACCTTTATTAATAATAGAGAGCTCGTGAGGATAGGTTATTGTAATGTAAACGAGGATAAGGAACGTCGCTTACTTCCTATAAGAACCTGTGCTTTATATTGCTGAAAGTCCTCTACTTGCTCGTTGGGTTCCTTTCATAAAAGATCCACTAAGAGTATTTGAAAAAATCACGGCTGGAAAATGGGTCTAAAAACCCGTGCTGATTTTGAGATCAGAACGTCGAATTTCACGATCATGAAGTCATGAAGTGTTTTTCGAAGTGCATGTGTAGAAGTTATTACCATTGGCTTTAACGGTGAAGGTAAACATCCAGAGGAAATCGGATTAATTTTTATATTTCTAGGAATTTTTCCGAGGACCTGTTTCATTCGTCATCCCGCATTTGGCCAGTGTGGTGGATTATGGCCCTGGTTCTTGCATTGTGAGGGAGTAAAAAAAAAGTCCCAGCTGTGGCAACATAAAGTAAACTGCGAACACTCATGATCAGACGTCAATGAACGCTAATTACAGGAAATATACCTTCAAGAAAAGCTGTGTTCTAGGTAACATATTGTAGAGAAAAGGACGTTTCGACGTAACTCTTTTGAGACAACGGCTATTGAGAAAAAGATTTTCTCTAGATTCTAGACTCTAGAGCATTAGGCATTAGAATGTATTACAGATTTTATCGTGGTGCTAACCATGATATTATGCCATCCAGTTTACTATCACTATAAATTTTAAGTAGAGAGTAGAGATTTTCCTGTGTTTGTTTTTAACTATTTATCACAATTTTAAAATTATTCTAAGGTAATTTAAATTAAGTATACTTTTATTTTGTATTTTATAAAATTGACGTGTAAATTGTACATTTATCAATAAAGAACTTTGACTTTGACTTTGACTTTAATTTATTATCAAAAATTTAGTTTCAGGATTTCGTACCACAAAATTTAATGGCAAATAAATTTAAAATTATTTTATCAAGCAAACCACCAAAACCCAAGTCCAAAGCGTGTGAAACATGCTGTTGGCATCACCATGCTGAGTGGCAATGCGTAGCTGTTGAACCAAATAAACAACAATATTTTGGTCACGCGTCGCATCGACCAAACGTCCGGAAAAGTCTTTAAAAATGAAATGTGCTCCCCTTACGGACCCAATGACACAACTCCAAACGGTTCAGATATTTAAAAAAATGATTAAAATCTTGAAACGTTTCAATGCTAAGTAAAAGGTTCCCTATCCTCTTTCTACTTGTTTCTGTCCTGATCCCGTAAAACCTTGAAAATGCGAAAACTGAATGGTGACTTTTACTTTATAGGGGCTTAAAGTAGCCGAAATAAAGATTTATACATTGATCCCGCTTAACTGAAACTTAAGTCTTAGGACAGACCTTTGTTCTATAAAGTTTTATATAAATAAAACATTTTGTCTTGAGTTCTTTGTAAAGATTCACCTAATGACACCACATTTTTCTAACAAAATGTTTGACATATTTAGTTCCTTTCATTATTGTTTTAACAACATCTGTGACTTATAGGCCAGGCGCGAAATGGAGTTGAGTGTGCGTAATATGAGGACCGCATCTAGTGAACGGTTTGGAACTCGGAAAAGTTTGCAAATTATGGTTCTGGATGATGGCAGGACGTGTATTGGTCCATTTTTGTTTTACAGGGGGTGGCCCTTAACATGAAATTAATGTAATGAACACATGCTTAGGTATTATTATAATAATTGTTTTAGCCTCAACATCAAATTAATTTTATGATTAACTAGCGACCCGCCCCGGCTCCGAACGGGTGTCTTGCAGATTCCGTACTAAAATACTAATATCTATTGATGATAATCGTTATTGTGGGTTATCCCTAAGAGGCAGATGCCTAGAGGCCTTCGTGAACTTTTTTGTAGACCTTTTGAGGGCATAATACTGTAGTATACTATTTTGATCTATCTCGTAGGATTCAACCAGACTTTGTAATATGAGGGCAAAAAATGTGTAAATTGATAATATCACATTATGTAGAAACCATTAAAATCATCATTGTTTCGCTACTATTTTGTGCATGTAATATACGTATTAAACTTTCTCTTGAACTACTCTATCTATTAAAAATCGCATCAAACTCTGTTTGGTAGTTTTAAAGATCTAAGAATATTTATAGACAGACAGATAACAAGAAGTAACTTTTATCTGCAGATTTTGATGCGGTCTTTTTTAATGAATGAAATAATTCAAGAGGAAGGTTTATATGTATGTATGTCGTAATCGAATCATAATCGAGTCGCAATCGAATCTCAATAGAGTTGCAATCTAGTAGTGTCCGGGACGCTAGCGCCACCTGGTGGCGCTTGAAAGCGCGCGCGCTGTCGAATGGACTGATGGTTTGAGTCAGTTTTCTCTTGGCTTTCGACGCGTGCGGTCGGCACTAAACCACAGCAGAAGGATGCGATTAATAATGATGATGGCGACACTCTGGTCGCTGACATGTATAATATATGCATAAAACTATAGTAGCGAAACACTGATAATTTTATGTTTTTTGTTTGTTTGTCTTGCTTTGTTTGGTCTGTTTTATGTCATCAACTTACACATTTTGCGTTTACATTGCAAAGGCTGGCTGAACCCTACGAGATAGATCAAAATAATGTACTGCAATAATATATACTCTTTAACCTGTAACCCACAATGAGCATTATCATATGTAAATTTATCATTTCATTTAAAGTATCCGTGCAAAGCCGGGGCTGGTCGCAGGTAAATCATAAAAACCATTTGATATTGTGATTAAAACAATTATTATAATAATACCAAAGTGTTCACTCCATTTACTTCATGAGTAAGGACCACCCCCTGCAAAAAATAAAATAGACCAGTACACCTCCTGGCAACATCCATAATCTGCATGGTTTTCAGAGTCCAAAACCGTACACCGAGTTTGGTCCTCATATTTGTACACTCAACTCGATGTTATGATTTATTATTTGTACTTCAGTGTTTCTTGATCTTTGTAGATGTCAGCATCTCACTATTTTTTATCGATAAAAGGTTTGCACTGATGCCTGATGCTAAGCAATCATCCTTTCTACAATGGAACTTTCTTACCTATAAGAAACCAATTCACTGTCAATATGGAGACATCTAGATTAAAATCATCAGGAGATATTCATTCGGCAATGCATTTCAGAGTTTCTTATATTATTATTACGATTATGAGGATAACCTTTTTTAATTGATCGTTAACTACAAAAACCCGATCGACATTTGACTCAAAGATACCAGGATTATATCTATCACTCACTCACTCTTCAACTTATTCCATAATTTAGTCGATTTTAGTACAAAAATGTATTCGAACCGCATTGTTAGAGCCTAGAAACCTCAACCGTGAAACAATATCACTTTTACCAATTTACGAGCACTTGAAATAAGATTAAAAGCAATTTTAAAGTTTGCGTCTTTGCAGCGGCTTCTGACATTCATGTGGGCTGATACAAAAAAAATTGATACAACTTGAGATACTTAGATCTAAAGAACAACCAGATTTTCCAAGAAAGTTTTCGTAAACCTAATTTCGTTTTATCTGCACTTTCTCTCTACTGCGCTAAAACCATTTTCCTGAAAGCTATCTGCGCTTATTTACTTACTGAAGCACTATACCCCAATTATTGAATTTTTCGTCACAGGTAAATTTATCAAATACTTAGAAGTCACTATCTTTAGTCAAAAATCACATACTAGACAATAAAAAATAAATGAAAACGTTATTTTTAACATCACTTGCGTAAAAAAATGATAGAGATTAAAATTTTACGTAAAACTCGTTGATATTTTTTCGTTAAATATGTTTCGTTTGTGACACCTACGAAGAATACTTTAAGTATTGAAAGATACCTACTTGTGCTTTGAACCCTCATGGCTCATGGCTTAGTAACGAGAATTTCAGGTTTCAAAATCGTGAGTACGACCACACATATTTTTTTAAGTACAGATATACGATTTTATCCCCACTAGTTTTGGCGCAGAAAAACATCGTGAGGAAATTAGCGTCTTCCTAGAAAGATAGCTTTCAAGGAAATGTGTTATCCACCTACTCACACTTGGCCAGTGTAATGTATGGATGTGTAGCCTTGACCTATTCTTGTGAGAGAAAGTCCAGAGTCCCAGCAGTGGGGACACAAAATGGGCTACTTACACTATGCTAGGTTATCCTATAAAATAGATGTTACAAAAAATGCTTATACTTGGAATGCCCTTAAGATCTCGTTTCGTTACCATATTTTATGTGTATCTTGCAAACCCAGCCATTCAAATCCATTCAAACTAAAGCCACTTTTCTTCCAAGCGAAATCTTTTAACCCGGTTAAATATTTAAAGAATCATTTTTAAAGGAGCTTTTAGATGCAAATGCACTTAGTTCGAACCTGGACTATTGCACTCGATGCGGACCATCAACTCTGCAATGTATATAAAAGCTCTTCGTGACTCTGCTTTCTAGAAAATCTTTTTCTACAACAATATTGTTCATTTTATGCGTTGTTACGTACTTGTATTTATGGTCGCCTTCAAAAAAAGGTTTAAAATTTGTTTGTATGTTTTTTTGTGTGTAAGTTATGCTGCGCTCATTGTGAAGCGATGTTTTTTTTAGTTTGTTACATTAAAAGTTGTCCCATTTAATTTTATCGAAATCGGTCTAGCAGTTTCAAAAATATCAACAAAAAAATTAATATGCTTACCTTGACAACGTACTCGTATTCATACAGCGACGTAGTTTTATGTGTTTTCACAACAATTACGAAATTTACCCGAATGTACGTAAATAATATTTGAGATAAATGATTATAGAGTGTCCTTATTGTTCCTGCCATTCTCCTATTGACGAGCAAGGAGGTATGTAAGTACTTATACTCATTTATTTTAATGATAATCCTTTTCACATTGTGCCAAATCCGAAACACTTTGTTATTCTGCCAATTACGGCTTTCGAGCCTTTATAAAGCTTCAAACGTTACAAACCACCCAAATCCGCCGACAATGGCGTCCTCATTCTCGAGATCATTTTATTATTAAAAAACGCCATATCATCAGCGGCTGCGAGGATCTGATGAAAATGACGGGCTATTTCATCGAACTACCTACGTATTATAGGTTACAAGAGAAACCAGTGCAATAGGTTCAATTTTAAATAACTAAAGCGTAACGCGTAGCTGAGATATTCTAAATATTATCACAGTGTATGTAAGTCATTAAGCTAATAATTTTTCAATAAAATCAATTTAATTGACCTTCAACGTTTGTGTCACCAAATCCGTCGAAAGACAACATTGTGCGTAATTTGTATTTTTTCATCCAGAGGGAAGAGTAAAAAATCCTAATTTGAATTACATCGAAATGCTATCTGGTACCTACTTTGCAACTACATTTTATTATGATATTATAAATGTCAAAGTTTCGATGTTTGTCACGCCAGGGCGGTTGAATACACGGGGTTGAAATTTGGAGCATATGCAGCGCACTAAATGTTGCCACTCGGCCCCTTCCCTCGCAAGGAGAGAGTCGAGGCCACCACGCTGGCCCAGTGTGGGTTGGTGGATGACACAGGACTTCGAAAGATTCTAGGTCACGTCGGTTTCTTCACGATGTTTTCCTTCACTGTTTTACGTGTTTTACTTACGCACATGACTCCGAAAAGACAGTGGTGCGCGTTAGGTTTGAAGCCGGCGGCTCCGGATCGCCAGTCACCGTTCTGCCAATTTACCAGTTTTAGGCCGCTAGTATCCGGAGAGTCACTAGAGCTAAAGGTGGGATTACTAACAACCCCCGTGAAGCGGCCCCGCAAGGGCGGTATCGAGTGCATCAGGGTCGCTGGCGTGAGTGCGAAAAATTACCCCGCGACCTTCACCCCTGACCATGCAGGAGAAATCTGTGTGGGTTTTAGTTGGTAGGGGGACCAAGTCTGTCTGTCAATGGTGTCGAGCTCAACACACATGCCGTGTTCCTTCACGGAGGACGATGAGTAAAGGTATTTCCTCCAAATAAAGGTACCTAATCTCTGGATCAAATGGTTTCCTTGACTTAGCGGTTCCAAAAAGTTCAAGTTCAGAAATATACTGTATTCCAAGTCTACCTACCCTAATGAAGTCAGAACGGGCCGCAACTTGCTCATAAGGCAAAATCTACTCTTATTGTTTTCTCATGAGTTGTCATCCATTAACATGAAGTATTACACATTTTTATTTGTTACAAATAAGTCTCTCAGTTTATTTACGAAATATTGCTATGAAAATAAACGTAGTCGTCATATATAGTTTTAATAAGTGAACGGGTAACTGACGTGTGCTTTGGTCAATTATTATGCCCGACTTAAGTTTGAGCACACCCCGGACACTCCACTAAAACTCCATACAAGCGCCGCTGTGGAACTACCTACTCTTAACACAACTACGCAGATGTCGTTCGTACACACGCGTGAATGTGTGCGTTAGCGCTAGGGCTACTGAATTATTTTATTGAATAGTTGTGCCCCTTGAGTTCACCTGGTGACGTAAAGTAATTTATAAACTTGCTATAATGTTGAGTTACATAAATAGAATGGTGCCAAATTATCCTATAATATCTAATCTTATCTTATCCTCTAATATCTTCTAGCGTAATCGAAACGGCCTGAGGTGTTAGGAAGCTTGAAATTGGCGGGGGGTTGGGAGTGTCCGTTCTTTCTATATTATCTATTCTATGGTTTGAGTTCCATTCAAGAGTGCGCGTGCGCAATCTTGTCGAGTTTTTGGCTTAACGAACGGATCGCGCTCAATGCATCTGAAACAAACTTAGGTTTACTACTACACTGACCATTTTTTTCACAAGCTTAAATTATATCGCAACAAACATAAATGCTGTTTTGCATTACTATATCTGCCCAGTAAATAAATTACAGTCATTATAATTATATAGGAACATTTAAATGTTTGAAAAATATTAGGTCATCGACAAAACATCAGATCTTAAGTTATGAAATTTATGATGAATTGTATTGCACTATTCAGGGAGTCTAACAAAATAAAGAATGATCAAAATCTGATTAGCTGTTTTTGAGAAGTCAGGGATTATCCATAAAAATGGTTGTCAAATTGATAACCAACCTCCTCCTTATTTTTAAAGTCAGTTGACAATTAGAATCGTTCGTATAAGCGTAATTATTCATCATATCACTTCCCATTCGAACATCTGATACTGAAAATATTAAAGTGTTGCAAATGACGGTTACGTAGATATATTCCCGTCAACTCCTATCGATTAGCAGTTATGGCGTAATAACGGTGCGACAGTCATGCCGTTATGGGTTCCAGCATGATTATTGGAATTATTAGGTATCGTAAGGCGATCGACATACCAGAATAACTCGGTGTTGTCCTTTCCTACACTTTTGACGAAACACAACTAGCTAACTTGACAAATAGTTGACTTAGAAGTGTTGTGATATACTGTAATGCTATTCAGTGTCGCCATGCTAGATCTTATCCAAACAAGTGATTGCTCGAAATTGTAAAATGTTTTTTATTTTACAATATTTAGTGAGAAGGCAAGTAAAATTAATGGTAAACAAAACATAACAGAACAGTACTCATACCACGCAGCTGGTTGAACATAAAGAACCCAAATTACTGTCCATAAGTACACATTACTATCTGACATATTTATACATATTGTGTTAAATGTTTAGTTTTTTTTTTTTTTTTTTTTTTTTTATCTGGGCAGAGCCTTTATTAACAAAACTAAAATACAATGAGAACTACATACACTACACTACAAACCTAACTAACTACTTACACTAAGCACACCTGAATTATCTATAGACCGCTGTAGGTCTATAGATAATCAAGATGTTCAAGCCCACTACCAATCGGAAGCGTACCCAGCATGCTGGCGGCATTACCACGCTGAATGGCAATGCTTATGCGTTGGGCCAAATAAACGCCAGCATTTTGGTCACGCGTCGCGTCGACCAAGCGCTCGGATAGGCTTTTGAAAATGAGGTGAGCTCCCGGCCCCCACGGTCCCAATGTCTCAACCCCAAAGGGCTCAAATATGTAACCACTTCCGAGGCTTGCATATTTGCGCCGTTTGAGTCGCTCAGCTGAATTAGCCGCTGCACCGGCCCTACTATGTGTCTCTGGAAGATGTGATGGTGCCAGAGTATCGACGCAAGTTGCGTCCCATACTAAGGGCCGACCCAACTTCAAGGCACAACAGTCATGCCGTCAGGTCTTTTGCCATCGTCACGCGCAAGACCACTCGGTTCGAGTATGGCTGGGACATTGGCGGTGGAAAAAGCCCGGCGTATGATGTCGTTCAGGCAGGCGTGGCGGCCAATACGACCCGCGCTTTTCGAGCAAGAGAGACCATGGTGACCGAGTTGGTCGACGGCAGTACCACAATGACAGCGATGGGCTTCATAGCACCTGGCACCCAAGCGCAAGCTAACAGCTAGACGAAATGCAGTTGGATCTAATAGGCTACCGGTATTGAAAGATGGCAAAGCTTGTAACCAAAGGCCCGATTCCCACACAGACACAGCAAGGATACGAGCACGATCCGCGATACTAGGACACGTATCGAGAAGAGAGTTCCGTGCTAGATCGCAGATCGGTCGATCCCACTGTCTCTGAGATGACAGACATCTGGGAAATCGTTGTTTGGACAAGCCAGCCTCAAGCATTCTTAGCCTCGCACAAATTAGCTACTACTACATCCGAATGGCCTAATGAGGGTGCGAGAATTTTTCGATTAGATTTTGAGTACTATGAACTGAGGACAAGAATGCCGGTAAAGCTACACTTGAAATTTGGCGGACCCCTAGGCCTCCCAACCTTATGGGTAGTGAGGCTTGTGACCAACACCGATATTAAAGATTCCTTTACGACATTGTCTAAGCTCCAAAGGAGCTCACCATGTTTCCACAGTGGACTACATCGTAAAGCGTACATAAATTTCGGAACAAAGAGACAATGCCGAATTATTGTAAACGCCATATGGGCGTTTACTTTGAGTAGCCTATCGGAGGCTCTCGTAAAATTTTGAATTTTTTCCTCGACAAAAGGTGTAAACGACTCATCTAATATCGGTGAACCCAGGAGGCGCAAGGAATGTTTGTCAACTGATTTGATGTTGGGGGCCAGATCATTAAATTTCTGTATTATCGAATCTTTATCTGGACATGTGTCGCAAACGAAAAGTTCGCATTTTGAGAAATTTAGTTCCAAACCAATGAGACGAAAACCGTCTATAAGTTTTTGTAAAACAGTTAAAACAGTATTCACATCGCCCCATAGTTATAATAATTAATTCTCGGATATACCGAGATATTTTTCATATACCTACTGTACCTATTTTAAGCTTGACATGTAACATAAATGGTTATGAATACATACATACATACATAAGATGATTTTCCTCTTTGCCATGTAATTCCTTCCGACAGATTTATTTTTAAACCGATACATTGTAATGTTTTAGTTACACTGCAGCTTTGAAGGTATGTACCTAATACAATGGTTAATTTTACGAAAACATGCTTTATTAACTACATTGTAGTTGTCAGAAAATGTACATTATTATGTATAAAATGTACAGTATGCATTTTTGGCGATTTAAATAACATAACAGAATATGTATAGAAATGTTAACAGAAATTGCTACTAATGATATATTTTTGATTGTACATCGGTAATACATATTTTATAGCAAGTTGTTCAGGTAAGAAAGACTCTTTGTAGAGTCCGTCTGAGGAAGTTGTACTTTTGGCAGTTATTCTACCGCCAAGCAATAACGGTTTGAAAGGCAATGTTTCCAGTGAAATTACAGAGCATAGAGATAAATTCTTTGGGTAACGAGCGCCATGCAGTGCTAGATAATGATTTGGAGTCTTCATCTTCCAATAGCTGCGTATAACTGTTCTGTTATGGGCAGCGATGTTGCTTAACATCAGGCACATGTCGTTTCATCACTCTTTACCATAAAAAAGTGTGCATGTACGTTTTTGTGTAAAAGAGGGTGTCTGTGTGCGATAAATACTCTGAATTTACTTTGATTTTACTTTTTACTTTACATATCTTTGGACCGTTGCACATTAATTTTAAACATTGCGCAATCTGATTATAAAACTTAAATTAATTAACTGGTCTAGCAAGTTCTCTGCAGTTATTTAGTAACCTACATTCCGTTAATTAAATGGATATATTTTAGGAAGTATCGTAAGAAATAACAAGATTTAATCTAGAAGACCATCCGATAACTTGAAAATCGAACTTTAAGACTAAGTTAAAGTTTGAAATCTAAACTTTCTTATTTGAGGCGGACTCAAGGATGTTGAGGGTTGAATGAAAACTAAGATATTTGAAATTGTTTACATTCCTATTAGTTTATCATTTCGAAAAAATTGAGTTTATTTAACAAACGGCAAACCAATGTTTATAAATATTCGTACATTTTTCATACCATATTACGCGATAATGACGTAGATTCATTACCTACTATGTTTTTTTGTATCTCCTAATTATTAAAATAATAAAATTTAACACTAAATAAAAATACTTAACCATGCTTATTTCATCACCTGACTTTTCCTACTGTTATTGTTTGCCTGGAAAAAGTCACTGATACCAATAAGATCCCCATTTGTGGAACAACGTTGTCATATAAGTATCTTCACTTTTTAACCGACTTCCAAAAAGGAGGAGGTTATCAATTCGACCACGATGTTTTTCGTAATCACCGTGAGTTTGTAGTTAACACAATGAAGTGTTTCTGATTGTCTGTCTGTTCTATTTCAAAAAATATTGTTTGTTAAATAATACAATTTGGCGTTTTATTAAGCTTGAGACAAAAAAAACTTATATTTGCGGGCTAAAGGTTACAGAAAAAAAGAATCTTGAAAACAGGATATCTAATAGCAATTACGGTCAAATATAGTTTTTGGGATATACGATAAACTCGAGAATTCGATAAATTCACCCTTATTCCTCCTTAGTCCGTCCTCTTTCCGAGAGATAAGACTATCTTACCTCTTTGGTGCCATTTTCGTCGTCCTTTGAAGCTTCCGGGAATCGCAAGTATGTAGTCGAATCAATATTAAATACGACGTCAGTCTAAGTTAAAGTTTACAGCAGTAGTTGTATTGGGTCAACACAAAAGTTTATTTAAAGTTGTAAGGGTTATTTACTAAATAGTGATGTTAAAATACTTGTAGTAGTATGTTGGACTCTTTTCAAACTATGTCTTTTATTTGTTGTGTTTGTGTTGGACTCTTGTCAGACCATACCGCCCAGCAGCTATTATTCGACAGCTAAGCAGTAATGTGCAAACATTATTGTGTTTATGTTTAAATGCATTGTTTCTAGGAAAAATACTTTAATATCTTGGTCATCATCAAAATACTGCTATGTTATATGTTTTTAATATGCAATACCATTTTGCTATGAGGCGTTTTTTAGACGCAAAAAGACTAAAAATAGTTCTAAATATTGTCAAGTGTGGCACCACTGTTGTTTTTGTGAAATTTATCTAACAAAATAAAACAGTAGCGCCACCTACGGTGAAATTGGGAACTAGCATCGTTTTACAAATCGATGGCATCTACAATTTTACGGTGATATAATATGCGATTATTGTGCCGATTATAAGTTGATTACGATTATTGTTTTTTTTGCATACTTACTCGTCCACTCACTGATCTTTTTAAAATTGAAATTTATATAACTCTTTAAAAAAAAAAGCGAAGATCGACATTAAAACAATTCGCTACTTTCAACAAATTGAAGTTGATTGTTCGATTTTTCAGGGAAAAATATTAATTATGTTAGGGAAAAATATTATTTATTTTATTAGAGAAAAACGAGTAGTGAAGGTGAGTGTTGATATACGTCAGAAAGGGGCCCCTTAAACCTACTCCCGAGTCACAAGTCTCGGGATCTACTCGAGTTTTCTCTCTCTGCCACACGATGGACCCGGCAACCACACGGTGAATACATGTTAAGCAGATCGTCTCTCTCTTGAAATTTGAAATTTGGGAAATCCTGCTGGTAAGTTAAGTGCATTATTTAATTAGTTCACTTGTGATGTGTGTTGAAAATGGCTGGGTGCTGAAACTTAATATGTCGGGCCTTACCGACCTTAAAACATCTGATTTACCAGTGAATTAATTTTATAATTTGTAGCAATTATAGCACATTTTAAATATCAATAACTCACATCTGATATAGCCAGTCCAATCCGACTTAAGTTTCGATCGAGTCCGGCAATATTTTTCAACGAGAATGTTTGTGCGAGTACAACAAAATAAAACTGTATTCAATGGACTGTATGATTTTATTTGAAATTTGAGTATGTAACCGCGATGTGTTGGCCAATACGAAAGAAATTTTTAGAACTAAATAGGAAATGAGCGGCTAGATTAGTTCTTATTAGGAAATGAATGGATGCACAATAAATACCTTATTTCATTTCTTTTATTTATTGGAGTTCTTGAGTTTCAAACTTTCAACTCATACCGAGTTTAGGTCCGTTATCCAATCCAAGCGAACATACTAATTTGAGTTTGGTAATTTGCACATCACAGTATTCACACACGAACGTTTGATTGTAGAAAACAATTGGCTATAATTGACGACACAAATTATAGTTTTTAAAGCAAATATATCCGAAATGGTGATTAGATATAAGTTATCTATAAGTTTTTCACAGCGAACAAAGTCCATCGAGAGAACACGCAGCCATCATTTTTTTTATTGTTCCAAAACTGCCACGACGGTATTGCTTTCCTTCTCACTCATGTGTATCATTCAATGTGCGGAAAAGGATGAAAGAATGGAAGCATCGAATTGACCAACATGCGATTTATTTTGTCAAAGTGTTTTTTACTCCGAAACATTATTTTGGCGCGAACAGAGAGTGTGAGCGCGTCTTCGCAGCTCGTTTAGCTTCTACGAGCTATATATCAAACGTGAGTTTAGTAAATACACGATTTATTTAAAATGTGTAATAACCACGTTAGTTTTTATACAAAAACTATAACTTAAGGCATTAAAATTAACTCATCCCTAAAATTATGGCTGGTCAGTGTAGTAGTTACGGCAGGTCTAGTTGAGGAAACGGCTTGACCCAGAGCCCCCGGATTAAAACCCACTTTCACTGTCTTTTCGAAGTCATGTACCTAATGCCGCCAACTTAAAACGGTGAAGGACAACATCGTGAAAAACCGATATGTCCCTAGAATCTTTCGAGAACGAGAATGTGTCTGTCATCCAGCAACCCATACCGGGTCAGCGTGGTGGATTATAGCCTTGACAGAACCCCGGACACTCCACTAAAACTCCAAACAAACGCCGCTGTGAACTTACCTACTCTTCACACAACTACGCAGATGTCGTTCGTACACATGCGTGAATGTGTGCGTTAGGGCTACTGAATTGTTTTATTGAATAGTTGTACCCCTTGAGTTCACATGGTGACGTAAAGTAGTCTATAAACTTTTAAACTTGCTATAATGTTGAGTTACATAAATAGAATGGAGCCAAATTATACTATTCTAATTAAAAGAGTAAAAGGAGAAAAAAACGAAACCGATAGATAGGTACCTAGATAACTATTTCTGTTAGTAGGTACACATTCGCATATTACTTATTTCACATTTACCCAAGAAGGAAACTTTATTCTGTCACTATAATTTTTCCTCCAGTCATTATTAATCCGTGCCCGAAACTGGCTGTGTAAGTTACGAACTTTAAGTTAAAAATTACTATGTTTTTATAAAGCAACGTTATTTAATAGTTTCTAATCTTACGTTATTTTATCCGGAGAAAATTAAATAAAGCTTTTAATCTTGTCCCGTTTAGTTGACGGACAGCCGTAAACAGCACAACAACCCACCATGATGATATTTCGTTAGGAATTAGATGTTCGATACCAGCCCTTCGTTGAGTCCTCCTAGCGTACTCGAAATAGCCTGAAGGGTGAGGAAGTTTGAAATTGGCGGGAGGTGGGGAGTGTTCGTTCTATCTATATTATCTATTCTATAGCCTTCACTCTGATATAGCGAGAGATGGCTCTTAGACCCAACATTTAACGAGCTGCTTATGCTAACTACGTTAATTATCTTGCCAAAATACGAGATGCTTTGGTTAGTATAATATCTGTTATCTAAATTCAAACTTATACAGACATTCCCGCCGCTCGCGCTGTTGTTTGATCACACGTTCATTTGAGCGGCTAATCCGGAACTATCGCTGTCTTCCACGTCCCGCAATCCAGGCTCTATTTACTGCAAAACTAAACAGAATTAATAAATTATACATCATGTTAAATGTACAATAATTGAGTTTGAACCATTGCCAACTCCATGATATAACTTAAAACGCAGCAACGCACACAAATTACTCGTATTATTTAATGAAGATTCATGAACATTATTACATATTTGTTTAAGGTAATGTTTTACGTTTATTTTAAAACTAGCAGAACCTATCCCGTAGCTTAAATCGCGTAGGTTCACGGTCTCGTTATTTTTTCGTGATAAAAATAGCCTATGTGATATTCCAGATTCTAACTATAACCCAAATTTCAACACTACACAACACTAGTTCAAGGTAACAGTAACAAGGTAACAGGTTGAGTAAGTCTGAGAGGTCGGTCTATGTTGGAGGGCCTGCGATATACAACCGCCTGCCTACGGTCGTACGGACCTTCCGCGGCGGAAGTTAAAAGCTTGGTTGCATGGGCACCTCTTTTATGCCCTTGACGATCAAATGAAGCTGCTAGAAATACTATAATATGTTTTTATTTTATCTGTATTAATATAAATTTAATTAATTTAATTAAATAACTATTGTGTAATTAATTATTATAATGTATAAGTACATAAGTACAATGTATAAGTGTGTTAGTGACATAAATTACCTTTCCGACTTGTAACCTTGTATAATTGATTATTGTATATTCAATAAATGATTCGTATTTGTATTCATGAGGAAGTGTAGATCAATACTCTTCAATCACGTCAGATTCATAATTGATAGGCATACAATTATGACACTTTTTCGATACATTCAAAAAAATAGTGTCTCATGAGACATGAACAATAGATGTTTGTTATATTCTGATTGGGCTATACTATATATGGTCTGATAATACCTAAGTCTGTACGCGGAGCTGTAAGTGTTGGATTCAATTCTCACCCAGGGTTTTTTTTTATATGTAAGAGTAAAGAGACTAGCTGGACATGTGCCTGATGGTCAACAACATGCCTGCCATATAACAGCTAGTGACACGCAGCTATTGTGACATGAAGAGTCCAAATCATTACCTAGCACTGCACTCGTCACCCAGAGATGTAAAATGTTTTATCTTTATGCAATGTAATTTCACTGGAAACATTGCCCTTTAAACCAATAAACAGTAATGTTTGCACATTACTGGTTGGCGGCAGAATATCTAGCAAAGGTGTGGTACTTCCTCAGGCGGATTTGTAATTGTATAGGTATTATAAAATATCAGGTATTTTGCTCCCATTATTGGAGGTACTTAAATTGATGCTAGGTGGTGTTCTGTGATGAATGCTCACCAATATTTATTTATTCGTGTCCGTAATGCCTTACATTGTTTAAAAACAAATGAGCTTCTAAAATGGGATACAATTACGCATATTAGGCCACAACTCGATGTTCAAACGTTCATTGAACTGCTAAATTAATTTACCGATAATGTTACGCTGAACCTATCATTATGCTAATATGAATGCGGGCGATAATCGTTATTCATATCGATAGAGGGATACCTTATTTCTGTGTCAAATTTGATTTCAGAATGTTTGAAACATTTTAATGGAAACTAACCATCGATTTTTACCGATAGACGTGCCGTCCCAAACTTCATGCGCGTAATTATGTCATCGTTGGGAAGAGTGAGCTCTTTTCGTTCTAGTCAGTTGTAGGAAGCAGTGAACGCCGGACGTTTTCACCTATCACTATTCGTTGTCAACAAGCAAAATAAGTAGACCTACAGCATACCTCGCCGCTACCAATTCTACGATTCTAGGGGTCCGGTGGATTGGTGGTGTGTAAACTACTTACGCCACACACACAAACGCAGTTTAAAACCAATTCCAAGGTGCTCAGGGTACATATAATGGTTTATATCGATGAAATAGGTCAATAGAAACCGTTAAGCACATAAGAATAATATAACCACATAGGATTAACTTTTTTTTCTATCGTATATAGTTACAAAAACTCGGATGAGTATTGACTCCGCTTGAGGCGCAAAGAGTTTCTACTTCTAGAAAACTCTACATGGTACCCCCTGCGTGTTAGACAACAACCTATTAATCCCTAGTAGAGTCTTGTTGTCTAATAGCTAATCCCGGCTGGGAAGCAAACTTGTGTCTAACTAACTTGTAGTACAAACATTTAGACTTAGAAAAGTTTAGGCGAAATTTTTGGACTCCTGAGTGATAGTAATACGCACGCTACAATAGCGCGGTGACATACCAGTAATAAAACAAAAAGAGCCTCATATATTACACTGCATTAGACAAAAGATGACTTATCTCTTTGCCCTTTAAACTAGAACTCGGTAATATACGTACTTAGGTAGTTGCTTGGCGGTAGAATAATTGGGTGAATACTGAAATTAATTAAGAATTAATTAATTAATTATTAGTATTATAATTAATAATTATAATACTAAGAAGGACAAGCTTAGCAAGTACCTTGACTTAGCTCATGAGGTTACCGCCATGTGGGAAGTTGATTCGACGATCATAGTCCCAATAGTCGTGTCGGCAAACGGCCTTATAGCGAAAAGTCTCGACCAACATCTCAAGAGACTTTCGCTAGACGGTTGGGTTAAGGGCCAGATCCAGAAGGCAGTCATCCTTGACACAGCACGCATCGTCAGGAGGTTCCTCTCTCTGCAGCCCTAACCACCGGTAGCTTGGGTCCTGCCCCGCTGCTGACGACACCCTAGTTTTTAAGTTTTTTATAATGTTTATATTTTTATACTTATTGTAAAAAAACTTAGAAATTAAGAAGAGTGAATAAATGACTGAATAATACTAATAATAAGAATCTCGAAAGTATGTTAGGTACTCCCCAGGCAGACTCTGCGACTAGATTCGCAATAAATATGTAATACATACATCTAACCTAATTCAAATAACAACAGACAAAAATATGCATGTTCATATAATATTGCTCATTATTTTTTTCACACACAACACCATCTGACCCCAAACTAAACAAAGCTTGTGATATGGTGGCCAAATAGCTGATTTAATACTTATGTAGTTGTAAATACATACTTATTTATACATAGAAACACCCAGACACTAAGAGGACTCGACACTAGACCACCAACTAAGAGGCTCGCCAGATAGTGCCTATGTTTATAACTTCTTTTCTTGTCTGCGTGGTCTTTTAAAGGGATTTTTTAAGACTCTTATTATGTACATATTTTAGTACAGTGTAAAATGAGTGATAGAATTTTGATATTTTGCTACACCTTAACAGATCTGTGCCAGTGTTATTTATACATTTTTACTATACATTGTTTGATTTAAAGACTTGGACGGGATTTTGAGCGAGTCTGAAATAAACATCTTAAAATGCTTCGACAAAAGTTTATAACAATATTCCAAAGCTTGCAATTGCTCTCTTTGCGGATATTGTTTCTTAACTTCTCCTGTCAATTCACTTTCTGTAGTTCCAAGAGTAACTTTGTCCTCGTTAAATACTTACTTTAACTTCAACTTTCTTTGTTAATGTGAAATTCTTTTTGAGATATGCGGAGGACAAAAGTAGCCCCAAATGATTCGTGTAATATTACACATGGCGCAGCTCGCCAGTTTTTTTTTACTTGAACTTGGCTTGCCACACTATTATGTGTCTAGATTAAATCGGTTCAGTAGTTAAAGTGTGAATGCGTGATAGACATACAGATAGACATAATTACTTTCACATTTATTGTATAATACTTGTAGGGATTAAGGTTTAATAACGGTTCAAAAATTACTGTCGTTGCAATAATGCCAGCAGTTTTCAATCTAATGAAAAAACGATTCCTAACAAATTAAATAAAAAAAAAGTCGCATTTACATCTTTGTTTCAATATAATTGTGCCTATTAAATTTGTGTATAAATTTAACTCTTATGTTTTACGAGTATTATTGCAATCGGATAGTGGAATTCTCTTTTTTGGACATTTCTATTAGCCCCAAGCGTCTACTATATTTAAAAGTATTGTACAAAATTTATAGTACGAGTAGGTATCATATCAAATTGTCTTTTTGATTTATTTTCTGTTTCTAAATATTTTTAATTTAATATTTCCCCGGGGTACTTTCGTATTTTTTTTACTTTTGCTTTACAAAGGACACAATTATTTTAATTTAAGTTCAGTCAAAATAAAGTTCGCAAATGAATAACTTTAAATGAAATTTTGAGGTTAATTGAAAAAAGTGTTAAAAACAAAAGTTGTAGATCTTTTTACCCCACTGAAACTGAAAGAAGGGACTCTTTATTACCACGTATCTTCCAAACGACTGGATGGATTTTGACAATTAAGGTATCATTACATTTATCTTCATCACCTGAGTGTTCTTATATAGTATAATGTATTAAATAATGTTTTTTTTTTCCTTTGATTTTCGTAGTCGGGTTTTTTAAATTAAAGTTATTTTTACTTACAACTTTGTAGTTGTAATATTTTACTCATAAATCTTGTAGTATAGAGGGAAATCGAGATAAACCCATTTTCTACCCATAAAAACGGAGCCCTTACACTTAACAACCTCAGATCGCCCATAAATTATGTTTTCATTAATTTTTGTCGTATTTTCTTCCTTTTACAATAGGTAGTAGGATTCATCCTACTATTATTATTTTTTCAATTTTAGGTTAAATCACTATAATTTTCTTTGGTTTTCGAAATTATCAATCCTGGTCTAATAAAGACAAACGGTTTTCCTTAGCCACTTGACTCTCCAGTTGGTGTACAACTCGTATTTTCGAAAGGTATCTCTTATGAAATATGCTGATTCCTCACAATGTTTTCTGTAAGCCGGTGGTGATGACAAAATTGTACATCTGCCCTTGGTAAAATATTAAAAAGCTCAAGCGGGATGCGATCCTACGACCTCATGAATCTGAAATCAGACGTTTTTGCTGTTAATCCACCACGGCTTTTATTTATGAGGGGCAATGAGCGTAAAACGTTTAATGATTATAATGTAAATGTACTTAAATTTTTTTGCATAGAAAACGCGTATTTTTGTATTTAGAATACTTCATGTAAAATGCTTCGTTTTGAGCATCTATGGGAAATGTCGTGGCAAGCGCTAGCATGGCAGGGTCCTGTAGTAATAATGAAGTACTTAATAATTACACTACACTAATTACACCGGACTACCTATATGAAAAGGTCAAAATAGGGACTGAAAGGTCTGTAATCGAGCAGAAAATAATGATTATATTGTTCAAATATAACGATATGTTCGTTCAGAATTCATTTGGCTATATTATATCGGGTCACATTCAAAGGGCATAGTAATCAAAAAGGAATCTGCGGCTATAGTTCTAATGTTGTTTCACTTTAGTGTGGGACTGACAAACTTTTAAATAACAGTATTTTGGCATTAGTTGCTTGCTGTGCCCCTACTGACTAAAAATCCTGCTGGTTTCTCCGATCGTGATTTGGAGGCAGAGTCGCGGGACCACTTTTGGCTCCCCCGTAACCCTGTCACTGGCAGTGCCCTTGCAGGCCTGCATCGCAGTAGGAAAAAAACTTTAGCAGTTGGCTCCGGCGCGTCTCCTCCTCGCTCTATCTATCGGTAGTGTGCCAGACGTCTCTAAGCGTCCTCTCCCCCGTACATCCAAATGGCAAAAAGGTGCAATCTAGACCGTTGTTTTGACCTATCACTATTCGTTGTCAACAAGCAAAATAAGTAGACCTACACCATACCTCGCCGCTACCAATTCTACGATTCTAGGGGTCCAGTGGATTGGTGGTGTGTAAACTACTTACGCCACACACACAAACGCAGCTTAAAACCAATTCTAAGGTGCTCAGGGTACATATAATGGTTTATATCGATGAAATAGGTCAAAAGAAACCGTTATGCACATAAGAATAATATGACCACATAGGATTAACTTTTTTTCTATCGTATATAGTTACAAAAACTCGGATGAGTATTGACTCCGCTTGAGGCGCAAGGAGTTTCTACTTCTAGAAATTTCTACATGGTACCCCCTGCGTGTTAGACAACAACCTATTAATCCCTAGTAGAGTCTTGTTGTCTAATAGCTAATCCCGGCTGGGAAGCAAACTTGTGTCTAACTAACTTGTAGTACAAACATTTAGACTTAGAAAAGTATAGGCGAAATTTTTGGACTCCTGAGTGATAGTAATACGCACGCTACAATAGCGCGGTGACATACCAGTAATAAAACAAAAAGAGCCTCATATATTGCACTGCATTAGACAAAAGATGACTTATCTCTTTGCCCTTTAAACTAGAACTCGGTAATATACGTACTTAGGTAGTTGCTTGGCGGTAGAATAATTGGGTGAATACTGAAATTAATAATAAGAATCTCGAAAGTATGTTAGGTACTCCCCAGGCAGACTCTGCGACTAGATTCGCAATAAATATGTAATACATACATCTAACCTAATTCAAATAACAACAGACAAAAATATGCATGTTCATATAATATTGCTCATTATTTTTTTTCACACACAACACCATCTGACCCCAAACTAAACAAAGCTTGTGATATGGTGGCCAAATAGCTGATATAATACTTATGTAGTTGTAAATACATACTTATTTATACATAGAAACACCCAGACACTAAGAGGACTCGACACTAGACCACCAACTAAGAGGCTCGCCAGATAGTGGCTATGTTTATAACTTCTTTTCTTGTCTGCGTGGTCTTTTAAAAGGATTTTTTTAAGACTCTTATTATGTACATATTTTATTACAGTGTAAAATGAGTGATAGAATTTTGATATTTTGCTACACCTTAACAGATCTGTGCCGGTGTTATTTATACATTTTTACTATACATTGTTTGATTTAAAGACTTGGGCGGGATTTTGAGCGAGTCTGAAATAAACATCTTAAAATGCTTCGAGAAAAGTTTATAACAATATTCCAAAGCTTGCAATTGCTCTCTTTGCGGATATTGTTTCTTAACTTCTCCTGTCAATTCACTTTCTGTAGTTCCAAGAGTAACTTTGTCCTCGTTAAATACTTACTTTAACTTCAACTTTCTTTGTTAATGTGAAATTCTTTTTGAGATATGGGGAGGACAAAAGTAGCTCCAAATGATTCGTGTAATATTACACATGGCGCAGCTCGCCAGTTTTTTTTACTTGAACTTGGCTTGCCACACTACTATGTGTCTAGATTAAATCGGTTCATTAGTTTAGGCGTGAATGCGTGATAGACATACAGATAGACAGAATTACTTTCACATTTATTTTATAATACTAGTAGGGATTAAGGTTTAATAACGGTTAAAAAATTACAGTCGTTGTCAATAATGCCAGCAGTTTTCAATCTGATAAAAAAAACAATTCCTAACAAATTAGTCGCATTTACATCTTTGTTTCAATATAATTGTGCCTATTAAATTTGTATATAAATTTAGCTCTTATGTTTTACGAGTATTATTGCAACCGGATAGTAGAATTCTCTTTTTTGGACATTTCTATTAGCCCCAAGCGTCTACCATATTTAAAAGTATTGTACAACATTTCTCAAATTGTCTTTTTGATTTATTTTCTGTTTCTAAATATTTTAAATTAAATATTTCCCCGGGGTACTTTTGTATGTTTGTTACTTTACAAAATATATCAAAATACAGTTCGCAAATGAATAACTTTGAATAACTTTAAATGAAATTTTGAGGTTAATTGAAAAAAGTGTTAAAAACAAAAGTTGTAGATCTTTTTACCCCACTAAAACTGAAAGAAGGGACTCTTTATTACCACGTATCTTCCAAACGACTGGATGGATTTTGACAATTAAGGTATCATTACATTTATCTTCATCACCCGAGTGTTATTAGATAGTATAATGTATTAAATAATGTTTTTTTTATCCTTTGATTTTTGTAGTCGGGTTTTTTAAATTAAAGTTATTTTTAACCGACTTCAAAAAAGGAGGTTTCTCAATTCAACCGTATATATGTTTTTTTTTTACTCACAACTTTGTTTTTGTAATATTTTTATACATAAATCTTGTAGTATTGAGGGAAATCGAGATAAAACCATTTTCTACCCTTAAAAACTGACCCCCTTACACTTAACAACCTCAGATCGCCCATAAATTATGTTTTCTTTAATTTTTGTCGTATTTTCTTCCTTTTACAATAGGTAATAGGATGAATCCTACTATTATTATTTTTTAAATTTTAGGTTAAATCACTATAATTTTCTTTGGTTTTAGAAATTACCAACCCTGGTCTAATAAAGGCAATCGGTTTTCCTTAGCCACTTGACTCTCCAGTTGGTGTACAACTCGTATTTTCGAAAGGTATCTCTTATGAAATATGTTGATTCCTCACAATGTTTTCTGTAAGCCGGTGGTGATGACAAAATTGTACATCTGCCCTTGGGAAAATATTAAAAGGCTCAAGCGGGATGCGATCCTACGACCTCATGAATCTGAAATCAGACGTTTTTGCTGTTAATCCACCACGGCTTTTATTTATGAGGGGCAATGAGCGTAAAACGTTTAATGATTATAATGTAAATGTACTTAATTTTTTTTGCATAGAAAGTACATATTTTTGTATTTAGAATACTTCATGTAAAATGCTTCGTTTTGAGCATCTATGGGAAATGTCGTGGCAAGCGCTAGCATGGCAGGGTCCTGTAGTAATAATGAAGTACTTAATAATTACACTACACTAATTACACCGGATTACCTATAAGAAAAGGTCAAAATAGGGACTGAAAGGTCTGTAATCGAGCAGAAAATAATGATTATATTGTTCAAATGACGATTTGTTCGTTGCGAATTCATTTGGCTATATTATGTCGGGTCAAATTCAAAGGGCATAGTAATCAAAAAGGAATCTGCGGCTATAGTTCTAATGTTGTTTCACTTTAGTGTGGGACTGACAAACTTTTAATTAACATTATTTTGGCATTAGTTGCTTGCTGTGCCCCTACTGACTAAAAATCCTGCTGGTTTCTCCGATCGTGATTTGGAGGCAGAGTCGCGGGAACACTTTTGGCTCCCCCGTAACCCTGTCACTGGCAGTGCACTTGCAGGCCTTCATCGCTGTAGGGAAAAAACTCTAACAGTTGGCTCCGGCGCGTCTCCTCCTCGCTCTATCTATCGGTAGTGTGCCAGACGTCTCTAAGCGTCCTCTGCCCCCGTACATCCAAATGGCAAAAAGGTGCAATCTAGACCGTTGTTTTGCGTTGAATGAACGAGAGTACTCTTCTCCTCTTCTCCTAAGTCTTCCAGCTCACCTCCGCCGACCTCTCAATGTTAACCTTAGCTAAGATAATCGGGTAGTGAAAGGTCCGACCCACGACCCCAACTAGGGATATCCATGGTTCCATCGAGCCTCATTGGCCACCAGTTTCAGCTAGTATAATAACAGCCCCTATTTGCTCGTGTCACCGCTGCCTACACAATGCAACCCACACTAGGCAGTATAGGAGTACGTGACAAATATAGTATATAAGTGGATGACAGCGGAGAGCGAGCGAGTCTTTCGCCCCGCGTCACTTGTACAGTTAACATCAATATAACCAGCAGTATATACAGTGACGTCGTTTCATTTCCATCTCCAGTATCAGTAACACCTACAGTGGTGACCCCGACGTGACCGACGTGACTTCACCATTAACTTAGAGTGCAAAGCCTGAGCGAACGGTCCCACCTAGGGTCTAAAGAACCCCACTCGACGAGCGCTATTAGAATGATATTAAACTGTTACTGATAGATCACTAAAGTCAAAGTAAAAATCATATCATTTATTAATCATTAAAGTCCGCCCAAGGAAATTCTACACCCAGCCACAACCCAGCCCTCAAGTGGGCTAGGTTCGCGCATAAAAGTTTATCGTCTGCTGTCGGGATTAGCAACGATCAGACGACAAGATATATTATTTTTAAGGAAATCGGTGGAGCGTTTTTAATACAAAAACAAAAAAAAAATTAACATTATTTGTCATCGATGTTTTTATGTATATCTACCTACTCCGCAACTTCGCTGTCTCATTACAGCAGTGTCATTATTTGGCCTACCCAAATTATTTAGTTTCACAGATTTAATTAAAATGTGTGTGAATTAAGAGTCTCCTGGTCATCAAGGGTTAAGTCAGTTCTTTGATTTTTTAGAAAAACATTTTTTTCGCAATTCGTGGTAAGTGTTTTCGTACAGAGTTACATTATTCATAATATATAGTAGTAGCATATTCATAGTAGTAAGAAAATCTTTCAATTTAATATCGGGTTTCAGCGTAGCCCTGTAGAAACATAAAACTCCTGTATTTGTGTAGTCATGTAAAAAATATAAAACATAACAATGCGGTTTCCCAAACTAAGTTTCGCTTCTCGCTTTTTATACCATCACGTACGTACAATAAAATTTGTGAGATGCCACAATGACAACATTTTCTATTTACGATGGCAATTTCAGAGAATTTATTTTGTGCTCAAATTGTCCTTGCACACCATGATAATAAAGTAAATGAATTCATGGGGTCCCAACACATTTTTATATATTTAACTTATTTTAGTAAATTTCCGCCTTCACATGGCAGTGACCTTTGTCACAATAAACATTTATTTAATAGATAAGGCATGCGTTAACTTATATATATATATATTGCATGCTACAAGCAGCACCTACGATTGTGAATGATGTTTGTGTATAAATCCATCACCCCCCTGAAACAAACTCGACAGTTCGAAGGATTTGAAAACTTTTTAACACTGTTAACATTACAACAACAAAAAGTGCTGGTGACAGACAGAAAAACACAGTTGTTTGTAATTACTTGCACCATAATGAATTGGCGCTATTGAGTAACGGGCTGGATAAGGTGACCAAATTCTTCGTATACCGCCTAAAATTTTATAAAAAACTCCGAATGAAACTCAAATTTCTCTAACTCCGAATGAAAAAAAGTTGTGACTGACGTGGTTTAAAATGAGCCTTATAAACTATTTTCGTACAAAAAATTAAACCGACTTCAAAACTACAAATAAGCACTCAAAAGCAAAAAATAAACTAAAATCATTATTTTAAACGCTACTCACTCATCTATTCGAAGTCGGTGCCAGCCAAATCTAACAGGCAGTGGATAGATACAACTTACCTGTGCCTATTTACCATGTGCATACATAGCACCAATTTACTAACTTTTTGACCGCTAAAAATGGAAGGTACGAGACGGCAGGGTGAAAATTATTACATGACGTAGTCTCACATCCACCAAATGCATACATACTTATACATTTCATAAAAAATTACCAAATATAATACATACATATGATGCATACAAACGTACAAAAAGGTGACATAAGTTTTTGGTTTTAAAACAGAAATATGTGATAAAAAACGATTACCAAAACGACAAGAACACACTCAACTCATCTTCTTTATAGCACCTATACAAAAATCCGTCACATATCTTGTTGTTACATGCCATGATGTTGGTGCATGTTCCAAGTTTTTACACGAAACGAGAGGCTGGGCATTTCAAATCTCGTCTCATGCTTGTTCAAAGGATGAGCTCGCATGTCCTTATGAGAGTATTGTGAATGTGTTCACAAGCCGTTTTCGTACCTACGGTTGTGTCCTGTTTGCTAAGAAAACTAGAGTTTTTATCCAGAGATAGAATTGCAAAATATTATTATCATGTTGGCCTGGTTTTGTTACATATCTTGGCAATGTTCTTGTTTAATTTTCCATTTGCATTTAAAGCCTATCTGGAAGCGATCGGTATCAGCGATAACATCTTTTGTAGTAAGTACCCTAAATGTTTTGTAATTGGTTTAAGTTTTTATTTGTATTGTTTTTGTGATGTAATCAAAAGTTGTTTTGCTGTACTGGATAAATATCAACCAAACATTTCACTTAACTCCATAAATCAAACATTTCACTTAACTCCCTATTTTTAGTAATACTTACTCTAGTCTGAAAGCTTCTATACTTGAAATCGGTATCGAAATTGGCGATTTTGTTAATGTCTGAGAATTTCAATACAGCATACAGTAAAAATATACATAAACATAATAACAATAGCAAAGCAGCAAAAAAATCAGACAACGCTATTATAGGTCTCAAATATTATAATAAGTGGACACAATATTAGATTTTGTTAGCTATCTGGCCGCCAGTCATAGTACAAGCTTTGCTTAGTTTGGGTCAGATGGTGTTGTGTGTGAATTGTCCACCAATATTTATTTATTATTTTTAGATATTTTACTTTAAAAAAATGAAAATACTTGTTTGAGCAATGTCAAAATTAACTTTTTTAGCCTAATAAGAGCACCCACCTTTGTCATTGTATATTTATAAAGACTGAAGTTTACTCGCCTAGCTTCTAACCACAGGTCCAAGCGATGGGCTATAGTAAAGTTTGACTTGCCGTGGTTTTAGCACTAACACTAATTTATACGGAACTGCAGAACGCATTTGTAGTAGGGCTTTTCAGCAGGACAAATTTAGCACGGTACTATTACAAGCAGTGTTACCATAATTAATCTCCAAATTACAAAACGTTACATAAAGTGATGGGACAAACAAGACATGTGTCTGACGATACGTAACACACCTGCCCAAAACAGCACAGTGCCACGCAGTTATATGAACATGAACAGTCTTAATAAATCTCGAGCACTACAATGCGCCCGTCATTTGGAGATACAAGATGCCCGAACTCTTTGCCCCGTAATTTCTCTTAAAAATGCCCTTCAAACCAGAATAAAACCAGTAACCCATACCTATTGAGGGAGTAGTGAAAAAAGAAATGTATTTCGCCATTTTGTGGTGGCGGCCATCTTGGATTTTAGAAATTTGTCATAGGGCATAGTATTCTAGTAGTTCAGCTCTTTCATTCAATAACCATATTGAGGTAGTAGTGAAAAAAAATTATGTGATTCGCCATTTTGTGGTGGTGGCCATCTTGGATTTGAAATTTGTCATAGTGTGAAGTATTTTAATAGTCAAGCCCTTTTATTTGGTACCCATATTGAGGTACGTTGTGAAGTAATATTTTGTGGAGGCGGCCATCTTGAATCGATAATTACCAAACATACCTAAGAACATCATAACAACACGGAAAACAAACGAACAGCACGGAAATTAACCTTCAAATAAAAAAACGCATCGATATTGGCCCATCCGTTTCAGCTCTACGGTGCCACAGACAGACAGACAGACACACGCACAGACAGAAAGACAGACATCGACGTCAAACTTACAACACCCCTTTATGGTCGGGGGTTTAAAAATAAGGCGAAAAGCTTCCGAAAAAAAAAACTATTTCTATATTTCTATATTCGAAATCATGCGCGTAATGTAGCTTAGGTACTTAAAAACGGTGAAAGAAAACATCTTAGTTTGAAAACAAACGTGGTTGTTCCACATACGGTGCGTGGGCGTTTGGCACTCTTACCGGTTGGTCACGGCGTATCTTGGGTTCAGGCGTGCCAGTAAAAGAAATGTACCGCAGGAGATGGCCCCGAGACGGGCAAGCCTATGCAGGTTTACGGAAAAATGCGAGAGCGTTCCCAAGTTTCCACGTTCCCACAGTAAACGGCAAAGGCAAAAAAACACCCCTAGAGGCTTTAGTCGCTATATAAACCTTGAGGTGTCGGATACTACATAACCCGGCCGCCTCCTACAGGCGATAACCTTATATAGTCTTCTACATACACTTAAAAAAACATCGCTTAACATTTTGATGTATAGCATTACGTTCAACGCAAGAAGGCAGTTGAACGTAATGCTATTACTAATTAATCAAAAACACATTAAATTTGTGTCAAATAACGACACTAGTGTACATTTGTGTTAGGTTATCATCAGTATTTGATAAATAAAATTCAAACGATCTGATCTCAACACTGTAACATTTTTTATCTAGTTGTCGGATATAACTTATGATACAGTACGAGTACTAAGAAAATTATTGCTACTATAAATAGAACAGTAAATAAGTGAATGTGTCGTAAAAAATAAGTACGAAGAGATTTTTATTTGGAATATCTAGGATTCCTAAATTAAACCTACAGAAAAGGCACTCTTTCGTTGGCCAAAAATATGCGTAGAAAATGGGAAATTCGTTTCAGTTGATAGAAATAACACATATTGGCTGGCCTAAATTCACACCTAGTGCAAAATTTGTGGAATAAATACAAATATTTGTTCTGTATTTGGGCGTTTCTGTGTGTAACAAATGTTTATTTACTATATATATATATATATATATATATATATATATATATATATATATATATATATATATATATATATATATATATATGTAATGTGCGTAAATACTATACCTTTACTATTACTAATTACCTGGCTCCTATATTTTTTGGTGTAAGGGAAATGCATGTAATGTATGCCCGTCATGCAAGGATACGGCCGGATATGTCGGGTTTGATGCCATGGTTGGACATGGTGCCGCTATCAACTAAAACCTCCACTGGTTTCTCCGGCATAGCCTGGAGTCACATTCGCGGGGTCAGTTCTCGCACTCTCACCAACGACCCTGACCCAACGCCACCGCCCTAGCGGACTCGCCTTGCAGGGGGTATCAGTACCCTCGCATTAATTTAACTTCAGTGATGCGCCAGTAACCAGCGACATGCTAACTCTTCGGGAAGACCAATCACTAGGTAGGGTGCCGGATGGCCTTCTAGGTCGCATCCCACCGGCACTAGTGAACCTGGGACGTTGAATGTTTAGGGCCGTCCGGCACCCTATCTAGGGCTAGGCTTTCGAGGAGGTAACTCACGCTGGTTTCCGGCGCGCTACTAGAGCCAAATGCGGGGTTACTAACGCCCTCTGCAAGGTGGGCCTGCAAGGGTGGTGGCAAATGGTTCAGGGTCGTTGGTGTAAGTGCTAGAAGAGCCCACGACCCTGATTCCTGGTCATGCTGAAGGAATCTGTGGGCTTTGTTCGCTAGGGGAACTATGTCTGTCTAGCCATGGTGTTGAGCCTGACACACCCACAGTGGACGCATCCCTTCACAGTGGACGATGCCTAAAGGGATTTCCTCAACACAAAAAAGAAACGTACGCGTAAACGTTCTAATCCCCGTTTTATACTGTCTCGGGTGTTACGAGTATAAATTAAACTGTTAATGAAATAACGGATGAAGTCCCAGCACATGTTTAGTTACGTAAAATCTGGCAATAAAAGATTATTCAAGGCCTAACCTTTTCAGCGAATAACATCTTTGATTGCCATAATTTATCTCGAGCACTGACAAGATTTATTTGAAGCCAATAAAAGCAGACATTTGTATCGTATTGATTAGCCGACAAAATGTTTTAATGGAGGAATTGTTTGTTCAGTGTCAATAAAACTTTAAGGGTCGGATTGTTAGCCAGAGCGAGTAAATTTATATTTCCCAGTTTTGTTTCATAAAGAGAATTTAAATATTTGTCGAACATTAGGCTGCTTTATTCTTACACACAACAATTAATGTACTTTGTGTTTAATATGATGTGTTACGAAAGAAGACGTAATTTGTTTTGTAATGACTATAGAGAGACGATTTTCTTAGCATTCCATGGATTCACCATGCGGGTGCCGGGTCCATCGTGTGTGTTTATTATCGGATATTCTACGTGTTTTTTTTTAAACTTTTGTAGGTATACTCGACCGCCACCTCGCCTGATGGTAAACGACGGTGCGGTCTACGATGGAGCGTGGTTGCCTCTACGTTTTACCCGTAAACCGTAGACATGCACTTGATGGTTAGCAAAACGCCTAGTACAGTGCCACGCAACTATTAGGATATGATTATTATTAATGTAATCACATTGAAGGTGCTCATTTTTTTATCCCAATCCCAAAATCATAGAAAATTACTTTTGAGTTCGACAAAGCCGTTTTAATAAGTTTTATACTATTTCTAGACTCACATGATTGAGTAAATTGTCGACACATTTATTGCTGATACACAAAATATTGCTGATTTCCATGGGGATGAGTTACATTTACTTCCATTTTAATTCATTCATTGTTTTTCGTGTTGGAGTCATCTGAATGAAATTGATAACTGAAATGTTAATGGTGCTTAAATTTATTCAACGATCTGGTAATTTCTGTATATTAAGCATGAATAATTTTTATAAGTATAAATGAATATTCAAAGTGAACACGACAGGACGATAAAATATTTTCTAAATATAACTTTAAAATATAAGATGTAACATTTTACAAGATCACAAATTAAAAAAAAAGAATTACTAAACAACATTTAAAAATAATATCTAGTTTAATCATTCCGCACATAATCTAATATAATATAACCTTGGTCTCTGCTCATAATTTTAGAGTTCAAATTCAGTTGAGTGCTTCAGAGTGTCATCAATAATGCATCCACGTGTTCACAACATAAAGGCCTTAGGGACTCAGACTTAATTAGTACTGGGCCAACTGACGACGCATGAGAATTCAAATGTGAGCCATGAATGGCGACGAGAATAATGCTATTCAACACAATATCGGATCCCATGGACTATGCAAATTGTGTGAATGGAGCCTAGCTGAAGCAGTTAAGAAATTTCAGTAAGTGATCGGCTTTAAGGAAAGCTCATATGGATACACCTGATGACCTATGCCGATATCTAGTGTGAACACTTTTCATGAGATGCATAATATCCACTTCAATAATTTTTTAAATTTGATAAAAAATACTGGTTTGAATAATACTTTCAGAACAAGCTATTGATATTTGAGAATGTGCTTAAAATTGGCGTTTTTCTTAATGATGAGTATTAGATATCTTTTTCACTTGTGACACCCATTATCTCTGTAAAGACGGCAGAGAGGCTCAACAGTGCGATAATTTGGGCTTGTGACAAAATAATACTTTTTCTGCGTAAGCCTCGCATTTTTTTTAACAGTCAAATAAACTGCATTTTTTGAGTTATGCCCACATATATTCGTGATTTTCTCTATCTACCTCTAATTATTATTGTAACGTCTTCCTGTGGATATCTCCTTTTCAGTCCTACATTTGCCTGAAGAAAAAAAACACTCTTAGCAATAAGTCCCCGGAAGACTATTTTATTTTAAGGTATCTTATAAAATATTTTTGCGCTATAAATAGTTTAAAATTGTATGTCTGTTATCTGTATTTTATAAATGTATGCTTAGAAAGTTGAGAAGGAAAGAACAATTGAGAAAAAAGTATAAGTTAAAAGTAGTGGTGGATCCATATTATTCTGTTTGTATCATTTAAGAATTAAACATTTAAGTATTAATGTGAGTATTGCAAACATTATATTTATTTAAATCGTCCGTTGTAGAGAGATTGGGTACTCAATTAATAAGTTTGATTTTGGAAGGGGATTCTAAGGCACCGACTTCAAATAGATGAGTGAGTAGCCCTTATAATAATGATTTTAGTTTATTTTTTGCTTTCGAGTGCCTATTTGTGGTTTTGAAGTCGGTTTAATTTTTTGTACGAAAATAGTTTATTTTACCCTTTTTAGTGTACAAGAACAAAATAAAAAAATTTGGTTAACCCCCGACTACCTTGGATTTGTTATCTGTACAACATTCTACTAGTCAAGCCCTTTTATTTGATACCCATATTAAGGGAGTTGTGAAAAACTAAATGTATTTCGGCATTTTGTGGTAGCAGCCATCTTGGATTTAAAATTTATTATAGTGTATAGTGTTCTACTAGTCAAGTTCTTTCATTTGATACCCATATTGAGGTAGGTTGTGAAGAAATATTTTGTCCGCCATTTTGTGAAGGCGGCCATCTTGAATCGACATTAACCAGGCATAGCTAAGAACATCCGCTAGGGTATTAACCTTGAATTAAAAAAAACCGCATCGAAATCGGCCCATCCGTTTGAGCTCTACTACAGTGCCAAAGCAGACAGACAGACAGACATCGAAATCACTTATAACACCCCGTTTTTGGTCGGGGGTTAAAAACAAGTTTTTATTAAAGCATTTACACAACTTTGTATTGATAGGGTCGAGCTTCATAACTTTTGTGAAATCTACAACTATGTCATCCAGAAAATTGTATGCAAATTTTAGGTAGGTTAATATTTCAAAAACCACTTGACCGATTTTGATAAGATTTATATGGGACCATTCGGGAAGCATACCCATCCGAACACAAAAAGAATTTTTTAAATCGGTGCAGAGGTTCCCGAGAAATCAGGTAACATAAATAAAAAATTAAAAAAAAACATATGGGTCGAATTGATAACCTCCTCCTTTTTTTGGAAGTCGGTTCAAAAGATAAACTAAATCTGTTCATTAAACCGATTTAGGTTAAGTAAAAGTATTGAACAGTATTCAATATGTTATACTAAAATTCAAATAAATTATCCAAGAATACAACCTAATGACTAACCTAATGAATACTATTTGGATAAACACTGTAATAAGATAATATATAAGATAACATAATAAGACAAAATATGTAATATAAAAAAGGTATGAACCTTGGAGTCCGTGGAGGCTGTTCATATATACCAATATAAAAAATACTAGGTATTTACATTGGAAAAGTATATGACGTTTATCATTTTATTTCTATTTCGTGGTGATAAGACCCTTCGCAGAGTCCATCTGGGGAAGTAAGACGTCTTTGACAGATAGATAGATAAACTCTTTATTGCACTTAACAAAACAATTTACAAAACAAACACGGGTAATATCAAATTAACAACTGTTTACTAAGTTGTGACAAATTAACGTATCTACGGTACCTATACCTAAAAAACTATTTTAAAACTTTTTGTTGATCTTGTTTGTTCCGCTAATCTACCAAACAGCTGGACCAATTATGACGGGACTTTCACTACCAGACAGCTGATCGTCTAAGGCATAACTTATTACGTTCTTTTAACGTGTACTTTTCTCTTACGTGATGAAAATAATATGTTAATATTATTGCAGATAGTCCAATTCACGACATTAGGATTTACGGCGTTCTACAGTTTGAGATATAATGTTTTACCTCCATACCCCCGTAATTTCTCTGGAAACATAGTCCTTCAAACCGGAATAAAGTGATGTTTCTTTAAGCCTATAGCTAAGCCGTCACCTACGAGTATCTTTCATTAAAGTCCCTGAAAATTAGTCCAGATGTTTCAGAGATTACCCAGTACAAGCAGCAAAGCAAAAAAATAATAATGTTTTTTTGTCATTTAAAACAAAATAATTAAAAGGGGCTTTTAGACTGTTCGTGCCTGACATCGACCCAAAAAATAGGACCTCGTGTTACCTACCTATTTTTTGAGTAGTAGTAGAAGGCGCAGGACCTGGCTACTGACCATTGAACAAGGCTCAACCTCACCTCAGATGATACAACTTGGGGATGCCACTGACAAAAAAAACAAAGATTGATAAACTGGGGATGCCAGGTAGAACCTTGTAGCGGCACGCGGCTGCTTTCTATAGTCATACCGAAGAGGAGATAAGTTTGTTGCATCATAACAACAACACAAACATTGAATACTGATGCTGACTCTTGTTCAAACTGTGTTTTTTTTAGTCGTAATTTATCAAGAAGGATTCCTAAAGTAGGCATCCGTACTCTATCGTAATTTTTACCATTCATTAAGAATGTGACAATCCGATTCGACACTCGATCAAATCATGAGCATACGGCCAAGATTTTTTTTTAATATTTTGTATCGGAGCGTAGATAAAATACGGATTAGCAAGTTTAAAATATCCTGGACAACTATTATGTATATAAACTTACGGCATATCTGTTTTAAAGTAAAACTTAGCTAGCGTTTTAATGTTTATCCAAACACATATTATCTGTGTATGGAATATCTAAGGAAAATATTTCAGTAGAAGCTCAAAACTATAATAGATGCATAGATTTTACTTGAGTGCGTTTACAAACGTTCGCGGCTTATAAAACTCGGGTTAAATAATCTAATAATAAATAATACCTAACGCTTAATTTTTTTTTAAATATGTAAAAAAAAGTTAAGTATGAATAAGGTGAGATTTTAAATCTGTGATACATTTTATGAGACCAATCCGTTTGGTAAAAATTTTAGGAATATCTAAAATTTTTGAGATTTGTTTTCAAACAATATCAATAACAGATTTCTGGATGAGATCACGATTTATTAAAATCATATATACTTATAGACTACAAAAATCGGGCTAGCAAAAATCCAAAATCGCTACCGTAGAATAATACGTCGAAAGTTTCGCGCAAGCAAAATAAAGTGATGGAAACTCATGCATCGCTTTATCACTTTATCCCTTTATCCCACTGCAATTACATTATGTCACGAGACGCTTTTTCTGAAAAAGTTGACAAAGGAATAAATTATTTTTATTGTTTCCTTTGCTACTCCGTACGTTTTTAATTCAGTACGCGTTCAGACGAGACGACAACATAATGCCATATGCACGATGAAAACGTATAGAGCGTACGTATTTGTGACATCTTGTGTCGTATTGTGCACATGACAAGATGGGTCACGTATTTGATGGCCAGTAATATTACAGTTATGGGATTCAGATGTCGATACAGCTTATGTGCATTTGTTTGTATAAATATGTCGTATTACCAGAACTTTGTAAATTTTAAATATCTCGGCAGCAGGGACACGTCCCTGCTGCCATCCATTTTGACTTAAATTACCCGAACGACCATGAGCAATGTTTGCCCATAATTTAAGTCAAAAATAAAAAACCTGATTCAGAAGAAAGAACGGCACCAGCCGAATTCCTTAAATTTTCTGAAAAGCCAACCAAAATCGTCAGAAAACAAAACAAAGATTTAATAAAACAAGGAAATGTTTTTACAAAACAAACCCAATCGTTAGACTCGCTAAATGTCTTTGGATCGGACAATCAGGTATGTTAGAAGTAGTGCTAAGGATACTGTTACGATTACACATACTTATATAATTATGAGATACCGAGTATAACATTTATAATCGTATACAGTATCCATATTGAACACTAATATACCTATATTTCATGACTTTCTCAGCAGGTTTTAGACGCGTTGAAGTAATTATGTACCTAGATCTTATTAGTAAACTTTGTTTTGGTATTAAAAAAAAAACAAATTCAAAAATACTTTATTTCAGATAACATAATCCATTGAGTTAGTAGAAAGATACTTAATAAACTATTGTTAGTAAAAAAAGAGAGAACAAATTATTACAATAATTAGAGTGACCATTTGACTTCCCATTTTCCCGACGCATACCGAGTGGATGGATTTCTACTAACTATATATAGATATAACTCTTATATATTTTGCTATAAATCAAAAGTTTAGGCTACGTTTTTGCTTTAACATTATTTTTTATTGAAATCCCTGAACCCGATTAATCATTTTGCGATACTTAGCCCTTGGGCTTCCATTTTATCTCTCAGCTATCCTCTCCTTCTATATTACGGTATGATAAGCATGTTACTCCTATCTACCGTTAGATAAATTTAATTTACGTATAATTCGTCATGATTTTACGTACGTAGGTACGTTTGTTTATTTTAAATCTACCTATGCGTCGTATAAAACTACACTAAACAATGTGTGAATCTGACATTAAAATTAAGCTAAATATTAAGCTAAATACTAATAACGGTCTTATTCATAATAAATGCTTATAGAAGACTTAAAACACTCATTAGTTAAAACGCTCGATAAGCTTATAAAACGTGCTATAAAATTCCCTATTCATAAACGCTCTATAAGCCTTCTATAACTAAAGCATTACTAATATCAGTTTTAGGATCAAAATTTTGCCATTATTATGAAATCGATCGATTTTATGGACAAACTCACAGAATCGTCTACAGATAAAACGAGTTTGATGGTGGAACCATAGAGAATGTTACAGAATAAAAAAAAAATGACATACACTGTGAAGTTATGAAGCGGGGAAATTTAAAGTTATATTACTAAAACGTAGTGGTGTTCGTTCGTTCTCTCATTAATTTCTTGTATTTTATAAGAAAAATTGCAAAAGAAATAAATTAGAAATAAATTCCGAACGTAAAAGGATCACTCCTACTTATATTACACCTTTCGTCGATGTGTATTACTTTCATCTCAACATGTTTTATTCTTTTACCATCAACACCAAACATTCCATTGGTTTTTATACACTACATAACATATACTCACTATATTCACATAGATTCAAATGTTTGGAATATTTGAAGCAAGAATTCTGGTACCTCGATTTCACGTGTTTTCCGACAATCAAGCTCATAATTCTCAGAAGCTATGAAGAAGATGGAAGAATTAAGAACATAATATAACAAAAATACTCCCAACGCTCAAACGCTGGACATTGGCGAAATTATGGTGACATTACCGAATGGAAACCAAAAAAAAGGTAAGTTGAATATGTCACAACGCCATTTTGACGCGAATCAGCTGTTAAGAGTCGGCCATATTTGCCTTAAAACACCGCTAAAGTAGGGTTCTCGGCTCTATAACTTTATAGAAGGCTTATAGCACGTTTTAGCGCTAAAATGCTGTTATGAATACCATTTTTCCTAAGACGTACTATAGCAAGTCTTTAGTCATGCTATAACTTTTTATGAATAAGACCGTAAACCTATGAGGTTTGACTACATTTTCGTAATAAAACTTTTTAATATGTGGGTATTTCCTGACGGTGTAAATCTAGGCGTCTTGAAATCGAGAGTGAATTGCTTTCTTTAAGCGCGATCCATCGTAGACCATTATTGACAATTAATACCAGGTGAGAAAACGTCTAAAATTCCTAAAGCATCTAACAAAAAACCTGGGAACTTTGAAGTAGCAGTATCTAAGAACACTCCCAAATAAGTAATTCGCATTTGCACAAAAATAACAAAATCAAAATTTCAAGCTACGATCCCACGGCATACAACACAAAGAGAGACACAACAAGACGTTAAAAAGAGCCATCATAGTAAGTAAACATAAAACAATGACTGTACAGACTTTAACCTATCCTGATTTAATATCCCGTCCAAGTACTGTTCCATTCCCAATTTAAATTTGCCGCCAACGAGATCGATGAATGCATCGATCTATGAACTAAACGCGCGCGCAGCACTAGCGCCGCGATGCGTTGAAACAAACTAAAAAACTAGTGTGTGTGTCAAGAATTTTCGGTTGGAACGTGGAGCTGCACGAGCTCAAAAATTCAAACTGTTCTTCTACCAGTGAATTCCTACATTCAATTCCCTGTGGGATTCAATGACTGTTTAGCTAATAAAATCTTGTTATTTGGTGAAAGTGCGCACGTACAGAGATACCGGCCGGTCAACTCTCAAGCAGTTCCGTCGTTGGTGTGCCCCTGTCTACGTCCTCCCTGTACTCCAGGTAAGTCGTCATTTTTCCACCCTACCAGGATTTCTAAAAGGCTAGCAACAGGTAAATGCAGCGGCCCATCCAGGGAATCTCATACAATGACTAACACACATAACATACAGTTGAATTGAGTATCTGACAAGGGCGATGCCAATCTGAAAAAGTTTAACGAAGCAAAGATGTTCTACGCAAAAAAGGAGTCAACTTCAAAACTGAATAGGTATCGTCTAGGTAAGCACGATCCATCGTAAACCGCAGCGTGGCTTAACATACGGCGAGGTGGTGGTCTAGTGTAAGCCTATTATGATAGTTAAAAAAAGTATCTTCGGTTTTTGAAGTCGGTTGTAATTGAATACTAAAGCGCTTATTAGACTACACTTTAACTTCTCAGCTCGCTATTACACCAGTCTGAAAAAAGCGCGCTCTCGCGCTTATGCGATAGGTACAACTCCGACTGGGGAAGTACCACACCTTTGCCAGTTATTCTACCGCCAAGCAGTAATGTGCAAACATTACTGTGTTCCGGTTTGAAGGGCAATGTTTCCAGAGAAATTACAGGGTTTAGAGATATAAGATCTTAGATCTCTGGGTGACGAGCGCAGTGCAGTGCTAGGTAATGATTTGGACTCTTCATGTTCTAATAGCTGCGTGTCAAAAAAAAAAAATACTGGGACTTTTAAAAGTACTTTTTTTTCTTTACTGCACGTTATTAGTGTATGTGTTGATTTAAGTCAATAATTTTAAGTATTTAAGATAGAAATAATAACAGCGAGATCAGAATTAAAATTATGGCATTCGAGCTCCGAATACCCCAAAGCACAAAAACAGAAATTACCGCAAACACCAATGAACCAATCACGAATCAATGAAATGATATTTCAAGACTATATGTCAGTGTCATGTATTTGTCGGTCTACCTGTTTTTGTCTTATTACACTACTCGTTATTCAGACTGTAAACCAGTAATACTCGCCGAACCCGATCTTGCTGTCTGAATTCAGAGTCTAACCAGTCTACGCTTATTACACCATGCTACTTAGCCTAAGACTGACTGAATAACGAGTGGTGTAATAACGCCTTAAGAAATCATCGTTTTTACATAAAAATAGATCACGATTCCAATTAGGATTATAGGGAAAAATACTTTTCGAACTATTTTTTATACAAACGTAACTATCGAACAAAAAACAATTTGGCATCTTTGACATGTTTGCATAATTCTGGAGTTATTTGTTAATAGAAAAAAGTCAGTATGCCCGACTACTTTCAGAATTGTTTCTGCGTACCATTATATCTCTACGACACAAAAATGAGGTTCCCATTTTCTAACTGAAGTACCGTATAGCGAGTAGATACAATGCAAAATGTAAATAGGGTTCCTTTAAAATATTTTGTACATTCATTGTGCTTATTTGCAATTCAAAGTTTGCAAATGCAATGTATTTGGGAGCTAGGTAGGTAACAATGTTCCCTGCGGGTTTCGTGAAATTCATATTATTGAAGCATTTTCGTTTCCGTTTGGTACTATCCATTTTAATTATTGCGTGATAGGGCTTTGATATTGATATTTCTGCTGTCACTTGAACTTTCTGTGAGACAGGAAGACAGACACACAGAAATATATGCCAACCTCAGAGATATATCTCAGCCAAGATGCTCAACTGTGAGAGATTCTATGGAGTGAAGAAGCGAGCAAGCGAGGCGATGATCTCTCGCTCATCCAACGAGATGAAAATGGACAGAGAGGCGATCTTACATCTTGGCTGGGATCCCGACTTCACTGGAGGGCCTGGGCTGTTGAGCCTTCTCGAGAAAGTGATGCGACGCTGAAATCAATGTACCGAAATGATCTGGAGTTTTAACGCTGCATAGTCTAATGCGAGAGCGGTCTAAAATATTTTTAAAGTAAACTGTAAGTTAGATCTAACAACTAGAAACAAAATATCATAAGTTTATGTCAAGAGATAGTTTTTTATAAGATAGACTGTAAAATAAGTAGCATAAGAAACCCCTGACCCACCACATGTTAGGGTTAAACTCGAGAGCCCGGTCATTAAACGGGACAATTAAGGGCGTGTAGGCCGTAATTTTGAATTTTTAAAACAACTTTAAGACCTTTAAAATAGTGTATTAAACTCTGAAAAAAATATATGTATTAGTTAAGGATCTAATCTAATGCAATTCGCAGTCAGTAACACGATTTAATGAATTTTACTTGATAGAAAAAAATCCCAAAGTTACCCCTTTTCAAAAAGTTTTTCAAGTTTATGACTAAACTAATGATCTTTTTTACTAAATTTTTGTACTCAACGAAAGCCACTAAAAAGTTATAGATGCTTTCGCAGAGTTTGACTTGATAAAAAAGTATCAGTTATTCACTATGTTTTAATATCTACCATATATATAGCGCGCCGTTCGGCAGGCCTGATCAGTCGCGTTTCGGCGCTCACGGACGACGGGCCTGTGCTTGATTTTGCAATTTTGACAACCAATAAATTTTAAATATTACGATCATAGTGCCACAGTATAACAATATCAGTAGGTATTACTAGTGAAGCACGCTATGATATTGATTTTTGATACCGTTTTCATTGGAATTGCAAATAGACGCTGATACTAATTAGTACGCTGTTTACTTTATGTTGTAGACCAATCCCCTATTGGTCTACAACATAAACGTCTAAAGTCTCAAAAAACTGACGTCGATAACACATCAGTAAAAAATTCAATGCAGATGCAATGGAAAATAGATTAGTATCGGTAAAATATTCGTCCGTCAAATCAGAGATCGGGATAAGGAAATAATGAGAGGGAGAAAATCCCTGCGTAAATCCCCTAATATAAATGCAAGTTAGGTATCATTTATGATACCTAACTTGCATTTATATGCCATTTAGGTAAATTCTTTGGTAGTAAGGTACTTAGTACTTGGAAGAAAAGTCCTCACATACGGATTTTACCACTTTGGAAGAGATTCTTGCGCAAACTATTCAGTTTAGAAAAACAATGTTAGGAACTTCAATACAATTTTTGAACACCTATCCATAGATACACGTATGGTTTTGATAGATTTTTTTTTAATTTATTTTCCAAGTTTGTGACACCACCAAAATTTGTTGTTTTTTCGTTTTTTGTATGAAACTGTTAATATTGTTCATAGAATACATGTACTTACCAAGTTTTAATAGTATACTTCTTATAGTTTTGGAGAAAAATGGCTGTCACATACGGATGAACAGACATAACGTATATTTTAAAATTTGTCTACGAATCCCTAAAAACCCAACTTCGTTCATTTAAAACTTATTTAAAATGAAATTTAGACACTCGACCAAATTAGATAAGAAGGCAGTAAAATTACTCGTAAAATTTAACTCTGTACTAAATTTCCGATTCGTATTTTTTCGGCTTAGAATCATTTCCTGAGCATAAAATTACAAAATAATAACAAATCCAGGTGGAGCTTCAAGCGCCAGCTCGAAAAAACGTTTTTGGCCAATATTCCGAAAATGTTATAAAGCCTATTATTATTGTAGAAAATAAAATTTCCCATCTTTTGTTGCCAGTAAACTTTTTTTCGAACTTACCGATTACGATTTATTATGTCCAATTTAATGATAACAATGTAAAAAATAAGATGTGAATTCCGTTCCCAGTAGCATAAACATGTCTCTTTTACCGGAATGGAAGAAGGGTTATGTTTTTTGCGCGTATCTTTATGTTTGTAAAACTTTTATTTCCACATATCTTCCAAACGGCTGGATGGATTTTGGTAACTAAGATATTCTAAGACTGGTCTCATTCGCCAAAGTGTCCATAGACTCCTTAGATAGTAGGTAATATTTTTTACGTGTAGATTTTTTTTGTAGTCGGTTTTAAATTAAAGTAATTCTATCATATTGCTCGTTGCTCGAATGAACAGCACCGTTCATCATCATGATTGAAGAGTTGAACGAAGAGTTTGGTCTCCACTTTTGTAATAAGAACAACTAAGCTGTGAAACGCATTGCCAGAGTGGGTTTTTCTCGAAGGTTCGATCCTTGGGGTTACGAGGTACACTGTGTTTGTTTCTATTAGAGAAGCAAGTTCCATCGTAGACCACATCATTTTCATCCACTATTTTCGGCATCATCACAACCGTATCATTAAATGGCCTATAAATCATAAACGGTAAGTTTTACAAAAAAGTTTACAAGCAACAAAAGATGCAAAATTTTATTTGCTATAATTGTTGTCAAAATATATAGTTTCCAAAATATCGGCTAAAACAGTTTTTTTCAATTGACGTTTGAAACTCTACCTGAATCTGTGAGCATTTTGTAATTTTATGCTCAGTAAGTGATCTTTACCTCATAGAAAAAAGTTGGATTAGAAATTTAGTGCAAACTTGGCCAAAAAAAGTCTATATTTACTGGCCTTGCATTACGTTTCACCACATTTTTAAATTTTTGACGAACTTGTGAATTATTAGGAAACATTTTAAAAAGATGCATGAAATTTTAAAAGCCGTTCTCAACTTATAGTGTGACCAAAAAAGAAAAGGTTGAGTTTTGTATACCTACGAGTATAGATAAATTTAATATTTATTCGTTTATATAGCAACAAAACTCTTATCATAAACAAACAAACGTAAACAAATCTTGAACAAAAATGAGTTTAAATTACATAGTCCAATATTTCAATGTTATTTCTGCACTGTGCCACCGATTCCGCGGTCGGTGACGGTCGCGAGAACAAGACAGCGTTAAATGCCTACTTTGACAGAATTACCTGGCCTTAAAAAAAAAATGCGAGAGCGGCCCCGCGATTCGGCTACCAACCCACGACTGGAGAAACCTCTGAAACGGAATTTAGTCGGTATGGGCAATATGTCCGTCTATGATGTCGAGCCCGACATACCCAGCCATGCGTAAATGCTTTTCCCCAACATAAAAAAATCGAAGAAAGGAAGGAAACTTAAAATATGAACGTTTTGGGAGATCTTATCACAAATAGCTATTTTTTGCCCATAGTCTTCTGGTTTTTGGAAAAAAATATTTAAGGTAGAACATTTTTCAATGTGTTGTGTTTTCAATGCATAAGTATTTTACTATCATACGAGTATGTTAGTACATAGTTAATATGAAATTTCACGTTTGTTGGTGAATTACATTGCAAGAAGTGAACGGATCACTTTGAAATTTAGAATTTTTTGTAGATTATATTATTAGCTGAAACATAGATTATTAACTGAAATAGCCTACCTCCGAAAAACAAATAGTTTTCCAATGAAACAGTTATTTGTCTCTTATCAAGCTACAATTAAAACAGGAATAAGGAACTATGTCGCAATCGGAGAATGGACAAAAGGAACGACATAAAACGTTTACTAAGTAGAAATTCTGCTTCGACGGCGTTTTGCCACGACAACGGCATTAAACGGACTTAATTTGCGGAAATTTGCGATGTAAATAAGGTACCTTATAATGGTAGAGTCCTTTTACTTTAAAAAGGTTTGTTTTGATGTTGTTAACAACTCAGGACTCTGATTATATTTTTGGTCCAGATTTAAAGGCTACGTCTCGCTTCCAGAAGCTCAAATTTTAATTCTTAACAAAAGTATTCAGATGTATTTGTGATCAAAATTTGAGATATGGAAACTGACAACAGTACAGCATTAATATAAACAGTCCAATTCACGTTCACCCAGCTGATACTCTATACTGAGTAATTTCATTGCTCATTATGATATATTTATTGGTCATAGTTTTTGGTATACATTCAGTAGTTATCCGTTATGTCTCTGATTGGGTATCAATATCAACAGCCCACTAAATGTTCTCACTGCTGGGACTCGGGCCTTCTCTCGCAAATATAGAATTAAGGCCATAATCCACCACGCTGGCCCAATGTGGGTTGGTGGATGACACATGATTTCGAAAGATTCTAGGTACATGTCGATTTCCTCAGGATTTTTTCCGTCACCGTTATAAGTTAGCGGCATTACGCACATGACTTCGAAAAGACAGTGGTGCGTCTGGGTTTAAACCTTTGGTATCCGAATCGGCAGGCGCCGTTCTCCCGACTAGACCAGCCGTAACTCTGTTTGATTGACTGATTGGGTATTGGGTATACATACATACAATGAGAAGTAAGGTTTCGGGCCCCAACAAAAATTAAAAATCTGCTAGTGGCATATGTCACTAACGCTTCTTACTCATTCAACTACTTCTTCATTTGCTTTATTTGTTACTAGTGGCCCGTTCCGGTTTCGCACGGATATCTCATTTTATATAAATTACGTGACTCATTGTTTATCCGCGATTTGAATATCATGAAAAAGGATTTAATGACGCAACCTTAAAAGATAGACTGATGCTGTCAAGGACTTCAGCGCAAGACAACGCGCGCAACGACAGCTCTCAGAAAAGAATCTTTTTCCCCGATTTTGTTATCGTGTTTTGTTGTATGTTCATTCATGCTCCTATTCATAGCGTAATGTCATAGAGCCTACTATAGCCTAGATCCTCGATAAATCCAACAGAAAAATATTTTGTTTTAGTGCAGACCTGTAGTTCCCGAGGTCCTAGCGTTCAAACAAACAAACCTTTCAGCTTTATAATGTTAGTATAGATACTTTGAAGCATTTGATTTCTTTAATAATTTCCGAGCATTTCTCGCTCTGAATTCCCTAGCGTTAAACTTTAAACTAAGTTGAAATGCGACTTCAATTCAACGCAATGACGTTGAATGGCAGAATTTTACTGAGCAATCAACTGTTCAAAAGTTATCTGACTGTCTCCATGCATGCTCCAAGTTCTTTAATCCCAAGACGACTTTATTCAGCTTGTTTTGCATAAGACACGTGTACATCCAAATTTATTTGTCTGGGAAATATAACTCATGAAAGAAAATGATACACAAATAAAAATAAATCATATCACGAAAGATAGATGCTTTGATTTAGTACTTACTCAAAGTGATAGTATTTTCATTTGACTGGCATTGTGGCTTAGTAGTTAGTACGAGTAATTCTAACGATCGTAGTTTTCCTAGGACAAAAATTTGTGTGATGAATCTTTTATTTTTATTTTACAGTTATGAGTGACGAGACGTATAGGGCATTTGCCTGATGGTAACCAACATGCCAGCCCTTAGCAACAGTACAGTGCTACGCAGCTATTGGAACATAAAGAATCTAAATCATTACCTAGCACTGCACTGCGGTCGTCACCCAGAGATCTAAAGCGTTTTACTCTACGGCTTTCTCTGGAAACACTTCCCTTCAAACCGGAGCAGTGATGTTTTTACATTATTGCTTGGCGAATAACCGGCAAAGGTGTGGTACTACACTCTGCCAAGAGTTCTACCGAGATCCTGCCAAGATTTTCGTTCTTATTATTATATTAAGAATAGATAGTTATTTTAAGGTAAATTTTCTTAACTATAGGTCAATGAAATGAATCTCAACGTTAAGATACGTCCATGTGTTACGTATTTAATTTTACATAATTCTGTTAAATCTACTTAGTTGTAAATTAATATTAATCATTAGCTTCATATTTTATAATATGATCGCTAAAAATCACGTCCCCGGATGTAATTAGCGACTAGCCAGTAAGCCATTTCAATATTTTAAATTAGCTATCATAAGTTTTGCTTTGTTTGAGAGTAGTTGGCGTTGCGTAAGGAATATTCAACATAAGGAATGGTCACTACTGTCACTTATGATAGTTTTATAATTGCCAATGAATTAATCAAGACTATATAGGTTATAACTTGCAATGCATAAACATAAGCGGTGTACGAATACTTTATATTCTTACAGCTGTCCTTCTCTAAAATGAAGAAGGTAAAGACCATAGCCCACCAGGCTGCCAAACTGCAGGTTAGTGGATTAAACACGTCTTTAAAACACTTCGTTCTTAGGACATATTTTCTTACGATGTTTTTGTTGACTGATAAAACCAGTGATATTTTTTTTATACTTATCGGTACCTGGAAATGTAATCAGAGGTACAGGCGGGGTTCAAACCTACATCCTCACGCTCGTGAAACCAGACATTCTCACCCCTAGGCGACAACGGCTTATTAACAACATTTTAAAAACAACACATTACTACTAAACATAGGTATTAAACGAGGAGAATTCTTAGTAGTAGTAGGACTCTTTGCAGGGTACGCTTGCGGAAGTACCACACCTTTGCCAGTTATTCTGCCACCTAGCAGTAATGTGAAAACATCACTGTTTTCCAGGTTAAATGGCAACGGTTCCAGAAGAAAATCAGGGCATGGCGATAATCAATCCCGTAAATTTGAGTGAGGAGCACTATACAGTGATCAGTAATGATTTGGACTGTTAACTTCCCAATAGCTGAGTGACACTGTGTTGCTATAGGCAGGCGTGATGCTTCCCATCAAGCACAATGTTCAGCTCGTCGTCCGTTCCAACTATAGGAAAAAAAACTACCAATGTTGGCTGTGGTTGTACGAAATGATTCAAATAGTTATAGAATGATTCTGTATTTTTAATCGAATTATTGTTTCAGCTTGAACATCTTCTTGTATGCCGTTACACGATTTAGTTTGTTCATTCAAATACCGGAATATTTTTACAGCAATAAAATTCGCCAATAAGGCAATGGAAGAATAATGGAACGCTCCTTGTTCCTAAGTTGAGGGTAATCTTAACCTTGAACCCTTTCGGAGAATCCAGGAGCCAGAAATCTATTACGATGAATGATTCAGCACTAGTTTTTACGACGTTTCACATAGAAGCAATTTTTCTTACCCTCGGTAAAAAATCTTTCGTCAATAATGAAAAGAAAATATTTGTGTGTACCTACTGTATCGAAATTATAATAAGACGTTTTCATAAAAAAAATATATATTTTAAACGAATTCCCTGGTCGTAGAACTTAAAAAAAAAACCCCTATTTTCATTGCTAAAACTCAAATTTTCTTGACTTAGTCTAAGTCTAGAAAATAAATTAAAGTTAAAAACTAGTATCTGTTTACTACAATGTGTTGTGCCTATTAATTGCTATATAGCTTAACACTTATCAAAGTTATAAACTCGCATCAAAACAATTTAAACGAAAGTTCTAAACTACTTGGTAAGCCAACGGTTGGCCATATCTGTGCAAACCCAAAGTAAACCCAAATCTCTAAACGTCAAGTTTCTCACACATTCCAACACACCCCGCAATAGTGACATCAAGGATAAGATTTCCTGTCGCTAAATATGTATGAGATCGCATAATATATACAGACAATATTAGGATGAGGCAAATCTCTTTAACCCAGCTATGCGCTACTCCTCGCTAATAGCGTAGTCAGTGGTAGATGATACTGAAGCAACAACCACACAGAGATTAAATAGGCCTGTGATTTCACATTATTGCATTTACATATTTCTTAAAATACGTAGAAAAAGAATACATTTTTTACTTGCCTAAAAGATTTATACTATACCTACGTTGTAGGTGAACTTTTTTGTGTTATTACCATTTTTGTAAAGAAAAAGACAATTGTGACAATTAACCAATCATGTTATCACCCTACTGCACACTACGTATGCGTATTATGTAAACATTATAGCTACTTTCGATTAATGTATAATTAACAATAAACGGATTACTAATATGGATTGTTGTTATTGAATAAGTTTTATAAGTCTCGAACAGAAGGCGACTCAATAAGCTATAATTATACTACATTAATAAATAAATATTGGCGGACAGTTCACACACAACACCATCTGACCCCAAACAGAGCAAAGCTTGTACTATGGCGGCCAGATAGCAGATATAATACTTATGTAGTTTTAAATACATACTTATTATACATAGTAACACCCAGACACAGAACAAATATTTGAATTCATTACACAAATATTTGCCATTCTCACATTTTCTGGGTGGGAATCAAACCCACGATCCTCGGTTTTGCAGACAGAGTTACTATCCACTAAGGCTATAATATACCTCTAGATCAGTTGTTCAACTCAGAAAAGTTGGGATAGGCTGCTAGTATTATTATAATTGCAAACATTAGGATGTTTGGATGGATGTTTTCAAGTTAATTTTGATTATTATAGTCTGTAATAGCGCAGTATTATCCATACTTCCATACTAATATTATAAATGCGAAAGTAACTCTGTCTGTCTGTCTGTCTGTCTGTCTGTCCGTCTTTACCGCCTAAACCAACCAACAGATTTTGATGAAATTTGATACATAGATAGAATAGATCCCGAGAAAGGACATAGGCTACGTTTTGTTCCGAAAAAAGTGTTGAAAGGGTTAAAATAAGGGATGAAAGTTTATATGGAAAACTTCGTCATTGTTGAAGAACTATGAAACTTTACGTCTAGATATTTAACACGAAACCATAAAATTTATGTTTTAGCAGTTTTGTAGTTTCGAACTGTACCTACGGGGGTGGAATTGGGGGTGAAAGTCTGGAAGTTCAATATTATTGAAGATATAACCTTGAAACTTTTGAACACTTGAAATGGAGTCGATAAACGTTTGTTCCAGCAATTTTATAATTTCTAACTATACGGGGATACTTATATTAGGGGATTTTGATTAGCGTCGCGGAACATCGCAGGACGCGACGCCGGCGCCGCGCGCGGCGCGACGGTGCCGCGCGCGGCGCGACGGTGCGTGACACACGCGTCCGATATATGAGGTTTTTCGTTAGAAATTCATTTATATTGACTGAATATTGATTTCAATTCGATTTACACGATTTCATTATTATTTAAAAAAACGTAAAAATAAATAGTATATTTAGGTTTTTGGGTAATTGAGTTAGTTAGTTAGTATTGAGGATTGTTGAGTAATTATTTTCTTTAGTTGGGTTATTTTAATGCTTGCTGATTTTATTCGTCGTTATTATTTGTTTGTATGTACTATAAAATTTGTTAGTACTTAAGTATAGGTTTTATTAAATGTCGTTGTTAATTGTATGAGCAATTTTCGTGTGTATTTTTACTAGGTGTTTTGTCTTATCAATCTTCTTAAAAAGTTAAAAGTACTTTTAAATAAAATAGGTAGGAAGTCTATTCAAAGAAAGATTGCTTTTTTATGTTAAAGTAAAGATTTTAATTAGTGTCAAAAAATTACAAATTTAACCCATTTTCTAAACCATTTTCTGAGTTCTTAAATATTATAGGTAATTTAGGAGTTTTAAAATTATATAAACGTAAATAAGTTAGATTCATAATAAGTAATAAGAGGCTTTTCTGTGGATTTACGGTAATTAAGTGTAAATAATTTTGTGAAATTGTGTAAATGTGTTTTGTTTTCTAATCACATTATTACAATTCGATTTAGTTAGTTAGTTGCAGGGTTTTGTAATTATTAAAATAACTTGAAATTGGTATCTGTAAGTTTTTGGGTTAGATAATTAAATAGGTAGGTACTTATTTTCTTTAGTTGTGTTACATCTGGATGCTGTAATTTGGTGGTTTTGGTTTGTCGTTGTTAATTTTAAAATTAGTTTGCGTGTGTATTTTCGTGATTCTATAGTTTAGTGTTATTTTGTGTGTGTATTTTCGTTATATAGTTCTTTATTGTTGTTATACACATAGTTATTTAGTGTTGTTTTTTCATTGTTCTTAAAAAATAATACTTTAAAAAATTGTATTAAGTAAGTCTATTAGCTTTGATTACTTTCTTAAGTTAAATACATATTGTTAGTTATAGGTACTTAGTATAAAACTTTGTTTATTGTCGGTAAAAATACTTAATTGAATTATTTAAGTTCTTACATTTATAATAGGAAGCCCTTTTTTGTATTCGCTGAAATAAAATGAAGTGCAAATAGTTTTAAAGGTTTGTTAAATTTTATATGTTTTTTAATCAAGAGGTAGGTAATAAATTTAATTCGTGTATCTACTATTGTCTATAATATATCATTTTTTCTTTGTTTAATAGGTACGTTATTTTTGTTCTAATAAGAAGTTATATGTATGAAAGTAACTCTCTCTGTCCGTTACCGCCTATCGCCTAAGCCACTTAAAGAGTTTGTTACAATTTGGTGCACAGATAGACTAGACTTAGGAAAGGACAACGGCGACTTTTTATCACAGAAAAAGAGTTGAAAAGAGTGGAAAAGAGGAGTAAAAGTGTGCATGGAAGGATCTTTGCACTCTTTGTATGCTATTTTTAACCGACTTCAAAAAAGGAGGAGGTTATCAATCCAGTTGTATATCCAATTGTGAATCAATTTAGATGGTTATTTTTTTGGTTGGTAGATTATAGTTCAGAGGTGGTCATATAAATTTTATCGAAATCAGTGCGGCGGTTTTTGAAATATGAACAAAAAAACTAAAATTTGCGTTCATGTAATCCGACGATATATCTACTAATAGACTCTAATAAAATTTGGCGGACCGTCCCAATATGATTTTAAATTAAAGTCTGTATTTGATTAATTTTTTGAGAACATAGTTTTTTTTTATTTGTCGTGTAAATTGTACATTTATTAATAAATATAAAACTTTGACTTAGACCGATTTTGATTAGGAAACGTGATTTTGTATGGTAGTAGAAATACGAGTAGGTACTGCCTCAATTACTTTAATAAATATGTGGCGCGGACGAAGTCGCGGGTAAAAGCTAGTTATTTATATTTTGAAAAAATGCCAAACCTCTTAGAGAATAGCCCTTTTATAAATCCTACGCGAAAGAAATATTACCATTCAATACAAAATACCCGATTTTATTACCATACATTGTAATGTAATCTACGTAATATATTATGATTGTTACCGTCGAATATCGGTTACACCCTTAATAGTCTTTCTAAGAGTCGCTTCTAATCATGCGGTCACTTCTATAACACTAATTAGCTAGTAGCATATAGTAGCAACTGTGTTCAAAGCCCAACAGCGTGGTAGCTAAATGTATGAGCAGCGCATACTAATAAAATTGACCGTGTAATGGCCCGTGAATTATACCTAGGGGCGCATTTGCTTTCATAGTAAGGTGGTACGCTGGGTTATATTGGTAAGAGGGGACAAAAATAATTCTGCATTTTATTGCAATGTCAGCAAATGTTTGTGGTAACGCTCTAGTCTATCAAGCAAAGTAACGATAATTATGTTGTTTGCATTTTTATAGATCTTCGAATACACTACTCAAGTGCTTGTCAGAGTCCCAGAACCTAAAACCTCAGGCAAATTAAATGGTCTAAGGTTAAAATTAATGATACTAATTTATAAACTTACAGTGCTCGCGTTTTTACCCGCGTAAACCCTAATCACGTTATTTTCTCGTTATAAAAATTTGGTGATACAGATGTGTGAGTTTGAATGTTTGTTGCTCAATCACGCTGTAAGCACTGAACAGATCCGATACAAATTTGGAACCCAGATAGATTTTAGTTTGGTTAACACATATATTATATGCCACAATTTATTCCAAAATATGCAGCATTTCTTAAGAGGTCTTTTCTAAATTTTACGTGCACAAAGTCGCTTAAAGTGCTTGTATTTGCTAGCGTAGTACATACGAGTATTATTTGCATTTATACATGTTCTTGTACCGCGCAGCGGTTTTACCCGCATAATTCCCGATCCGGTTATTTTTCCCGGATGAAAGTGCTAAATCTTTCGAAGTATCACATAACATCAACATCCATATAGACTCACAATCTTTCGCGTTTTTAATATTAGTAGGATTAAGTTTTAGGTTCGAACGACGGACTTAAACAGTTTTTATTACCTATTTGTTGTAACTACCTATTTATTGTGACCTGATATGTAATACAAATTATAATAGACATTCAAGTTTATCTCAAGGTAGACCTATATATTTGAATACTTCATACACATTAAAATTTACTCAGTTGAGCAACAGGAGCTGCACAAAAATTGTTGGCAATTTTAACATGAGACGATCTTCTTAGCATTCCATGGATTCACCGTGCGGGTGCCGGGTCCATCGTGTGGCAGAGAGAGAAAACTCATATTTCTAAAAGAAAATCTATTTAAATTACTGTTTATTTATGTGTCACCATGGTGATGTGGTACTACGACGTCACGGCAGAAGGACGCCGTATGCAATCGGTATCCGTCTCTGAAGTGGTACGTTTGATATTCAGGGATAGCTTGGAATCCAGTAGGAACTGCTATTATTGATTGGCTAACAATGAATACCTACATCCAATTTTTGCCCAATAAGCTAAATCTCTATTACTGGGAAACGTAATAAGCCTATCGTAAAATGTTATGGAATCACCAAAACTGTTTATGTTTTTAATTTGCTGCAAAATTTGCATATGCGTTGTCTGTGACCTGAGCGGCCGAAACAGGCGGTTTCATACACGTGGCGCTCTTCACGGCTGCTGATAACGATGTGCTACAGTTTATCGCCTTGGTGAAGCCTTTTTGGGTATTGGTTGGACAATACTGTTATTTCTGGTAGTACCTAGATGTTCTTTTTTTTTACTATTACAGGTTAACATTTGACCGCCATTTGCGCCATGTTAAATGACAGTACAGTCAGATGGAGGGTACTTACCCAGAAGAAGCTGATCCACTCTCGATTTTAAGTCACCAAGATTGTAACCATAAGTTAACTCTACTCAGACTACGCCTTTCACAAGTTAGACGTTTTTTATCACAAAAGTAGAGTCAAAGTGTTTAGAACAATGTTAAAATTAAATTAAAAGTACAAAATAAACCTGCTTTGTTCTAAGATTATTTTTTTCTTTACCACACTACTATACACGCTATGCTCATAACGGACGTGGATTCACTTCGCCATTAAACAACGGTAAATATCTTATAATTAATAACTTCTATTTTTTTCCAAACTATTTATTAAAAAAATTGTTTAAAAAAAAATAAGTTTTGTAACTTGATGTTTTTACACTTTAGCGATTTGAACACAATGTTTATAATGTACAGGACTTAATCGCGATTTAATTTGTTGTTTAAATACCTCGACGTTTCGGCAGCGTTACAACCACAACCGCCGTGGTCACGAGAAGACGTCGAGGTATTGAAACAATGAATTAAATCGTGATTAAGTCCTGTACATTATAAACATTAAGTGCAACCTAATTTACATCAACATACTGGACCCTTCGATTATTAGATACGCAGACGACATCAAGGATTGTCCAATAACTCGTTTTGTGTTGTATGCATCGGTTGCGACGCCGCCAATATTCCGAGAGCTCTCGGCCCAATTTGGGTTACCTACCCTAACCTACCTTTGAGGCAAGTTGAAAACTTGTCACATAACTACAAATGCCATTGGAACTACAACTTCCAGATGGCCATAAAATACTGCAACAGAGTAATGATGGGGGTTCTAGGATTGGACGAAACATCCTAAAAAAATTACTCAGCTAAATAGTAAGTAGATATAGATAAGTCTTGAATTGTGTATAGCAATTGCTAAGTGTAAAAAAATCGTTGGATAGTTCTCGTATTATACAAATACAAAATTGAAGAAAACAGCCGCCATACCATTACTAGAAAAGCAATTCTCAGTCTCCTGACATAGTAAGCAAAGACACGTAGAAATTAATGTTTCGAAAACTCACTAAAATACTAGAAAATGCAAGTGGTTTATACTAGTAAATACTGATTTACGCTAAGCGTAGAGAAGTGATTTAGACCGCAGGTTCAAAGCTCGTCTTTATTTTGCAGTAAGGCAGGCGTCTTCAACCTTTTAGTGCAAGGGCCAAACATCGATTTCACATCGTCCGAAGGGCCACAACTTTTCACGAAACTTTACCACCTTATCAATAAAATAAAAGACATAAGTACATAATTTCGAATTTCAATAATCTTTAATTAAAATCAATCTTTATTGGTTAATTAAAGTCAATCTTCATTGGTTAATTAAAGTTAATCAATGTGATTTTTGACACTGTTTATTTTTTACAAGTGTGTCAATATTTGTTTTCATTTTTGTGGTTGCAACCCGCAGACTACCTTCCAGATGTGCATCTGTAATTCTCGACCTTGTTGTCGATTTCACATACTTCATACGAGAAAAAAGCTGCTCACACACATATGTGATGAGATGTGATCGACATATTTTGCATAGAAATCAAAAACACCCATGTCGAACTTGTCTTTCAATTCCGAATTACACTGCAAATCTATAAGCTTCATCTGAAATTTTTCCGCGCGCTGTAGCCGTTTCCGTTGCTGTAGCTGTAGCGTTTGCGGACGCGGCGCGATGTGGACAGATAGCATATCACTATGGGCGCGACATTTTATTTTTTTTTTAGCCTCTGGTAGCCGCGGGCCGCAAGAAATTAGCTGGCGGGCCACATGAGGCCCGAGGGCCGCGGCTTGAAGACATTTGCAGTAAGGTATACTCCGGACATATGTAACACAAAAATTGCATGTCTACGACTGGATCGGATATCTATTACACAAACAACTGTTAGCAACCCCGTTTAAAAGCAAGAAAAAGGTGCATGGCGTGGCAACATCGTGCGACGAAAACTGGCTTTAAATAGTGGGTCGAGAGAGAAGGGGAGGCACTTTTGCTCCTGACGCCGGCCACGCCGGACATACTGTGTTTGCCTTCGTGTCTTTGTTTGACTAATTGATGATTGTTGTCACTAAGGTTATATTAAATGTTTTAACGTTCATTTAAATATTGTTTGCTTCACTCTCCCAATCTTCTGATGTAGATTGTTGACATCAGAAGTGGGATACCACGAGGCCTAGCTCGCCATCTAATCTTGAGTTTTATTGTCATTAGCGTTCTTTGAAGTTAAAACCTGTCTTATCATTTGGATTGTAATGGATTCAAAACGAAGACGCAATGGTAAACGCAAGCATGTAAAAAAAGCGTGGTCGTTCATCATCAAGTAGCAGCTCAAAGGCAGTGACAGTAGCTGGTCTGGGATTTCACCATAAGCGCGCTACCCAGAAACTGACGAAGGTATCTTTAACAAACGATGCCACAACTGTGAGTACAAGTGCCAATAGTCCTACCCTCTATAAAAGTTGATACCTGATTTTGATCCATTAGGTTCGTAATAATTTTGTTTCGTGGGTGAAACAGGCTTCGATACTCTCGTGGTAGTATTTCGTCATCAGGTTTTGAATAAACTCAAAGGTTTTGCAAAGATTTGATACGACTCGTTATTGTGTAATGATCGCTCGCGAACCCCGGAGTATGGAGAAATAGAATTTGTAATGCGTTTAAAGTCTAAAGAAATATGTTCAAAGTATCGAAAAAAATCGTGGACCAAAAAACCCGTCGAAAACTAATCGCTACACAATATATTCTTTGAACAGATTGCAGAAATTTACAGTTTGTACTTGAATTTCATGTAAACCGTAATATAATAACATCAATGCGTCTGTCGAGGCTAGTAATTTCAAGTCAAGCGATAGTTTGGTAGGTTTTATACACAGCAGGGTACATGTAAAATAAAACTGGGAAAACATACTGCAGGTAACACTATTCCTAGAGAGGGTAACGATACTAAAATTGTAAATTTGTAAAATAATTGTAAAATTTTAAAATTGTACTAAAATTTTGTAGGTAGTTCTGAAACAGCTAGTCTTTCGATGATTATGACTCTAACGAATTCGAGAGCCTTTGTTATAATTGTGGCGGAAACCACAAAAGTGTTCAGTTTACGGTAAAGTGTGAGTTTTGTACGAGTTATAAGTTTAAAAAAAACTGAATAAATCGGTAAAACAAGAAATAAAGTACGTGCAGACGACTAAAACAAGATACATTTTGTAATAACATAGGTACAATGTAAATGGTGCAGTTACAGACGAGCTCATTTGTACAATACGATATTCATTGATACGAGGAGTGGTTGTCAGTAAAATCGTCAAAAGTAGCCAAAGCAATGACCCTTCAAGAGTGACGAATATTGTAAGTGACTAATTAAATTAGTTTCTGTTCCTGTAAATGAAGTCGAGATGTATGTTATCGTCGTGATAATCGGATAAGACTTAATATGAAAGAGTTACCCTTTTTGATGACATACCCTAACAATTCATAATTACATCGAAGAATTGGCTGAGATTTGCAATGTAGCAGTTAATTCAAATGTACTTAAACTTTTGGTAAATATGAAGGGTGCAAATGTATAGCTTTGAACATGAAGCAACTGGAAAGGTTAGCAGTCACGAAGTGACGATTAACCTACAGAGCGACAAATCGGTGCAATTTAAGCCGTAAACAGTATACAAGTGCTTAAAAAAATGACTTAGTAAAGATAGGTACAATAGTTATATGTCTATACAGTATATGTGAGTCAGTGAGAGAGATAGTAAAGGCCTACAATGGTGTATAATAAAGTTTGCTAATTTTGATCTGTGGATTGAATACAATTAATAAATAACATGACGTGTTGGCAAGGTAATTAATGAATTCCCAATGTTGTGATACAAACATATAATTCCTATAAAGAGAGAGAAGGCGAACAATTTGAGAAGATTGAATTGGTACATTGGTAGAATCCAACAGTGAGCTAACACAGAAATTTCCTAAGCCTAAAGGAAAAGGGAGCTGTACTAGGCACTGGTTGGGTGTGGTAATGACTGAGTAATCGAAGGGGTTGTCTAAGTATGAAGGCAACAGCCCTCGCTCTGATTGTTCAACTTAACTTTCTTTTCTTTCAAGAGTGCCAAGAATTGGTACATTGGTAGAATCCAACAGTGAGCTAACACAGAAATTTCCTAAGCCTAAAGGAAAAATGAGCAGTACTAGGCACTGGTTGGTTCGTAATGACTGAGTAATCGTAGGGGTTGTCTAAGTATGAAGGCAACAGCCCTCGCTCTGATTGTTCAACTTAAATACGATAGAAGTTTCAAGAATGCCTAAGAATAAAGGTGTTCTTGAATTGACTTCATGTTATCATTCTCGTATGAACTGAATATGTCATGATAGGCCGAGCTTTGTTATTATTTTAATAGACTGTAATGCTAAGTGTTTGTACATTACAGCTTTATCGTGCCTGGGGCAGGCACGGTGCAGGAGGGCCGTGTTAGCAACCCCGTTTAAAAGCAAGAAAAAGGTGCATGGCGTGGCAACATCGTGCGACGAAAACTGGCTTTAAATAGTGGGTCGAGAGAGAAGGGAGGCACTTTTGCTCCTGACGCCGGCCACGCCGGACATACTGTGTTTGCCTTCGTGTCTTTGTTTGACTAATTGATGATTGTTGTCACTAAGGTTATATTAAATGTTTTAACGTTCATTTAAATATTGTTTGCTTCACTCTCCCAATCTTCTGATGTAGATTGTTGACACAACTATATATACCAATATCGCTTTTACATATCTGTGCATCATCATTGTCTAAGGTTACTGAATTATTTATTGAATAGTTAACGAACTCTCAGAGTTTGCAGGTATATTAAAAAAAAAAATGATTTGACATTCATGACATTCTTCACGCAATACCAACAGAACTAGCCCTAAACTAAGCAAAAGCTTTTTTAATAGAACTCAAATATCTTAAATAACACCTACTTATACAATTGTAAATACACCCAGATGCATACAATAGATAAAACACCTAGACACAAAACAATTTTTTGCATTTGTCACATCATACAAATATTTGCTATGTATGGGAACCGAAGGCACTAGGCACTACCTACGGCTTTATGGACAGACACATTAACCAAAGAGTCACACAGCCGGACAAAACTACGAAATTAACGTGTCTTTCCCAAATTTTAGGGTTTTTACGAAAATAGAATGTTTTATTTATTCTGGTTACTTGAAGAACAACCGTATACGGCGCAGATACCCTCAATGGCGGCATTTTCATGGAAAGTTAAACGAACTGTCATTGGAAAATACTCTTTGCGTTGCGTTATATCTCTAATCCGTGTTACGGACTGAAAAAGAAAAGGTTCTCGCAGGCGGAGTGAGGATTGCCTATCTTTCAAATGTAAGCCATTTTTAATTAATAATAATGCACGGGTTACTCCAGTGTGATACGGCCAGTCCAGTCGGATTTAAGTTTCAGAGGCATACGCCTGTTTCAAAGATAGTGCACGCGCGTGACGGCTACTCGTTTGAGAATTGGCATAATCATTTAAAATGTTATATCAAATAAGTAACTTTTCATAATAAAATATTAATTATTATTATTAAAATTAAAATATAATCTATGTTATGACTATAACTACTATAATGCACCACGTTACATACTATACACTTCGCGCAAATAGCGATGTGAGATGATGTTGTATGTGAATTGTCCACCAATGTTTATTTATTTATAATTACTTATGTAAAACACCTTTACCACGCTGTTTTTATTACGGAAACCGATCTCTTAACAAAATGCACCAACGCAGAAACCACGGCACAAAACCAGCTAGTTCATGCATTTTGTGAAGTCCAAAGGTAAATTAATATGAGTAGGTATCAATTCGTGCGTATGGAACAGTTATTTTGGTTTTCGAGATCTAGATCCCTTTCAAAATGAAATTGATCACAGTAATGAGTTTACCACACTAAGCTTATATGAGTTTAAAAAAATAACGAAGTGATTTATAATTAAGTTATGAATAAATAAATAATGTAGTCGTCCCATGATTAAAGTGAGTACGATGATTCTTTCAATGAAGTACAAGTATTTTTCAAATACAAATTTATTTTGGCTAATATTACCTTATATATTATTTACTCACAACATGTTTATTCCAATATTTTTGAGCCGATAACTAAATTAATTAAAAGGGCCGACGCGACGTTTGAAAATGCGAAGGGATAAAAAAACAGCCATTAAAATAACGAGTTGACATAGAAAAGCTTTTCAACATTCGGTCAAGCTAGAATGATTATGCCGAGGGGCGCAGTAATCCAGCTTACGGCTTGGCTTAGCAGAAGAGGTGGCAAGGTTAAAATGGCTCAGCTTAGCCAGGATTGTCTGTTGTTAAATAAAATAACAGCTCAGTGACATACATAAATGGAACGAAGTTGATTTTATCGTGCGGTGTGAATTTCAGACAGTATTAACGATTTAAGCTCAAGAGGAGACTTTCTTTGAGAAAATATTACTTGTATCTACACAGCATTTTTGAAGAATTGCTTTTAGAAAGTTCATTTAATAAAGAATACTACTCGTAGCTTGAAAAACATTATAAAGCAAATACATTTCTGCTAGGCCAGCTTACATATTATGTATATCAGCTAAGTGTGGCGGTTTTTGATTTATTTATGAAAAAAAATGCTTACTTTTATCTGGGCAATGTTATGACAGATTTTACTCTACAAGAATCAAAAATTATGAAACATACTCGAGTGTTTGAATTTAATTGTATTTCTAGTTGGTTTTTTTTATTAATTAAATTTAAAAATATATATATATTTTGGGCAAATGCGCATTGCGCAACAAAAATACATCTGCTTTAATGTTGTAAATTAGTGAAAAAATTTGTATAATTATTTATTTTATTAGAATTTTAAAAAATGCATCCTAAATTGTAATAATTTTTTCTTTGCTGCCATTGAATTAATACAAATTGTAATGGAATTTATTTGCTACTAAAGTTAACAATAACCTTAGGAAGAAAAAGCCACCAGACTCCAAAATACAGTTAATAACTAAGTATAAATTAAGCAAAAAGAATAATTCAAATTTCACCCTCTTCCTGTCAACCGATTAATCTGAAATTTTGTATACACTTTGGATTTTGGTGACAATACAATTATGTTTATTCACTATCATTATAAATTGAAAATGGCGGATAATTTATGTTTTATTAATACCGTCAATATGGGTATCAAATGAAAGGGCTCAACAAGCAGCAGAATACAATATACTATAAAAAAAATTAAATCCAAGATAGCGGCCGTTTTTTGGTTTTTAGTACATTTATCTTTAACATTGCAATGTATGTTTAGCATAAAACCGTTTAACTTAAAAATATTTTTTACATATTTTTATTATTTTCGAATTATATTTAGATGTACTTATCGAATGTGGTGCAAATAACTTATGAAATGCTTATAAAAGTTAAAAAATCTTGATGAGAGATAAATAATCTATAATATAAAAATGAATCGCAAAATGTGTTGGTAAGCGCATAACTCAACAACGCCTGGGCCGATTTGGCCAATTCTTTTTTTTAAATGTTCGTTGAAGTCCAAGGATGGTTTTTACGTTGAGAAAAAATCGAATAATTGCTGGGAAAACCTTAAAACAGCCCTTTTCCTTTTCCCATACAAACGATTCGTAATAATAAGTCAATTTGTACTTTATTACTATACCATAAAGTTCAAGTGTCAGTGGCGTTAGTGGAGAGGTTCCAGGAAGGCAAAACAATTGAGTGACGTTTTGACGTAATATTGATGGCGATATTTATATGATGGTAAAATGTCACTTGAAATATAAACGTATCTTTGATGTGCATCTATACTAATATTATAAAGCTAAAGAAGTTATTTGTTTGAACACGCTAATCTTGGGAACTACTGGACCGATTTAAAAAATCTTTCACCGTTCTTTCATACGTACCTAATCATATGCCATAGGTTATATATGTACCACGGGCGAAGCCGGGGCGGGCCGCTAGTAAATAATAAAACAAACGGGGTGAGCTAAATAAAACCGTTTAAAAAACACATTGCGTTTAGCACGGAGCATTCCCGTGGCACTCTAAATACTTGACCTAGAACTTACTATGTCTGTTTCATTTCTCCAAGAAACGTTTCGTTTGCAAGAAACGTTTATTACGTTTCTTGCAAATTAGGTCTGGAGCATAAACAGTTACTACGTTGGCGACCGAAATATTACCAAAAAGTAGTAATCGAATTGATGAATAAATAATAACGAGCAGTTAAATGTTTATGATAATTATAGGAATACAAATAAGGTCACGGCAGCATGTCGGAACATAATATTACAAACTGATTTACCCAGCCGACGAGACAGTTAAAACAGTAGAGAAAGTCAGAATTTTATTAACCTACGTAGTTTTCAACAATAATTTTTTTTGCGTCAATAATTTAAATAAAATGTTTTTATATTTCTGAAATTATTGGTCAAACTCTCATTGGTAATACTTCCCATTACTGCATAGTTTTTACGTATTTGTATATCGAATTATAACCCTGACTCTCTTTTGGTCGAAATTGAAACTTAAATTTTGATAATTCATTAGGTATACCTTTATTGCGATAAATATTTTAGTGACAATTTCATCAATTACGAGTACATCACATCTTTTACACACAACAAACATTTATAACATAATAAATCTTACTATTTCAAGATCAGTTGCAGTGTCATAAAAGAGCAAAGGAGAACGAAGTTCTTTTGGATGAGATAGAAGCAACACAATCTGCAAAAAAATAGCTTAAATCTATTATTTATGGTACGATCATCTAAAAAATAAAGTGGACAGCACTTGTCATGGGCAGTTTTTACGCGTCACTTCTGTTACATAGTTTTCTTGCGGTTTTAGATCGTCTCACATTTTTCCAGTTTGGTCACGCAGCAAAATCTCTATCTCCTCCAAGCCTACCATAGTAACTTCTTTCCAAAAATAAATTAATGTGTGTCATAAAATTGAAATTTAAAATTCAATTTATGTACTCGTACTTGGAAACCACAGCCTGCAGCGTAAGTCTCCTTACTAAGCTGGCATAACATACGACAAAAGTGTAAATATCTGTGTGGCAACCTAGCTACATACAACCAGCGCTATCTATAAAATCATAGCAACATTACATACAACAACACGCGCCTAACTGAATCACGTAAGCAAAGATTCCATGTCTAATATACATGTAGTAGGAGATCCCACTGTACAACGCCCTTCAACGAGCTGGTTAATGGATGAATAGTGTTTTATGTGTTCAATTTACATGTCAACAAATATATTGCAAATGTCCAAAAATTTCCGGCCAGCGTATGATTAATCTATATTTTTAAATAAATGGCAAAGGTGATTTACTGATAAATCAACGCACAGGCCAAACTGTTAGGTCTAAAAAATTAAAAAATCGCACATGTTTTTCTTCTTATGACGTAGGTGCCCACTAAGAAATGATATTTCAAAATTCAACCCCTTAAGGGTATGAAATAGGGGATGGAAGTTTGTATGACTGTTTTTATTTATTAAACATATACGCATAAAGTTTCATATGAATTGAGCATGATCAAAATCTTGAGTAAAGTATTACAGTGTTTTCAAAATTCAACCTCTAAAGGGGCGAAATAAGGATGAAAGTTTAGATGTAACTTTTTATTCTTTGAACACATTTGCATGAAATTTCGTAAGCATTTAATAAACCCAAAATAATAAGTTTTTTTTTATTCAATCAATTTAAGTGAAATGTTTTATAAATAAATATTGTTAATTAATCATTTTCTGGACTGATTTTTTTTAGATTTTCTTAGACGTATTCAATTGAATTTAAAATACGAGCACTTTTCATCGATTAACCAGCTCGTTGAAGGACGTTGTATAGCAGGATCTTAGGCTATTGAATAAATTTCAACAAAACACTGTTCGGCAGCTGTTCCTATGCAAAATACCTAGTTTAGTGAGTCTTTTTCCGGGAATCCAACAAAACGTCATTTTGTGTTCAAAACTTTAACTTTCAATATTTTATAACAATATAAAAAAAAATATGTTCCACATTGTCTATAAAACAGTATTAAAGCTTTGTAGATATATTTTATGTATAACATAAATAAATTTGTCCAAATCAAATAAGTAAATCTCAGAATCCCTAATACCTATGTCATTTAGTAATCAGGACAACGATTCTACTAGTACTGCGTATTATGATTTAAATCTAGATTTAGCGAAAGGTCAACACGATAAGAAAGCATATAATAGGGGTTTAACCTTTGATCTGGTAAAGTTCTTAAGAGTTTAACTTCATAGAAATGTCATTCCAGATCTTGAAATACCTACTTTTCCAGCTCAGTAAATATACGGTATTATTATGTTTCGGTGAAATACATCGGTATCTCGTATTTTAGTACAGCTTCTGACAGTTTATTATAGGATTTTTTATCGTTAGATTGGAAGATATTTGTAACAGCATTACTTTAGGCGCGTTTAGACCTTTGTTTTCTAAAACTGCACTGTTGCAAATCGCTAACTATGCCACAATAAGACATTTCATCCCTTTATTTCTAGTTTGGTTCTAGTTTAACGTGTTGCATTACTTATTGTTTATTAACTTTCAATTTGAATACATAATTTACACACTTTACAGGACTTGAGCATGATCACCATCATAACTGATTTTCTCGTGACCACGGAGGTTGTAACTCTGCTGAAACGTTGAGGTTTTTTTTTTACTTTTATAGGTTTACACTTGACCGCCATCTTGCCTCATGTTAAAGGATGATGCGGTCTACGATGAAGCGTGTTTACTTAGAAGAAACCGATTCACTCTCGATTTGAAGACACAAAGATTGTAACTATCGGGAAAAACCCTCTCAGGCAACGTATTCCACAGCCTTGACGTTCTTACCACAAAAGTAGAATCAAATCTCTTCGTTCGTGTCTTTGGAACATCAACCATGAAACGATGTCGCTTTTTCGAGCTACAAGCATTCCGATAGAAAAAAGGGCAAGTTTTATTATAGTTTTGATCGTGCTTAAGTCCTGTCCAATGTATTGTATTGTAAAGTGTTTAAATTATGTGTTACATTAACAAAATGGAACACTTCGGTTAAGTACGTATACATAACTTTAACGGAATATTTTTTCATCATTTTAAACAGCCTAGTTTGGGGCTCAATGTAAACTGTACAGCCATTGAAAAATAAATTAGCCATAAACTCTCATTGTAAAATTAAGAAACAGTGTTATTATCTTGAAGGAATAAATGATTATTATTATTATATAATTGGTCAATAAACTCATACGGAAGATATTTATATTACATAATTCAATCCTAGCTAGAATCAAATCTAGCATCGTATTGTCAATATATTCTTTAAAATTAAATAATAATAAATACTTAATAACAATAACTAATTTATTAAATAATAAATTAAAGCTATAACATACCCTTACTTTGAAATAACTATTTTAAAACCACGATGTTACTTTTCTTATGCTGCACCAAAAAAAAAAAAACAATAAATTTAGTTACGTTGTAAAATGACCAAAAGCATAAAAATTGTTAACACCTTCTTCATAAAATTTTGTTATTCTTCTATTAGTATTTTGTAATCCGACTAGAGCCTAGACATTTAAAACCGCAAATATGAACATTGTTCGAGCTCACACCACTCGACTGCAGTCTACCGCTGACGGTACCGGAACGTGTTAAAGTAGGCCCTACTTCGTTAAAAAAGTGCCAAGTCGCCTTTAGGGAACCGAACCGATTATTGTTTCCAGTCCTTTCCAGGATAGTTCAGCCTTCAACAGGACACTTTTACGCGAACCGAGAGACAACCCTAGACGAAGCATTTTTGCGGCAGATAAAATGTGATGGTGCTTCTACACGTTTCATTTTGAAGTGGTTTAAAGCCCCTAGGGTTAACTACTCATTGATCGTCGTAGATTATGACAACCCCCTGGCAAATCCGGGGTCGTTCCGATTTAGTGACACTTTAATTTTACGGAAAAGGGATTTTCCTGGGTTCCAATATTGAGTGTCTCAATTCCGTTTGCTATCCATTGGGTTCAAATTATGGCAAATGAAAATAATCCTTGCGAATAGGGGTTTGATTCGGAAACGCTTTCGGCTAAAAATAACTATTAGCTATTGCTATACATACAATGATTATTATTTTTCTTAAGTCACTGTCGATCTAAGTTTGCAAATAAACCAGGTGATGCTTCTAACTGCGTTTCTGTGACTTCATAAAAGACTTCACTGTATATAAATATCAAACCCAAATTTCTATTACAAAAATCTTTGAAATAAGGCACATCAAAACTAAATTGACTATATTATTTATTCGTACTGTTTTTAATATAAGTATATTTACTAATATAAGACAGATGGCTAAATACCATGTTTAACATTTAAGTACTTAAATAACGAAATACACAAAATATTTTTTATGTCGTCATAAATAATATTGTTTCGCAATTAGTACTTGTTTGACTAAAAAAGTGTCGATCAGGCATAGGGCGTTCGCACGGTATATTGCCAAGGAGATATTGTCAGCTAAGTCAACGAGAACGGTATCACAATTTCTAATAACTGTTAACTTCCCATTTGGGTAATACCCATTGAGTTTTAGTTTCATAGATATAGTATTGTTTTTTTAGTAGATAACTAATAATGTGAACAATCTTTTTGTAGACTATTTGCGGGGTCCGCGTGGGAAAGGATCACACCTTTGCATATTATTCTACCTGCAAATAGTAATCTAGTCTAATATATAAAATTCTCGTGTCACAGTTTTCGTTGCCATACTCCTCCGAAACGGCTTGACCGATTTTGATGAAATTTTTTGTGCTTATCCGGTATCTATGAGAATCGGCCAACATCTATTTTTCATCCCCCTAAATGTTAGGGGTAGTCCACCCCTAAATTTTATTTTTTATTTTTTAGACCAAATTTTTAATTTCTATTTTTTTATGATACAACATATAAAAATACATACAATCCTCAATTTTCACCCTTCTACGATCAACCCTTATTTTATTAAGAAATTATTTATATGGCAAAACAATGTTTGCCGGGTCAGCTTATATTTATTCCAGATTATAATCTAACTAAATTCTAAATTTCAACCCGGTCCGTCCAACCGTTCCGATGTGATTAAGTAACAAACGTCCAATCTTTAACTTTTATAAAATATGTCGGACTGTTTAACTTTCAGGTGCGTTATTTACCGAGCTTCTAGTCTAATATATAAAATTCTCGTGTCACAGTTTTCGTTGCCATACTCCTCCGAAACGGCTTGACCGATTTTGATGAAATTTTTTGTGCTTATCCGGTATCTATGAGAATCGGCCAACATCTATTTTTCATCCCCCTAAAGTTTAGGGGTAGTCCACCCCAACATTTTTATTTTTTAGACAACATTTTTAATTTCTATTTTTTTATGATACAACATACAAAAATACATACAATCCTCAATTTTCACCCTTCTACGATCAACCCTTATTTTATTAGGAAATTATTTTTATGGCAAAACGTTTGCCGGGTCAGCTAGTAAAATATAAAAACGACCCTGTATCTCCTTGCGTCTATTTGTATATGTGTATTTAAATTAGAATACATATTATGTATGTATGTACTGTTATGTGATGGGGTTAGGAAAATATATTATATGGAAGATTATTAAGTGTAGTGTGTGCCGTCATTCGCAAGCACCAGCCGAAGACCAGCGCCGCGCCGGTTGGATTCAATCGGCATAATGCTGAGCTGGGGCCGAATTCTGGCAAAAATGCGAAAAGTGAATAGATGTTAACGATGTATTTATATATTTATAAATATTTATGTATGTATTTTTTGTCACGGTAAATAATAGTCATATTTGAAGGGCAATATTTCCAGAGAAATTACAAGGCAGAGTAAGTCTCTTACATTTACGGGTAATGAGAGCATCGCTGCATTATACCACAGATAAGAAAATAGTTACTTATCAACGTTCTCAATCCAAAGATGTGTCCTCCCAAACATCAGGGCGCACGAAATCTTGTTATCATTGGGAGGACTGAGTTCACTCTTTCCGTTCTAGTCGGTTGTAGGAAGCGGTGAACGCCGGACATTTTTACTTATCAGTGTTTGTTGACAACAACCAAAATAAGAAGAACCACAGCATACCTCGCCGCTAGCGAATCTAGGTGTCAAGTATATTTGTGATGTGTAAACCACTTACACTACTCACAGAGACGCAGTTTCTAGTATAACTAATTTCAAGGTACTCAGCGCACATCTAGTGGTTTATATCGATGTTACTTATTATATTTATGTTTTAGTAGATGCGTGAGCTTAATCTGTTATGGGTTGGCGTTTTGCGTAGCTCTGTACTATTAACTCTGTATCTGTATTTAATAAACGATCTATTGATGACGGTTTTCCTAAATCAACGTAAAAATAGGAGAATGGAACACCTCATTTCCTCTCATGTTAGTAACAAGTCAGTAATTGCTTAAGGTTGTAACAATAGTACCTAATAACGAATGTCGTGATGTGGAACTTAATCTTGACAAGGACTATATTTGTTTCTGTCCCTTCGATAACAAAACAGAAGAAATTGTCTTTTTATTTTGATCTCACTGAGCAACTGAGTAATTTGGGTAGAATATTTGTTCGGTATTTCTTTTTATAAAATCACGTTTTGTTGTTATAGTAAGAGTGACTTAAATGATCCTAACTTTCACTGTTTAACCTACAATGATTCAATTTTCACAGAATAAACGTTATGTTTTGTCATTTCGTTAGCTATGGACTACAGGCCCGTGAACAAAATGTATGGGTCATATGATACAGCAGGAGACCTATGTAGGATGATAGAAGGGTACAAAATAATAATATTTAGTTAGCACTATACCGGCATATAATTTTTATAATTTCAATACCTGCTCTAATCCATTATTCCGCAATGCCGTACAAAAATCATGCGACAAGAAGGAAAGAGCGAGGGTCGCAACCACCCCTCTTCAATTTGCTTTCAGTTGGACAGCTTTCAAATGCCGGTATAGTGCTAACTAAATATTATTATTTTGTACCCTTCTATCATCCTACATAGGTCTCCTGCTGTATCATATGACCCATAAATTTTGTTCACGGGCCTGTGCACTACCATGTCGTTTAGTCAGTTACATTGTTTTTTTCTTTAATAGATTTGCATTTGATCGCCATATCGCCTGATATTAACCTATAATGACAAGTTCACTATAAAACCCGCTGATCTACAAGAAACCGATTCATTCTAGACAGGCAAATTTTATCCATCCAGAAGTGGGTGGGTATATCAGGCAATGCGTTCTAAAATGTTGATGTTTTTTTAATTTAATAATAGTATTTATTTTTTATAAAATATGTGGTCATAGTTGTAATAATATATAAGTATATGCTTTTTGAGCTTCTTAGATGTTCTTATTACGAGTACGAAAGTGTAGATCCACAGAAAAAAAACCCGATAAATTTGCAACTTTCCGGAGATGTTTAAAGGGTTTATTACACATGGCAAAATTTTGTGATTGGATTCAAACGCAACTTTAGAAGGAAGGTAATTCGACTGAATTCAGATGTAAGGAAGAAGCAAGCAATCCTCGCTTCTGGATTTAGTATGCTAGCTTACTGAATGAACATCACTGAATTCAGTAGGAGCTAAATTTAGCCGGCAAAATTTAGCCAACAAATAAGTTCTCTACGGCTGAAGTCTTTTACGGACAATGGAGTTAGTCACCAATAAACTATTTTAGTTCAGCGGTAGAACTTCCATTACTGTTTTCATTATCAAACCAAACACGAATGCCATTTCATCCGAATATTGTGCCGACACGTTATGTGGAAGAACCTATTTGTTAAACGGATAATTGAATTTGGTCAAATAATTCGAAAGACCCGTGGTGGAATCCGCTGCTTAAAATTTGTAACTTTAACGGGATAAAAAGAAGTCAGTGTGCTAATTCCAATACAAATGCCAGCATTTTGTTCAAAGAGTTTAAGAGGAAATAATTGATGAATAGTGTATTATTTGGGCCTCATAACGAAGCTCAAAGTCACACAGCGAGCTATGCTCGGGAGTCTCTTTGCATGACAGAATCCGTAATGAGGATATTCGCTAAAGAACGAAAGTGGCCGACATAGCTCAAAGAGTAAGCAAGCTGAAGTGGCAATGGGCAGGCCACATCGCTCGCAGAACTGACAACCGATGGGGAAGAAAGGTTCTCGAGTGGCGACCACGAACCGGAAGACGCAGTGTTGGACGGCCTCCCACTAGATGGACAGATGACCTCATAAAGGTCGCTGGAAACCGCTGGTTGCAGGTTGCGCAGGACCGTTCGTTGTGGAAATCTAGGGGGGAGGCCTATGTTCAGCAGTGGACGTCTTGCGGCTGATGATGATGATGAGTGTATTATTTTGTAAAATATTTTATTCACGTGTGTCTTAGACCGATTTATGTCAATATCCAGCGTTTTTTCGACAAATGTATATCATATAAATAGATAAATATCGGTGGAGAACTCACACATAACACCATCTTTTTTTTTTATAAAGAGTAACGAGACGAGCGTCCTGCTCGTCGCCCCCAAATTTAAGTGTTTCATGAAATAAAGTGAGATGACTAACATATTATGTACCTGATGGTAAGCAACATACCTAACCAAGCAAAAGCTTGTAAATAATTGCTATTTGCAATGATGAAAATGATTAAGTATAACCGTCCTGAGCAATCTTGTGTAATATAATATTTATCTTTATCTAATAAAATATTTGTTAAAATATCACTTTTTCCTTTCTGTTTTATTCATACTCGTATATCATGTAAACAAATTCATTTATTTTTTTCATAAATAGCCATAAATGAGATTTACCAGACAACGAATAAGCGTCACTTCATAAATCTTTTAATGGAAAGCTCGTGTAAAAATAAACAAATAAATGTATACACGATATGCTAATGCGCAAGCTGTGGTTATCGCCACCGTTTTTCATTTGAAAACATCGCGCTAAACGGATGGCCTAAATGGATGGAAGTTTCCGAACAAAGAGTCGAAAATCTGGTAGGTAATGTTCATACGAATACTTCTGTACGTGTTTCAAATGGCAATGCACATTTCGAATCGCGTTTGTTCCGTTTCGCCAATGGAAAATTAACTGGACTTGATGCATGTAGCTGGATTATTAAATTTCTTGACTGAAATTTTGGCAGTTTAGCCGAAGAAAAAAATGTGTTTCTTTTTAACCGGTGCTGGCGCGACGAATTTGCCAGCTGCTTAAAAGACTGAAAGGGGGTAGGAAGGCATTTGATTCTATTGGAACAGCATAGGCTAAATAAATCATCGATATAAACCATCGAAGTGCCCTCCCAAACTTCAGGCGCACAAAATTATGTCACCGTTGGGAAGAGTGAGCTAGTGAGCTCATCTTTCCGTTCTAGTCGGTTGCAGGAAGCGGTGAACACCGGACGTTTTTACCTATCATTATTCGTCACAGCATGTCTCGCCGCTAGTCATTCTAAGAGTCAAGTAGATTGGTGGTGTGTAAACCACTCACGCTAGATACACAGACGCAGTTTATTACCAATTTTAAGGTGCTCAGGGCATATCCATGGTTTATATCGATGGTTTAAATAATATTTTTCTAACATATTTATATAAATGTTATTTCCTACTAATGTTGTAATGCGAAAAGTTGGATGATAGGGTGTTTGTTACCCATCGATGCATTGGCTTGAAATCACAACACGGAACACAGATTTTTGATGGAGCGTGCTTACTTAAAAATAACGCTTTCCACAACCTAGACGACAACAGTAGAGTCAAACCTCTTCGTTCGAGCTACGAGCATATCGATAGAGAAAGGGCAAGGTGGAATTAGATCATGTAGACTATAGTTTGGAATAACACATAAGGCTATTTGTTATCGCCGAAACATAACAAGAATTTTGGTAAAACTGAGGCACTGCTAGTTACTAATATAATGATCTGCTTTCGCCTTCAGCCACACTCTTGGGAAACACGTTTTATTGAACTCTCGCGAACCGCGCATCGTACGACAAAAAATAAGGAGATTATTATTGGAGGTAATAATGTTTGTCATCTGTTTTATTTGAAACTTTAATTGTTATATACATAGGTTTTTAATTCAAACGCTCCAAACTTTATACAATATGGTTTTTACTAAATGATTAGTTAATAAATTTAAAATAATGGTAACTGAATTGTAGAAACATGAAATTACCTATAAATTTTACTAGAAACTTAACCGACTGATAGACCGACTGACATAATGTCAAGCTCTTCAACATCATTGGTTAATGGTTATATTCCAGAAGTAGTACACGCGAATGCATGGGCAGTGAACAACTACCTTCGTCACTTCTAGGGTTTCCACATTATTCATAAACTTTCTACTCGGGCATAACTCCAAAAAACTTCAGACTATCATTAATTAAATTGCTATCTGGGCAACAACGCTTTGAACGTTTTAGACTTTTTTGAATTACGGTTTGTCGGTGATAGCATCGTTTTCGTTTTAATTTGCAAGGAGAATGAGATTTTGAAAAGAATTTTAGGTTATTCAAGTGATTTCGTTCATACCAATTAGCATAAAAATGAAATTACTTGGCTTCACAGCCCTATGTGTAATTTCGCCTGTTGGCACATCCAATTTACTGGTATGATACCCGAACAATGCCAGATGACAATGGAGGTTTAGCTGGCCGTAAATACAACAGAAGTATGCTCAATATCACGGTTAATACAAAAAATAATCTGCTTCGTTGAATTATGAGGTTGTATAAAGAAATGGAAGTCTTGATTGAGGCTGATTGTTAAAAGTAAGTTTACGTTGTCTAAAACATTAGTTACTATGGCACTCACTACAGACATTTGTTATCACCATATCTGTATCTCACACATAAGCGATATAGTAACCAAATACTATTTACTTGTTTTTTTTTTCATATTTATAAATAGTTCGATAACTCGTACTTAGTTGTTAAAACGTTTCAGTCAAGTCACTTTAACATAATACGCATAAAAAACTCACAAAACGTTTCCTAAGCCCAAAGCGGTATTACAAAAACTCCGGAAAACCCCGCAAAATCACAGTAACATTTCAACAAAAAATATTTTTCAACCGAGTTTCGTCTCTAGAGAATAGTAATGATTGAGTAACTTCAAAGTGTTTTAGAAAACGTTTATACATTTATCTAATTACATTGTCTATTTAATTAAATGAGAAACGAACGAAGAGCTACAAACAACTAATGTATGTAATTTCAGATCATCTTATGACAAAAAATTAATATTATATACGTTATATTTACCGTGTTACAGTGTCTAGTATAAGGTGGAGCGAGCCCTCGTCATTTTGGTGCAGTTTTATACACGTGTAAACTGTAGAACAGATGTACTTGACACAAAAGTTTAGTTATAAACAAGCTGTACCAACTTAGAAACCTTCTTTGGCTCATGCACAACATGTTTTCTTAAGATCATCACGTGGTCAAATGCATTCTATAAAAGACATACAGACAAACATTCAAACAATGTATTTGAGTATAATATGAATTTGTAATAGTTATTTTCATAACATTTTTAAAATTCAGTTAAGGATAAATGAGGGCATTTATTTTTTGTGGAATTTTAAAACGTCTGTAATTCTGGCCTGAAAAAAGTGTCATGGCCATCTTACATGACTAGAACTTTAGTCATGTAAGATGGCCATGACACTACTTCAAAATAATATTATGAGATGACATAACTATTTAAGTTGCAACTCGTAAAATTGTAAACATCATCAGATTTCATTTAATTTAACGACGTCAGTTTAAAAAAGTAAGCTAATCTGCTAATCTCACGCGTTAGATTATAATCTGACAGTGCTTACAATTTTACGGTTATAAATAAAAACAAACCAGAAAAATCTCAAATTTAAGAAAATATATCTTAGTAGAATTTAAGTTCTCACCTGGTCTCTTCACAGAAGTCAAAAGCCGAGCTCCATAAGCACACAGGTGTTGTAAGAATACCAGATGCTACTGCGATCCTAAGATAAGGTGGCGTAAACAAGCTTGACAGCTCAAGACAATTTTCAACTTATGTAATCTATAGAGTAAGATGTAATCAGAAAATACGTGACGTCTGGCGGCTCTGGGATCTTACTACTAGTTCTCATATTATAGCGATATATTTATGTAGTACGAGTACGTGTACCTACTACTACTACTAAGCCATTTTTGATTGGGTGTTTTGGGTCATATTATATAATATACAAGTATTGTCTGATATCTCATCTTTATGCCCATAGAATAGTCGTTAAACCACTTTTTTTTTTTAAATTTTCAACTAAAATATGAAGCGTAAATTATTCGAAATTTGAATTTTGAGGAAGACATTAATGTAATAAGTGATACATTTATTATACTTGTACAATACCTCAAAATGTAAGAGCGACGCGACTTAAGAAAGTATTTTACTTTTTTTTATTTCAAGTTGCGAAATCAAGTCACTGGACTCTATCATAGCAAGCTGTAGGGCGAGAGAGAAATGAGACGAGGTATGAGCTCTTGTATACTTCACCTCATTTCAAGTGGGACATCATACTAGCTCAGTATTAAAAATACCCTTGCAAACTCTTTATCAAATCACGCTTTCAATGAATGTTGGGGATATTAACTGAAAACCATCCATCTATAAAAACTATTCGTTGCCATCATCAGGTGCTGGACATCGGCTTCTCAGCTATTCATAATTATTCATCCTATTCTAAGCATTGCATTTTCACCCATTGCCTGTTTTCTTTCGTATATCGTCATGCGTCACTCTATCTGGTCTCAGGGAGTCCTGCACTAAATGCGCCTATTATATTATTAAGCTATTCATGAAGTGGTAAATAAAAGTATTTAATTTTAACTAGCCCAGGGGAAAGATTTATAACTCTACAGAAGATTCTTCTAAATTTTGTCTCAAGTAACGTAAAGTTACGCCATATATCAATAAGATATACCACCGATACCAACTAGCGCAGATGTGCAGAAGCGGGTTACTATGACTGCTAAGCGAGCGCGACGGGTACATTTTAACGCAGATCACATCTAAACAACAACAGCGACTGCTAACCTAGGCGACTATTATTTACAAACAAAGAAAATAATTGTAAAACATTTTCATTGACTTGTAACGTTAAAAGAAGTTTCTTATTAATTTGACGTCAGATATCTACATATATTTGCCTTTGTGTCTTTTAATATGTTATGAATCTTTGGACGTGATTTTCAGCCCTTTCAAAACGAAGGATTTGAAACTTTACACACTAAGGCAGGGCGGTATGGAAACTTTTTTTGTCCTGAGTCGTATACAACCCACCGATGAATATTATATTTTCTATCGAACCAGTATGAAATCATCTACTTCTAACCATGGACGTATGAATAACACGGACAGAACCATCCAAAGACCTGAGGCACCCAAAAATCCCAAAATGGCGGTGGCTTTTTAATGTGTGAAGGAATTCTGAGTTGCCATGTTAGCCAAATTAACACCACAAAAAAAAACACAAACACGTAATCAATATTTTATTCTTCTTACTGCTTAACCTTTAATAGAACATTTAGCCATTGGAGGGAGGTAAATTGGAAGTTAAATTTTTTCTTCCTTAAAAACTTTATCACATTTTTTGCAGGAAACGTATAAATCACACAATTTCAACTTAAAGCTCGCACAAAATCAACAAATCTCTATTTGATACTTATAGTAGGTACCTAATATTATTAGTAACAATATTAATTATTAACAATACTAAAAACAAACAGCATACTTGAGATTAGTAGTCAATTTGCATCGATTCTATTGATTGTAACGGCACTTAAAAGGTATCTGTTGATATCGTAAAATTTACTAGAAAATGTAAGGTTCTGTTCTATTTGGTAGAATGGTACCTGCCGATCCGAAGACCCCGGGTTCAAATCACAAGCGCACCACTATCTTTTAGAAGTTATGCGCATAATGCTGCTAACTTAAAAGGGTGAAGGTAAACATCGTGAGGAAGCCGACATGTACCTAGAATCTTTCGAAGTTATGTGTCATCCACCAACCCGCACTGGACCAGTGTGGTGGATTATGGACTTAAGTACCTCCATGTGAGAGAAGACATCGAGTCCCAGCAGTAGGAACACTTATAGGGCTGCTAGAAAATATGTAAAAATGTTATAATATTAATAATAAATACATATTGCCGGACATTTCACCCATCACAAACTAAGCAAAGCTTGTACCTACTGTTGGAGTCAGATAGCTCTGATGTAATACTTATCTTAACCCCCAGAATATCTTATCTTATACTTATTGTAACCCCCAGATATAAAACAAATAATATTCATCGCACAAATATTTGCATCGGGTGGGAATCGTCGTGGACTCTCGGCTTCGCAAGCAGACTTACTACCAACTAAATTACGAGTAGTATGTAATAAAATACAGTACGAGTATTAGCTTAGATTGTTAATTTATATTTTGAGGTCTTGCATATGTAACAATACGCCCGAGCCCTCCTTTCGTTACATATATGTCGGCGACCAGAGTCTCGTCATCATCATTATTCATAGCATCCTTCTGTTGTGGGCGTAGCGGCGGGTAGTGTTGGATGAAAACTCGCTAACACAGTCGAATTTATGAAGCACAGGTAACAAAGTAGGTTTTATAGCAAAGTACGTATCGTAAAACACGCGATGGTTCAGTGCCGACCGCACGCGTCGAAAGCTAAGAGAGACCTGCAGGTCTACTACGAAGTCCGATAAACGATATATCGGCCGAAGTTATGGACGTTTTACACCACGAAACACAATCGGTCGGTTGATGACACAAGAACTGTCAAATCAGTGTCGGTCGGGATGAACGAAACGCCCGATCAGATCAACCAACCGATTGTGTTTCGTGGTATAAAACGTCCATAACTTCGGCCGATATATCGTTTATCGGACTTCGTAGTAGACCTGCTGACTCAAACAATCCGTCCATTTTTGATCGATTCTGCGGATTTTGAAAATGTCTCATGTATTTTTTTCTTCTGTTGTGATTACTTTAATTGATTGATTATTATCGAAACGTTTTCAGGGCTCAGAATAAAAAAACAGCGCATTCAAAAGACCCACCTTTGTTAACAGTAACACTAAGAAATAATGTTTAATAAATTATGAAATTTATTGTATTTATACTACAAAATCATTCCATAATAATTATAATTTCATATAATTATTATGATAAGTATTACCTATTAATGACCGCATTAAATATGAATGCTTTTGCAAGCCGGTGAAACCGCGAAGAATCTAAATTAAATAATTAAATAAGTTGTTGCGCCAACTTAAATTACTGTGGGACTTTTGAATTGAATTATGAGAGAGCACTTTAAAATACACTTTCTTAAAACTGATTGCTCTTTTCGCTCCAATATAGTTTAAGGAAGTGTTAGCATTTATACGTAATAATCCTAAATCATACTTGGACAGCGGTGTGGCGATACGAATTATTTTCGCTATTGAAACAACTACGTTTTAATAGTACTCCAACTGAAATAAGTACTCCAAATATTTTCACAAAAAGCATATACCGAAATCAGTATTTTTTTTTTCTTCATTATAAACGACCATTATCAAGGCGCAGGTTCCCGCTGAGACCGCGACATGAGACCGCGACAGACACTTGGCATTATAGTTTTATATGGACGCCAGTTCGCGCTGAGACCGCAACCTACTCATTTTTTAAACCCATTTAAATTCAACATTTTAAGTAGCAGAAAGATGCAATTGAAGTAGTATACATAGGCTATGTTTTATTCATAGGCTACTTTTTATCCCGTATAATCTAGACATTCATTGCGTTTTTAATGACTTCAAATTTCGTTCCAACCTTACAAAGATAACTAGGAACGAACATGATAAACACTTAAAAAACACATAAATTTTCACTTTAAAATAATGAGTGTGATTATTCAGGATTATACAGCGCCAATTTAAGAGTAAGATACTAAATGACACTAACGGTCTCCTGTAGTTGTGTGATCAGATTAGGTGTTTCTGAAATGTAACTCAAAACTTTATCTAACACTCGGGAGTTAAAAGCGGTTTATACCGTACGCCCAACAAACTTACAAACTTCCCGATATCACAGTTTTTGCTGGCTCCTGTACGTATTTAGTTAATAGCTTTAAAACTACAAGAAGTTTCAGTTGAAGCTTCACCTAGTAGTTTCGTTTTATTTAATTTGCTTTCTTTGGAAGACTTGAGAGAAAAAACTTTGTTGGATGTATCGATTTCCTTTAATCTAAGTTTATCATTTTTCTAGAGGACATAATATTTTTCTTAAAATACGAATTCCAAGTCGTAGTAGCAAGTAGTTTCTTATCATTTGAAAATTTTCTAAGTTAAGTTCCTAGTTATTCATTTGTTTTCTATTGTTTGAAGTCAAATTACTTGAGGGTTTCACATTTTGAATCAATTAACGGGTAAGCCAAGATTTTCGGTCTTGCTTAAGTTTCAGTAACTTGCAGTGTTTTTTGCATGAGAAGTGCGCGCATTTGACTCTACCTTATTAGCTGGGCGAGACATTCGCCTGATTGTGATCAATACATATCTATAGTATACTAATATTATAAAGCTGAAGAGTTTGTTTGTTTGAACGCTAGGATCTCGGGAAGTGCTGGTCCGAATTGAAAGATTCTTTTTCTACTGGATAGTCTATTTATCGAGGAAGGCTATAGGCTATAGAAAATAACGCTACTATTAAAAGAATCGGAGCATGAATCAAGAATGTAACAAAATCGGGACAAAATATTCCTTTTTGTGAGTTTTCGTACGTTTCGTGCTTGTGTGTGTTTAAGATTGCGTCATTGAATATCACAATTTACGTACCTCTTGAATATAAAACCTTTGCTAATCTCTGAGTTGGTACGACCAATTTCTGACAGGTGGCGTAGCAGGTAGCTGAAGAGGTGTTTTGTTTGAAAGCGTTATTCTCAGGAATGACTGAACCGATTTCTAAAATTTTTTCACCGTTGTTTATGTGCGGGATCTCGGTGAGTGCTATATATGTTCCACGGGCAAAGCCGGGGCGGACATCTAGTCGTATCATGATATCGTATCCATAACGTCACGGAACAATGAAACATGAAAAGTTCAAATCGCTGCCTAGCACTCTACTCATCACTCGAAGAACAAAAAATGGGTTGGGGAGTATTGCAATGCAATCATCATGATACAGTATGCGGTGTTAAGTTAGCCCCGGCTAACCTTAACTGGTGACTTAATCATTCATCCATTTTATTTTATTTCAACAACCGTTTTGTTCCTATTAAGAAGTTTTATATCACACTTATTTACACAGCAATGACTTACACAAGCATAAAGGAAACAAAGCTTTTTCATGTTACAAAGCTTTTCTCTTAAGCAAAGGTTTCATAACATAAATCAAGAATTTGACACAAAAATACGTTGATTTTCTTTGATGTCAGATATTTTGTATAGCTGTTTGAACATTTCATATGGTATTGAGGGAATTGAGAGATTTCTGATTTGTGATAATATTTTTATGGACTAATTGCGTTGTATAAATACAGAAAAAAAAAACTCTGTTCGTCACCGGTCGCAGAATGAGCATCAATCATTACGCTAGAAATTTCGCAGATATTATTATGTGCACTATGTATGTAGAATAACTTTTCGTTGCATTTAATTAATTGAAAAAATCATGTTTGGAAACTTAAAAATAACGTAGCAATTAGCGACCTTATCGCTAAAAGCAATATTTTCCAGGCAACCGCCGCGACGGATAAATAACTATATCTGCTGTAGAGATCAACAATGGCGCTCTGATTTTGGTGCTCGCTAGCTGTACCGAATCAATCTATTTTGTTGTCATTCGAACTACATACTCGTAGTACTTAATAAAAAAAATATATTTTGAGCATTATGAATCAAATATGTTACGAGTATAGGACAGAGCAATGACCATAGTGCTCTGATTTTGGTGCTTGCTAGCTGTACCGAATCAATATATTTTGTTGTAATTCATTCTAACTAAATAGTACTTGATAAAAAAAAAATTTGGTGCATTATTAATATGTTATAAAAAATACTAAAAACTCTTGTTGACACATTTGGATACATAAATTTCTTAAAACGAAGTCAACAAAAATATTTTGTTTACTTACCTCTAAATAAATGAAACAAAATTACGTTCAGCGAGGCAACGATCCCAAATCCGCGCGGAAAGACGTTTATCTCAATCGAAAAGTAATTTTGCGAAAAGATTTTTTCTGATTGTACCCACTTACCCGCGTTTAATACGCTGACAAGCGGAAAGCAATTTGTTTTTTAAGCCTTTCTCTTGACTTTAAGATCCTAGGTCAAATTTACTTATTTGCGGTGTACCCAAAAACACACACACGAATTCCATTCCAATGGAATTCGTGTGATGCGTACCATCGGTGTGTGTGTGTTCCAAAGAATTCAGTTAGGACAAGCAATAACGTGCATAAAGTATTATTACATAAATTGTGTTGCTGCTTTATCGTAATACATTCCTCTTTTCATCGGTTGCGATTAAAATCAAATTGCATTCTAAAGCATCTTGACTCTATCTTGAGCTCTTGCCAACTTCTAAGGATCAAAGCTTTGGCGGCGAGGATTTCTTGTCCACTTATAATCTTCGTTTGTGGTAATACAAAAGTATAGTCAAAGTTCTCAGTAGAATCCTTTGAAACTAGGTATCTGTACAGGATTAAATAAGTTTAACAACTTCAGATACAGCGGTCGCTGGAATGATGGACAACTTGCTCGATGGCTCGAGCTGACTTTCAAAGCAATGTTGATATTCTATCACATTTTATCTTTCCCGGAATTATATCAAAGTACGAGACGACAATCAATCTCAAAAAGTTGGACATGTGACCTTGAACTAATCATAAACAAAATTAGGTCAAAAACAAGTGAAATGATATTTAAATGACTATATGTGTTATTTGTCCTCAGATGGACTCTATGGCATGTCAAACTTTGGACTACCGTGTAGCGTATACTTGTCCGAGTATCATAACCAAGTATTTACACAAATTATATTTTCTAATTATTTGAGGTATTGATTTTAAAGCGATTAAAAACCTCAAAAGTAAATCGACTCTCAAGCAAAATCTTCAAAGCCTAGTGAATTTTCTTTTTTTTAATTTTTTTTTAATTGGAACGAAGTTCCTTATCGCGCGTTGTGAAAGGGGGCTAGACGGAAAAAATTCTTACGAAAAGTTGTCACGACACTTTTTGCTATTGTAAGCTGTGCGGCGTCGCATGTTTCTCTGTCTGTCTCTCTCTCTCTTACAGAAAGCAAGCCAGATATTTTCATTTCTATTTCGCATTGAACAGTGTGGTGTCGCGATGATTATTTTTGTTGAGTGTATACAGGTTTTTTGTAAATAATAAAAAATAATAATAATCATAATTCCTTCACTAATTAATCGAAAGGAACTTCGTTCCATCCGGGTGTCCCTTGACACCTCTCAAGTTTTTTTTATTTATTTAGTTTTTGGTTGATCTACGTTATTTAAGCAACTTTAACAAAAGATTTTTTACGGATACCCTAAAATTCGTACCCTTGAGAACGAACGAACGAACGTTGAGGTCAGTGTGCCGAAACAATTCGACACACTGAGCACTGACCTCAAAGTCCAACCCAGATCTGTCCAACAATGTTTCCTATGAACCAGAAAGATCCGTCTTCTTTAACAATATTATCTGGCGAAAGTTCCATTGGAAGTTAATCACTTATAGAACACCCGTCGATGCGTACCATCGGCTCGTCATAAATCTTCGTCTAGTAAACTGTCACCTTATAAAGATATACTACTTTTACCAAGGGGTCGAGATGGGACGTAACTAATAGGCTAGGAGCTAGTTGGTTACTTTTATCCAACTATATCATCTCTTCAATACGTACAAATTAAAGTTTTGACGTGACAACGTCTTATAAATTGGTTTGCCGGGTGACACTTCAAGAAACTGCGTTACGCTCCGCTCACGTTATGCGCTCACACCGAGAGCGAGTGAGAGGCACGCGTCCCTTCCACTTGGGCATGGTTAGCCCGCCTAAGAGCGAGAGAGACAGACATAAAAAGTGAAAGGCACGCGTCGTTACGGAAGTAAAATTATTTTACCACTCAAAGTCGTTGTCACGTAAAACTTTCGCCCGTATACCGACTTTACAGGCAACCAATTTTTTTTTAAAATAGTCAATACGAGTCACCTCTTAATACGAGTATCACCTTGCCAAATAAAACATAGAAATATTGCTGTGCGACCGATCTGAAAAAAACTGTGAGTGAGTAACTGTGAATGTGAGACTACAACCGTAACAAAAACATACGACGGAAGTGACGCGTAAAAACTGCCCGTGATCAGTGTTGCCAACTTTATTTTTCAGATGATCGTACCAATATTAAAAATATTCACCAATATTTTTTTTAGCAAGTTGTGTTGTTTATTTTATCCGAAGGAACTTCGTTCCTGGTGTCTCCCACCAGGCAGAAAATTTTCCACCACATGTTTTATTGTTAATTAGTCTTATGACTTCAAATTATAATAACAGTAGGTAATACGCACAATGGCTGTAATATACTCGTAAGTATATCACTCGTAGTCATAGATGTTTACACCACAGACAACAAATTGTAATATTAAAAAAAAGTACAAGCATCATAAAATATACCCACAGCTAGTTCTTTTCGTAGAACTTTCCCTTTTCCTCTACGTCATGAAAGCAAAACCGATGTTTTCAAGTTCTAGTAAAGACGCATTTGCTATCTTCAATGCTTTCTACTGCCTGCTTTAAATTCCAACAGCCTAATCAATAATTTTGTTATAGTCGGGTCATTTTAACAGGTAACATTTGACGATTGTCAGTTATGTCGTCATAGTGAGGTGACCTGGTTAAAACCTCGATTAAAGTGAAATGAATCGATACGGACTTAACACCAATATGTGAATTTTAAAAATCATCAGGCAAATCCTTGCCCCATATGACAAGTGCATAATTTAACAAAAAATGCATTTATTAAGCAGTATCTGAACAACAGTTAGTATTGTCGTCTTCAACATTGGTGTGAGCACTCAAAGAAATTATTAATAATGTTCAATAATATTGTCTATTCTCACAGTTATTTTTAGCATTTTTATCTATATAGGTATATAAAAGCGATAGGTCACTCACTCTTCACGAAAACTCAGAAATTTTGGATGAACGTGTCTTTTAGCACGCAGGCGCTCGTTAAGACGGGGTTTTGTGAAATTCAACCCCTAAGAAGGTGAAACAAGGGATGGACGGTTGTATGAATCGTAATTTTCAAAGTTATAAGTATGAAATCCACACATAACCGATTTTAATGAAAGTTGGTACACAGATAGACTTAATTTCAAAAAAGGACATAGTTTACTTTTTGTTAAGGAAAAAGGGTTGAAATGAGGGATAAAAGTAAATGGTAATTCGTAATTTTTGAACACAAAACCATGAAACTTCGTATCTAGACATTTAACGCGAAGCAAATATGTGTTTGTTTTAGCAATTTCGTAATTGAGAATTGTACGGGGTTGAAATGGAGGCTTAAATGGGGGATGGAAGGTTTATATGAAAGTTCGTTACTGTTGAAGATAAAACCATGACTTCGTATCTAAACGCTTGACGCGAAGCAATCGCTTCGCTATATAATAAGCTTCGCGTAGCAATTTTGTAATTTCGATTTCTGAATTATTCATTAACTGAACGGAGATGAAAGTTTTGTGTGGAAATTCGTCGTTGTTGAAGACAAAACCATGGAACTTGATATCTAACACTTGAAGTGGAGAAAATAAAGGGTTGTTCTAGCAATTTTGTAATTTCAAACCCTACGGGGATGAAATAGAAGTTGAAATGGGGGATGAAAGTTTATATGGAAGTTCGTCAATGTTGAAAAACCGTAAAAAATTTAAGCTAGATACTTAAAATTTATACTATTTTATAGTATACATGTCAAAGTAACTCTGCCTGTCTATTAAGTTTTGACGCCTAAACCACTGAACTGATTTTTATGAAATTGTAGGTACAAAAATGTTTTAATTTTAGTAAAAGTAAATTTGTATGGGTGTACTACTACTGTTCAAGTAAATATGTACTCCCTCAGTTACCTTAATAGGTACTTACTTATTTTACGTGGAAGAAGTCGCGAGTAAAAACTAGTCTATACTAATATTATAAAGAGGAAAGATTTGTATTTTTGTATTTTTGTATGGCACGAATAAACTCAAAAACTACTGGACCGATTTCAAAAATTCTTTTGCCAATAGAAAGCTACATTATCACTGAGTAACATAGGCTATGTTAATCACGAAAAAAATGAGATATCTACGTAAATTTTACTAAAACCAACGCAAGGTATAAAAAACAGTCATAAATGGCTTTCATCGCATACGCTGCGGAAAGTACTAATGATAGACCAAAACAATGTTCTACAATATTATAGAACGTATTAAAATCTACAAAAACCTCCCGAGACCATATGTCTAACTTCAGTAATTACCTCGCAACAACTACTTTTTACATTTTAAATGTAAGTAAAATGCCTATCAAATTCAGACCATGTTATCAACACATTTGTATTAATTCTTATCCAAATAAATTATTTCTTAATCAAGACTCTTTTAATACCTATTGATTACTTTTGAATTATTGAAGTCGGACATTCCATTCAAAATATTTAACGAAATTAAAAATATCAATCCTATCAAAATGCGAGCGCGCGGCGCAGCACCGATAGAGGGACACCGAGGCACTGGGAGAGGTGTTCGCAGCTATGAAATAGGTAGTACGAGTAGCCGCGCGCGCGTCTACTAATTCGCGTGGTCGCCTCGCTACGTAGGTAGTGGACGCAAATGATACTAAATATTAAACATTTTCGTAACACTTTTTATGTTCCTATCAAAATATTCTTTTCAGAACTACTTTTGTATAAGTTTATTCTACCTTTACTGTTATTGTTCAAGTTTTCTCGCACTTTCTACACAGTATTACATTAAATTTATTCCATTTCGGTTTCCTCACGATGTTTTCTTTTACCGTTTTAAATTGGAGGCATTACGGACATGCCTTCGAAAAAATAGTGATGCACGTGTAATTTGAGCTGGGGGATAGGATACGATATAGGTCATCCCCAAAGGTCCCCTTTATTCTACCTACTAAAGTAGAATAAAACTGAGCATTAAGGACTACGATGATGAGACGATCAGAAATCTAGCTGTGTCAATAGATTCAATAAGCAGCCCACTAAATATTCCTACTACTGGGACTCGGGGCCCTCTCTCGCAAGGAGAGAGTCAAGTCCATAATCCACCACGCTGGCCCAGTGCGGGTTGGTGGATGACACATGACCTCAAAAGATTCTAAGTACATGGCGATTTTTTCACGATGTTTTTCTTCACCGTTTTAAGTTAGCGGTATTACGCATATTACTCCGAAAAGACAGTGGTGCCTGGTGCACCGTGGCAACCGGGGCTCCAGATCGGCCGCCGCCGTTCTCCCGACTAGACCAGCCGTAACTATTTAGTACGTATTTAGAACTAATAGACTTTAGTACCTACATAAAACATTGCACAACCATAAACTACGTCGTAGGTGGCATTAGCAGATTTTTAACACTAAATTACAACAATAAAATATTTACTGATTTAATTTTTGATTTGATGCGTAAAAGTAAAAGGGGAATAACAACGACGCCAGACACGCCTAAAGTTTTTAGGACTAATGATAATTTACCATAACAACTAACGCATAACAGTTTTCGCATAATTTTTGCTACCGTATATAGCATAAACATAACTTAGCATAATGTTTAAAGGCACATATTGAGAGAAGCAAAACAATACCTAAACATAACAATTGGTCCTATTATGGTCTATCACTGGAGTTTGACTCCGGGTGAGCTCCTGGAGCCAGAAGCTCTATGTCATTGAGTGTAACCTCTCGCTACGGCGACGACCTCGCTTGGCCTGCTCCTCTCAGGACCTCCCTTGAGCTTCTGGCTCCGCATTTTTTTATAAAGTAAAATAGGCAAAAAAGCATGCGTTTTAAATGATAAACAGATGATTGGGATTGTTTGTTTTGTCTTATGTCCTAAGCATGGCAATTCTGCCAAGAGTGTGTTAAAATTTGTAAGTCTAATAAATTTGTTTTATACTTATTTTCCATAACACCCGTGCGAAGCCGGGGCGGGCTGCTAGTAGTTAATAAAATAATAACATATATATTTATGTTTTATTATAGTCACAACGTGGTCATTAATTTATGGTGATATTTCTTCACAAGTAATCCTTGCATTCGATTCAACTTATCAGCTTGCGATTTTACAGTAACATCCTTAGTGGTTAAAAACAAAAAAGGTTAACTGACGCAACATTGTAGCGACGTGCAGTTCTTTGGATCAGATATTGTTTATTATGTTTAGAATGGTTTATAAGTGAAAACAAATCGTAAAATTGCTAGTATCAGTCATTAATATAACAAATATGTAGTCGTAATAGAAAAAAATTAAACGATATGCAGTTCTAACAAAACAAAAAAATATATTATTTTATGCCCGCCGTTACAAGGTTACGTTGTCGAATTTTGATGAATTGTTAAATGTTACCTATTAAAATGCCCCGACTATAATTATTTAGCTTTGTATGACAGTTGTGCTGAGTATGAATAAAAACATATAATTGAAAACAGTTCAAATTCAACAGATTAATATTGTTGCCATGGAAAGGATTACATTGAAGTCTCCAAAGTCTATGCAAAAAATAAAACAAAGCTTTACTGTTTCTGAAAGTCAACTAATATATTTTTTCCTTATCATGCACTGACGTGACGAGCTAGTCCATAACAACAATGCCATGGAGCAATTTGAAAATTACATTGTACTGTGCTCGTCACCCAGAGTGTACTTTCTCTGGATACATTGCCCTTCAAACTGGAACAGAACTGGAACAAAGCTCATTACTGCTTAGCGGTGGAATTACTGGCAAATGTGTGATGAATTCCCCAGGTGGACTCTGTAAAGGGTCCTACCACTACAAATTTAGTATAAAAAACGTAAAAATCTCTTTATAAAGGCAATGAATTAAATACTACTACTAAATACTAAATTTGAGTTGTTTTTAGAATTGTTTTAATTCCATATACTCCTAGCCTAATGTGAAGGCCGAACGTTATGCGCCAGAAATCATGTCCGATATGCAGTGACCTAGCTTTTTATGGTGTGTGGACGATCCCTTTTTCCTTCGCTTGATAAACGTTTATGAAGACATTGGACGAAAGCAAAGGTCTCATAGTACAAAACATATGACCAGGAAACTTTGAAATTGGAGCCATAGAGAAGTTAGAAACTATGTAGCAAGTTTCTAACTCACCAAATTGTTAATGTTGTTACCTTAAAATAGAGAATGGGCTTAAAGTAAGTAACTTCTGTTTAATGAATATTTGGGTTTCAACTTTATCGACATTGAAATTTCTGTGAACTAAACTACTGAAAAGTTATCCGTAGTGACGTAGGTAAAACTTGAGTTGTTGAAATGATATTCATTTCTTGAGGTAAATTTTCATGTCTAGGAGTTGTTTGCGTACAAAATATACATTTTATCATAATGAGAACTTTCTTTAGAAGATTTCTTTGTAAAATATTTCCACCTGGGGAATTCTCCAAAACTTTGATTTACTTTTTAAACTATGATAGTTTAAAAAAAACGATAGAACTCAGTACATTGGCTATTCTTCAGTATCTCACGAAAAATTTGCTAAAATTAAACTAATAGATCTTACACAAACAAGTTCATATCCAGACATACGCATAAAAAATGACATCTCAAACGTGTAAATCGACTGCCAAAATTAAAAAGTAAATGTGACTTATGAACTGGCATATTCATTGTGGTGCTGCTTCTCCGGGCAGAACAAAATCTATTGGATTCGCTAGTTTTAGCACAGATGAGAAAATAGTTACGGTTCTAGTTATTTAAAACACCCTCAATCAACAATGTTTAAATTATACAATTGACAAACGAAGTATTGGACGTAAACGTATTTAAGTATTTAGTGTTTAAAGTAATATCAAAATGTTCTAAAAATATTAAATAAAGGTGAGCATTTGCACCAACAAAATCAAGTATAAAACAAACAAAAACCGTAGCGACTCGATGAGTCTCAAAGCGAGCATCAATCATTCCCGACACGTCCTCAAAATTTCTTGCGCAGTCACGAGCTCACCGTAAAGTAGAAAAATAAAAATCTTCAAATCTAGTCCCCTAACCTGGTTAACACCGCTTCTGGCGAAAGGATTACAAAGTAATATAGGTGAAACTGGCGAGAGTGAGCTTACCTCCAGGGCCGAAATCGGAGTGTAGCAAGGATTAAAATTTTCACATTGACAAATTTATATAAAAATACCAAAACTTCACTATGATGTAGATTATCTAATGATACTTCATTGTCAGTGATTGAGAGGAAATTTATAAGTCCACTAAAATGAAATATTAAAATTTTACCCTTAAATTAGACTAGCAGTTTGACACGGCTTCGCCCATGGCACATAATATATTTTATAGCCTATAGCACTCCGGGATCACGTACCAACTTTTCCGTATCCAACTTTTTTGTAAATTTCAGCTTTATGATATTAGTAGATACCTATAGATATTAATTTGCAAAAAGAAACATAAAAATGTTACTTTTACATTTAGAAAATAGTGCTGTAGGTAACTAGTATTCTTTATTTTATTAATAATAAACTATTACGACATTTTTTTACTGTGTCATCAACATTATTTTTAAAAATATATTATCACACGGTATAGGTTCGTAAGCAAACATAAAACAATAATAACACAAGAAAAATAAATTAATATTGGTGGACATTTCACACACAACACCATCTGACCCCAAACTAAGCAAAGTTTGTGGTATGTCGGGCAGATAGCTGATATAATACATGTATAGATTTAAATACATAATTATTATAAATAGAAACACCCAGACACAGTACAAACATTTGAATTCATCACACAAATATTTGCGCTGGGTGGGAATCGAACCCACGACCCTCGGCTTCGCAGACAGAGTTACTACCCACTAAGCCACGAGGCCAGTCAAAATGACACGTTATAGTTCAAAACTAAGGAATAAAACAAAGAATACGATTCAAGAGATGTTTTCTCAATGTTACATGTACCGTGTTACAGATTGATAAAAACAATTTTTATAGTCGGTTGTTACAAATTGTATCATAGTGTAAAAATTTGAGCTAAATTGGTGCAGAACTTTTTAAAATTTAAAAAACGTACACAAACCAACATTAAATTTTTTTTTATTAAGTAACTTTCTTAAAATCTTTCATAAAATTTAAAATCCACTTTCTGTCAAAATCTTCCAATTCTTCTTCCATTTTACTGCTCTGAGGTACTGTCATCAGAGTTATTTTTATTGACAGGCATGTTGCTTACCATCAGGCAGAAATCCTGCTCGTTGCTCTTTATTTGAAAGAAAAAATATTGGTGCGGCGTTTGTGTAAAAAAGATACGAAGGTGAAATTTGTTGTAACACAAATCTTTATACTGCAAAATATAACCTAAGCCTCCTACAGTTATCACCAAACAACTTCCTCAATGCATCTCTGGTTGCGTCCATTTACCCCCATAAAACAAAGTTCACACCCCACCTAGTGGCCGCGTCCGACCTATTTTATTACTTTCTGGCTAGTAGAGTAGCCAGTCAATGTGAAAAAAACTCTGAACTAGACCAAGATTTGCTTACGTTGTATTTTGTAAATCGGTTTTTTGTTTCAAGTTCTCCTGTTTTTGTAATTTTATTTTAAGTGTGACATAGAAATAGACGGTCCGTGTTATAGTAAATAGTTACCACCTGCTTTGCATAACTATACACCAAGAATTTCATCGACACGTTTTCGCCTTAAAGAAATATTTGAAGACAAAAAACTAAAAAAAAAACTAAAAAAAACCTTAGATTTTCATAGGACTACGAGTAATTATTTTTGTACCAGTAACTCAATTTCGTAAGTAGTCTTTTCTTATTTTGCATTCCCTGTTTATTGGACCATATATATGGAAACCGAAATAATTACAATGATTTTGAAATTAAATCCTACTAATAACATACATGTCAAAGTTGGATGTTTAGATGTTAGGGTCTTTGTGTTGCTCAGTCACGTCTGAAGGTCTGGAGGTCTGAAAGATTGAAATTTGAAATTGAAATTCGAAAACTTAGTTAGATTCTGGAATAGCCTGGAATAGCATACAAGCTACTTTTTCTCTCGGGAAAATAACAGGGTAGGAAATAACGCTGGTAAAACTGTTACCCGTGTAACCTGTTATAAGTTTTGCTTCAAGATTTTACAGAAAAAGGTAGCATAACACATATAAAATATGACTCAATACCATCCCGAATACATACAGCGTTAAACATTCCGAATCTAAACGAAAACTTCGAGTAACTTAATTTTGCTATCGCACATATTATTTCGTGGATTCCTATCTCCACAAATATGTTTGCTTTGAGTTTCGCTTGCAAACATTATGCTAACAACAAAGAGAAAAGTTTCAACCATCGACGATTTCGATACTAACAGTCTTCTCCATTTGCAAAAGTATTTGCATTGCGGAAAACAGTGAAGTCGTACTACTTGTATCATTATTTTCCATATGGAACGCTGGAACGCTTACTACTTGATAGCTTATCTGAACTCCTAGCTGTGCTCTATGATTCAGATTTGCATTTGAATTTTCCGCATAGTTATAGAGATAGGTATAAAAAAAAAGTAAAATTTTGTTTAATTTGTACCACTGTACAAAATTGCACTTAAGTTCGTCTGAGTTCGTTAGTCGTCTTTTCCGAGTTTGCAAATCAATTCATAAAATTAAAAAAAAAACTTGCAAATGTGTCTAGTGCCTAGTGTGTAAATGTGTGGAAAAGTGCAGTTGTTTACTATTTATTGTAATTCTTCAGTTGCAAAATTGAATATTTAAATACCGTCACTGTTAAAATTTTGTTTCATAATAAAGATTAGGACTTCGTACTTATATTTGAAGTATTTCACATCTTTAGGTGCTTATTTAAGATAAAACTTACCTTCTAATGTACAGTGTACTCGATTTCAAGAACGGTTGAAAATACATGTTAATAGCACACAATTCACAATCTCTTGCAAGTAACTAACTTTTATTCGTTCTTCATTATAAAAAAGTACATCCGTCAAAGAGTATAACCGTTCGACTCTTAAGTCAAACCGCACGCTTCAACTTTTTCTCTACAAACTAATATTAAAGTTCACGTTCATTAAAAAGTGTGTAATGCACTTTCCTCCTGTAGACTACTTTGGTAGAAAAAACCGTGGCGTTTTTTAGTAAACGCCACTGGAAATACGAAGCCACCGCCTTGTAAAAAAATATGACTTAGCATTTTCCCCAGTACAAGTCCACGGAATGCATGAAAGGACAGGCTCAAATATGCGCCCAAAAATGCTTTTTATGTCTGGGACGCAATAGAACTATGGTATTTGAGGTATTTTTACCTACGAGCTCATAGGTTTATAACGAAAATTTGAAAGGTAAAATGTCGTCTACGTCCAACCTTGGATATGAGATTTGTATACGCGTGGAATTAAAATGATTTTTAATGACTGAAATGAAACTAAAACTTTTGCGGCGATTGATATGAACCACATATGATAGGCTTGTCACAATAAAGATGTTAGGAAAACAAAAAAAAAGCTTGTCGTAGTGTAATTTCATACAGGGCGAAAAAATGTATTCACTTTAGTTCAAACTAACACAACTGCTTTCTACCCTATAAAAAAAAAGATATGTACCTCCTCGAGGAAGAGAGTAGTTGTGAATCGGAGCTGTGTATTGAGATGAACCAGTGTGGATCGATTTACTGCATCGATATCAATGTAGTAATCGTGAACAGTAGGTATGTACAACATGATGGTTTGTAAAGAGTATCTGTTCGTTTGGTTACTACTGTATATTATTACTCAGAACCATTATAGAAGCAGGCCAATTTATGTACTCATAGCTGGGAATCAGGGCCTTCATCACAAGGCCCTAAGGCCAAGTCCCAATGTTTGGGTTGGCAGATGATGCATGTCTTCGAAAGATGTCTTTTTAGAACATGTTGATATTTTCATAATGTGATCTATGACTTTACCCTTAAAATAACGACGACCAATTTGCAGAACTACACTTTCAAAGATACCCAGATGTGTTGGCAAAAGTCCAATCTGTTTTTTCACGGATTTGAAATCAGACTATATTGCCACTAGGCTACTACGGCGTTATCAAATAGTAACGTACAGAAGTAAAGTAACTTGGGACCAGCGAAGCTACTACAAGACTACTTTTGGAGTAAATTTGTAGCGGTAATATAATGTGAAAGATAACCAAATATAACCACAAGAAGTTTCAGAATTAATAACTGACGTTAAAGAAGTAGTTTTAGCTGTTTACGAAAACTAAATTATAATATCGCGTGAAACAAGTAATTAGACAGTTCATTAGTTTTAGGTGGTCTTAATTATTGAGCTGCCTTTCAATTTTATCAGTTCTTAAGCAAGGTCAGAAGGATAGAGATAGCCTGATGGTAGGCACGTTGCTTATAGCAATAACTCTTCTAATCCATTATTCCGCAATGCCGTACATCATCAAGCGACAAGGAGAAAAGATCGGTTGCAAATTATTAAAAACTCCAATTAGAACCAGTGCCGCCACTGAAGTCTTCTGGCCATACTGTGAAACTAAGTTATTTTATGTAACGGTTTCAGGGTTTCATTGTAGAATGCGACAGTAGCTCCAGTAGTCATTGGTTGTGAGTGGCGGTACGCAGTTTACAAGCTATACACATTACTGGACTGCCTTTCGGTTGCAGGTTTTATACAGGCTACATTCGAACTGTATACGGAAGGATTTTTTTAATAATAATTTATTAATATTATACCAATATATATTAGTATACCCATAAGTCCAAGGTCCAAAATCCAAGAATCTTTTTATCTGTTTCGAAAATTTTGTGACAAAAACAGAATTCAATCAAACTTGGCGTTTAACAGGGTTGCTATTTGTGGTGTTAGTTAATAACTGTTTTACTGTAATATTTCTACGGGGCTTAATCACGCTATAAATCATTGTCTAATTACCACAACGTTTATTCATTATGTGTTCAAATCGCGTAAGTTTAAAATCATATAAAATATTTCTGTTCTATTTTCGGAAATGAAAAAGAGTTTTGTACCAATCTAATTTCGTGATTTAGAATAAAAATAAAGCATTCATAGGGAGTACTAAGTTGTTAGTATTGAACACTATTCACGTTGCACAATACGTCACATGTATAGCTAGAGATATACTGCTATTACGGATGTCGGTGACACGAATTCACAATATTTTTTCCCTACCAAAAAGTGGTCAATGTGACTGTAGAAGTTTTAGCTTCAAAAAATTTATCACAGCCCTAGGAGAAATAGATGCGCGCAAACTCCCCTTGAACAAGGAGACCAGATGCGGCTGAAATTTAAGTTGGGTGTTCCGTCTATACTACGCACGAGTCATAAATTACTTTTATAATTTAGTAACGGATCCTGTTAATAAATTTAAAAAGTAAAAAAACCATGCTAGTTTTTATAATAAATTTATAAAGAAAATAAATATTGGTGGACATTTCACACAACATTATCTAGCCCCAAACTAAGCAAAGCTTGTAGTATGGGAGCCTGATAGCTGATATAATGCTTATATAATTTTAAATATACCTCAATTAAATTATACTTATTATACATAGAAAGTACCTAGTACGGTACAAATATTTGTTTTCATCACACAAATATTTGCTGGGCGGGGGGATCGAACCCACGACCCACGGCTTCGCAGGCAAACTTGCCAGTAACTAAGCCACCGGGCCACCAATATGATTATCATCCTATTTTAATACGATAAAGTCGCTATTTAATACTTGTAACGTTTTCTTTAAAAATTACTTTTCCAGAAAAGGCTTTTTCCGTTCGGCTATACGATTTGCTGTTAAATAAATTTCTTTGCCCAGTGTTCGTACTTATTTGTTAACTTGTTTCTCCTAACAATTTCAGGTCTAGCCTCATAAAATTGATTTATACAATGAACAATGGGTGTATTTCCATATACAAGTAATTTTACCTCTCCTCTCATAATGTTTACACTCTGACAAGTTACAGGGCTACTCAGAATGAGTGTAAGCCGAAACAAGCAAGTTCTATAATATTGATAATTGCTAATATATAACGATACATCTTTTTTTTTGAGGTTTTAAGGATTTATTGTTATTGATGATTTCTGGGTTACAAAACAGCATCTTTATTAATAAATTACTATGAGAATTACTCTATTCTAAACAGCTCACTAACTACTTACACTATTCTTCCCTACAGTCCCAGACCCTAACAGTCTACAGCTTGATCTATTAGAGCCGAATGAGTAATTTTGGCAAGGGGAAGGTCCCACAAATAACATAAATTATTTTTGAAGTGAAAAGTTTTAGTTTGGCGCACCATATACAGATTTTCGTGTAAGCGTAAATTTAAATTTGTATTGCGAATTTCAACGCCACACGACACGACGTTACGACGTTTTTGTTGATTGAGCAACAACATCCGAACTATTAGTAGGATAGTGATGTGAATTATGTAACGAATATACAAATTTGTAGTTTTTACGATTTCTAATAAGATATGTAACACGTTTTTGGCTTGCATGTTGAGCTAAAATAAACCGGTGGCTAGGATACCCTTCTTCAAGTAGCCCAAAAGGTAGGTAATTGATAGATTTCTGCCACGACGCCGCCGCCGAAGAGATATTGAATTGTTTATTTCGGAGATATAGTGTGTTTTATTTGGTTGCGCACCATTAGAACCTTATCCTGTAGAAAGGATTACGTTACAGGAAACGCTTGTTTGTCACAAAGAAGGGATGCTGGTTGATACCATTACTTATTAATGATTTGTAACCGGATTTCAGGAGAAAATCTGCTTTGTACTTTCTTGCTTAAAATATGTGAAGTATTCTTTGTTGTCTCTACGCATTTGTTGTTGCGGCATATCTCTACTTTGTTCATGGATTCTCTTACTGCTTATTTACATAACTGTTTACGTTGTGTAATAATTAATAAGAATTGAAATCTACCATAAAATAATCTACCATATATATATCTAATTAATTATTATTATTTTGTTACAAATAAATTTTTATTATTTATTATTAGTATTATTTTTGGTTACACTTTTGTGTGCTCTCCTTAGCTGGAGGTTACATTGGCACGGGCCGAAGCCAAGTGCTTACAGGTTTAGGAATTTCCTAACAATTCTGCATGTATTTAGGATTACTGCTTTTTGTAGGATTTTGGAAGATGATGTATGTATGTCCAATGTCTCAAGGCTCTCAATAAGGTGTTTTGGGATGACGCCTGTGGTAGAAATAATTATTGGAATGGTTTTTGTGCTGTTGATGCGCCACTGTGTTTTTATTTCGATGGAAAGATCTGTATATTTGGCATTTTTTTCTGTGTATGTTGTCTGTAAATTGTGAGTGTTGCAAATAGCTATGTCAATTAGAAATACTGTTTTGTTGTCTTTATTTAAAATAGTAATGTCAGGTCTATTATAATGTATTGTTTTGTCAGTGATTATGGTCCTATCCCAATAAAGTGTATAGTGTTGATTCTCAAGTACAGGTTCAGGTTTGTATTTATAGTAAGGTGTTTTTTCAGCTATGAGTTTGTATTTATATGCCAAAATTTGGTGAATAGCTGCAGCTACCTGGTCGTGACGGTGTTTGTAATCTGTTTGTACTATAGTTCTACATGCTCCAGTGATATGTTGTATTGTTTCAGAACTACTGCTACAACGCCTACAGGTGTCGTTTGTACCAGGGCGCCTGAAATGTACTTTTGATAATTTCTCGTGTCTATAACTTGGTCCTGTATTGCCAGCATAAAAAACTTCAGTCTCAGGGAAGATCTCACCACCGCGTAGCCACGCGTTCGACGCTTCTTTGTCGACATGTGGCTGTTGCAGATCGTGAAAGTGTCGACCGTGTAGAGACTTCAGCTGCCACGCAGCAAGTTTTTCCTTTTTAATGAATTATCCTTTAATTTTTCTGTATATTGGGATTTGATAAATTTAAAGGGGTAACATGTATATCACATTCCGTAATTGCTTTGTGTAATGATGATTGTTGTGATCGTTTTAAAAAGAAGTTTCTGAGAGTGGATATTTGTGTGTTGTGTAAATTAGTGATATCGATGATACCTGTTAGTCTTTGGACACAAGACCTCGGATGATGTTTACGGTGAGCAGTTAACGAGGTGTTGATGGTACGTTATTATTATTGAATTGTTTGTTTCAGCATTGTTCCGAGTTACATTCTAGGGTCTTTCTCAAATTTCGAAACGTTTTACTTTTTGACGACGTTTTATTTTTTTGCCAACTGCAAGCCAACTGTAACTAAAATAGTCGCTTTTTTTTTCATACTAGAGGTAAAGAGTGACAAGACAAGTAGGATATGTATACTAGTGGTAAGAAACAAACCTTTATGGTTAGTAGATTTTTTTTATTCGTTTGTGAACAGAATTAATTTATAAAAATATATTTACAAGTATTTAAAAAATAACTCGCTACGCGTAACCAACTTAATCCAACGTCTCTGAAACTACATGGAACTCATGCGGTTTTTACAACTCTTTGGATATAAACACTTCGCGCTTTACGCCATAAGCACACACAAAAACCATACAAAAGCTGCCGGCTTTGTGGCGAAAATATTTGTCCGTTTTTAACGCTCGCGTTACACAACCCCGTTTGTGTATAAATGGGAGTATAAAAGTGTTAGGCTGTGGAACAAATGAACTAGTATTGCACTAAGTTGTGCTATTGATACTCATATTGTTAGATTTTGCAGGAGTAAAATATACTGTAATCTACTCAAAATTTTTTTTTTAAATAGAATTGGTTCGCACTTGACCACCATCTCATCTGATGTTAAGCGATGATGCTATCTACGATAGAGTCTTTACTACTTTGTGTCTTGAAATGATGTCAAAAAGACTAATGATTGAGATTGTGCTAGTTTTAAAATGTTTATATTGCAACAAACATATCGTTGTCTAACAGCATTGGATTGGTATTAGATAAGTAATGAAAAAAGAACACTTCGATTCCTTGTAATGCCTAATGCGTTATCAATTTTGTTATTACGAGTATGGTCAAACTGAAAGTTCTTAGAACTGGCCACTTATAAACAATATAATAAAAAAATAATTCTATAAATTGTCTGTGTCACGTCAACATGAATTTAACACGAGAAAATTTTCGTGCAATGATTTTTTATGACTTTCGATGTCATTTAAGTCAACAAGAAAGTTATGATAGACTACGATTGGCCTTTCACGATGAAGCCCCATCTCGTGCGACTGTTTACAACTGGTTTAATGAGTTTAAACGTGGTCGCACTAATCTCACTGATGATTTACGTGAGGGACGGCCTTCTACGGCGACGACTGAAGATAACATCTGTGTTGTGCGGCGTATGATAGAGACTGACAAAAGAGTGACCTATCAGCAGATTCGGACAAGTTTAGGTATCGGTATGAGTCAAGTGCACAAAATCCTACACGAACATTTAGCGGTCAGGAAGCTTTGCGCCCGGTGGATACCTCATAATTTGACTGAGGCTCAAAAACTCCATCGTGTGGATTGGTGTCGTAAAATGATTGAAAGATTTAACGGAGGTGACTCAAATGCTGTGTTCGACATACTAACAGGTGACGAAAGCTGGATTTACTGTTATGATCCTGAAACCAAAAGACAATCTGCTCAGTGGGTGTTTCCTTTCGAGGAGTTGCCAACTAAAGTGAAGAGAGATCGAAGTGCGGGGAAAAAAATGGTGGCCTCGTTCTTTGGAAGGATAAGTCATTTCGCAACAATTGTGTTAGAGGATCAAAAAACAGTTTCTGCAGAATGGTACACTACCAATTGTTTGCCACTTGTATTGGAAAAAGTTCGAGAGAAACGACCTCGCAGTAGGATCCTCCTTCACCACGACAACGCCTCATCGCACACCGCCAAGCGAACGATCGACTATTTGGCGACATCAAACGTTGAATTACTGGGTCACCCGCCGTATAGCCCCGACCTCGCGCCTTGTGATTTTTATTTATTTTCAAAAATTAAAGAAAACTTAAAGGAAAGCGGTTTATGAATGCTGAAGAAGCGGTGGCTGCGTATCGCGATGCCATTGAAGAGAGACCCTAAGGACGAGTGGGCAAAGTGCTTTTCCCAGTGGTTCCATCGCATGCAGCGGTGTATTGACGTGAATGGACAATATTTTGAAAAGATATAATAAAACTAATAACTGGCTAATGTAATCAGTTTTTGATTTTCTAAGAACTTTCAGTTTGACCCTCGTAGAGCAAAACTGTTGACGAATTTTTCAAACGACAACAAAAACTATATATATACGAGTACATATCAAAATGACTACGTTTCAATGGACCAAAATAAAATACCCATTCAAATCAGTTCAGAAACGCACAACAGTTTTGTTTTGTGAGTTCGTTTTGATGATTTTTATGTTGAATTTCATAATACGAGTAACTTTTTTATCTCGCTGCAAAACACAGCACAACTTGCAACACTCAGTCCAGTTCAGTGCTACGTAAAAATACGTTTTAAACAAATTAATACAAGTAATAAAACATTACTAATACCGTGATCTATAATGACTACGTTATTATTAGCGCTTATGATTGTCGAAAGAGACAGCTTAAACCCCCTTGTACAGACATCAAAGACTTCAATGATGGTAAAATATTAAGATCAAGACAGTGGTCAATTAAGCCGAGCTTTGATTTAGCTACCCGCTACTGCAACTACCATGGTTTGTAAAGTGATTTACTAACAGTATTAAACATGCTAAATATATTAAGACTTTATTTTAAATTTTCCCTAAAGTTCGAAAATACAAATTCAATTCTGCAATTTCACAATACGTTTAATATATGGTAGGTATCTCATATAAACAAATCAATAGAATGTATGATAAAATTATTTGCAGGCGGCCTCAGCGCTTAAAATGATCTCCCCCAGGCAACGTTAATCCTACTAATATTATAAATGTCAATGTTTGGATGTTTGGACATATATTGCTCAATCACGTCGTAACGTATGAACGAATTGGGCTGAAATTTAAAAGAAAGTTAGATTATAGTCTGATAGAACACACAGGAACTCTTTATCCGGTAAAAACAACACGAACAACTTATCGAACCTGTACAATCTACTTGTTTTCTGGGTATTTCAGTAGATTCAAAGCTTCAATGGGGTCCTCACATAGAGAGACTAGCTGATCGACTCAGTTCAGCTGCCCACGCAGTTCGTCAAATTAAAAAAATATCAGACGTTGCAACAGCTAGGCTTGTTTATTTTGGCTACTTTCACAGTATTATGTCCTACGGGATCTTATTATGGGGTTCGGCTGCGGACAGAAACTCTGTTTTCGTATTGCAAAAAAGAGCAATCCGTGGTCTATATAATTTATCACCTAGAGAATCAGTACGGGAGATGTTCAAAACTATTAACATATTAACAGTCCCTTCATTGTATATTTATGAATGTATAATGTATGTAAGAAAAAATCGAAGTCGTCTGCAGAAATTAACTGATCTGAATCCAAAAGCGCACCATAAACACAAAATTGTATTTCCTAAGTGCAGACTTCAGAAAACAAATAACTCTTTCAAATGTAATGGTATTCGCTTCTATAATGCAATCCCTGTACAAGTGGAAGGCCTCAATGAAACCAAGTTTAAAATGAAATAAAAAGCTACCTATTGAGCAAGGCATATTATAATATAGACGACTTTGTTAAAGATAGTAACGTATGGAAGAGAAATGTGTCGAAATTAGAATCTTGTAATAAGGTAAAATAATAGATTTTTAAGTTACATTGATTTACTTTTGATGTTACATTGTTTGTACTAATGTAGTATCTGTATACTGTGTGTATTGATTATTTGTTATATTGTCTTCGACAAAGCCTTTTTACAGCTGCATGTAATTGACTAGGCCCCTTTACAGCTGCTTTATTCTTTTTGACGTTGTTATTTTATCATATTATGTACACAGATTCTTTGCCTTTTTGTAAATGACGTTACCAAGTGTTCTTATGAATTTATGGTATGAATAAATGAATTGAATTGAATTGAATTGAATTGAATTGAATTGAACAAAAAATACGCGGGTAAAACCGCGGGGCGCTGCTAGTGAGAACTAACAGTAAAACATGTAGTGCGTTAGTTCGTGTTACTTAATGTAATAATATACGAGACGTCTATAAAGTCATGTCAATTAGAATAACCCGCCTCGAAACTTAATTTAAATAAATATATTTTCGAAAGAAATTACTGGCAATAGTTATGAAATACACGCAGTTTTATGCAATACCTGTGTACTTCCTCGAATCGTTGAACGGTTATAAACCTTTAACCAGTATTTTTTCAATTTTTTAGTTAACATTCGGCTAAATGCCAGTCAAAAGTAAATTTTCAATAGAAAAAGTAGAACAATGAAAAAAGTGTACTGTAAAGGAGTCGTCCAGAGCCACAACATCCACTACACAATAATTATGAACTCATAGTTTGATGTAAGCTCGTTTGTTCAAATCAAACTATCTGCTATCTTGCCGCCATATTACAAGCTTTGCTTAGTTTGGGGTCTGATGGTGTTGTGTGAATTGTCCACCAATATAAAAAAAAACTGTGATTTCACGTTGTAGTTCATCAAAAAGTCCCTCACTGCCCTTTACGCGCTTACATTTCAAACGATACAATCGTATCGCATTGCAGTCCATGCTCAACAATAGCTGTTAGAAACACGACTGACTGAAACGTTTTATCTGACGTGCTACAATGTCAAGGGCTGGAGGGTAACTGTTGTAACTTACCCAAATAAGTTTCTATAGAATCCTATTCAATGAATTATGTCTTTTGATAAACGGTGCCATATTTCGTGTGTGTACTTACTTATCGATTACATTGATATGTATGTTAATATCTTGAAATATAATATAGCTATCATGACCTTTGTGCCTTTTCTGATAAAGGAACAGTCAAGGCCATAATCCACCATGCGAAGGTGTAGTAGTGAAAGACTCATCAAAATATGTAGATATTTAAGTAACACTAGTTTTTACCTGGTCTATCGCCGGCCCAAATTGTATGATTTTATCCCATGCGCATCACTATGTTTCGAAGTTACGTGCATAGCATCGCTAACTTAAAGCGGTGAAGGAAAATGACAAATTCATGGAATCATCTGAGCCGATGTGTCATCCCCATCCCGCTCTAGGCCAGCTTGGTGGATTATGTGCAACAGATTATGAGAGAATTTTAAAAATACAAAATCGTGCCATCCGAGTTTTGGTTGGTATCAAGTGTAGGGAGTGATGTAGAAACCGTTTCAGTGATTTGCAAATTTTGACATCTGTATCACTTTATATTGTCGAAATTTTAAAATATGTTAGGCAAAATATAATAATAATAAAAATAAATATAAAACTAATAGGGTAAAATCTAATAGAAACAGAATATATTTTGAACCTATACCACACAGATTGTGCATGTCTAGTAGAACTCCACGCATCAGCGGCCAGGAATTATATAATAAAATCATTAAAATTATTATAAAATTTAAATTGTCAGGAATTCAAACCCTGACAAGAGACACAGAGTTTCTTAAGAAGGTTAAGGTTATTTTATTGGACAAGACCATTTATACCCTACAGGAATATTTATGTAATGACTACTTACACCAGTTACGATTCGACTAATGCCTGACATACCTAATAATTTAATAAATCCGAAATGTTATTTATATGTGTTGACATATATGTAAGTATTGAAATAATTAAACTAGTTAATTGAGTATAATGCCCCTTTACATCATTTTTTACTTTAAAAAAGAGAGAGAAAGTAATTGGCAAATGTATTCAATTTTTATTTTCAAGTTTTATAGATAAAAGCTTATATTGAAATATTTCTTATAATTTTGTATATGTATCAATGATTGTATAAAAGGTTGTATTTTAATTTGACGTTTTCGCAGTGTACCATCCAACCATTTTGTTAAAAATTATGTATCTATGTGTTCTCTACGAAATAAATAATATTCTATTTTATTCTATTCTATGTATGACCTTGACTGTCTTATTCCGATAGAAAACCTCTAGTCCCAGCAGTCGAAACATTTAGTGGGCTGCTTATGTTAATATCATGCCAGTTTACTCGCCATGTTTCTTTTAACCGTTAAAAGTACTGGTGATGACTGTTGCAAAACAAGTTCCGATGGCAAAAAATACTTAGAAGTCGGATTCTACTCGTAATATACGCCCTTATGATTGTGTAGGGGACGTTCTTGCCACTTATCCTCCGCAATTTGCTTCAGAGACAAGCATCGATACGAAATAGAAATGGGTGCAATGTTTTCAAATATCCTACTAAGATATACAAGGTTACGCAGAAAAACATTAAATACATTAAAAGAGGCGTGATTACTTATTCGCAATAACTGACTTTCAACTTTCTTTTTTATGTACGAGTACGTGCTATTGAAACTTGCGAAAGCATCATTAGCAGTTTCCACCAAACAGGTGCAACTAAATGTATGGACAGTTAATGAACACTTACACAAGCACAAGTTGGATCTTGTATGGAGTACGGTTGACATCCTTGGGACAGATCGGCTTAGTACGAGTAACGAGTACCTACATATGTAGGTATCATCAGTACGCATATGATTCGATTAGAGACGTGCCAAGAGACTGACTGGCTACGACGCCCTAATTGGAGAACAATCAGAAAATCTGAAACATTTCCGTAAAGTCATTGAACTGTAAAATTTATATCAATGCATAAAGTTACTAGCTTAAAAGTTTTTTTTATCGGATATGTCTATTTTGGTGAGTATGCTACATAATTGAATTTTATCTAGCTCTTTTTTCTATTAGACTGCTCTAAGCTTTAAAAAGTGAAACTGTTTTATAGATTTCTAGAGAATTTCCAAAAGGATTCCAATCCCACTTACGTTATGTGAACAGCTAGGCTGTGGCATGCTCTAAAAGACATAAATATACATAACTAGTCTTAGGGACAGTTTTTCAGGACAGATGCAATATTTCAAATGTAAATCAAACCTTACTACAAAACATGTTTGGATGGACACAGGAGTCCGTGGTAAATTAATAAATAAAATAAATTTCAAATAAAAAATACCGATTTAATGTCTTTTAACGACCTTGGTTGTAGAAGGAAAGGTCGCTTAACATCAGTCGAGATAAACATGCGTAAGCATGCGTCTGCGTAACCCTGTATGTTTGTTATAAACGTTACTAATAAAGAATTACTTTTCTGACTATTCTGGACTTTTGGTCACTTTTGCTCCCACGGGACAGTTTTCTCACAAGGAGAGAGTCAGGTCATAATCCACCATGCTCACCATGTCAGATTGGTGGATCACACATGCTCTCGAAAATATCTCTTAGAACCTGCTGGTTTTTCACGATATTTTCCTTCACCATGCAAGTCAGCGAGATTCAACACTACGGCTTCACTATAATGGTAAATTGAGCATTAGGTAAATGTAGATAATATATGCCACAGTAAAATTTTCAACACTGTCATATTATAATCTAATGCGTGAAATTATAATCTGACGGTAGGTTAGGTATTTATTGAAGCGAGGAGCATTAGCTGATATGCCTATATCTCAGCGTTGAAATAAGAAATTATGCGTAATTAATTGTCTGTTAAAATTATGTTGTCTTTCACTATCCATTTGTCCAGTTTGTTCTTGAAAGAGTTCAATAACATTGCTGAGATAACATCCTCATTCAACCTGTTCCAGTCGTTATCCATTCTGTTGGTGAGGATGTGATGTGCAGTGTTTGTCAGTGATGGTGCGTGGGACAACTGGGACTTATGACACTGACTGTCTCTCTTATGCTCATTTAATCTGTACAGGTTCCTTATGTGAGGGAGGTTATAAACCTTATCAGTTAGTTTGTAATCTGAAGACGTTAGATTATAATCTAACGGTTTTTACGATTTCACGGTGAAAAATACACTAGGCCACCACGCCTTTTTATCAGTTTATATTATATGAAAAATTGTGATAGAAGCCTCACCATACGAAAACCTATATTTTACCAAATGTAAACAACATATAAATGCCGAACCTTTTTCAATTGTTTCGTGAACTGGATAGGGTTAAAACTCCGTCATGTCAGACAGAAACAGTGAAAATCTAATTCCAGAAACAAAATCCTTTTGTATCAAATAAATTCGCGAGAAATAGGTGAGACACGTTTTAGAGAACATTCCACTTTATCAGGTTAAGCCCGTGAGGGAACGCATTTACTTGATTGAAGTAGGTGTTGTAGGAAACACAATTGTTTGATAAATTGGAGACGACACTTCTAGAATTCGTGTGCTCCTCTATTGAATCAATCGAGACGATTCGATATTGGTTGTAATTAGATAATATACTCATTACCTACTGTTGTCAGAGGTTTTGGAAAAAAATGTGATGTGATGGCACACCAGGTAGGAACGAAGTTCTTTTGGATAATATAGCAGCAACACAATTTGCAAAAAAAAACTTGGTTGCCTGTAAAGTCGGTTGGTTTACGGACTATAGTTTAACGTAACAACGTCATAAGAAAACCTTGATAGATGCGGCGCAAGCGTACGATGAGCGTGACGGGACATAACGGGAGACTTATCCGTGCATGCAGCCGGGGTGCATCGATTTATTAGACGTTGTCACGTCAATATTATTTTTTTGCATATTGTGTTGCTATGACGATATTATTATCGAACATCTGATAAATTAAATTGGCAACTCCGGTCACGGGGCAGTTTTTACACGTCACTTTCGGTTTACAAATTTTTCTTACGGTTTTAGTCACACAGTTCTTTCAGTTCGATCACGCAGCAAAATCCCTATATCCTATACCCTCCAAGTTTGCTGTAAGGAACTTCAGTCCAAAGAACGAACTTCGTTTTGACTAGTTACTTACTATTGGTGAGTAATTTTCATACTGCTGAGACTTTGGGCCTTCTGTCGCAAGCAGAGAGTTAAGTCCATAATCCACCACGCTGGGCAGTGCAGGTTGGGGGATGACGCATAAACTTCGCAATTGTCGATTTCTTCACTAAATTTTTCTTCACTTTTTTAAGTTAGTGGTATTACGGAAACGACTTTGAAAAGTTGGTTCACGTGTGATTTGACCCAAGGGCTTTGGATCGGCAGTTGCCGTTCTCCCGACTAGATCAGCCGTAGTTTTTAGCTAAGTAGTTGCTGAGTGGTTGTCCATTTTGGCTTCAATCTTATATCTGTTGTCATGGCTTAGATATTGCAGTGTGAGGATAAGGTCTACAAAAGAGTGTACTTACCTAGGATAAATTGATTCACAGTCGATTTGAAAAAACCAAGTTATTCATCAGGAAATTCTTATTAAAAAAAGGAGTCAAATCACTTTGTTTGACTCTCGGAAACATCAACTATGGAATGAATTTGCCTGGGTTGATCCCATTGTATAATATTACGATTAACTACCGTATGCCAAACATTTGCCAAAGACCAATGGAGCGCACGATCCTAAGTGTGAAACAAATAGACTGTGTTGGAAACACAGCATAACGCTCCGAGATCCAAATTGTATCTAGATGTGGTTCAGAAGACTGCCTTGCTGAAATGAGACTTTAAGGGATATGTCTATTGTATACTTGAAGAACTATATGTTACTTTGTCATTGACACTTTGTCATTAAAAGGGATATAAGAACATATCAGATATTTAAAAAACTGATGCTTAGCTGTTTGGTGACCGTACGTTTCGTCCGGGTTGATGTGTTATTTTTTTTTGTAGTAAAGTGTAAAGTCCCATAGAATGTTGATAATAAAGTAGACAATATTATACATACTGGATAACATGTCTTAATTTCTTTGATTCTTCTAATACATCTAACATTTCAATTTACAGACCTGCATTTTTCTACAAAGTTATCTTTTTTAATGACCACGAATCACAAGGTCGACTATTCACAACGTTACAGTAGGCATACATTTGGGCGTCGAGTGTTTCTTATGTGTCCAGTTACATATCGTGCTTTCGAGGATTACCCTTAGTTATCCTTTAGTCAGAATAATAAATAATTGCTCTAGACTACCCCATACTACCAGAAATATTCCTACTAAAGATACTAGTAATGTAGATACATGTATTACAGCCGTCCGAAGCCGGTGTGAGCCGCTATTATAATAATAATTTTAAACATTTACTCAAAACTTACGTGAACCAAACCTTGAATAATTATTGATTGATATTAGTTTCATTCTATGAAAACTGTGATTCAATCTTTCTGTATGTACTTACGTACCTATATCATCCAATTTTAGTTTATGTTTGTATTATAACTATCAATTAATGCTTCACTTCAGTAAATTGAGAATTATGGCTAATTAAGTATCTATTCTCAGTTATCATTTATACTAAGGGATTTCTAATATGGGCGCAATCAAACAACCTTTGAAAGTTAATCACTTGTATTTACATTCACCATAAAGTATTTACACTATTAGTGCCAGTGTATTTACACTATCATTTCTGTACAAAATGACACAATCTTAATACATAAGCTGGAAACTTAGATTCCAATTATTTACGTCAAAATTAAATACTTAAACGAAAATAATGACGCGATCAAATTGAACGCACTTGATATTAGGTAGCTTAGGGTGATAAGCGGACCGTGCGGCGGAGCGGACGACCGCGGGGCTCGTTCGTCAGACATGACGCTCGACGCGACGACGACGCGTCGACCACTTGAACCGTCATTCCGAGTTTCATCAGCAGCCGATACGCTGCTCACCTCGGGTGATACGCAAGTCTGGATCTTTTCCTATTGGAAAAACAAAAAAATATAGACTGAATAACAGAATATGCTGCTTGTTAGTTTTTTTTTAACGTTTCCAAACAGTTTTCAGACGGAGTTTTCCAAAACATTACTCAAGACAAAAAAAAAAAAGAAATTTACTTTACTTTAATACACTCAAAACCCAAACGAATTTCAAATTTTTACATAGATACATTGGTGACGTTTGGAACGTGTAAACAATTTCAAGACACAAAATTGAGACCAAAAAACTGCTTCAGTAATGTTTTAGAATACTGAGAATAACTTTTTCAGTAAATTGATTTTTAAAACTCATTTTATATCCTCAAAATTATACGTCGCATTAATAAACTAATTTATAAATATTTTTAGTTTCGGAAGCGTTTTGTATCTGTAGAAAGTAAATTTATTAGAATGATATTATATTTCACTTGGAAAAAAATATTACAATCAACCAAAATCGAACATTATTTTTTGCTCCAAATGATTGAAACGAAGTCAATTTACTTATTGTGTTCTTTCCTTAATCATAAAAAGTTTACGAACCTCAATAAAGCCAATCAGGTATAAATCTTTGGTATTCAGATACGGAACATGCAAACGAATTTTCGATCCACGATTTTCCTCCAAGCGGTTTCATATACTTGTACATAGGATATCTGTAGCTAATCAACTACACAGCTTGAAGAAATTCAATTTCACGCACCTATTAGCTGAGGGAGCTAACTTACCACCGGCTGTGTGAGATTAATCTTCTCCTGACATCGTCGTGATTGGTGAGCGAGGCACGCAGCGTAGGCTATCGCATGGGGAATGTAGCTCTGCTCCACAACTCCAGCAAATAATGTGGTTGCCATTGGACCTACAAAACAAAAATAACCAATAAGAAAATGATAATTCTACTAATAATATTATTGTCAAACTTTGGATGTTTAGATGTTTGGATATTTGCTTAATCACATTATAATAACCTCTGAACTCATCAGGTTGAAATATGAAACTCAGCTAAATTATCATCATCAATCATCATCGACAGCCCACTAAATGTTCCCACTGCTAGGACTCGGGCCTTCTCTCACAAAGAGAGAGTTAAGGTCATAATCCACTACGCTGGTCCAGTGCGGGTTGGTGGATGAGACATGACTTCGAAAGATTCTAGGTACATGTCAGTTTCCTTAAGATGTTTTCCTTCACCGTTTTACTACATGGTTTACTTGACAGGATAGACGAGAAGAATAGTAAGAGTATAACATATTTTTTTAATCTAAACATATAGTTTAAAGACTTCATCAAATCGGGTAGTCTTTAGTTAAAATTGATTATTGAATGTAGTCGGAGACCAAGCAGTTGATTTACATGGTGTATACCACCATAATAATTATTTTCTCTATTGTTAAGCTTTCAACTCGTAATGGCAACATAGTTTTATTGTAGACAACCCAAAGGCTCAAAAATATATTTCGCTTTTGTAGAAAAATACCTATGTAAACTGTGGGTTGTTTTGCCCGAATAGATTTCTTTGTGTATATAATCAGGTTGTCTTCAAATAGAAACTGGAACAATTTCTTTAGGGTAGTGCGTTTTATAGTAGACCTCGTAGATCGCAAGGCTGCATTTATTCGGAAACCTATGTACTCGTATTACGTGTAAAAGTTACAACTTTGTGCCAAACTGCTAACATGATGTTTAGTCAAATTAAACGCTATGTTTACACAATTAATAAAGTTCAAAGTTATTTATTTGTAAAAGTAAGATTTACACGTCAAATAAAATAATATGTATAAATTAATGAGTACATAAAAGAAATAAAAATGAAATGTCAGCTTAAAATAAACATTGGACTCATAGAGTAAATATATATAGCCCGAATTTAGTTCTTGCTATTTAAAAACTCATCAATGGAATAAAACGTTTTTTGAACGAGCCAGTTTCAAAATTTTAATTTAAATACGTGATCATTTAATTTAAATACATACATCCTTAATATCTGTCGGCAATCGATTATAGACCTTGACACCCACAACGCCTGTTAACTTCCCAGACCGCACGAGCCGCGTGTGAACGGGCGCGAGACTATTCACATTGCGGAGGTTGTATTTGAACGAGTGGCTAGCGCCTCGCTTTTCAAATGAGTGCAGGTTATGTCTCATGTAGAGAGCCACATGGAGTATCACTAGGGATGGCAGCGTCATTATCCCGAGTGACTTAAAATAGGGTTTCGCTGACGTTCGGCGCGACACCTGAGCGATCGCTCTTAGTGCTCGCTTCTGCATTCTGAACGCTCTCAGCCTGTCGGCGGCGAGCCCCCAGAGCTCAGCCCCGTATTGCAGAACTGAGTGAACAGTCGCAAAATAGCACGTGCGAACCACGTCAGCGGAAACCACCTTCAACAGTCGACCCAGGGCGTAGCACGCACCTTCTAGCCTTGAACACATCTTATCAATGTGCGATGCCCACGTCAGTCCACGGTCGAGTTCAAAGCCAAGGTCGATTGTACCCGGTTTATTGGTACTCCGTCAACCGTCAGTCTCAGATCCCCTTCCGGACAATTGGACATCGAGAACTGCATGAAGTGTGTCTTTTTGAGGTTTAGGACAAGACCGTTCATCTTGAACCACTTCACAAGTCCACTCGCGGCCCCGGACAGATTCGCCTGCAGCTCGTCGAACGTGCTCGCAGCGACTATCACGGCCACGTCATCAGCGTACATGAACACTTCGCCAAATGCGATGAAGCCTGGCAAGTCATTCAACAGTAGGGAAAAGAGAATATTCGAGACCGAAGATCCCTGAGCGACACCCATCGACGTAGTCAATGGGTCTGATTTTGTATCGCCGCCATCCCCGACGACCACCTGCTTTCTATTTCGCAATAAGTCTGAGAATAGTGCGAGGGCGGGTCCGTTTATGCCGTAGTGTGCAAACTTTGCAGCTAGAAGGCCGTGATCGGCCACATCGAAAGCTTTCGATAAATCGCAGCATATCACGGCCACCCGCTGTTATTTCTCACTTCCATCCATTACGCGCTTGACCACCTCTCGCGTGAGCACCGCGGTGGACCTGCCCGCCCGGTATGCAAACTGCCGGTCGGAGAGCGCTTCGGTGGCGGTCAAGTAGTCCGTGAGGCGTCGACTGAGGCCATTCTCGATGAGGCAATACTAAATCCATACTTCCATACTAATATTATAAATGCGAAAGTAACTCTGTCTGTCTGTCTGTCTGTCTGTCTGTCTGTCCGTCTTTACCGCCTAAACCAAGCAACAGATTTTGATGAAATTTGATACATAGATAGAATAGATTCCGAGAAAGGACATAGGCTACTTTTTGTTCCGAAAAAAGGGTTGAAAGGGTTAAAATAAGGGATGAAAGTTTATATGGAAAACTTCGTCATTGTTGAAGAACTATGAAACTTTACGTCTAGATATTTACCACGAAACCATAAAATGTATGTTTTAGCAGTTTTGTAGTTTCGAACTGTACCTACGGGGGTGGAATTGGGGGTGAAAGTCTGGAAGTTCAATACTATTGAAGATAAAACCATGAAACTTTGTATCTAAACACTTGAAATGGAGTCGATAAACGTTTGTTCCAGCAATTTTATAATTCTTAACTATACTTAATAAATTCAAGATGGCCGCCGCTACAAAATGGCGGATAATTTATGTTTTATTAATCCCATCAATATGGGTATCAAATGAAAGGGCTCAACAAGCAGAATACAATAGACTATAAAAAATTTAAATTCAAGATGGCGGCCGCTACAAAATGGCGGATAACGTAGGTTTTATCAATCCCATCAATATGGGTATCAAATGAAAGTGCTCAACCAGTAGAATACAATGTACTATATAAAATTAAAATCCAAGATGGCGGCCTCTACACAATGGCGGATAACTTAGGTTTTATCAATCCCATCAACATGGGTATCAAATGAAAGGGCTCAACAAGCAGAATACAATATACTATAAAAAATTGAAATCCAAGATGGCGGCCGCTACAAAATGGCGGATAACGTAGGTTTTATCAATCCCATCAACATGGGTATCAAATGAAAGGGCTCAACAAGCAGAATACAATATACTATAAAAATTGAAATCCAAGATGTCGGCCGCTACAAAATGGCGGATAACGTAGGTTTTATCAATCCCATCAATATGGGTATCAAATGAAAGTGCTCAACCAGTAGAATACAATGTACTATATAAAATTAAAATCCAAGATGGCGGCCTCTACACAATGGCGGATAACTTAGGTTTTATCAATCCCATCAACATGGGTATCAAATAAAAGGGCTTGACAAGAAGAATACAGTGCACTATACAACCTCAATACTTTAGATGGGCGCAGCCACTAAATGGCGTATCAGACAGAATTTTGATAGTCGACGAGATTTCCATGGTGTCTTATCAAATGTTATGCATGATGGACGCTCGATTAAGGCAAATTAAGAACTGCGAAAATGAGTTTTTTAGAGGAGTAAACGTATTACTTTTCGGTAATCTTTTACAACTGCCTCCTATAAAATGATCAGGAACACCTGTTTTCAATTCTAATATGAAATTTTATATATGAAAGTAACTCTCTGTCTGTTACCGTCTAACGCCTAAGCCACTTAAAGAGTTTGTTACAATTTGGTGCACAGATAGACTAGACTTAGGAAAGGACAACGGCGACTTTTATCACAGAAAAGAGTTGAAAAGAGTGGAAATGAGGAGTAAAAGTGTGCATGGAAGGATCTTTGCACTCTTTGTATGCTATTTTAACCGACTTCAAAAAGGAGGAGGTTATCAATCCAGTTGTATTTCAATTGTGAATCAATTTAGATGGTTATTTTTTTGGTTGGTAGATTTGTTTTTATTTGTTTAGTTCAGAGGTGGTTATATAAATTTTATCGAAATCAGTGCGGCGGTTTTTGAAATATGAACAACAAACTAAAATTTGCGTTCATGTAATCAGACGATATATCTACTAATATCTACTAATAGACTCTAATAAAATTTGGTGGACCGTCCCAATATGATTTTAAATTAAAGTCTGTTTTTGATTAATTTTTTGAGAACATAGTTTTTCTGTAATTTGTCGTGTAAATTGTACATTTATTAATAAATATAAAACTTTGACTTAGACCGATTTTGATTAGGAAACGTGAATTTGTATGGTAGTAGACATACGAGTAGGTACTGCCTCAATTACTTTAATAAATATGTGGCGCGGACGAAGTCGCGGGTAAAAGCTAGTGATTCCATAATGTAAACACTATAACAGGACAATCGCGATCAACATAGATACCGCCCAGCAGTAATGTGAAAACATTACTGTATTCCGGATTGAACGGCAATGTTTCCAGAGAAATTACAGGGCTTAGAGATATAACATCTTAGATATCTGGGTGACGAGCGCAGTGCAGTGCTAGGTAATGATAATTTGGACTCTTCATGTTCCAATAGCTGTGTGTCACTGTGCTGTTATGTGGAAGGCATGTTGCTTACCATCAGGCACATGTAATGCTCGTCTTGACACTCATTATTTAAAAAAAAAACTTTATTATTTAATTACTTCCATTACCTGGTCTTCCCGATATTAGTTATTGTTTAATTAATTGTTTGCAATTTTCTGATGTGTATATTAAAGTGTTTCTGTCTGTGTGTCTGTCTTCTCGTGATCATGGCGGTTATAACTTTGCCGAAACGTCGAGGTAAATAATAATGTTGATCGTAATTAAATCCTATATAGTGTTTACATTTTTTGTTCAAATCGCGAACAAAAACAGTAAATGATTCCATTTATCAAATTAACGAGATTATCCTATTTACGCGTATCAAAATATTACGGCCATCAAATTCAAAATGAAAGCCTCATCTTCAATTCTAACTTGACTTACCGTCATAGAGTGGAGTGATAAATCCACACGTGTATACGAGTAGATAGTGCTACACAGAAAACCTGCACAAGTCGAATATTACTTGTTGTATCCACTATTATGACTGGCCTTAGTGGATAGTCGATTTGGTAGTAAGTCTAATAAGTAATAGCTCTAGTCATAGCACTTCATTTGCTAGTGACTAATTTAGAGTCGCAGCGGTGCGACTCTGGAATGAGCTCCCTCTGGGTATTCGCCAAGCTCCGTCCAAAGATACTTTCAAAAGACTTGTACGGGAGCACTATTTAAAGGAACCATCATCTTAGTTAGTCACTTATCTTTAATAAATTATCTATACCTATGTTCTTTTTTAGTATGTGAATTTATTTATATATGTATTATGTATGTATGTGTTCCGTAAGGCTCGAATGTGTCCACGAGGCTTACGGAACACATACGCGCGATCAAGAATTTGGATGGCAATACGAGCTCTGCGGTGGCGGAGCATGCTCTCTGTTCGGACGCTCAACACTTCATTCGATTTGATAAGGCGGAGGTCCTGGCTAGGGAGAAGCCTTTTATACCCCGTAAAGTCAGGGAGGCCAACCTTGAAACCTTGCCTCCACAAGGCTCAGCAGTGTTCAGACTAGTGGTGAGGACACAGTGAGTGAGCTCAGTGTGCTTCAATATTCCCGACGCGCAGCTCACCAGCGCCGAGTTCCAGTGTACACCGGCGCAACCCTCCCGCACGTTGATAATTTATTTTTATTGAGTTAATGTCATTTCATTCTAAAAAACGTATGTTTTTTTACAGGTTAAAGTTTTTTATCCTAAAATAGGCCTATTTTGGCCAAGGTTAAGGGTTCTGCAAAACCCTGAACAGGTAATGAATAATTTAAGCAAAACCTTCGGATCAAGCGCTTGTTTTTCCATCTTGGCATCTTCCTTTACATTTAGCTTTTCTTTTCTAGACGGATAAACAAACATTTTATCCTAAAAAGCTTTTACAGTAAAATATGAGGTCTTATTCGATTAAGTATTGCGAACTTTTGCTTTCAGCTGATGTACCGTAGTAATCTAGTTATTCTTAAATACTTGTAGTCGCAAGACGCTTAGCTATTCATGTTACAATTTTAATGTCAAGTTATGTTAATTTTATAGCGACCCGCCACGGCTTCGCACGGGTGCAATACTGATACTAAATATAAGTACCTACTAATAAAATTCCGGTCCGGCGCCAAGACGTTTCGTTTTACGTAGTCACATAAGTCACAGTTTTTTGTGATGGATACTTTTTTGGCGCGACGGACGCATGTGTTAATTGATGGAACGAAACGTGTTTCACGCCAAAGATGGCGACAGCGGTTTGTTTGTCAGTGCCATCAGAATTGAACGAAATTCTTCATAATCCGAATTTTGCGGATATATGTTGTCGACTCAAAATCAATATTTTTATGTGTTGTTATTCATATAAGGTTTCGATCAAGTCTACCGTACCTCTTGACAAAATTATTAATATAAATAAATAGAAATCATGTCTATCATACCATCAAGTAAGTAGGTATATAATTTTCTCTTTGTTTGTGTACTCCCATTTTCCCCTGTTAAAAAGTGTTGTTTAATCGAGTGTCTGAATTTGATTTTAAATTGAGTAGGTTTTTGTTTTATGGTGAAAATTTAATTATGACAAATTGCGTTACTAAAACTGACAAATTCATTTTGGTGAGATTAGGTCCGTTTTCGATGCTCTCTTTGATTTTATATATCGTCCCAAACATGTCATTATCATGGAACAATCATGTTCATGTTCATGTTAAATTTACTTATTTTTATTTAACATGAAACGTGGAAATATTCGTAGTGAGAACTATATATTGTCACCATCTATTTTTTTTTTTTTTTTTTGATAACGATTCATTCCTTCACATCCCACAGAAAGAGAAGAATTTTAAAGACAAGGTTGACATTTGTTACCTTTTTAAATTTTTGTTATTTGTATTTATTTCATTAAGTGCATTTTTGTTTATTATAAATATAGATTGACGACAAAAGCAGGACATGACTATGCCTGATAGTAAGCAAGGCATCTTGCTTACCATAGCAGCACAGTATCACGTAGCTATTAGAACGTGAAGAGTCTAATCCACAGTGCTGCGCTTGTCACCGAGAGATTTAAGATGATACATCTCTATGCCGGAACACAGTGAAGTTTGTATATCACTGGCGATGATTTGTCTTTATATATCTGTATGCCTAATAAAAAGTCATTACGGTCACGAAAGTCCGTAATTGTACTTTCACAGCGTAGCAAATGATATCGTAAAATAGAACGGCTTCTCAGTTTCATTTCCGAAATACATTGTCACATTGCACCAAGTTATGGCTGCGGGTTGAACGCTTATCGTACGTTTGGTTAAAATATCTTGATCTTCCCTGTAAAGTTCCTCGACTCATTTCGCTGTACCAGACATTTAGGTGGAGCCATTTCGGTTCCTTTAGCGAGTGTCTTTAGTAATAATTTTGCAACTTTACACAGTTGAGCCAGTTTTGTAATATATTTATGTGGTTAGTGTGTTTTACCTTGTTTTATTTATACTAAAACAATGCATGATTCATTCTGTAGATAAATTTATTGTTCTGTCATCTGGTATGATAACATAACGTAACACAGGTTATATAATTTCACTTTTTTTCTTAGACCAAAGCTACATCGTCCGACTTCTTTATACAAAACAAGTAAGGATTTTTCTTACATTTGATATTTTAAAAACGCCTAATTATATTCCCTCTTCCAACGTTTAACCCGTGTAACAACTGTCATAGTTCGATCAAAATAGACTTTCACACTCTGACCATATTTTTTTCCCACCGTTGCAGTATGACGGAGTAAACGCAGATAAACTTGGCTGGCCACACTGCCGTGTGCCTAGATAGACTCTTGTAGTTCTTAGAATATGCTTACCAAGTGCCCAAATAGGGACATCTTCACCGCCGTGGGTTGCCCATTGCCTTGGGACTGCGGCGGCATGGACAGCATCAGCCGTTGCAGCAGCCGATGACGTGGTGTTCAGTGGCAGAGCCCTCGGCTCCGAATGCCCTGGCCCAGTCCCGTAAAGCAGCGTTGTGTAGCGCAAACCGTCGATATCCGACACCACTGTGTCCGCACCTTTTAAAAATAATGAGGTTAATAAAATTTGATTTCTTTAATAGGATCGTGGGTGTGATAAGTTGATTAGATTATAATGATATTGTTAAGTTTTCTATTTGATTTATATCTCAAACGTTATTTCATCACGATTAATCTTTATTTGGTTATTTTTTAAATTATTTAGGTGATTTATTTAAGTTGATTAGTGTGTAGTGGCAAAACGGTCCGACTTCACAAGATTGTTGGGACATAAGTTCTAATCTATCTGCATTCTACAGTTTTTTTCCATTTGATAACGTAGAACTCTATCATCACCGTTGTAGTGGTGCAGGAAAACATCGTGAAGAAAATGTCATATTTCCTATTTTCAAAGAACTCACATAAACAGTGGTATCAACTATACTGGTCAGGTGTATTGTGTTAAATAACCTTGTCTCTCTCCTTGTGAGAGAAGCTTCCGAGTCCCAGCAGTGGGAACTTTTTTTTTATATTTTTTTTCTTATTTATCAAAGAGAGATATATATATATTTGACAAACATTGGTGGTGCGTCGGTTCCGACCTACGTTACCATGTACGTTGGAGCCGACATTTTTTCACAGAACACAAACAAAAACCTAAATGAAACAATAAACCACATTAAAGTAATGTGCAAACATTACTATCTTCCAATTTGAAGGGCAATGTTTCCAGTGAAATTACAGGGCATAGAGATAAAATATCTTATATCTCTGGGTGATGAGTGCAGTGCAGTGCTAAGTAGTGACTTGGATTCTTCATGTTCTAATAGCTGCGTTTCACTGCATTGTTATGTGGTAGGCATGTTGCTTATCATCAGGGACATGTCTTGGTTATCACGCCACGCTATACTATTAAAAAGAAAAACATAATGTGACTTTGCTTTTTTTCAATAGAATATGTAGTCACTTGCTCGTCACCCAGAACTAAACACGTATGATGATGTTATATCTCTAAGCCCTGTAATATATCTAGGCACATTGCCCTTCAAACCAGAATACAGTAAAGCTTGCACATTACTGATTGGCAGTAGAATAACTGGAAAAGGTTGTTACTTACCCAGGCGGACTCTACTAGGAGTCCTGTCACTACAAAGTTAATGCACTACAAAATTATTTTCAATATAAGTGATAATATAGAGTGAGTGGATAATATACAGTGAGTTACTTAGTTCATACTAAACCAAGGTACTAAGCCTAAGTGAAAATCTCAAGCAAAAACAAAAAAAAGATAACACCCATCCATATTGATATTATTTTATAAGCAAATATGAACGATGTCGTAATTATTACTTAACGATTTCCTTCTTGTTTAGTACATTCTGTGATGTTATTCTCGAATTCCCGAATCTTTCTGGCTCACGGATTTTTACAATTTTCCTGGTTGACAACAAGATTATTCCTAATTGGTGAATATTCCGAGAAATCTACGTAACAGAGATACAAACATGGTTCACGCTTAGTTACGTTAGGAATATGGACCGAATTTAATATTTGTTTATTCTAATCAATTCGTATGAATGTATTGTTACCGGTTATAGAATATTATGAAATCATACAATTAGCTAAAAGATTTCATTCTTTTGATTTGATACGAGTATTTATATTTTTTGGGAGTCTCACATTATTCATCTCTTTGGTTCAAACTTATCTGGTTTGAAGGGCAATGTTTTCAGTGGCATTACGTGGTAGTGAGATATTATCGTCTTTTTTTTCTACGTTACGACTGCACAGTAGGTACCTGCGCTTTCTGAGCTAGCCCAAAGTTTGGCAGGCAGTAAAGACCAATAAAGGCCTACTAAAATAGGTACATCTATTATACAAAAGTTTCTTTGGCCTGCTGCATCGTTGTTTGCGATCGGGCTTCCACTGAGTAGTGATTTTGGCCCAGTGAGTATCTGACATGCGGCAGACATGTCCAGCCCAGTCCCATTTCAAATTAGCAGTTTTATGGGTCACATCGGCTATCTGAGCCCTGGAACGCAGTATGGTGCTTCTTATACGATCGGTTATCTATACGCCGAGAATACTACGTTCCATGGCTCGTTGGCAAACTGCGAGGTTGAACTTTTAATCTTTAGTCAAAGACCAAGTTTGCTCTCCGTACTTTAGAATGGGGAGAATGCACAAACATGTCCATAAGCTTACGTTTAAGGATAAGTGGGGGTGTCTCCCTTCATGAGGTTTTTCATGGACCAACAGCTCTTCCAGGCATTTTCAGTCAATCTCCGCATTCTGTCTAGCTTTCTGTGGAAGGACACTAATTGGCCCAAATACACGTAGCTGTATTCACATATTCAATCTCCGTACATTCAATTGATATCTTGCGCTTTACGCTGTTGGTCATTATCTTGGTCTTTGCATGTTTATCTCCAGTCCAACCTCGGTGCTTGCTTTGCCTAGATCTTGTAGCATGTGAATTCAAGAGCTGAGGCAGAGAAGATAACGTTATCATCTGCGAAGCGCAGGTTGGTAAGTCGTTTCTCACCGATGAGTAGACCTTTCTCTTCCCAGTCTGGTCCCAATTTGCGGAAACTTGTTCTAAGAAATGTGTTAGCATAACATGATATTATGTGATAATAATAATAATATAATGGTAATAAATCGCCATGGTCCTGAGTTCACCTGATTTTTTTTCATTTACGAGGTTTATTGATTGAGATAAATTCACAGCGATTTTCAAAGTTCACAGCCCACGAAAAATCTGTGTGTCAAAAAAAGTTTTCACTTCAAAAATGTCCATTTGGCACATTTATGAAGTGAAAACCATAGTTTTTTTTGCGATGTCTTTGATGAAAACTTATTTTGGCTTCGTAAGACAATATTGTTAGCCTAATGAAATATCTGGATTGTTAAAAAATCCTATGATGAATCCTATGATCCTATGATAGTTTTTTATACTAACCTAAAACAGGATGTCCCCGCGGCGTGGCCTGTCCTCCGAAAGTCATCACGTGTCCGTGGTCCGCTGTCACCACTATAAGTGTTTCCGCGGGGTTCACTCGCTCCAGGGCTGCGAGCAATGCTGTTTCAAGCTCCAATGTCTCGTCCAGAGCTCTGTATGGATTATTGTAGTGATGCGCGTGATCGATCCTTCCACCTGTATTACAATTTATAATATACTATTATAGCATACGATAGAATACTGTCAGTTTGTTGCATCTCGCGGTTTTACTCGCGTATTTCGTGAGCTCCTTATTTTCCCAGACTGGAAAGTCCTTTATGTGTTATCGACACTGTTATCTGTAGATGGTGTTGTGTGAAATGTCCAAACATTTATTTATTTATGTACGAAACTTCAATCAGATCTTCTTGACAGTTTTTTATTGAGATAGTACGTAACAAACATACACACATAAAAATGTTCATGTTTACAATATTAGTAAGATGCCAAATATTCCAAAGTATTCTTCACATCTAGTTTGTATAGTGGTAGTACTCTATGCAAGCATTTATTCTATTGACAATGTGCGCACATTACTGTGTTCTAGTTTGATATGAAAGAAAACTTATCCATATTCTATTATGATGGAAATTGGTGATCATTTTCACAGTTATGTTGTGTTTTTAACTAATAAATGTTAGATTATTGTAATTACTAATGTACTGCAATAGGTTATAATTTGCAGGCAAAGATGATGATAAAGATGAATATTACGAGTATAATGTGACTACGAGGAAAGTTGGTACTAAATGCGCGGTTTGTAAAATACCTAAATTAAATATGAATTCAGCTTAGTTTACATAGAACATGTTAGTTCTAATCCTAATCGCCCAATTATGCTTAGCTATTTCAAAAGTAGGTATTTGACGTCGGCATGATCTTGAATTTAAGATGTTATATCTATTGTTGGTATTAATATTCCTAGTACTTGATACGAAACTTCAACAATTCACAGCACAATAAGTACATTTTATTGAACAATGAATTGTTCAAGTTTTTTATATTTTTCAGTTTTATGTATAAAGAAAGGTACATTCGAAGTTCTTTAGTAAATTTAAATTTAGGACCAAATATCAATGTTTAGGACTAAATATAAAGTTGAAAGCTAATTAATAAATACATGTTATATATACATTTTCTGAAGAATAATATGAGACAAATTACGAGTAGTTTCGACCAATTAAAATGATAATGTACAGTTTGTTGGAAAATAAATGTACCTATTAAAATTTTAAACCCTTATTGTGTGTCACTGGTATCATCAGATAGATATTAAAATGTACGTGAGAATAAAAACAGACGAACCCACGTGACCTCAAGATAATACGTCTCGGAAAATTCTCAGAATTTTACACGACCGCAAAAAGGCTATGTGCATTTTTACGGATTTTTTTCTTCCATAAATTCAGAATCACTAACCTCCAAGTTCCGGGCTCAAGCTCCCCTAACTGAATTATTTATTAAAGATAACATGATACCCTGCGCTCTGTACGCCTGAGTACAGTAATAAAAACCTTTTAACGCGTAAATATGGGTCATGAATGGCAGATTAGGCAGTGCGTATAAGATTACGTAATTCGAGCTTGAGCTAAATTAAATAAAGCTTTTGCTATAATAGAGACGACAATAACTCAAAGCCCAAAATGACTAAAGACGCTTTCATATTGTTTGGTCTTTTAACTTTGTGCTTTTTTAAACTTTAGAAGATGGGTAACCGCCATATTCAAAAGAAAAGAAAGTGGCATCTAAACTGACATTATTTATAATATCAGAACGATAGCATTTCGACATTCACCTGAAAAGCATGCAGTTGGTTGTTTATATTGTTTATATGTTTATATATACATACGTATTTTGAATGTTTACCTTCAATAAGCAGGAAGAACCCCTTATCGTTCTTTAGTAAAATAGAAAGAGCAGCTCTCGTCATATCTGCTAGGGACGGATCGTCTGCTTTCACGCTGGTCCCTGCCGTGGCACCTTCTTCAGTGTCGGCAGCCGCCCCCTCTTTCTGCGTTGAACTCCATGTGGGAGTATTCGAACAAACCTGCAAATATTTTTTTATAAATATTTTGCCATGAGATTTCACAACTTACGTTTTATTTCTGGAACACATTCTGAAACTAATATAAATTATAATTTGGTCTAAGTTCTATAAAATATGTGAAAGCTTCATTAAAGTTTCCTTGATTCAGCTCTCAAATATTTTATTGTGACAAGGAGAAAAATATGTTTTTGTGACCCTACTTGTTTTTCCGGGCAAGGTGTTTATGACACTTGGCATTGTTTCGTTCGAAACGAACGTTCGTTTGATTAGCTGATTAGACTAGCGTAGCGTGGCAATAACATCATTTCCATTTTTTATAGATTTGAGTCTGGCTGTCAGACAATTATTAATCTTTTAAATATTTACAAAAGCAGAAACATAAGCAACTCCATTTCTTTATATGCAGACAGTCAAGGCCGTAATCCAAACCATTGTATTGTTCACCAAAAATACCTTTATTGATACATGAGTATCTTGAAGATAAAATATTCTCTATCGTTACAGCTTATGGTGAACAAACACAATGTAAGTACATTTGCACTTAGGAACATTCTCGGAGGTAGCAAAGAAAAAAATACACTTAGGGTGGATTCGTACTTCCTCACGAATGTAACATCAATCGTTTTTGCCTCTAGAATAATCTACGGCTTGGTCATTAAATACATAAAGATGAGTAGTTAAATTACTGGAATAGCTAATCATAGTTTACACCCGAAATCTTCGCCTAAAGCACGTTCCTGAAGGGATCGTGACAGATCTTCAGTTTTGACATTTAAATACAAAGTTAGTAGATGCCTATTTCACCTGTCTTCTGAATTTCATTCTCAAAGCGTATCGATCAATCTAATCTGATCTTCACATCTTCAACGACACAATAATGTTATGAAACCATTATCTCATCCGAAGCGTTACTGTAAAGGAATCCTCACATAAATCAACCTCAAATAAGCCTACTCTATTCCAATTGTTTTTGTTTACAATGTCTTAGAGAAAACGGGATGGAAGGATGTTTGTTTGTTTGCGTGTAAATAATAAGTAAATACGGTTCTCATTCACTTATGGTACGAATTAAGGTGGTCTAGAGGGGATGAAAGAGCATAAAGTAAAATATTCGTACTTAGATACTATTTTTTATTTAACACACTTAATTAATATTTTCTTATTTACTTAATACGTTGTTAATGGATTATTTTTAAGCTTAAATGCAACAAATTTGGTATAAAAATGAAAGGATACTTTCATGCTTAATAAGCTATTACTTACGAGTAAGTATTTTAATAAAAAAATAAAGTACCTAAAGATTTATATTGTCGAATAAAATAATAATGTATACAAAATAGACAAATTGACCGTTTGTCAACTGTAATGGCAGAGCTTTCTATAGAGTTTGCCTGGCAAAATACCCCTCTACGAGTATTGCCAGTTATTCAACTGTTAAGCAGTACAAACATTACTGTTTTCCGGTTTAACCGCAATATTTCTCGAGAATTTACAAGACAATGCTATCTTATATCTCGAGTTGACGAATGCAGTGAAGCTCCTTGATTTTTTTTGTGTTTAAATAGGTGCCTGGTACTATATTGTAACGGCCAAGCCTGTTCTTTATCCATCACTGTACCTAGATATAATATTTAATTAGTTTAATTTGACTTATTTTTTTTTATTTTCGGTGTCGATTATTTTAAGATAGTATGACTAATACGGTTGATGTTACTTATGTACCAATCGTCAAATATCTTGTAATGAATAACAATAATTAACATTTCTACTTCCACAAGACGCGAGACTTCACTAAAGCAGAGCGTACTCAGACAGTCGAAACGCGATTCAGATGGGTTGGAAATTAAATCGATATTGAAGTGTGATCAGAACCGCCCGCCACATCGAAACTCGATCTAAGCTGACTTAACAGAATAGAATATTTAAAGCCCCTAGCGCCTTCCTAAGTACGTTCACTTCCCGTGTTTTGGCAAAGGTCTAATTCCTCAAGCGGGGTAGATTTATTACATTAATACGCACTGCCTACATTACACCATTTCAAAACCAGCTATTCACGTAGACAATAATGTAGAGTCTATGTCAATAATTACGTTTAAATGAAGTAGCTTAATTTACTTTGAATTCGTCAAAACATAAACAAACGTTTTGATAACAAATCAACAGAAATAGTACCAGTAGGCAGGCAGGTAGGCAGGCCACATTTCCTCTGGGGAATCTGCTTGGGAAATTACCCCACTTATACCAGTTAATCAATCTTATATCGTTCTATGTTATGGCTTTATTTTGATGCGTTACTCAATTGCGTATTGGTAGCTCTCACTTGCTTTTAAAGATCAAAGATGTTATACTTTATTTTCTCAACAAGGACTTCTAAATTTTGGTACACGGTGCCCTGGGCACTTGTTCCCTGATGGATACAAGTATGTCTTCAAGTCTAGAGTCAATCGTTTTCTCCTATATAATCGTGCGCTATCGTAGACCGTATTGTCATTTATCATCACATGACATGATAACTGCGATATGCTATGGAAACGATCCAGGATCGATCCTATGCAAATTGATCCAATCTGGCCATCGCGTCGCAACGAAATGGCGATACATTTTTTTCACAACACCCTCAACATGGATATCAGATGAAAGGGGTTTACTAGTAGAATAGTTACACTAAAGGTACGATAAGTATTTTTTCCCCAATTATGATTTTGTATTTTCTTAATAATTTATATGGGTATCAAATGAAAAGACTTGTCTAGTACAATATCTTGACAAATTTCTAATCCAAGGCGGCTGCCACCACAAAATGTAGGGATATCTTTTTTATTTAATTTATTTTATTAATTTACAGTTATGGAAAGTGATAGTGAAACATTACAACACCTACGATTTTAGATTTTAAAGCAGAAGCTGGCTTAACTGGTATTTCTTTCTCCCGGCTCATAATAACTATTACGCAAAAAAGCAATGCATACAAACGATAAATCGATCAATATTCTAATTTTATTGATAATGCTTCTACCGTTGCTTTGTAGGTATAATTTTAAATTATTGCAATTTTAACTCATATAAAAAAAACTCAGGTCTAATCTCCTCATTTCGTCGACCCGAAATTTCGACAGTTTTCACGTGGTTATGGCGCCAGCGTGGCGGTTGTCGAGATAATTAAATAATGATACAGATTGTAATGTCCTGTGTTATGTTTTCATGCTTTCAATATTAGGTACACTCCGCGAGGTATAAGCTGAGCTTTGCATTAGTGTGAGTGATCACCAATCAGGCAGGAGCTTGAAATTTTGTCCGCGAGGTATAGGCTGAGCTTTGCATTAGTGTGAGTGATCACCAATCAGGCAGGAGCGCGGCGAGACAGAATGGCGCCGCGCCTAAGGCCGTTTGTCACACCTACACTATCCATGTACACTCACACAAATGCAAAGCTCAGCTTATGCCTCGCGGAGTGTACGTAGTTATACTATCTGTTATTATATTATATACCTATTGACACCGTGCCTAAAGTCGGTTTGGATGCTACCACCATAATATTTTATCATTATCACTAACTTCACAGTGCCGATTGGCTTCTATCGTTCTTTTTACCCTGTTGCCCGAGCAGAAAGTAGGCTGCTATATAAGAGAAATTATTCACCTGCAATATCTTGAGACGTATGTATATTACTTTGAATAAAAAAGTAAAGATACTTATTAAATATTTTTTTTTATTGAGAGAACCTGTTTTTAAAATTATCTTTGAACCAAACAGACAAGTCAGTTCATAAAGAGACTTATTAACTTAGACAAATTCATCGAACTCTTAAAAACGCAGAAGCGGCAAACGCGCTTCTACTATGGTGATGCAAAATCAGGTGACGTCTCCTGATTTATTCTCAGTCGCAACAAGGAGTTGTGTACGTTCGCTGACAATTGTGTACGTTCGCTGACAATTCAATTTTCAAATTTTTCAAACAAATTTTCGCCACGTTATGTTTTCTTTAGATTATGACATACCTCATCTTCGTTTCTTTAAGGCCAGGTAGTTCTGTCAAAGTAGGCATTTAACGCTGTCTTGTTCTCGCGACCGTCACCGACCGCGGAATCGGTGCCACAGTGCAGAAATAACATTAAAATATTGGACTATGTAATTTAAACTCATTTTTTGTTCAAGATTTGTTTACGTTTGTTTGTTTATGATAAGAGTTTTGTTGCTATATAAACGAAGAAATATGAAATTTGTCTATACTCGTAGGTATACAAAACTCAACCTTTTCTTTTTTGGCTACACTATAAGTTGAGAACGGCTTTTCCAATTTCATGCATCTTTTTAAAATGTTTCCTAATAATTCACAAGTTCGTCAAAAATTTTAAAAAATGTGCTGAAACGTATTGAAAAGCCAGTAAAAATAGAAGGGTTTTTGGTAAACTTTGCACTAAATTTCTAAACCAATTTTTTTCTATGAGGTAAAGATCACTTACTGAGCATAAAATTACAAAATGCTCACAGATCCAGGTAGAGCTTCAAACGCCAATAAAAAAAAACCGTTTTAGCCGATATTTTGAATACTATATATTTTGACAATAATTGTAGAAAATAAATTTTGCATCTTTTGTTGCTAGTAAACTTTTTTTGTAAAACTTACCGTTTACGATTTATAACCCATTTAATGATACGGTTGCGATGATACCGATAATAGTGGATGAAAATGATGTGGTCTACGATGGAACTTGCTTCTCTAATAGAAACAAACACAGTGTACCTCGTAACCCCAAGGTTCGAACCTTCGACAAAAACCCACTCTGGCAATGCGTTTCACAGCTTAGTTGTTCTTATTACAAAAGTGGAGACCAAACTCTTCGTTCAACTCTTCAAGCATGGACTATCTAAGGACACTTTGACGAATGAGACTAGTCTTAGAATATCTTAGTTACCAAAATCCATCCAGCCGTTTGGAAGATATGTGGAAATAAAAGTTTTACAAACATAAAGATACGCGCGAAAAACATAACCCTTCTTCCATTCCGGTAAAAAGAGACATGTTTATGCTACTGGGAACATAATTCACATCTTATTTTTTTTACATTGTTATCATTAAATTGGACATAATAAATCGTAATTGGTAAGTTCGAAAAAAAAGTTAACTGGCAACAAAAGATGGGAAATTTTATTTTCTACAATAATAATAGGCTTTATAACTTTTTCGGAATATCGGCCAAAAACGTTTTTTCGATCTGGCGCTTGAAGCTCTACCTGGATTTGTTATTATTTTGTGATTTTATGCTCAGGAAATGATTCTAAACCCTATATAAAAATACGAATCGGAAATTTAGTAGAGAGTTAAATTCTACGAGTAATTTTACTGCCTAAAAGGCTTCTTATCAAATTTGGTTGAGTGTCTAAATTTCATTTTAAATAAGTTTTAAATGAACGAAGTTGGGGTTTTAGGGATTCGTAGACAAATTTTAAAATATACGTAATGTCTGTCCATCCGTATGTGACAGCCATTTTTCTCCGAATCTATAAGAAGTATACTATTAAAACTTGGTAAGTTCATGTATTCTATGAACAATATTAACATTGTCATACAAAAAAGAGAAAAAACAATAAATTTTGGTGGTGTCACAAACTTGGAAAAGAATAAAAAGGATAGGTGTTCAAAAATTGTATTGAAGTTCCTAACATTTTTTTTCTAAACTGAATAGTTTGCGCAAGAGTCTCTTCCAAAGTGGTAAAATCTGTATGTGAGGACTTTTCTTCCAAGTACTAAGTACCTTACTACCAAAGAATTTACCTAAATAGCATGGCAATGGCAATCATAAATGATACAAACTTGCATTTATATTAGGGGATTTACGCAGGGGATTTCTCCCCTCTCATTATTTTCTTATCCCGATCTCTGATTTGACGGACGAATATTTTACCGATACTTATCTATTTTCCATTGCATCCGCATTGAATTTTTTACTGATGTGTTATCGACGTCAGTTTTTTGAGACTCCCCTATTGGTCTACAACATAAAGTAAACAGCGTACTAATTAGTATCAGCGTCTATTTGCAATTCCAATGCAAACGGTATCAAAAATCAAGATCATAGCGTGCTTCACTAGTAATACCTACTGATATTGTTATACTGTGTCACTATGATCGTAATATTTAAAATTTATTGGTTGTCAAAATTGCAAAATCAAGCACAGGCCCGTCGTCCGTGAGCGTCGAAACGCGACTGATCAGGCCTGCCGAACGGCGCGCTATATATATGGTAGATATTGAAACATAGTGAATAACTAATAGTTTTTATCAAGTCAAACTCTGCGAATGCATCTATAACTTTTTAGTGGCTTTCGTATAATACAAAAATATAGTAAAAAAATCATTAGTTTAGTCATAAACTTGAAATAACTTTTTGAAAAGGGGTAACTTTGGGATTTTTTTCTATCAAGTAAAATCCATGAAATCGTGTTATTGACTGCGAATTGCACTAGATTAGATCCTTAACTAATACATATATTTTTTTCAGAGTTTAATACACTATTTTAAAGGTCTTAAAGTTGTTTTTAAAATTCAAAATTACGGCCCACACGCCCTTAATTATATCGATGGACAAATTATACTCTTTGCTTATTCATATGAAAAGGATTAAATAATATGAAAATAATAATAAAAAAAAAACCTTGAACGGACTTAAATGTGTGATAAGTGTGATATTTAACATCAAAATACACGCATTAACATCGCGCACTTTTCAATTATAAATGTAGGTGCCTTCATTTAAAATGCAAATGGTGCTTAACGCGGGTTGGATTAAAAAGGATACAAAACCGGATTACGCTGGTTCTGTACTCCAGATCATAATTTAATTGTAAAGTCGCTAAATGTTGTCGTTAAACTTATTATATTTTAGCCATTAGGCATAACTGCCGAAATGGATTTCAATAATAAGTACAATATTTTAATGGACTTTGGAAATGTTTGGCGAAGTTATTTAATTTTCCATGAACTGACTTTACCAATTTCAGGGAAGCTGGTGAAAGACGATTGATATACATTCGTTTAATACCTAGCGGGTAATTAGCTTAGGCTTTGGCTTGTTCAAGTCATGTCTTTATTGCATTTGTTCTTATGTTTACGAGTTGGCTTACGGCGTAGAGATAACCTTATGTACATATATGGGTGCACTGCAGTGCTAATCTGAAGTCGTAGCCACTCACTTGCCTACTTCAGGTTTGAAAACGTGTTCAAACGGTTTTACGGCAATCGCAATTAAATACTGTTATCAGTTCTTTAGTAGGTCAAGTCAAGTCGCTGGGTCACACGGTTCACCAAAGGGCCATCACCCTAAAGGGTTTTACCCGAATTGCTGCGTAAGCTTCTACCATTAAATAAACCTAACAAAGAGCACAGAAGGGTCCGATTTCTTTAATAATTTTGAACGACGCTTCCCATTTAGCGAACCATAAAAAACTGAATTTCAGTAACAGCTTTTACCTAAAGGCGGTATTTCTGTAATAAAGGAACAATATTAGGATATTGTAAGGTTTGAAATTCTTTATGGTATGATAAAATATTTTAAGTAACAATACATTAAACTTCCATTTTCTTCAAAGATTTATGTAAGTATATTTTTTACCTTTATTTTACGAGTAAGGGTGAATAATACGGTAGGATAATCACTTTAAAATAATATCGTTAATTTCAGTGTTTTTACGTGATTTATAAAAATCCCAGTAAAACCCATTATTTTGTTTGGAGTATCACTCACTTATTTGAATTGAATTGAATAAAAGCTCTAGATCTGAAAAGACCTAAGACATCTATAATAAGTTGCTTTTTTAAGTTCAACAGATTTTTAAGACTTTTTTTTTATGGTAAGTGTGAACCTCTTAAACCCCTTTTCAACGTCGCATATCTCAACGTTGGACGCTCGGCCTAAATATCGGCTAGCATAAATAAAACCAAAACTATTGCTATGTCCAATGAAATTCAAACAAACAAATTTAACGATATCCGAAATCAAACTGAGAACAAACAGTTTGTCGGTTAACCTCCGTGTTAGCGAAGTCAAATTTTAACGCAAAATGAAATTCAGCAATGCTTCGAAAACTTCATAAAACAGCAAATACCAGTGATATTGCACCGAATGGCTTCCCACAGTTTATAGAACGGAAAGAGTGTGCAAATTCATTTTGAAAACGATAAAATTGAATGACTAAGGAATAACAAATCAAAACTTATATTTAAGATTGGATTCTTTTATTTCATTACATTACTAGTATATCCCACCGATTTTTGAGAACGATAAAATTGAATGACTGAAAAGTAACAACGCTAAACTTATTTTTTATTGTCTTTAAAAAAAGGAGGAGGTTTTCAATTCAACCGAATGTGTTCTTTTGTTTGTATGCTATGCGATAGCTCCACTTATTGTGATTCAATTTTGATACTCGTTATTGTGTTTGGTAGACCATGGTTTAGAGGTAGGTCCATATATATTTTATTGTAATCAGTGCGACTATAGGTTGTTTAGCATCGAAGTTTCAACCCTCACCTTTCCACGCACGGACATAGATGGATTTGTTTCATTTGCTAGTTTGGGACTTGGTCTCTCATCGTCGTGGGGTCATACATCTCAGCACGTCGAAGTGTCGCCAGTCACCCAGGTTTCAATTTCACTGCGTTTGTTACTCAGAGTATTAAGAAGATTGAGGTAAACAGTAACCTCAATCATCTTAAAATAATTCAAAGTTTTCTTAAAACTTTGGATTTAAACCAGATTGCACTAGCGTTTGTACGATACTGCTTGGCGGTATAATAAATGGCACAAGTGTGGTACTTCCCAAGGCGGAGTGTGCAAGCGGTTCTACAGAGATTCATCTATAAACAATGTGTATATTTTTTATTACCACACTTTTGGCATCAGGTTACTTTTATGAAAAATGTAAAACTTATTCAGGAAACTCTACATAAACCAAATTGATGGGATATAGTAGTATTGTAATAAAATAAAAACATCAAATCTTAATAATTTATTTACATAAAAAAACGAAAACCGAGTTCTTTTGACAAAATTTCATATGAAGTCACTAAGTCATCCAGATAAGCCAAAGTTAATTTTAGTTTATTGTTGATATTTTAAAAACCACCCCACAGTTTTCGATAAAATTTACATGGGATTACTTCTATGTAATGATCTACAAAAGAAAAAATAACGATCACATCCTTAGATGAAGTGTATTTGTGCCTATCCTCTTTGATGTCATCAATTTGATTCACAGTTGACGGAGATATCGCGCAACATATTATCTACATTGAAACAATACGCAACCTAATTGAGAACCTCCTCCGTTTTGGAAGTCGGTTAAAAATTTAGATTTTGCCAAAGGCCCTGTATTTTTTCATGGCCGTATTCTTAACATTTACATAACGCTGTAGTTTAATACCCGTCCATTTTGTTTTAGATACCTGCATAAGATCTGTACAAAAACTTTCGCTTCAGACGTCAATAAAACAAAATTAAGATTTGTTACATGGCAATTAGTGCCTAATTTAATAGTTTCTCTGTTTTTTTTTTTTTGGAAAACTCAAAATGTTCACTATTTTAGTATTAAATAGAATATTTTTCTTAAACACCACATTTACGGGTAAACTGACAAACCAATAAAATTAAAACAATGTTCGCTTTTGATTTTCTTAATAATTCGTAGGAAAAGTTTTCCTACGTTAAAATTGTACTTATAATTTGTTTTTTGTTAGCAAAAAATACTCCTTTACTATTCAGTGAAACGATCTTATTATTAGTTTTTTTCTTTATCTACTAAGAAACTATTAATTCATTAAGACCAAGTATAGAAACAAAACCAAATTTCACAGCGAATAAAATTGGACGTTCCAGTCAAATAGGCACGTGTGATTCCAATTTTCGCCAGAATTTGCCTGAGCTAATCTAGTAACCTGTTTGACGCACTGACCCGATGAGAGTTAAATTTTTTGTAGCTCCCGGGGTGAAAGTAACTAATTGGGCCGATACAATTTGCCGATAGAATAACTTTGAACGAATCGAGGAACAATAACAAACGAATCAATAGTTCTAAGCGACGTTTTATAAAATAATGACATTATAATATAAATAATTATTTTATAAATATTTTTTTTTTGTTAACAACACATTTTATAATCTGAGAGGTTTTATGGAAATAACTCAATGACATTCATTTAACTGTAACTATACATTTATTAGTTTTGATTTTGTTTTGACCAATTGTTGTTTTGCTTTGATGTTTTATTGCTGTTATTCTTAATTAATTAATTATAAATTTGACTTGTATTGACAATGTTATATTTTGCATAACTGAATTTTATAACCAATTGTTGACATTTAATCTTACTGTGATCATTGTTACTAAAATAGATCTTTTGTGAAAATATTATGTTAACCACTGACACTAAATTGATTTGAGCAATGTATAAGTAGTAGAATATAAATTCAATGTGCCATTTATTTATGATTAAGTACTTATAATTATTTGAAAATATCTACCCACTGTAAAATGACTTGCCTTGTATAACCAACATGTTATTTGGCCAATAAAGTTCTGAAATCTGAAATAATATAATTATGTATCTGTACAGGTCTTATGGCTCGGTTGGTATTGAGACCATCGATATAAATCTAAATTGATTTATATATATCGATTATTAAGACTGCTCATTGAGATATACCTACTAACTCAGAGATTTCATTCTCACCTTGGACAAATATTTTGTCTATGTCTGGGTGTTCCTATGTATAATAAGTATGTATTTAAAACTATATAAGTTTTACTAGAGGTAATCAGCTATCTGGCTGCCGTAACACAAGCTTTGTTTAGTTTGGGGTTAGATGGTGATGTGTTTGAAATGTGATGAAATGTGGAATTAAACTAATATTATAAATGACCCCGTCGTTTCATGCTGTTTTATCCCAGCAAAATAACAGGGATGGTAAATACTCGGACATCTAGGGACATAGAGGGATGTCCTACTAGTACTTATACTACAAATAATAGACCAAAGAACAACAACTAGTTAAAATAAGATGTTAGGTAAATATATTTAAATTAAAAATGATGAAGTTTCAATAAAAAAGTTGCACCAAAACATACCTAGTAAATAATCCACAGTTCTAGGGTCCAATTTAGCAAGTTGTTCCCTTGTGTGGATGTATTGGGCTCGTAACCGTCGCCGTTTCTTTTCCCTAGCCCAATCTTCAGCCAGGTTTCTCCCATCTAGTCTTCTTCCTTCTCGGTTTGGATGCTCCGGATCAGGAGTCACGTTTGGAAGAAAGTGTCTTCTACCGCCTCCCATAATGACCTGCGAACGATCGTGATGTTGTATTTTTGCAATGTTATAACTTTACACTTCAAAAACTAACGTGGTTTTTACAAATATTGTTTTAATTCACTGGTAGATCCAGAGAATCCAGTCCGACTTAAGTTAGTACCAATGGGCCAGCATTAACGCGCGTGCTCTCGTCTTTATAAAAGCCGCCTGACACGGCTGAAACTTAAGTTGGACTGAATTGACCATATCCGTGACTAACCAGTTAATAAAAATATAAACAAAAAAATACATACGTAATAATTTAAATTGTAAATAGTAATAGAGGACTTTGTACTAGAACTGGAAAAACTAGTTCCTCTTAAACTTTCACGACTAGAACTTATATTAAAGTATTCCGCAGGACTTAACCGAGATTTAAATTAAATTATTCTTAATTATCTCTGGGCGTTTCGTTTGCTTTATGGTCAGAAAAATACTGTTTGAGTTATTGGTTACTTAAAAATAGATAAGATTAGTCAAGTACCATATGTATAATGGTTTTAAAAAACCTTATTTCACCCAGCCATGAATTGTTAGTGACGAGTTCAAATTCGAGGCATATCATTACCGCATTACCACTTTACCGAAAAGTCTGTATTTATCAGTAACATTCTAATAACAGACACTGTTAATTATTTAATTTTCAATTTCATATTTAATTACAACCATTGACAGGCAAAACGACTTTTCAACTGCGAACCACATGGCGCTGATCCAACCGCTGTATTTATGGTCCATTTTCATTGTGTCTCTAGTGAAATGTACCAAGCCGGACTTTAAACGCCCATTGGATAATTTATTAGCTTGATAGCTTTAAGTTAAATGTGTTGAAACTGGTGATAAAGCATTATGTCAGCATTACTTGACTGTTTTATCGGGTCATAATTAATGTGCTTCCTGTTCCGCTCAAATATTTAACTTCTCTTGAAATAAAAGATTGCGTTTTGATATTTAGATGGCTGGTAACATTGGTTTTTTTCTCTTTAATATTTTTTTAGTAAATAAAACAAAAAACTCACGTATTTGGATATTTAAAAGTAACAAATATAAATTAAATTACTTATTAATTGTAATTTTAATTAATTTTTTTAATATTAAATTAAATTAAAAGTTTTATTTTTAGTTTTATGTTTCGTAATAAAAAAAACATTTACTGGAAGCAAGAATCATTCAAGGGTCTAGAATCCAGGGCTTCTGAAAATAATCTTCGCCATTCTTTCACTGAGTTACTATGCGTAGACTAGATAAGTATCTAAAAAACAGCTAACTTTTTCTAGTATTTTCTAAAAATAAAAGATACACTACGTGCCTATTCCTCGAGGTACGATTTCAGATAAAATATGATAAAGCACACTTGAAGTATCCAAAATCGTCCGTTTTCGTATTCAGTATTATTACAAAGCAATAAAATAGTTTGTTATTCTCTAAATTTTTACGACGAAAAGATAGCGATATAAAATCTCGTTCTGAATATAAGATTTGAGTGAAGTTTATTGCTCGGAATATCTGTGAGGGGATTGTACGCGTTCCTTTCGCTCAATGAATGGAAAGAACAGTCGTAGCACTGTCTCAGAGTTTTTTTTTATTGTGGAAGAGAAGAGACTTGAATGTTACATAATATGATCAATGAAGTGAACAAAGCTAGAAAAGTTTGTGTTATATGTAGTATCGTGTTATGCACCTCAAATGTTTTTTAGTAAAAAATGAACGTAAAGTAAAGAAATAACTGTATGAATGAAAGTAGGCAAAGATAGTTTAGTTAAAGATGTTTCTTAACTAAGTGGGCAATTTTTTATCTTTTTCATCATATTAGAAACATTACACAGGATTTAATTACAGTCAAAGTTTTTATTTAGTAACCTCGACATTACGAGACTACGTAAGAAATTGCGGGCCCCGAAGATGTAGTTTAAAAAGAATAGCATGAGAACTGGAGTTTGTCGAGACGGAGTGAAAACAAGTTTTCAAGTTTATCGCCTTCTATGTAAGGGACTATTTATTTCATTTGATGAGAAGATACAATGCAGTCTAGATAGAAGGCCGCTGGATTTTGTACTTATTTTAATATTTGGAGAAAGGGAATAGATTGACAAAGCTCACACTGAGAATTTGGCCTGTATTACCCAGGGCCGTTCCCTGGGAACGGTTTAGTCACAAATTAATTAATCCCGGGACGATTTAAACCTCCCAAAGACGCAATTAATTTTGAGCCCGCAAATGTTGCGTGCAACCTATAACTTCAACAAAAGAGTGCAGTGTCATCGGGGGAAAAAACAACCTCTATTCCACGAGCGAGGAATGCTACTACTAGTGAGCAAACTCGAACACCAAGGAAAACTTTATAAAATATTAGCAATATAACAAGCTAGTTCCCGTTGCGTGTAATCGAGGCAGTCAGCGAGTGTTATTTCCCTCGTTGATACAATTCCCGGAGGAAAACTGTGAATAACACATACGGGGGCAAAATGTCTACTGCGACTGTTTGATTGTTCGATCAAATATATGTTGAATAAAAAACAGTTTTTCTTTTATTTTGCATGTTTTTATCCGACTGATCAAGATCTAAATACCTGTAAAGCTTCAATTTTGGGGTTACGAGTATTGTATATATGCAGGTAGGTGCAACAGTATTACAAAATCAGCTGCTTTAACAACACATTTTCAATTTTGTTTCATTGAGTTCGTGTGAAAAGTTAAAAACTGGAAAGGTTTTTGGGTGCATAAACTAAAATAAATGGTGGGATATACATAGTGTTTTGACATATTTTTATGCATCTTAGGCATGTAGTGTCTTGTGTGACTTTTGGTCAATTAATAGACCTAGACATAGACTAGACCTTAAAAATATACTTCTAGCAACATTTTTTACTTTGGATTTGTAATTACCCAGGTTATTGAACGAAAACCCGGAACACTTCAATATTTCTCTCACAATTCCGCGCTGAATATTTCCCTAGCCGCAACAATTCCCAGCAATAACCTGCAAGTAACACATGCGAGTGAAATGTCTACTGAATTGTTTGGTTTTTTTGCTCAGATTCCCAACTGGAAGATATGAACTCGAATGCACGTTATGAACTCTGGTTAAGTATAAATGACAAGATTTTTTTGCAGATATTTGTGTGCAGATTAATAAAGTAGACTTTGCAAATTTATTTGTTTTCGTTAAAATTATAGCTCGTCTTTTCTTTAATGAGCTTTTGAAAAAAAAAACTCTTGTTTCGTTCCCGCATGAATTGATCAAATTTTGAGTTTTTTATTTTGGTTTTATGTACCTAGATAAATAATCTTTTGTGGTGTAAGTAGTGTTTTGAATATATATTCACCAAAATCAAGCTATTGTGAAATAATTTTAACCCATTGTATTAACCAACTTCAAAAAAAAGGATTCTTTTTTTAATAAGTTTGACGTTGATGTCTGTCTGTGTGTCTGCCTGTGTGTCTATGTGTGTGTGTGTGGGTCTGTCTGTGGCACCATAGAGTTCAAACGGATGCGCCGATTTCAATGCCGTTTTTTTCATTTGAAGATTAATTTCCATGCGGTTTTCTATGTTTGGTTAATATTTATTCAAGATCGAGGCGGAGGATGAGGCGGTCCATAAAATGGCAGACAAAATATATATTCACATCCTACCTCAATATGGGTATCAAATGAAAGGGCTTGACTAGTAGAATACTATACACTATAACAAATTCCATACTAAAACAAATTTTAAATCCAAGATGGCCGCCACCACAAATTTGCGACTTTTTTTTACTGCTACTACCTCAATATGGGTATCAAATGAAAGGGCTTGACTAGTAAAATGCTATACAAATTACAAATCCGAGGTCATCATGGGTTAATCGTCGTGGGTGGGTTTAATTTTATTCTCCATTACTCGAAAACACCTGACCTGAATCGATTTTTTTTGTTTCAAATGCTTCCCAGGTGGTTTAATTTGAATTTTATCAAATCAGTCAACAAAAATCTAATAGTCGAATGGCCCGTGTACAGAATTGATGGGTCAATAGAACAATAGAAGAGTATAAAACAATAATATTCAGCACTATGTCGTCATTTATAAGCTGTCCAACTGAGTGCAGGTGTTGGAGTGAGTGCAAGAGTGGAGGTATTGAAACTGTATGGAACCAATGCCGTACATAATCAAATGACCCAATTTACCCTGAAAATCGCCGGAAAAACAAGAACATTTATCCGACAGAACAAAAAATAAATTTATAATTTCAATACCTCTTCTAATTCATTATTCCTCAACGCCGATGAAAATAAAAATCACGCGCTAAGGAGAAAAAGGTCAAGGGTTGCAAGCCCTATCTTCACCTGAACTCAGTTGTACAGCTTACAAGTGACAGCATAGTGCTGAATGTTGTTACTCGTATTATACACCCTTCTCTACATCACCCATCTCCTGGTGGTTCAAATGACCCATGCATTTTGTACACGGGCCTGTAGTCCACAATGTTAGTGTATCGATGATTTTTTTGAGTTTTTGTTTACTTACTATTGAACCTCGCTCTCTCATTGGAGCAGTGTATTAAGTTTAGTTGTAGTAGTTTAGTTTAGTTGTGTAGTAATTTTTTGACATTTTTAATGAGAGTCAATAGTTTGATTTTGCCGAAAAAATGCCCCCTGTCCTGCATTGAATGAGACTCACCTTAAATTTAAATTTAACTGTTGAGTACAATTTGATTGGTTTTTAAAACGTTGTTTGAAGCCTCATAATCAGAATAACATTCACAAAAAGAAGAATATTTTCAATTGAGTGAGTACCAATAAAAGAATAAAACAAAATCACGAATGAATTGACACATAAACGACATTAAAATACGTTAAAAGCGTTTCATTATGTAAGTATGTTACAGACAGATTGAGGTCAATTGAGTTTAGTAAAAAGGGAAATCTAACATTTCTGTTGATTTAAGAGAGGAAACTTTCACATTATAATATATTATCCGTCTGTTATGCTTCCGTTGTAGACGATTTAAAAACAGACAGCTATTAGAATAAACGAGAAATACATGAAACTGATGGACATAATTTACTTGTGGAAAACTCAAAAAGTGGGGTGGGATATAAATAGTCCGTAAGAGACAAAAAAAATTTTTGAGAGTAGAGGGAGATACAAATATACTTAGGAGACTGATATGATTCTGTTTTGTAATCGACTATTAAGATAAAAATGATATAAATGACATTTTGGATTTAAATCTTATCTTATCTTATACCTTTAAACAAGCTAATCTTGTAGCTATATATATATATATATATATATATACATCCTCCAAACAATTATCCGTCCTCTGAAGGAAAAAGTGCATTTAAACTGGCGTCCACCTGCTTTTGGCGTCCGCATACTGGACGCCACTTTTATAGCCATTGCCATTTACGTCCTATCGGTGCTGACTAGCCGTAGGACAAATATCGATAGAAGCCAAAAAAACTCCAAAATGGATTCAATAATATATTAAGAAGTTCGCGACGAAATCTCAGCGCAGGTGAGGCGCTGCTGTCGCGCGTATATTCACAGCCGTATAACTCCGAGATTTCCTGACTATGGATCCGCGTATTTGGCGTCCGCAAATGCGACGTTGCCAGCTCGCAACAATAGATCACATAATATTTATCACGGTATGAAATCAAAAAAATAATATTCGCCGTAGGTGGCGTTGTACGCGTTGCGTATTATTAGAAGTCCGACTTTATTTAAACTTTCAAAAAGTTGCAAAAAATAAATGATGTGTTATTGGAACGTATTAGATGTAAATAGAAGATGAATTATCGAGGACTTCGGAGAAGAAAAATAATATCATATACGGACGCTCAATAGCTATATACGGACGTCCAATTGGCATTTTTTATTATTTAATAGGTTTGCACTTGACCACCATCTCGCCTGATGTTAAGTGACGATGCAATCTACAATGGAGCGTGCTTACCTAGAAGAAAACGATTCACTCTCGATTTGAAGACACCAATCTTGTAACTATAAGGGAAAACCCACTGAGGCAACGCATTCCACAACCTAGACGTTCTTGTCACAAACTTGGAGTCAAATCTCTTCGTTGGTGTTTTCGGAACATCAACCATGGAACGATGTCGCTTTTTTGAGATACGAGAAGTCTGATAGAAAAAAGGACAAGGTGGTAAGGTGCGTTGGGGTAACTCCGGACAGATTTTTGACGAGCTAGCATAGTCTTGCGATTTATTTAATTTCTGGATATCAATGTATGCCAGATCTTTAAAATAAATCTACAATGCTTAACGGATAGACAAAGTATAAGTATGAATTTTGTCTGTCTTATAGGCTTAATAGTTTTTGTTGTAGACGTTTGCCAAAACAAACTTTATCTTTTATGATAACGATAACATATTTACCACCGAAGGGCAAGTTCGGACTGCAATTAATAGTAGCCTCTATTGCTTAGAAGACAGATTCCATTAGAAGAATACATCCGATCTTTCACTTTCTAATCTAAATATTTTACATAATTTACTAATTCACACACACAGCACATTTCTGATTTGCCGGAGCGATAAACAGAAACTATGGGTCGCGTGACGATAAAATGGCGTCTTATTTAATCTTACGAGTGTTTGAAAATTATTCGAAATTAGATCAAAAAACAATTCATATGGTCTTACCCCATATCCGATCTTACCCCAACGTACCTTATTAGATCATGTAGATCAATTGCACACTCTCCGAAGTATAACCGGTATAAAACCGATAAGCTAGCAATTTTGCGGCGATGATCAAGACTTTGGAGTCTTTTACGCACAAGAGTGTCATTGCCTATGAGCCTTTCGGCACGTCTCTCAATCGATTCCAAAGTCTCCAGCTGATGCTTAGCCGATCCATCCCAAAGGTGCAAACAGTACTCCATACAGGAGCGTATCTGTGCTTTATTTAACGTGAGCAACTGTTCAGAATTGAATCTGTATGTCTATCTGAATGGTATCTTCGCACCTTTGAGAGAACACCTAGTTTTTTGGTGGCTAATTTAGCCTAAGACTCAATATACGTGCTAAGATTGAGCGTCGACGTTAAAGAGAAGAAATACGGACGCTCAATAGCTATATACGGACGTCCAATTGCTATATACGGACGCTCAATAGCTATATATGGACGTCAAATTACTATATACGGACGCTCAATAGCTATATACGGACGTCCAATTGCTATAAACGGACGCTCAATAGCTGTATACGGACGTCCAATTGCTATTTATGGATGTCCAATTCAAATCCAGTGAGATATTTTCCCACCGGGGACGTCAAGAGAAATTGTTTAAAGATATTTCTTCATACTGCCAGTAATTCCCATTTGTCCCTCGTCATCTCTCATAATCATCAGCCGCAAGACGTCCACTGCTGAACATAGGCCTCCCCCCTAGATTTCCACAACAAACGGTCCTGCGCAACCTGCAACCAGCGGTTTCCAGCGACCTTTGTGAGGTAATCTGTCCATATAGTGGGAGTCCGTCCAACACTGCGTCTTCCGGTTCGTGGTCGCCACTCGAGAAACTTTTTTCCCCATCGGTTGTCAGTTTTGCGAGCGATGTAGCCAGCCCATTGCTACTTCAGCTTTCTTATTCTGAGCTATGTCGGCCACTTTCGTTCTTTTGCAAACATCCTCATTACGGATTCTGTCGCGTAGAGAGACTCTAAACATAGCTCTTTCCAAAGCTCGCTGTGTAACTTTGAGTTTCGTGTTGACGCCCACAGTTAAGGACCACGTCTCAGTTCCATAAGCCATCACGGGCAACAAGCACTACTTAAATACTTTTGTCTTTAGGAATTGGGGTATTTTGGACTCAAAGATGGGCCGAAGTTTCCCGAACGCTGCCCATCCGTGTTGGATCCTTCGCTGGACCTCTTTGTCGAAGTTGGATCTACCGATTTAGATCTTTTGACCTAGGTAAACGTATTCGCCAATAACTTCGAGTGTTGTATTGCCAACAATAACCAGTACAGGTGTGAACAGTTTCGGAGATATAACATCTCCCTGCCTCACGCCTTTCTGTAGCTGGATATGTTTTGTGGACTGATCCTGTAATCGGACAGACATTGTGGCTTTGCTGTTATACACTTCAACGCTGGAAAAACTGAAGCACTGCCCAGGTTTCGATGAAATCGAAGGCTTTCTCATAGCCCAGATATGCTATACATCATCATCTGCAGCCTGCCCATTGCCACTTCAACTTGCTAATTTTAAAAGCTATGACGATGACCTTCGTTATTCTGCGGATTTCCTCGTTGCGGGTTTTGTCACGCAGTGAAATTCTAAGCATAGCTCTCTCCATTGCCCGTTGCGCAAGTTTGAGTTTGCATATCATGCCAATATGCAATAGTTGGCGACCACGTCTCAGTACCATATATCATCACTGGTAACACACACTGATTGTAAACTTTCGCCTTGAGAGTTTGTGATATTTCTGACGAGAAGATGTGATGTCAAACACTGCCCATCCGAGTTGGATTCGTCGGCTGACCTCCTTGTCAAAGTTTGATCTGCCTAACTGGATCATCTGCCCTAGATAAGCGTAATGGTCGCCACTTTCGATACTGCCGTTTCAAACATGTACCGGTATGGGTGCAACATGGGCATTTGACATGATTTTGTGTCTTACCCATGTTCATTTTTAGCCCTACCTATTGAGTGACAGTATTGAGGTCTCTGAGCACTGAGCCAAAGTCATCTTGCGATTGAGCCATAATGACTATATCGTCGGCAAATCGAAGGTGGGTGATGTATTTGCCATTAATGTTGATACCATATCCATTCTAGTTTAAAAGCTTAAAAATATCCTCCAATGCAGAGGTGAACAGTTTCGGAGAGATAACGTCTCCCTGTCTCCCCTTTTTGCATTTGGATTGGATTTGTGCTTTGGTCCTGAAGACGAATAGACATGGTGGCTTTGTTGTATAAACACTTCAACACTTCGATATACCTACGCTATACATAGTAGCCGATTATACTCGTCGGTTTTCTGTATAATCTGCCGAAGTGTATGGATTTGGTCTGTGGTACTCGTACTATAGTATTTTATAAGTATTATATCAGCTATCTGGCCGACATAGTACAAGCTTTGCTTGTGATGTCACCTTTTTGTAGAAGTGCACCACCACACTTCAGCTCCACGCTTCTGGCGTATTACCGTCAAGTATGACGGAGTAGAACAGCTTCTGAAGGACTTTAAGTAACCGTTTTCCACCCGCTCTCAGAAACTCAGCACCCGTTTGTTTCTACTAGGGATAAATGTGTGGAGACAAATGGAAATAATCCAGTATGGCGCAACACGATTGGCAGCAGTATTTTTACCATACAGTAGCTCGTTGCCAAACATAACTGCTTCACATAGTGCCGTATTTTTATAATGAAAGTAGCCAGGCTATTGAACATCCGTATATAACTATTAGGCGTCCGTATATAGATATTGGACGTCCGTATATCATATTGGACGTCCGTATATTACATTGGACGTCTATATATAATATTGGTTCAGTTCATGGCAGGATACAATCCCGATTTTATCTTATCTACACTTGTGTTGATCCACAAATGAGGTTATTACGTACCTACTTGTCTTAAATTAATAAAAAATATGACTAAACAAACATGTACATCTACATTTATGCTTGTTATTCTAGATACTACCTGCGATTATTGGTGTAAAACTCTCATAAATAGGAGCTTAATTTTTTTATCTTATTAAGTAATTGTTTACTAAACTTTGTCAAAATCCATTGTTACTAACTAGTAACAATGGACACTTACGTGGAAGTGTGACATACATTTATCACACAATTCATTTATCTGTGATCGTTCACAACAAGACGCCTTATAACAATTTCAATGCCTTAATATTGTGAGAATAAATTTGTAGATAGATAATAATAAAGAATATAAAAATATCGGGCATCCGTATAACTATAGATCTTACGAAATTGAAGTAAAAGAAAGAGAAAGGAAATCTAAACTAGCTGGCAACGTCGCACTCACAAATGCCGTTCATCCTATGCAGACGCTAAATAGTCGATGCCATTGGTAAATCAAGATCAATATATCCAGGACGTTTATAATTAATGACCATGGTTCGGGGTTCAAAAATGTTGCGGCACGAACGTAAGAGGAATATCGCGAAAAATAAAATTATCAGAAAACGATGTATCCCACGGAGCTGGAAATCGAAAAACTAAGCAATATTCATTAAGAGATGTTAAAATAAGCAAGAGGAACCGGAGGACGTCGTAATGATGCACGACGTGCATGACGCCAAAAATATTGTAGGATGTAATATATATATATATATATATATATATATATATATATATATATATATATATATATATATCTGTTTTGTAATCGACTATTAAGATAAAAATGATATAAAAGACATTTTGGATTTAAATCTTATCTTATCTTATACCTTTAAACAAGCTAATCTTGTAGCTATATATATATATATAGCTACAAGATTATATATATATATATTATATATATATATATATATAATAATGTAGCTATATATATATATATAGCTACAAGATTAGCTTGTTTAAATATATATATATATATATATATATAAACACTGCCCATATCATTTGTATTTTTTAAGACAAGAACAAACAGCTAAGGTCCAGATTAAGTGAAAGCAGTTGGGATAGACCTTTCTCTTTACTTAATCTGGCAGTGGGACAACTGTCGTTTTAAGAATATTAAGAACTTAGAAATAAATAGCCTTTTTCGTGTTTATAATGGCTAAAGCTTCGTTTGACACCCATTTCGTCGGAGTTATGTGCAGACGTATTGCTTACTATCCGGCACATCCTGTTCGTCCCGACACTTTTTACTATGAAAAAGGTATATACTAGATTATGAAAGCTTACATTGATACTTCTCCCAGGTTCATTCTCAACGAGCTGCATGGCTATGTCCTTGCAGTCTTTCCTCACTGTTGGTGGTACCCTGCTGTCATCCTCCCAGTATCTGGATGGCGCATGAGCATAGAGCGCAGCGGGCGTGGCGTGGGTTATCCTGGCTGTGGTTACGATGCCGCTGGACTTACCTATGAAAATTAAAATGGAATTTTAAGAGTTTGTTGACGTTTGTCCTTGACATTTTGATAATCTATTTATTTCTAGAATTCACATCAAATAATACTATCTATCTATGTTATAAATGCGTAAGTTTAGGTGCGTGGATGTTTTGATGCTTGTTGCTCAATCAAGTTGGAACACCTGAACAGATCGAGTTGAAATTTGTTAGATTATAATCTGGAATTACATAGGCTTTATATTTCAGGAAAGGAAAGGTAACGGGAACTACGTAGGAGAAACCGTGGGGCGCTGCTAGTGATATATATACATTGCTTATCATTTCACTCATAAAATTATTTCATGTTGTTAATTTTTTTTTTTTTAAATAAAGAATGACGAGACGATCAGTGCATGTGCCTGATGGTAAGCAACAAGCCTGACACATAACAGCACAGTGACACGCAGCTAATGGAACATGAAGAGTCCAAATCATTACCTAGCACTGCACTGCGCTCGTCACCCAGAGATCTAAGATCTTATATCTCTAAGCCCTGTAATTTCTTTGGAAACATTGCCCTTCAAACCGGAACACAGTAATGTTTGCACATTACTGTTTGGCGGTAGAATAACTGGCAAAGGTGTAGTACTTCTTCAGGCAGACTCTGCCAAGAGTCCTACCACTACAAAAACTTTTTGTCACAAAAATGTATTTATTTAGTATGTAAAACTGATGTAAATAGAGGTAATGTAAATAGAGAGAAGAAATGTATAGCTATCTTCTAAAGATGATGCTACTAACCAAAACACTTCGTCATTTTATCATAATATTATGTAAATTATTTATTAATGAACAAGAATTATGCAATAGAAGCAGCCAAGCTACGGATCCAGGCTACGAAAAGCGAAGGAGTTATAGTTGAAGCGATGGACTTCATAGTTGATGTTAATATTCTCAAGTTCAGAACATTATTTTCGTACATACAAAATATAACTCACTTATATGCCCATCGCTAGCTTTCTGTGCTTTATTCTGGCTTGAATAGTTTTTAAGGCTAATGATGATAAACTTCGATATAAGAATTCAGTCATATTTTATTTTTGCCTAAATTTTGATTGATAAAATAAATAACTAAATATAGGTGTATAATTCACACACAATAGGTACCATCTGACCTCAAACTAAGCAAAAAGTAAAATTGACTTTTCATCAAAACACGTTCAAAAATAAAAAATATACACTCGGACATACAAAATGTGAAAAGAAAAATACATACTCGTCTCTTTTGAAGTTGGTTAAATATAAAATCGGTATGTTGGTGTGCAATGTGAATATTTGGAAAAAATACATTTATAAGAAGAATGAAACCGCAGGACGAAAGCATATCAGCTATCTGACGGATAGTCGTACGATATTTCTTTCACATTAAGTACGAATTCATGTAGAAAGATATGGAATTTGGATCTCATACAAATATAGTTCAGTGACCGCTGAAATAGAAATACAACCCTTATAGACTACATATAATATATAAATCGCACAATAAATATTCTGCTCACTTACTATTAAGTACTATTCGATTCCTATGAATTTCCTATTTAGATTGTTATGACTTGGGAGTAGGTATTATTTTCTGATTCAAGTAGGGTTTTTCGACCTCACAGACGGACGGCGTGGAAATGATAGTGAAGATACATTTGGCAATATCTTATTTTCTTGGTACCGTAGTAAAAATGAGGCTATGAATATAAAGATTTTAGCTAGGCTTTTTATGGAGTGGAGACAACAAACCGAAAATCGTAATAATGGAAATCGCGTGGTTAAAAGACAAGTATACGTTTTATGTAGGTACGAAGTATGGGTGGCCTGAGTTTTGTACAGAGGAGACCCAAACGTATTAGAATATAAATATGGGTTAATGCGAATGAATATGTATTACGTCAGACAGACAGTGATTGAAAACGAACCGGTAAACAGAAACACGCCATGGAGCAACTGGTATAGGAATGTGTTTACTACTAATCATGATGATGATGATTAACCTAACGCGGTACTGTCAATAGTTCTTACCTGCATCATGAGCCCAGTCCACGAGTGAGGTAACCTTTGAATTGATGGTAGAAGCACAGTTGTTGAACCGACCACCGGCGTCTAACCCTAGAGTTTCGTAACGCGCTTTAACTCCGCACAGTAGCGCTGTCGCACACGCAGATGATTCGCCAGTCTGCGCGTCTATGTTGTATGTCTGTGGTAAAAATGATATAGTTTATAACAATACAATTATTTTAATAATATTACTCGTTTGAAACATTTTTTTTTTCATTTAATGATAAGCCGTATTATTACATAGCTATATATTTTAATATGTGCCATGGGTGAAGCTGGGGCGGACCGCTACGCTAGTAAAAAACCTAATAATAATAGAATAAACTGGTCTGTTAAATTTTATTTTTATTCTTTAAAATAAATTTGCTAGTGTTTGATCTATTTTTCTTGACAATTAGAAGAAAACAAACAGACACGTCGTATTGGGAAGACATTACAATATTTTGTGATCGCTGTTATTAGATGTGTTTATCTTTTGTAGATAGCTGATGTAGGTATCACACACATCAAAATACGTAAGCAGGTTGCACACATGTAACAGAGTTCCCCAATAGCCGCAATACAATTTCTTTTTAACCGACTTCTTTTACTAAAGTTTCAATCGCAAACGGTGGCCGAAGGCTAGCCGCAGACACGCAATAATATGGACAACAAATAATGTGTTGTCAATATAATATTGTGTGTTTACGGTCTGTATTACGATATTGTTCAATAATATTGTTGATATCCAGATATCTATGATGAGTTTTCTTTTTGTATTAATTCAAAGCTTAGTAAATAGGGTTTGAAAAATAAATATTGAGGCTATTTTTGGACTACATAATTAAATGCCTTATTACCCTTTACATACGACGTTCATTTATTAATATAAAGTTAATTATAAAAGGTTATTAGGCCATATAGTATTTTCGAGGCGATTAAATTAATAAAATGTCGGAGTTTCCATAGAGTTAATGAGCGTTGCTCTTTTTCCTAATATAAAATTAATAATTATGTAAATTATGTTTGGCTGTTTGTATCGAAGTCGGTAGGTAAACGGTGATCGTTCTTGCAATATTGATAACAATATTTTGTTCATTTCTTAGCTAATTTGTTGTTTGTATCCAAAATAGAATACTCACTCAAATTCAGAGCCAAGTTCTTTACAAGTCAAGCGTGCTTAAAAACGGTAAGTTACACAATTAAATCAAAACTAAGCATTAAGCTCGGTAGTTCCGCCAGCATGCTGGAGACGCTTTCATCTGGTAGTACTTACAGTTGATCACTGTGATTAAGTCAAGAATTTCATCGAATCTAAGGATAATTTTAATCCACTTCGTGTAAGTACCTGGTTATGGAGTGGATACAGCGAATTAGGAAACGTAGTGTAGGACGCTCTGAGACTAGATGGATATATGAAAGACGACTGGTGGCGGTTGGAAACGTAAGACCTAAGATCAGGCTGAGTGGCGTATTATTGAAGAGGCCTATGTCCAGCAGTGGACGAACACGGGCTGATGACGACAAGTAGTTATTTACGTAGCGTTACTATACTATTCGTAGCGTACTATAGAGGTAGTTTTCATTGTAGTTTTGTTTGGATAATAATCAAGGTTTTTATAAAATATGCCAACATATAAGATTGGTTTGTAGTTTGAACTACCTATGTTTTTTCATAAACTTTCTAATAAAATATTTAACAATAGGGTATCGATAGAACCTGCCCCTATTTATAATAAATTTTTAAATCACCTGGCTTTCATCATCATCATCATCAGCCCGTGTTCGTCCACTGCTGGACATAGGCCTCTCTTATAATACGCCACTCAGCTCGATCCTCGGTCTTACGTTTCCTACCGCCACCAGCTGCCTTTCGTCTATCGTCACTCTATCTAGTCTCAGGGCGTCCTACACTATTCGTGGTCTCCACTCCAGAACCCGTCTACCCCAACGATTATCGGGCCTGCGACAGATGTGACCGGCCCATTGCCACTTCAGTTTGCTGATACGCTGAGCTATGTCGGTGAGTTTAGTTCTCCGACGAATTACTTCATAAGGTACGAATGCAATCCCTCAGATTACCTGGCTTTACGAGCAAAAAATTTATAAAATAAGAAAATTATAATACTTACTTAGAAAAATAAAATTTGGTACATAAATTACCCAATACTTCACTACCGTCAAATTTACCATATTCACTGGTAAACTCTTCAATACTCGTAAATATGCATTTCTAAGTTTGTGAAACGGAATCTATTCTCTGACATCAAACTTTTAGCTTTTATAATATTGACTAAATGTCCGCCCCGGCGTTGCCCGTGGTAAGTACATTATATAGTACTCATCAGGATCCCGTACATATAGCGTGGCGTTTTGGTGCCGACATTAAATGAAACCACAAATATCATATTTTGACCTTGTTCGCGACGACGTATAACATATTCGCCAAACATACTGCCTGTAAATAAAATAAGTTAGTTAGTAAGCTAATTATAAGAATCGGCTATTGTAATTACGATTTAAATAAAGATTACGGATCGGATTGGGTTTTACTGATAGGGAGATTGGATGCAGATAGGAAATGATAATACGACAGACAGGGATAGACAGACATGCGCCGCTCACGCGGGCGGCCCTGATTGGCCGAACGCCTCGCCGCGCGCTGCGACTGCCCGCCGCGCGGCACCCGCGTGAGCAAAACTATAAATATACGAGCGCCGAGCGCTCAGGCACACCTTGAATTTCTCCCCGGTGACAGCGCGAGCCGAGGCCGTGCCGTCTAGGCGCCCTCGCGTGAGTGAGATAGTCACCGTACCCGCGTCACTGCCCTCCGCGACATGCGGTTCACGGGCGCACTATGTCCGACAGCGCTCAGCTAGAGTGCTTATGTTTTCGGTATGTATGTATGAGTTAGATAGCTAGGTAGATAGCTCTCTCTCTTAGTTCGATTTTTCTTTCAGGTTAGACTTCGTAAGTATGTTAGGAATGTTAGGTTAGGTTATTTTGGGTCCTGCGCCTCCGGCGCTAACCCAATAGTCAGATAGGCAGTAGGGGCCTCCGGGCCAGCAGTCATAAATCAGTTAGAAAAAAAAAAAAAAAAAAAAAGCGCTCAGGCACAGTCCACTGCACACCGCCGAAGCGACAACAACAACGAGCTACCAAGAAGAGCTACCAGCTACTGATTCTCCTACTACAACGCATCCGCTCCCCGTCAGTACCAGTCCGATCCAGCCTACGTCAATACCACATCGGTGTTTTCTTCCAATCCAGCCACGTTCCACGTCCGGAACATTGGTCCTTCGGAACCGGATCAAGAAGAGACATCGCCGCCGCCATGGTCTTGACAAGATCCGACAGAGCGAGATCAACGACGAGAAGAGTAGCTGAGACTTCCGCGCCGCGGCCCGAGGGTGTCGAACCGCCTCCGACCCCCTCGGTATCGTCGGGAGTGCCGCAGGGCCCGCCGACGGAGCCCTCCTCCCGACCGATCGACGTCCGCCCGCCAGCTGCAGCCATGCCGTATTCGCCGGCATCACCGATTGGACCCAACAGCGGGGTCCGGCACCGACCAGCTCGACCCCCCGCTGTGTCCACACCGACGGCAGCCACCGCCACCTACAGCGCTACCACGGGTTTATCACAGACCCCTAGCGCACCGACGCATCAAACAATTTCAAGCGCTCCAGCCGCCAGTCTGAGCGGCTCCTGCGCCTCGCCCTCGCCAGGAGAAACACCTGCGTGCACAAGAAGATCAAGCCCGCATCCAAGTCGAGCTCGCCGCCGCCCATATCTCGACACTTGAGGCGGAGGCACAGCTCGAAGACGAAGAAGACGCACGAACAACGCTGACCGACGAAGACGAAGATGAACATTCGCAACGCGTCGGGACCTGGCTGAGCCAACAAGAACTCGTCACCGAGCAACGCGCGCTGACCGCACCACCACAAGCGCCGCCACCGCCCGACAGCGCACCCAACATCGAACGTCTTCAGCTTCCTGCGCCGACACAACCCGCAGCCATCATGCCTCCGGGAGCCGCCGCCCCCGTCCGAAGCGACATCGCCGAGCTCGCCGCCGCCATTACCGCGGCCACTCGCCAAGTCAAGCCCGGCATGTCACACCGCCACTACGGGGAGCTACCCATCTACAATGGCTCGCATCAAGAGTGGTTGTCTTTCAAGGCCGCCTACAGAGAATCCGCCGACAGCTACAGCGCCGCAGAGAACACGGCCCGACTCCGCCGCACACTCAAAGGCCGAGCCCGGGAAACAGTGGAGAATTTACTCCTCCACTACACCGAACCCGACGAGATAATGCGGACCTTGGAAGCACGCTTCGGACGACCTGAAGCTATCGCCGCCACCGAGCTGGAGAGACTACGCGCACTGCCTAAACTCGTCGACAGCCCACGAGAAATCTGCATCTTCGCGAACAAAGTAGCGAACATCATCGCCGCACTCAAAGCGCTAGACCGACTGTACTATCTGTACAACCCCGACCTGACCGCCACGACGTCCGAGAAGTTACCGCCGACGCTACGACACCGGTGGTTCGAGTTCGCCGCTTCTCAACCGGCGGGAGAACCGGACCTCCTGAAGTTGGCGCGATTTCTACAACGACAAGCCGACCTGTGCAGCCCGTACGCACAACCCGAACCTGACGTGCGAGATGACGTCATCAACAATCGACGAAAACAAGCGAACACACAGCGCGCATACACGACGCAAGAAAGTGGCGCGAAGCGGTGTCCATTATGCAAGACGACAGGACACGGCGCGCCCGACTGCCCCGACTTCAAAAAGGGGACTACCGACGAACGCTGGGACATGGCAAAGTCAGCCAGACTTTGCTTCCGATGCCTCAACTTCCGATCCCGCGAACATCGATGCAAGACTCCGAAGTGTGGCCTCGACGACTGCAGCTACACTCACCACCGTCTCCTCCACCACCACAAAGCTTCATCGACAGAGACTGTCACATCAACATGGGCCGCGAACGCCTCCGCCGCCTGCCTCAAGATGGCGCCAGTCACCGTGGTCGGGCCGAGAGGACAAGCCGACACGTGGGCCCTACTCGACGACGGGTCCACAGTATCGCTCATTGAAGAGAGCCTCGCCGAGCGGATCGGTGCCACGGGACGCATCGACCCGCTGCACATCACCGCCATCGGCCAACACGCGATCGACGCGACGCGCTCACGCCGCGTACCGCTCACTCTACGCGGGCGCACAGGGGCGCCGCAACAAGTCAGCCTACGTACAGTCAAGAATCTACGCCTCACGCCACAGAGGATCGACGCGCGTCACATTACCGCATGCGCTCACCTGCGAGACATCCAAGCGCACATCGACACGCGTCGCGCCACGCCGCAGATTCTCGTTGGACAAGACCAATGGCACCTACTGATGACGCAACAGATGAGGACCGGACGCCGCGACCAGCTGGTCGCATCGCTGACACCGCTCGGGTGGGTCATCCATGGCGCCTACCCCGGCCATCGGCGTCAGCAAATACACTACGTGGCGCATGTGAGCACCGCCGACGACTCGCTAGACGAACAGCTACGACTCCACTTCGCTATCGAGTCGCTCACGATCGCCCCGAAGACGCCGATCAACGACCCTGACCGAACGGCGCTCGCCGCGCTAGAAGACAAGACACAACAACAAGCGGACGGGCGCTACGAGACAGCGCTATTGTGGCGCAACGACGACAAGATGCCTAACAACTACGACGCCGCACTAACTCGACTCATGTCCGTCGAACGCAAGCTTAAGAGGGACCCCGAGATGCACCGACGATACCACGCACAGATGGCTGCCCTCACGTCTAAGGGTTACGCGGAGGTGGCGCCGCCGACCACCACCGCCGACAGAACGTGGTACCTACCTCACTTCGGGGTGACAAACCCGACGAAGCCCGACAAGCTGCGAATCGTCCACGACGCGGCCGCCAAGACTAAAGGAAATGTCTCAACGATTTCCTTCTCACCGGCCCGGACCTACTACAATCGCTACCCGGAGTTCTGATGAGATTTCGCCAACATGCCGTCGCGGTCTGCGCCGACATTAAGGAGATGTTTATGCAGATCAGCATACGCCCCGAAGACCGCGACGCGCTCCGCTATCTCTGGAGGGACAGCCCAGAGAAGCCGCCCGTCGAGTTTCGAATGAAATCGCTCATCTTCGGTGCGACGAGCTCGCCGGCGACCGCCATCTTCGTAAAGAACAAAAACGCCGAGAGGTTCGCCGCACAGTATCCGGAAGCGTGCGCCGCCATAGTAAAATCACACTACATGGACGATTACCTGGGCAGTTACGAGACGACCGAACAAGCAGCGCGGACAGCGAGACAAGTCCGCGACATCCACGCGCACGCAAAGTTCGAATTGACCAAATGGACTTCGAACTCGCCCGACGTCGTGAGTGCGCTCGCCGGAGAAGACTGTACACGAGCAGTGAACATCACCGGCGGCACCGCCTACGAGCGTGTACTCGGCCTAGTATGGCGGCCCGAGTCCGACGCGCTCACCTTCAACTTAGACTTAGCGCGCGTTCCGCGAGAGACACTAGAACGCGCGGCGCCGACGAAGCGAGACGCCTTGAGAATAGTGATGTCTATCTATGACCCGCTAGGCTTCGCGTCTGTCATCACGGTCCTGGGAAAGAAACTGTTACAAGAACTGTGGCGGAGAGCGACGCCCTGGGACACAGCCATCGACGCGGACCTAGCCGACAAATGGCGCAACTGGCTGCGACATCTACATAGTCTCCGCGGGATAGCGATACCTCGCTGTTACCCGGGATACTCCGACGCCATGACGCTACAACTACACACGTTCGTCGACGCGAGCGAGACCGCCTACGCCGCCGCCCTATACTGGCGGGCCATCGACCCCGCCGGCAACGTACGAACGTCGTTAGTCATCGCGAAAGCTCGAGTCGCGCCGCTGAAGGTGACATCAATACCGCGGCTAGAGCTGCAAGCCGCCGTGATGGGGAGCAGGATGGCGGCGACGGTGATCGACGAACATGACCGCAAGCCCGACGCCAAGTTTTACTGGACGGACAGCATGACGACGCTGACTTGGATACGGACCGGGTCGAGATCGTACCGACCGTTCGTCGCACACCGCATCGCCGCGATCGAAGAGAGCACGCAAGTCAACGAGTGGCGTTGGGTACCGACTAAACTCAACGTCGCCGACGACGCTACGCGAGATGTGCCGCCCGGCTTCGACTCCAGTCACCGGTGGTTCCGCGGACCCGACTACCTAACCGACGACGAGAGTCAATGGCCGCCACCACGAACGACTACTACCGCCGAGACTACGGGCGAAGAGAGGTGTCACACAACGACCGAGCGACGAACCTGTTTACGCGAAGCGCTACCGGACCCGACGCGCTTCTCTCAGTGGCAGCGCTACCTGCGCGCCGCCGCGCGAGTACTCCAGTTCGTCGAGCTATGCGGCCGTACGCGCGAGCGCACATATTACAAGCGCACGCGCGCGGCCCCGAAACAAGACCCGACGTGGACGACCGCTAACAAGAAGAGCGCGCCGACAGCCGCGCCCCGCACAGACCCGACTTACAAGCCGTCGAACTTCATGGAGATCAAGAGCGACCTCTTGAGACGCGCCGAGACGCTAATATGGCGCCATAGTCAAGAAGAGGCCTTCAAGGACGAGGTACGCGACTTGAGCCGCGGACAGCGAGTAGCGACCGACAGCCGACTACGCGCGCTATCGCTGTCATATATCGACGGCGTCATCCGACTGAACAGTCGGATAGACAACATCACCGGGGCCGACCACGTGACAACGTCACCCCCCGGTGCTAGATGGAAACCGACACGAAGTGAAGCTCCTGATCGAACACGTCCACCGAGCTATGCATCACGCCGGCGCGGAGGCCACCATCGCAGAATGCAGACAGTCATACTGGATACTCCGCCTACGGCCCGCGACGAAGATGGTATTACACAGATGCTTACCTTGTCGCATCCGGCGTGACAAGCCACCGACCCCGGCCACGGGTAACCACCCGTCGACCCGCCTGGCGCATCATCAGCGCGCCTTCACCTTCGTCGGGCTGGACTACTTCGGCCCCTACCTTAGTGGCCTCCGGACGCAGCCTTCAAAAGCACTACGTGGCCCTATTCACATGTCTCACCACGCGCGGAGTGCACCTGGAACCGACGAGCTCCCTCAGCACCGACTCGGCCATCATGGCGCTCAGGCGTATGATGGCGCGCCGAGGGACCCCGACCGAGATCTGGAGCGACAACGGGACGAACCTGCGAGGCGCCGACCGCGAGCTCAGACGCGCTCTCGACCAGGCGATCGAACAAGAAGCGTCCCACCGCGCCATTGGCTGGCGTTTCGTCCCTCCTGGTGCCCCATTCATGGCCGGGGCCTGGGAACGAATGGTGCGCGCCGTGAAGACAGCGCTCGCCGCCACACAACAGCCACGACATCCGACTGTGGAAGTGTTCCACACCATGCTCGCCGAGGCGGAGTTCACCGTGAACAGCCGCCCCGCTCACGCCGAATCACTTCCTGCTGGGCGGCCCCGCGCGCCTGCCCGCGCCGGGGAAGTTCGACGACACCGACCTCATCGGGCGTGCGCACTGGCGCGCCGCTCAACGCCTCGCCGACGTATTCTGGAGCCGGTGGCTCCGGGAATACCTCCCCGACTTGCAACACCGGCGGGAGCCCCACAGCCGCGGGCCCGCAGTGAAAGTCGGGGACCTCGTGATCATCGCCGACGGGAACCTCCCCCGCAACACCTGGCCGCGGGGAATAGTCGAGGCCGTCTACCCGGGCGCCGACGACATCACCCGGGTGGTAGACGTCCGCACCGCCGGAGGTACCCTACGAAGACCTGTAAAGAAGCTCATCATCCTGCCGACGACAACGCCCGCCGCTCACCCAGATGAATGCAGCCTTCCGGACGCGGCTGCACGGCGGGAGGATGTTCGCGACGACGTATAACATATTCGCCAAACATACTGCCTGTAAATAAAATAAGTTAGTTAGTAAGCTAATTATAAGAATCGGCTATTGTAATTACGATTTAAATAAAGATTACGGATCGGATTGGGTTTTACTGATAGGGAGATTGGATGCAGATAGGAAATGATAATACGACAGACAGGGATAGACAGACATGCGCCGCTCACGCGGGCGGCCCTGATTGGCCGAACGCCTCGCCGCGCGCTGCGACTGCCCGCCGCGCGGCACCCGCGTGAGCAAAACTATAAATATACGAGCGCCGAGCGCTCAGGCACAGTCCACTGCACACCGCCGAAGCGACAACAACAACGAGCTACCAAGAAGAGCTACCAGCTACTGATTCTCCTACTACAACGCATCCGCTCCCCGTCAGTACCAGTCCGATCCAGCCTACGTCAATACCACATCGGTGTTTTCTTCCAATCCAGCCACGTTCCACGTCCGGAACAGACCTATTCTGTCAAATTAAATTTCATTTATCGTTATTATTTACTGAGTTATTCGCAATTTTCCAAAATACCATAATAAAGCAGCCTGTATTTAAAATTTCCTGCGCAGAGGTCATTACACCGCAGCCCACAGTCCATCCGATTTATCAATTAAAAATCAGGCGAAAAGCAAATACTAAAGAAACGAGATAGGCGATGTCCAGCAACACACGCGTATGTTTGTGAATGAAATGCAGACGAAAGAAAAATAAGTAGTCTTTCTCTTTCTTTAATTTTTCACTAGTTTTGTGCTAGCTGCCGGGATGCGAAGTTGACCGTAGTCCCTGACACATTTCTCTAAATGGCGCGCTAAAACTTTTACTTTAAATCTTAAACTAGGGAATTTTGTATTCTAATTATTCCCGAAAATGACGCTTACATGTAAATTTTGTTCGTTCTTTTAGTGTAATTTATTTTTAGAGTCAGTGTCAATAAGTTTAGCCTGCTTTTCGTTTTGTTTGTGTGCGACTCTGATTGTGTTGTGAATAGTTATTTAATTAGTGACGTCGAACATACAGCGTTTTCTGAGTGTACCTATGCGCATGTGATTTTAGTCTGATAAGTCCTACAATAGGATTTTGAAAATCGACCCAGAGCATGTTTTCGACCGTTCGCCAGTAGGAAAGCTTGTAAGTACCTACTACAACGGTTTAATTCTATTTTAAACAATATTACTTTTTCTCTCAAATGGTTTTACTGGATAGATTGTTTACGAAATTAAAATCGTATTGCGACAAGTTGTTTTTATTTTATTTCAAAAGAAAGTTGTAGGTACCAACCTATTAAGCAGCTTTCACGCTAAAAACGGTAATGCTCTTTGTTATTTCCAAGTGCTGGTCTAGTCCCATGTTCAAGTCCTACGCGCACCACTGTCTTATCGAAATCATGTGCGTAATGCTGTTAACTTAAAAACATCGTGAAAAACCGACATGTACTTACCTACAATATTTCTACGCATTTACTTTACGTTATTTTATTAGCTTTATTATTTGGTAGGTATTCGATTTATTAGTGATGAACAGGCATAAAGTTGACGGGGAAGTCCCCGTCCCCGTTGCAAATTATCGCGCATTTGTAAGTACCTACCCCTCTCGACCGGGGCAGCGTTGCCGCGCCGTGCGCCCGCGCGTCGCTTGCAGATAGGTACTTTCTACAGCGCGACGTTGCCAGCTTGTTTCACGAAAAGCGAACGTAAATCACGCACACATCTGACGTTTTTGAATGAATCTAGTGCATAGAATGTTTTTCATTCGATTGCTTGATACAATTATTTAGTTTGTTAGAAAATATTTTTTTTTCAAATAAGCGAAAATGTATTTTTCACACCTTTTGTTTGATTACTGGTCAGTAACCCTACCTGTGTGTTCATTTAATGTCGACACCAAAGCGCCACGCTGTATACAACGGTGAAAGAATGACTGATATCGGTTCAGACATTCCTGAGAATATCGCTTTCAAACAAATCACCTCTTCAGCTACCTGCTACGCCACCAGTCGGAAATTGGTTGTACAAACTCAGATTTAGAAAAAAATATTTGATTAGCAAAGGTTTTATATTCAAGAGGTATGTAATCTGTGATATTCAAAGACGCAATCTTAGACACATGCTGTCATGTGTCATGTCAAAGCACGAAACGTACGAAAACTTTCAAAAAGGAATATTTTTTCCCGATTTTGTTACATTCTTGACTCATGCTCCGCTTCTATTAATAGTAGCGTCATGTTCTATAGCCTATAGCCTTCCTCGATAAATAGACTATCCTATAGAAAAAAAATCTTTCAATCCGGACCAGTACTTCCCGAGATCCTAGCGTTCAAACAAACAAACAAACAAACTCTTCAGCTTTATAATATTAGTATAGATAAATGACATAATACGTGAGCATACATCTTGAGTATCTGGCAACCACATTGTACATGCCTACGTTACTTAAGTGACGTAGGATTCAATCTACGTCAAGTAATTGATACCATCGACATGTGGTTATTAAGAGTAGTATGCAGTCACCTTTGAGTATAATTTGTCTCAGGCACTCCCATCTCGACGTTAGTCTTAACGTGACGTGATAGTAATAAATAAATGTACATTGTACATGTACCATAATAAATATTAGCTATATCAAAATGACTGAGTATTAAGTAAATGTTGGTGGCCATTTCTCACACAATACTAACTAGCTCAAACTAAGATAAACTTATATTATGGGAGCTATAAAGCTGATATAATACTTGCATAATTATACATACATACATGGACAAACTCAAGCAGAATAAATATTTACTTTGTGGTACCACTAAAATTTTCTTGTTTCGTGTTGCACTGTAACAGCTTGTGATACAAAGTCAGTCAATTACTCTCTAGTAAGTACTCACAAACCTTCAATCTAGCCAGTTTACGAAACTTTCGTAAGGGCTAATGGTAAACTACCCTCCTGCTCATAAGTACCTTTATAATATATCACAGTTATTTGTTGACGAAGAGTTCAAATTATTGGCTAGCACTCTCACAACGCGGAAACATAAGGAGATTTACTACTTTGCCCTGTAATTTATATGGAAAGGTTGCCATTTTTAACTAATAAAAATTTACATTGGACCGCCATCTCGCCTGATGATATAAGCGACGATGCGCTCTACAATGAAGCATGCTTACCTAGAAGAAACCAATTGACTCTTGATTTGAAGATCTTGGTGTCTTGTCTCGTAGTCGTGATGGCTACGAGAGCGTAACTATCGGGAAAACTCACTCAGGCAATGCATTCCATAACCTAGGCGTTCTTACCACAAAAATAGAGTCAAACCTCTTCGTTCGCGTCTTTGAAATGTCAATCAAGAAACGATGTAGCCAGCCAGACTGTAAAGCTGCAGTAATGTTAGCATATTGATGCTAGACAGTAAAACAACAGGTAAAAGTGTGTTACTTCTCCCGGCGGACTCTGACATATCACCACTACATCAGTTGAAAAACGATGAAAAGATAAAAAAATACTACAGCAAAATTACCAAGACATATACGACAATAGTTAAACAATCATAGTATAAAGAATTAAGATTTTTTGTAAAAATAAAACTAATAAAATACAGTGTTAGCCGTTGGTTTCCCTCTAGGCAAGTCTGTACCGAAAAGACTAAAATCCAGAGGAAACAATAACCCTATAACTAAACTCTCTATTCAAGTCAGTCAACAGTTGACAGCTAAAATTAAATTACAAATTATTACCATATTACTAGCGGTCCGCCCCGGTTTCGCCCGTGGGACATACAAAGCCTACAATGGCACTCAATGATCTTGTACATATCTAACAGTAAAATATTTTTTGATACCGCGATATCGGTCAGATAGCTTCTGAGATCAGCGCATTCAAAAAACTCTTTAGCAGTATATTATTAGTATAGATGTATAGATCATAGTAACGCTGACACATGTTTATCTGAAGTTGACTGGTTGATTTCATACCTTTGCCAAAGCAACAGCAGGGAAGGTATCCCAGGCTAGATCCGTGTCCTCTCCAGTTTGCCCTCTCCGCTGCCCGCGCAGGATCCTGGCTGCAGTAGCGGTTGTGAGACTCATTCCGTCGCCGACTACGAGAATTATATTCCTACGACAAAATGAAGAAAATTATTGCCTATATCAAGAATTTAAGGTTCAAGTTACAGTATATTTTTCAAAACTGGAATTAGTAGACTTTTGTCATTTCTTGCAACCTCTATTAGTTTATAGATGATTGTAGAGGCTTATCAGGCTAATTGTAGAAAAGGATTAATTAACAAAACTTTTAAAAAATGTTAAAGAAAACGTAAATAAATATATATTCAAAAGATTTATCCACTTACATCCTTTAATTACAACTGTAGTGCTAAATAGAATAAATGGTTATAATTAAAAGCTTGTTTATTAATAATTTTCCGAATTTTGTAACACCAATATTTATTTTGTGAAGCTGAAATTTTGCGAGGAAGACAGCAAACTTTATGATATTGTACAATGTAAATCGGACGATACGCTTCTCTCAAGTTTACTTTGTAGAAACGAAGGACCAACTCCTAAGTACAGATAGAATATTTATACAGCTACTTTCAGTTCATAGCGTTTTAAGGAAAATACATTTCACTCTTCGTACTGTAAAAGGTAACTTGATTACATTTTAAATTATTACGTTTATACAAGCATCTACAGCCGACTTTGCTCGCGTAGAATTTTAAAATATTTTTTTATCTAGATCGAGGTACGAAAAAGGTTGGCCAGATTATTATACTCTATCAAAACCATTATCAGTCCTTACAAATAGATAGCACAATGTCTGAGTTGATTCAATGGCAAAATTTGTTACTAACATCTCATGGGTATAAGGTTGACTGCAGTTGTGGTAGTTTGTATATAAGGCAAACTAAACGAGCTGTTTTTGCCGCATATAGGAACACATAAAGGTCTTTTACCGGATTGATTTCACCCTTACCATTTGGGTTAAACTTGACAAGATTAATCTTACATGAATCCAATTACCATTACATAACGAGACTGGTGAGATAAGCTATAGCAATTTTGAATTATTGGGATTCCTGTCGTGGACTCATCAAGAATCCAAATCATTACCTAGCAGGTACTGCACTGCTCTTGGCCCACAGACATATAAAAATATATAGATAAATATATAGTACTACTTTAAATGTATTAAAATATAAATTATACATAAAAGTATTATTTATATGTATGTAGGTAAAGTTTAAGTAAATATAAAAAAGGTATAAAGCTACGAGTACTATGGTGTTGTTTTAGTCAAGAGAAATTACATTTGTTACTGTTAGGCACACATCCATGCGATCAATTGCTTACGGTTGCCTACTCAGCGCACACTACAGCCCTTCTTCCATTATGATACTTGTAGGGTACTATACTCGAGTATTATACTAGTTGGATACATGTTCGCTACCCGACGCTCGCATATTATGCTACTGAAAAATTACTAAATTCATCATTTGTGTAAACTCATTTTTTGTAGACGGATGTTATGTCGAGCGACTTCAGTGACGAAGAAGCTCTTGCAGTTTTTCAACACAAGAGTAGAAAATACTGGATTCATCCATCTTTTTAGCAAATAAAATTTATTATTATATTATTATTATTCACTCATTTAATCTTTTTTCTTAATTTTTAAGTTTTTTACAATACATATATAAAAAATACAAACATTGTAAAAAACTTAAAAACTAGGGTGCCGCCAGCAGCGGGGCAGGGCCCAAGCTACCGGTGGTTAGGGCTGCAGACTGAGGAACCTCCTGACGATGCGCGCTGTGTCGAGGATGACCGCCTTCTGCATCTGACCCTTAATCCAACCGTCTAGCGAAAGTCTCTTGAGATGTTGGTCGAGACTTTTCGCTACAAGGCCGTTTGCCGACACAACTATTGGGACTATGATCGTCGAATCAACATCCCACATGGCGGTAACCTCATGAGCCAAGTCAAGGTACTTGCTAAGCTTGTCCTTCTCAGCTTTCACGAGGTTCTCGTCATGTGGTATGGTGATATCGACGATCACAGCCCGACGCTGAGACCGGTATTATTATTATTATTATATATATTAAAAGAAACATAAATTGTAGAGTTTTTGAAATTTGTTCCCAATTTCTGCCCAAGTCTTGGCTATTATATTTTTTCGCATGTATTCAGGTAATTTATAGTTATATAAACATGCATGTTATTCAATTTCTTGTACAAACTTAATATTTGTTTCTTTCTCCGCCGCCATCTTGTCGAAACGCGCGAGACGCGACGCACAAGCGACCAACACGGCGAGTATCGCAAGACTAGTCGCGAACGCGTAGGGTACCAGTATCGTAGTGTGAGAGTCCATATAAATGTATGTGAGATACTTCTCGGCGACTAGTCTCCGAGACTAGAGTCACGCGGGCGTAGCGTAATGGGAGAAGGGCCTAAGACCACCACAAGACCGCAACGCAACGCATAAGTAATATCGTGGTGGCACCACGCAACACACCAAAGTACGCTGTAACTATTCCGATTATCTATTTCTTATTACACTACACTCACTTATATCAAAACCAACTTGCATAACAACACACTCTACCGCATACATACTCACATCTCCCTCGCACACTGATTAGCTCTCACTCATCATAAATGACTAATAGCCTTAGGTAAAGACATTTATGTAAACCCTTTATCGATTTTTTCATTATCTGGCATGCATTTTTATTCAAAACTTTGTTCGTTTTCTAAATACACTCAACACAAGAAGGAGCCTGGATACCCACGTCAGACACAGGTCACCTTAGTGTGGGATTCAGTGTTCAGCGATTTATTTTTTACTTTTTTTTTTTTTTTTTGGTTATCGCTATTCAGCGAGGTAATGCTGCCAGTGTAATGGGCACCTTTGTGCCGGGTACCGTTGGGGGTGGGTTATGTGATTGATGAATTTATTATTGATGTTGTTTTTAATTGTGTGATTTAGTAGCTTATATCTTTATTAACTTGTTTTCTTGAGTACCTAATGTTTTTTTCTGACCCAAATAAACAAATATTTGTTGTACTACTAAATGTACTCTACGTGCTTAATTAATTAAGTTGGGGATTGTAAGTAACTTAAGTTTGTATGTGGTAATAAACATTTTAATTTCATTTTCAAGATATATCTTTAGACCCTGTAATTTCTCTGGAAACTTTTCCCTTCAAACCGGAACATAGTAATGTAACACATGTAGAACATAGTAATGTGTGTGAACATTCCGGCTAGGCGGTAGAATATCTGATCAAGTAGAGGCCAATTGAGACCAACTGCTATAATTCTTAAATTCATTAAGCTGCTTAAAAAAAGGGTGGTACCTCCTACCGTGAAATGTATCCATTAGTACTTTAAATTAAATAATGGTATTTTAAATGAAATAGTGGTTATGCACCGCCCAATTAAGTTTAATTGTCATATTGTCACGCAAGCAAAAAAATTACGTTATCAGTTTTTTTAGTATAGAGTGACAAGACGAGCAAGACATGTGCCTGATGGTAAGCAACATGCATGCCCAAAACAACACAGTGACTCGCAGCTATTGAATTATGACGAGTCCAAAACATTACTTTTTTTCAACAATTGTAGATCTACAATATCATAGCCATGATGACTGAAAAACTAATTAGTCCGTCAGATTATAAAAAATATATAACATACGTATTTTTTCATTTGTTTAACAAACAAAAGTTACAAAAGAAAAATATATAAATATGGGTGGACATTTCACACACAACACCTAGGTATCATCCCATGCTACAGCACTAGCATATCAATAAGTTTTTACATAGGTTAGGTTCCTTTTGGGTCCTGCGCCCTCGGCGCTATCCCGAATAGTCAGCTCGGTAGTATAGGCGACTAGCGGCCAGTTGCAATAGGTTAATTAAAAAAAACAACACACACACACATCACCATCTGACCCCAAACTAAGCAAAGCTTGTAATATGGAAGCCAGCTAGTTGATATGACACTTATATATTTTAATATTTTTAATATATTTTATTTTAAGTAGAAAACACCCAGGCACAGTATAAATATTTGAATTCATCACACAAACATTTGCACTGGATGGGGATCGCACTCACGATCCACGGCTTTGCAGGCAGACTTACTACCAACTAAGCCATCAGGCCAGATGGAAGATAGAGTGCTTAGAAGTTCCAGTGACATCATTTGATTGTACGATTTTTACGCAAGCGTGACTTCTCAAACTCGATAAGTTTGACGATCTACGTGTGTCTTTGTCGATTAGTAATTATTCGATACAGCAAAATATACATGTATCCCAAAATATTATTAATTAATCTACTAAAAAAAGCTAATTAGAATGGTATATTTTTAGCCCAGTTACCATACAAATTGTTTCTATAGAGATAATGATAATGAGTTAGCAACAGACTACGTACGTTTACACGTGTTTCAATAATTATTATCAGTAATAACTCCAAATAACAGAATCTTATGAAGCAGTTGTGTTAAGTTACCTAGGAGCATAACTTTAAATGAGTGGGGTATTGAATTTCATAGAACAGCTTAGGTGTTTGCTTTGAGTTTAGTTGTTAAAACAATATTAGGCAACAAAGTTATAATTTGCTTACACGCATGTTGAAATTTGACGATGTTTCAACTTCAAGAAATTTGCATAAGTAACTTATACTTACTTAGCAACAGGTTTCTTGTCAGAGGAGTACTGAAGCCTTTTCTGTAGTGTTTCTTGTGCTTGGGTGTACCAATAGTGACGATCTGAAAGACAATGAAAGTATTTACGTACTCTTTCCCAATGTCACCTTATTTTAACCAAGAACATTTTAGTGAACTGAAAAGTGTGCGGTCGGTTGGTTGAGTAATGGTAATGTACTATAGGAAATCCAGATAATAAAGGAAATACTATATTTTTTCCACACATAGGTGCTCATTATTCAAGGTAACCACATGACTGATGCCTAGTACCTGTATCTGCTTTACTGTATTTATATCAGCCCCAGACAAACAAGTGTGTTTTTTTTAGGTTTTAATCGCTGTTGACCATTTTTGAGTTGAATCATTTTTACCGCCATTTTGTGTAATGGTTTCAGAAAATGTGATCTATGATGAAATCAAATATTCAGTATCTATAATATGACCAGTTTTATGGAATGTGATCTATCAAGCGATTTCAAACAAATAATTTTTCAGTTCACTAAATTGCATAGTCGTCAAGACCATTGCTACGATTGACACTCGACCAACAAAAAGATAGAATTAGTTTATTATTATTTCCTTACCATAAGCCTCCTTGGCTTCAGTTTTGAAAGGCGCCGGCGATAGGACGCCAGTGCTGACCGTGGACATCATGATTGCGATGCAGCACCAAGCACTCATGGTTCACCAGCCACATCGGTGTTGCAGTCTACACCCGTCGACAAAAATGAACCACACTATTCTGCTTGAGCGTTGGTTGAGCTCAAACGTTATCTGTGAAAGAAGAAAATGCTTGTTTATTTCCTCTCAAATTTGCTGATGTAAGCTGTGTGTGTGCCTATGCAGATCAGACGGTAAAAGACCGAATGGGTTGACTTTGGTGCCCTGGAAGAACAGGAAGTGCCTAATTTGGAACGCCACTTGCGTCAGCACTATCGCCGCCAGCCACCTGGGTCGCACTGCCCACTCACGATCAGCCGCGACAGAGGATGCCGCTGATGAGAAGAGGAGAAAGTGTAGTATGTTGGTGTCGCAGTACAAATTTGTACCTGTTCCCGTGGAGCCCTTGGGTTCTTGGGGGGCAGAGGCTAAAGGGTTCCTCTTAGAATAAGAGTGCAGGCTCAGGGGTGACGGGTGAGTTCTGCTCCGGCACGTTCCTAAGGTTGGCCATTGCCATTCACCGTGGGGACGCGGTGAGCATCATGGGCATTTTGGCGCTGAGAGCAGTAATTAGGGGTGGGTTATTCGAAAATTAGTTATATTTTTCTTTTCGATTCGTTTACAATTGATTCATATTTTATCAAAAATAATCACGCAGCTGTGTTTGAAATTTCAATCTTATCGTCAGCCTGTACTTATTCATTGCTGGACATGGGCCTCTCCCAAGATACGCCACTCAGCCCGATCCTCGGTCTTCCGTCTCAATTTTTTCTCAATCTATGAAATTTCAATAATTCATATTAAAACAAATTTCATTGATCTCGCTTGAACATCTTTTAAAATAGAATTAGTAAACAGTATTTTGGTTATTGAAATAACATTGAAACAAATTTACAACTCTGATCAACCAACACAAAATAAATTTGTCCCTGGTTGGGCGCCAATAAAGCGAGTGATATCAATAGACCTGTAATTAAATTCATGAATAACTTTGTCGTTACATATTTAACTTTAATACTTGTCTACAATGTTTTATACAATAGGCTTCTCTTATGATTACAAAATTTAATATTATAAGTATTATAATTTATTTCTGCCGTCTTCTCCTCACGGGATATCGATAAGATAAAGTAGATAATCATCGTCATAATTTTGAAAACTCAACTATCTCTCGTCAAGTTAGCAGTAGATGAAAACGAAAATCTGAAAAATAAGCATCTGTTTGTGTACATCACTTCGCGCGCAATCATGTATCTAATGTTTTTATTTGGATGTGAGCTAGCTTCAATTGGTCGGCAGGAAACATAGAACAAAAAAACTAAATTATTTGATCAATAACCCAATATTACATAATAACGTAACAAAGAGTCGATTGAAAACATCAAAGTCACGGTAAGTCAAATTACAACAATTAATAAAATGTAAGTAAGTATCTGTTTTATAACAAAACAACAACTTATTGTTTTATTTTGAAATGAGTTACTTGGTATAATACCCATGAAGTGGAACATTTGAACTTTTTTCATCATCATCATCATGATGATGATGATGATGAAGTAAGTATCTGTTTTATAACAAAACAAAAACTTATTGTTTTATTTTGAAATGAGTTACTAGGTATACCCATGAAGTGGAACATTTGAACTTTTTTCATTCAAAACAGGTAGAAAGTGTACCAACGATATCCAAATTTATATCTCACTAGCAGCAACACGCGGTTTTACCCACATCGTACAAGGGTACGATGCCGTTTCTATTCCAAGCTATTTCCTGTGGTCCAAATTTTAACTCCAGCTTTATGATTCACTTTTCAATTGAACAACTGAAAAGTGGATCATAAAGCCACATATTGTTTTAGAAATCTGTGTATAAAGCATTCTTAATCTATTCTCAATTTCACAATATACTTTTACAATAAGCAAACATGTATTTATGTGCGAATGTCAAATAGAAACAGCAGTATGTACCTAATGAATTTTACTGCTTCAAGACATTTTTATAAATAATTTTACATACTCCTGTGTACCCGCAATTTTCGTAAAAATGTGTAGCTTTCACGTCTCAGGTAATACATAGATGAATCAAATGAAATGAAAGAATGAAATTTACTTTTCGCGGTCGTCACTTAGTTGAAGTTAATACTCTTAATTGTGTATCCATACTTAAACTTTTAATTTATGTATTAGTATATTTATAGATGTTTGATTAAATTTATATATTTATTATATTATATTTTAGTATTTATATATTAGTATGTACAATTGTTTTATGTAGGTTTAGCAGTATATTATTAATGTAACGTATTACGCATATACTTATTTAGTAATGCTGTAGAAGTTTCCACCTCTTCTTTTTGTACTTCCCGTTTTCCTATTTTAGTATCTTATTTCAATCCTGGAAGAGATCGCTTTAAGAGATAAGGTCGCCCATTTGAGTCTTTAAGTTTTTGTATCTTTTGTTTAAAATTAAGTGCAATAACAAGTTAATCTATCTATCTATCTAGATGACCGAAGTTGAACTTAACTAAACTTGTGTATAGTCCTTCATTTCAAGATACATAATTATTGTATACCTAACAAAATACGACAACGCTAAGACTTCACGTCAGGCGTGAAAACAAGACTCTCGTAAATTATTAAGTTTGCCCTGGAAGGAGTCACCTTGCGTAAATCTTACAATACAAGTACTTTATTTATGAGTTCGCTGTGACACGCATCGTATACCACCATTCTAAGGATGAGTAAAGGTAATGTAATAAATGGTAATGGAAAACGACCATTTTTACGGAAACGGGATTCTTGTTTATCTTGCTTACACGTCAGACAATCCCGTATATTTATTTCATGGTATCGTAAAATAATAAGGAAATGGGAAGTAAATTTGCAGAATATATACGGCAGAAATATGTGCGTCGAACCATTTAGCGCCTCACAATATGTTAAACACAACTATAGTTTGACATAAATGTTTGTTAATAATATATTGTGTACTGTCTTTCGGATCCAATCCGTACACAGTTTCCTAGAAGAAGATCGCTCTAAGCGATAAAACCGCCAATTGAAATGTCAATTTAATAGTACCTAGTTTAAAAATTGTAAATTTTAAAATTCTGCTACAATATATAAAACAATTTTTTTACAGTACAGAGTGAAGGGACGAGCAAGACAGTGCCTGATGGTACGCTATACGGCTACCCATTGTCAGTGATGATTTATGTCAATGCTCTGTAATTTCTCTGAAAACATTACCCTTCAAACCGGAACACAGTGATGTTTCCCAACTACAACTTGACAGTAAAATAACTGACAAAGGTGTAGTATTTGCCCAGGCGGACTCTGCAAAGAGTCATCTACTACAAAATTATTTTACTGTGTATATGTTTTTGCAAATACTCTGTGGAATAATTTCAACACAAAGCAAGGCCAAGCAATCCTTTTCATAACGCATACGCTCATCTTTTCTATTACCGTCTTATCCCCGCAGTTGGCTCTCTACAGACATGGCCATTTTTTACACGGGCAAAGTAAATTGTTTGGCAAGCATGTGCCTCCAAAAAGTTTTTCTACAAAATGCTCGCGTTTTATCAAATGTGGTAGGCATTTATTTTGTTTCGCTGTACACGGAAGCGCTTTATAAATAAATCATGGCCTTAAATCGGATTGATCCCGTAGAGTGAAAGTAATGCATATGAAATTTTGTCAAGACAAGAATAATGCTAGTAGGTAAAAAAGCACTACAAAATTAGATTTTAAAGTATTTTCAACACGTATTTACCAATGAAATCAAAATTGTGATGATACAGATATTATTTTATTAAAACTAGTAATCGCCAAGTGAAGCAATAAAATTAGACAGCAATAAAAAAACGACCAAGTGCAAATCGCACTCAGCGCCGAGAGTTCTGTGCAAGCCTGTAGGTGTATAAGTAAAAATTGTTCTTTTAGAAGATAATAGCACAGATAAGAAAATAGATACATAATATTTATGTATATTTTGAAAATTGTAATAAGTTTTTAAGTATGATGTACCTAAAACCTAAAAAATTAAGGGTTTCGAAGTTTTTCCTTTAAGTGTGCTATAAAATGTTGCTTCATTCCAAATTTCAAGACTCTAAAGGTCGGCTGAAAGTATTCTTTGCGTTTAAGATTCCCTTGGGAGTAGTGCGCATTTAAAAAAAATGCGGCTTCTTTTGATTGCGTTGACATAGCAGTTGGATTTTCTTAAAGGTAGGTATAGAATATTTGATGTAAGTTTTAATTTAATACCACAACGCAGTCATAAGGAAAGGGGTAGTAGTAACTTCAATTATTTTATTATATTATGCAAGTAAGGAAAAACATTGAAGACATTTTTAGTTCCATCACGTATTTTTTTTTAATAATTGTAAACTTATTATCCTTTTCCTCATGAACGCGTAAAGAATATAATATGGATGGATGCCATTCAAAACGCATAAAATTTTTATTTGACGTGACAACATCTAATAAATTGGTAAACGCCGGCTGCATGCACGAAAAAGTGTACGCTTGCACCGCATCTATTAATGTTTAGTTTTGACGTTGTCACGTTAAACTATCGTCCGAAACCCAACCGAATTTACAGACAACCAATTTTTAATTTACTTTGTCATAACGAATGTAGCATAATGTATAGTGATCATAATGTAACTGTTGCATAATCGTTTTTTGGCGTAATGTGTTTTAAGCATAACAATCTATAGGACTACATTAAACACTACTATTGATGAGCCGCATAATAGTATTTAGGCAGTTTTTATTTATTTGTTGTGTTAAAAGAAGACCCCGGTTAAATAGGACCTAGATCCATCTCGGAACACCCCGACTCCACCTAGTCTGCTACTACCCCTACAGTGTATATAACAAAGCGGTAGCCAGAAGCTCAAGGGAGATCCTGAGTGGAGTGAGCTATGCGAGACCAAGCATAGCGAAGGGCGAAGATGGCGAGCGAAGCGAGCCGGCGACCTCCGTAGTGGAGCGCAGGCCGAGTATGGAGAGCAACACTCAGGGCTGACCTCAGAGCTTATGGCGGGAGTCCACCCGAAGTCAAAAAGTGCAACAAATTTCTTAGGTATATCGTATGCTTTTCTCAATGTGTGCCTTTAAACATTATGCTAAATTACTTTGTGCTTTATAATTATGGTTATGTGTTTAACATTATGAGGACTTATCTTTATGCTATATATAGCTATGCTTGTCAAAATTGTGCAAAACAGTTATGCGTTTAGTTATTATGGTAAATTATCATCAGTCCTAAAAACGTTATGCCTACTTTTATTACTACAAAAACTGTCATGTTACCACATAAAGATCCGTTAGCGTTTAGTTGTTATGGTAAATCATAATCAGTCCTAGACATGTTATGCCTACTTTTATTAACCGACTTCCAAAAAAGGGAGGTTTCTCAATTCGACCGCATTTATGTTTTTTTTTATATACCCGTAATGGATTGCGTAAAGCAATAAAAATACAATTACTTTTACCTATACTTTTGTACAGAACACTTGGTGGGCGAGTCAAACTTTCACTTTAGTTTTTTTTTCTTATTATAACAAATCTTTCAATTTAATAATTTCATGATAGCCATTTGGCATCCGAACGCAAAATCTGGTTCGTAAAAGTGAAACACTTCACCGCAAAGTTCGCAAAAGTAGGTCACTCACATTAGTTTTACTGCCGTACATAATTTTATGGCCATGTTTATCACTTTGCCGAACTTCGAGCTGTAAAAACGACCAACACAGACACATGGACAGTCAGGGTTAGTTTAAACCTTTTAATAAAACATTTGAAAACGTAAACGATTTTGGTTACCATATGAAGCGTTCTAATGACCACAACCGTCTACTTAATTAAGCAATAATTGTTTAACAGAATATAGTTTTAGCAGTGTGTTTAATAATTGTTTAAAAGAGGTTCCCAGACTTATTTTGTCTGCTGCCGACTTTGCAAATACATTATTTTTAGCGCCCCCAATTTTTGACATACTTAAAAACCACTTTAAACAAACACAAAAAAACACAAAAGACATTAGTCGAGATTAAACATTCATTTAAACGAGACTTATACTACAACCCGCAAGAGTTTACTTGAGACCTAAGCCCAGTAGGTAGTACACAACGGACTACAAACCTCCACACAACGACCTTATTTTTTTCTGGGTCTTTTACCGCCTCCGTTTAGCCATGGAGGTGTTATCGCCCACTTTGGGAAATGCTGGTTGAAACCTTTTGAAGTTTTACTTCTTTTAGTGCATTTTTAACGATGTACGTGCACATTGACAACATTTAGTTACACTAAAATATACGAAAACTGTCATAGTTTTTACACATCAAATTTTATACTCTAATATAGAGTACAAAACCTCATGTGGTTTTATACATACATATTTAATTGGGTAATTTACGGGTACCTCACGTGAATATGGGCTAACCCTACTAGTCTGTCTGTGCTTGCCACATAACAGCACAGTGACACGTAGCTAATGGAACATGAAGAGTCCAAATCATTACCTACCACTGCACTACGCTCGTCACCCAGATATCTAAGATAATATATCTTTAAGCCTCGTAATTTCTCTAAAGTTGGTTTCGGTAAAAAATTATAAAAGGAGAGTAAGCGCGACCAGACACCATTTGACCCTTGACTTAGTCAATTATTAAAAATGATTGACCAAGTAACGACTGAGTAACTGGTATATTAATTATCAAAACGCCGAGTGTTTTTTTTTATTTGCTTCGGAGATACGAGACGGAGATTCTAGGTATAATTCTTAGTTTTTGTATATATTTTACTACTTGCATAGGGAGAAATTCAAAATATGTTTGTATTTTTTGTGAATTGTCCACCACTATTTATTTATTTATTAATCATTATTTTTATTTTATTATTAAATAACGAGAAGAAGAAGACAAGTATGGCAAATAACATCATAGTACCATGCAGCTACTTAAATGATATGAAAAATTCACATCACTACCTGGTATCTCACTGAAATCGTCAGTAGTAGTAAAATATGACTTGTATCTTTGCCCCGTCATCTTTATGTTACTGCTTGGCGGTAAAATAACTGGGAAAAACATGACACTTCCCCAAGCAGTGCAAAGTCAGGACTAATCTTTAAAAACACTAAATTAGCACAAAACAAAGAAAACTACTACCTTGCCCTTTTTTCTATCGGAATGCTCGTAGCTCGAAAAAGCGACATCGTTTCATGGTTGATGTTCCAAAGACACGAACGAAGAGATTTGACTCTACTTTCGTGATAAGAACGTCTAGGCTGTGGAATACGTTGCCTGAGAGGGGTTTTCCCGATAGTTACAATCTTTGTGTTTTCAAATCGAGAGTGAATCGGTTTCTTCTAGGTAAACACGCTCCATCGTAGACCGCATCATCGTTTAACATCAGGCGAGATGGCGGTCAAGTGTGAACCTATAAAAGTTAAAAAAAAACTAATAATATGTTTTATAGAAAGTTATAACCGCACTAGCAGTGCCTCGAAATGTAACTCGCGTAGTTCCCGTTCCTATATTTTTCTACAATATAAAGTCCACTACTCCAAACTCCTAACTATCTACGTTCCAAATTTCAACATTATCCAATCAGCCGTTACGTCGTGATTGAGCAACAAACATCCAAACTTTTACATTTATAATATCAGTAGGCTAAAGTTCCGCACCATCAGTGCTCATAATCAGAGAACAACACAAAGAACAACTAATTAAAATCATTTCTACAACTTCAAACTACAGCTCGACTGCAATCACAATTTCCAAGTTTTGAAAGTTCTCGCTCATGGTTTTCGTCTATTCTTGCTTCTCCAACCTCAGCAAAACTTTGTCTTGTCTTTTAGCAGTGAAGCAATTTCTTAGAAGCAAATTTGATCTTGATTTCTTCACAATCCCCCTTGTTTAGTGTTTTGTTTAAAAATGAATACTACCTTTTTTATAATGAACTCGCTGTACCCTGCCACGCTTCGCTGTTGCACATTGTGATCCAAAAATTAGATAAAAACAATTGATGCGGATTATATACCATTGTAAATTAAACTCGATCGGTGCAGAACATTTTGAGTTTTTGAAGCGTACACAAACCAACATAACATTTTTGTGTATAGAGACTAGGAGCCCATCTCTACTGCTTTATATGCACCGGCAAGAAATTTTATTTTACTTGTTTCTTAGTTGTTGTGTGTTTATTTTGTATGTCACGATATAGCTCCGTCAATGGACAAGTTTTCATATTTCACAAGGCTATGAAATTCCAAAACCATTTCGAGATATTGCGATGCTGATGATTATGCTTATTTTTCCAAAATTATTGGTGCAGTTACTACAAAGTTATTAAATAAAAACCATCCGCCAAGCAGTTTACGGATTCATAATTATTCATGTTCAGTTGCCTTTGATAAAAAAAAACACTAGCAATATAAAATGACAGTTGACACTGACTTTCGGTTACGTTTTGTTACGTGAACGTTTGGTCTTTGGACCAATGACCATGAATGTTTTGATTGTCACACTACTGACAGTGACAGCAAAGCATGCGCCTTTTTTTTTTTAGAAAGTGGCTACAGCATTACTCTTTATGAATCCAGACTTATGCACTTACGACCTTTTGGAATAAGCTCATTTTCAAAAATTAATTTTGCGGAAAATATGAGTCATATCGAAAAAATAAAAAATACGTGTTTCTTAATTTTCTATATTCTTGCAGAAAAAAAATTAAAACAAATACGTAAAATATTTGAAATGTTGTCAATTGTGACGACGATATTTTTTTAAAGTATAATATTATATGTATACTTTTACTTTGATTTCATACATACAAATTTTATCAACATCGCTGTGGCGAATATTTAATTTTTGACGTGACAACGTCTTATAAATTGGTTTGGCGGGTGACACTTCAAGAAACTGCGTTACGTTCCGCTCACGTTATGCGCTCACAACGAGAGCGAGTGAGAGGCACGCGTCCCTTCCACTCGGGCATGGTTAGCCCGCCTAAGAGCGAGAGAGACAGACATAAAAAGTCAAAGGCACGCGTCCCTTCCGTAAAATTATTTTACCACTTAAAGTCGTTGTCACGTAAAACTTTCGCCCGTATACCGACTTTACAGGCAACCAATATTTTTTTTTAAAACTTGCTTACATTTATCTGGTCGACGCGACGTAGTCATCGCTTCTTATAAAATTTTGTAGAGGGTCTGAATTTAAGTTTTAACCGGTTAATATTTACTTACGTTATTGAAATTGCTTTTTGTTCTTCTCAGAAAATAAATTTTCACCTTTAGGATACCTTGTATTTAAAAACTGACATGTACTCATTGATAAAAATAAGGAAAGGCGTGTAGGTACTTGTTTTGGCCATTATTGGGGAAATTAGTCAGGCAACATTTCCGTTCCCTTTTCCTACCCTCTAATATCAATCGTCCTCCCCTCATTCAAAAATATTAACATAAAAGGTGGTGTCATCCAGTGACTCTTGCCATTCTATTCAGATCAGTAACCGAGTTAACAAGAAACTAAAAAGTGTCATCGTATCACTGCCGGCCGGCAGGTATAGGAGCTCCATCAGCACGTAAGTCCCTCCCTTTCACTTTTGGTTGCCTAATTTTGTGTGTACTTCTTGAATTTTATTGAAACAGCGCATACATATATTTTGGTCACTTCGGCGCGGATGCGTAGCAAATTACGTCTAATTTTGTAATTACTTTGTGGCGGATTACGTCTATTGTTGTAATAAATTTCTAACAATTACGGCTATTTTATAATTAATTTGTAAAAAGTAACCGCCATTTCATTTAGTCAAAATGACTTCTAGGCAAAAACCTAAAGATGTTGATAGGGAGTTGGATAAATTACAGGACAAATTATCTGTATTGTTCGAGCACGTTCAGTCATTATACGATAAAATGAGGGTAATAAAATCTCAGATTCTAATAGTGTTGAGGATTTCCTAGCAAGCTCGTTCACGATTGACGCGATACATGCAGATTACGTTCGGACCCTCGAACAAAAAAAATAATTATTTATCTTCAATAACGGACGCACCGTCACCATCGTATAAGGAATTAATGTCGTTCGAACAATTATACTCTCAAATCAAATACCGTGTCAAACAATTGACGAAAGAACAAAATGCATCATTTAACAATTGCGATAATAAAGCACAGGGTAGAAATTATAAATTACCCAGATTGGAGATGTGTTCTTTTAATGGTGATCATGAGAATTGGCCTGTTTTTATGAAACATTTCGAACGGTCATTCACGAAAATACCGATTTAACCGATGGCGAAAGAGTACAATACCTAATCGGAAGATTATCTGGGCAGGCTTTGTCAATTTGCAGGGATGTAGTTCCATCTGCAGAGAACTACCCTATTATTTGGAATGCGTTAGTTAATAAATACAACGATAAACGGTTATTGATTGCGGCTTATTTGGATAAATTAATTAGTCTACCCGCAGTCGATTGTGCATCACCCACTAATTTAGAAGAATTTATTGATAAGTTCTCTGGTATTGTTTCCTCATTAAAACAATTAAATATTTCGAATTTGGATGATTTGATCTTTATTCACATAGGTTGTAAAAAAGTCACGGTGGACACGGTCAAATCGTTTGAGATGTCTTTGGGTGATACCAATAAAATGCCTACGTGTTCGGAGTTTATAGAATACATTCGTAACTACACACATATATTGCAGCGAGCGTTTTCCGTTACTGTCCCGATGACGACGCCGCGTAAATCGACACCGTCGAATAATAACCCAAGGTTACGATCTAGTAATAACAATGGCCATGTTAAAACGTTTGTTAATGTAGACGATAATACTAAATGTGTTTCTTGCAATAAACCTGACCATACTCAATTATGGCGATGTGCGCGATTCTTAGCGATGTCTCCTCGCGAACGTTTTAATCTTATCAAGCGTACAAATGCTTGCGTTAATTGCTTGAATAATAAGCATCAGGTAAACGATTGTAAATCTACGAGCAGGTGCAATACTTGTTCCCGTAGTCATCATAGCTTATTACATTTCGGTCACGGTGATACCTCATTAAATGGGTACCCTACAGAGGCAATAAAAAATACGTTGCCGGGTAATTCGAATATTACCGCGCTAACTGCCACCGCCGGTGCATTAAATCAGTGCGTGACGTCACCGGGCGAACTTCAACGGACTACTACTTCTAGTGCACACTCCGACGGTTTTAATGGTCACTGCAGTACCGACCGTCCGGTGTCGCTGTGCACTATGGGTGTCTGCACCTCAATACCTACTGATCGGAATACCAAGACCGCGACGTCTGTTTTAATAGGCACCGCACAATGTCATGTGGTCAACGATAGGGGTGATGTTAATGTGGTTCGTGCGATAGTGGACAGCGCATCTCAACGGGACTTCATTACAACCGATTGTTGTAGACGTTTAAAATTACCGATTTACCCTAGTCAACATAAGTGTGTATCGGGTGTCGGTGACGTCACTAATCCAATTGAAGGGTGACTTGTATCACTCTTCATTCGCGTCATAACTATGACGTCTCATTAACTTTACAGCCATTAGTGGTTAATCGTATTACGGATTCATTACCGCTTACGGCTATTGACACCGCTCAATTAGACTATCTAGACAAAATACCTCTAGCGGATAGTCGTTTCTGCCATCCTTCCCCCGTCGATTTAATACTCGGTTCTGATCTTTTCGCCCGCATACTACAGCCAAAAAAGATCGCGCGCGCCCATAATGAGCCAGTTGCAATAGAAACGTTATTGGGTTACATAGTCGTTGGCATTGCGCCGATGATAATGATTAATTCTGCCGAGGATGTTGTACATTCTTACTGTACGATCGCCGATCCATTAAATAATCGTAAGAGCCATTATTTCGAGCTACAGGAAGTACCAAGCATGTCGTTTTCATTGACGCCTGTAGAACAGGAATGCGAAGTATCTTATAGCAATACGACTAGGCGCGAAGCTCCAGGTATCGTCTCGCTACCGTTCCAAAGGTGTGTTCCTTATATAGACGATTACATGCGATCCGTCGAGCGAAGGTACTTAATTCTCGAACGCAAACTATTACGAACCTTCATAATTCAGAAAAAATACGATAATGTATTCAAAGAACATTTAAATAAATGTCGACCTACCTATAAAATTCCATTGTCAAAATAAATAAATGTAAACAATACATAATTCCACATCACGGAGTCGTTCGCACTGATAAATCGACAACTAAACTCCGCGTAGTTTTGAACGCCAGCAATCGGACTACTTCCGGGCTTTCATTAAATGATATCGTATACACGGGAACGAATTTGAAAATGTAAATGTAAAAATCATAAACTACTGCCTATAGCGATAAGCGCGGACATTAGGCAAATGTACCTGCGTATTTTATTGAACGAGCGGGACTGGCCTTATCAACGATTGCAGTGTCTACTCGATCCAATTAAATTTATTCAACAATTAGCTGTCATCATTATGGACTATATTCCAGAAGTTAAACTGATTTCAATGAAATCAATCATTACAGATCGGACGTATCCTAATAATTTATACAAACTCGCCACTCGAGTTTTGTTGCTGAATGGATTGCTCCGCATAGTAATTTATTTTATTGGATTTATGAAAACCCAAATGGTATCCAAAGTATTTCATAATAATAATTTCGATTACGCGGAACGAGTGGTTATTATCAAGGCTCTTCACAGCGTACGTTTCAATGTAGGAATCGCAAAAGCCAATGCGGGGACAATGCTTTCGCCGGCTGATAATAACTCAACCTCATTTGTTGTTAATTACATATTACGGCAAGGAGACTGTTTGACTAACCCCGTGTGTCTGAGCTACGACATTCAACGCCCGGGTCTCCTGCCGCGTCGCGATCATATAGTCAACATAATTGCCAACTATTATCACCGCAAATATTTACGCAACAACTGTGTTCCACAGTTAATGTATTTGTTACGTCACGGGTATTGGAACTTATCTAGCCGTCATATTGTACGACAGAGAGTGCGGCAATACAAAAATCTTTATAAGACGCGATATAAGATGCGATCTACTAATCAGTTCGTCATGATGATGGCGAGTTCCCCGTCATATCGGGTAACCGAAGTTAAGCCCTTTTGGCACACGGATCTAGATTACTCGGCGATCTTAACTTTAATTCGACATCTCGCGCGCGGATTGCATAGAATTAAAGTATATTACATTTGGTTGCTAGTACGCCTCATAACTGTTGTACCCGTGCCCTTGGGTTGTCGACTAATCCAAATACTGTAATATGCTTAAATGCACCAATGCGTGGCCTAACTAGGCGGGTTCCGATCCCCGAAATTAATTTTATATGTTCTAACCGGAGACCTAATCATATTACCAGTTTGAAATTATATTATTTGAAACAAATGTACAAACTATTAAATATCCAAAATAATATAAATAAACGTTCCGTTGAAATTCGCAAAGATTGCCATAAATTCAATCATACAAAGTTTGTAATCGATCATCGAGTCCAATCGTTCTGGAAAAGATGGAAAATTGAATATTCCCATACTATACGAACGCACTTCAAATTGACTATCCCTAGTCCTTCAGTGATAAAGGGAACTATATTACTTTTGAAACAGCAAATAGTTGTCATTTGGTTTGGCCTCTTGGTATGATTAATCAAACTTTTCCTGAAAACGCCGAAGTAGTTCGGGTTGTGAATGTCTGGACGAAATCTGGCCTCTATCGAAGACCTGTGGTTAAGGTGTATCCCTTACCCCCACAATAATTGTTTTTTTTTATACAGTCCACCTCTCTGATTTCATTATAACTTTAATTAATTAATGATTGTTATACTTATTGTTCTTTCTTTATTAATATGTCATTTAATACATATTCTAATACCTTACTAAATTAAGCTGCTAATCAAACATATACGTAGGTACGTTGAAGTGACCTTTAAATTGTGTATGCTGGTTTGAAGGCGTTAAGCCTGTCAAGCCGGGGGGGATGTTTTGGCCATTATTGGGGAAATTAGTCAGGCAACATTTCCGTTCCCTTTTCCTACCCTCTAATATCAATCGTCCTCCCCTCATTCAAAAATATTAACATAAAAGGTGGTGTCATCCAGTGACTCTTGCCATTCTATTCAGATCAGTAACCGAGTTAACAAGAAACTAAAAAGTGTCATCGTATCACTGCCGGCCGGCAGGTATAGGAGCTCCATCAGCACGTAAGTCCCTCCCTTTCACTTTTGGTTGCCTAATTTTGTGTGTACTTCTTGAATTTTATTGAAACAGCGCATACACAGGTTTGGCGGGTGACACTTCAAGAAACTGCGTTACGTTCCGCTCACGTTATGCGCTCACAACGAGAGCGAGTGAGAGGCACGCGTCCCTTCCACTCGGGCATGGTTAGCCCGCCTAAGAGCGAGAGAGACAGACATAAAAAGTCAAAGGCACGCGTCCCTTCCGTAAAATTATTTTACCACTCAAAGTCGTTGTCACGTAAAACTTTCGCCCGTATACCGACTTTACAGGCAACCAATATTTTTTTTTAAAACTTGCTTACATTTATCTGGTCGACGCGACGTAGTCATCGCTTCTTATAAAATTTTGTAGAGGGTCTGAATTTAAGTTTTAACCGGTTAATATTTACTTACGTTATTGAAATTGCTTTTTGTTCTTCTCAGAAAATAAATTTTCACCTTTAGGATACCTTGTATTTAAAAACTGACATGTACTCATTGATAAAAATAAGGAAAGGCGTGTAGGTACTTGATCGATTAAAGTCAGGATGTTCTTATTTACTGTACCAATTTGTAAGTTTCAAGTTTATTGAAACTTTTATACATATTAAGGTTTTATTGTGGTTTTATTCGATAGTCTATCCAAAAAATAAGGAAATAAAGCTTTAATACTACTACATTTATAAAAGTTCTTTGAGAGGAGATACCCGAACGTGTCTCATAATTTTGTAAATATGTGATCGTGAGCTGCTCCTTTTTTAACTTTTGTCTTATAATTAAGTACTAGGCTGTGGCAATACGTGGGTGAAATTCTGAGGCACTCCTCAGAGTTTCACCCACGTATTGCCACATCACATTTTTTTCCTGGGATAAAAAGTAGCCTTTGTTACTTCGAATACCTCTAAAATATGTGTACAAAGTTTTATGATCATCGGTTAAGTAGTTCTCGGTAAGGGTGAGTTAAATAGTCATGGTGACTTGGAGTAAATATTACATAACTTTTTAACGTCATTTAGGATAAATATGAAAAAACATTTTTTTTTCTAAATAAAACTGAATTGGTATTAGTAGCATGGTGACAAAGTTTATGATCCAGCCATTAGACATTCAAATTGCAGCCATTTTAATATATTACGGAACAAATTGTTTTTGAATTCAAACAATGTTCCACTTCGTTAAGCCCGAACACAATGAAATGATAAATCCGCGGTTCAACAAAAGAATTTTCCAGAAAATTCTGGAGTTGGGACTGGCCGAGCCTTTGATTCAGTGAAACTTTCTTGGGGATTCCAATGTCTCTGAGTCCGTGGGAATAGAACTTAAAGTTTGGGGTAATCCATAAAACTTTTATACGGTTTGCCGGAGTTTTCTTTAGAGACTTTTTCGATGCTTTACGTGCTCTTCTAATACTTCCGCTTCTGTATTGAGAACGCATCAAGCAGCTCTTTCCTTCCAATTAGTGCAATTTATCCTATTCTTTTCATTTCCAAGTAAACTTGTAAGAGTTACGATAAGTAAAAAAAAGGTACTACATACGTAAGTGCCTCAGCTTAAATAAAGCTGATTTAAATGTAACCTCTTCGTATTAGTACACATTTAAAACATCAAAAATTTCGTGGTAAAAGATTAATAAAATTATATTTAGCCCACTTTATGTTCCCACTGCTGGGACTTGCAGCTTTCTTTCAAAAGGATAAAGCCAATACACCACGCTAGCCAATGTCGGGTTGGTGAATGACCAATGATTTGAATTCCAGTAATAAATATCCAGGCCCATTTATTTTCCTCAGGGATAATGTAGTATTTCAATGGAAAAAGATTTGTGAAAAAGATTCCATAATTTTGGAGTTTATTCGTTACAAACATACAAAAATACATATATTTACTTTTTATATTTGTATGGATGGTAAAGTATTGATAAATATGAATTTTCAACTTCATAACTCATTGGAGCGATGAACGTTGGGGTTGTTTATTGACATTCTACCATACTATTCACTCGTATTTTGTATTTATTTGTAAATACCACATATTTTATGCACTAAAATTCCAGTAAAAATAATATGCCATTTTGGTGCTGGTAACCACGATGGTTATACATATTTTTATCAGAAGTATTTTTGTATTAGTTTTACTTGTCTGCTCAATTTTTTTTTTATTATCTATTAACAGAGTAAGATCCCAGGGCCGCCAGACGTCACGTATTTTCTGATGAACGAAATGTGTACCATTGAGTAGAGTTAGTACGTACTAAGAACTCATGCTTACCCGTTAAGTTGCTTAGACGGCCAATTTTGAGATATGGCGTTCAGAAGGTACATAAAAACATGTATGTACGAGATTATGAGTTTAGGGGGTGACTGGCTTCTTAGATCGGTATGTCTTTTCGGAAAAGGCTTTAAATTAGTTGTCTGATAAACATAAATATATACAAATGGAGTATGAGAATTTAAGTGAAGTCAAGTCATTATTTTGGGAGTTCTAAAGCGTCTGTTAAGCAAAACGGCCGACGGAAAGTGTATGGGAGTATTGGGGCCTTATTTCTAAAGATATTGCCTATAACATACGTGAAAATCAGTTATTAAAAAATACTTCAAGTAAGTAATGTATCTTCTGGACCCCATATCTCAAAATAGGCTGTCTAAGCAAGTTAGCGGGTAAGCATGTGTTCTACGTACTAACTCTACTCAATCAATAAAATAAATAAATAAAAATTGAAAAAGAGAAAAAGAAGAAATTGGTTCACTCTCGATTTGAAGATACCAAAATTGTGACCATTGGGAAAACCCACTCAGGCAACATATTTCACAGCCTAAATGTTCTTATCACAAGTATAGAATTAAACTTCTTCGTTCGAGTCTTTGAAACGTCAACCATGAAAATGTGTCGCTTTTTCGGGCTACGAGCATATTACGAGAATTAGATCATGCAGATTAGTTGCTCATTCTCCAAAGTGTATCCGACAAAAAACAACAAGCTATCAATTTTGCGACGATTTTCAAAACTAATGAATGTATGCTTGCGGTCTATATGTACCTCTACAATGTACATATGTATTAAGGCCATAATCCACTGAGATACACAAGTGTAGGTTGATGGATTACCTACACATATTTTATGCTCGAAAAATGTATCTCTTGGATCATATAGGTTTCCTTACGATAGTTGCCTTCACTGTTAACACTAGTGAAGATGGCAGACTCGGACATCTGCAATTAGAATATTACTTAGAAGTGCGGGCGGGCTTGGAACCTACAACTTTACAATCGCGAAATCGGATGGTCTAGCTGCTACTTTTACTGCTACCACGAACTTTTTGAACCAAAGGAGTAACTCCATTTTCATGTTAGCATAAGCAGCCCATAAAATGTTCCCAGAGCTGGGACTTGGGACCTTCTCTCGCAAGGAGCAATTTAAGGGCATAAATCCACTACACTGGTTAAGTACGGGTTAGTGGATGACACTATTACCTCAAAAGGTACATGTTGGTTTTCACGATGTTTTCCTTACGCACATGGCATCGAAAAGACAGCACTGCGCATGAGATTTGAACCCCTGTCTCCGGACCGTCATTTGCCGTTCTCCCGACTAAACCTGTGTAACTTACTTTCCTTGTCATCGTGATATAAAAATAATAAGTACTAATTAATCGCTATCAGATTCTGAATGACTGAACAACGTACAGCGATAAATACTGAAAATAGTTAGTTCTATGAACTACTGAAAATTTAATGGGCAATTATTGGAGTCGTTAAAAGCCTCGTTCAGCTAACTGAAACCATCAATCAAACCAGCCGTTTCCGCGAAAAGCTCTATCAGACCGATAGTTTGAATAAAAAATAAATTATGTTCATAGCTGAATAGTGTTTAGTGAAAAATATGTTGAGTGCTTGAATAAACAGTTTATATTTATGTACAACTTTTCGTGTTGTGGTTAAATGCATCAGTTTTCAGTCAGTCCCAGATTAAAAAGCCCAATATTGGATGTATAATCTATTGAAAGTTTTTTTGGGATGTTTCCATCATAGGTAACGAGTATGCATGATTTATGTGTCTGTTTTCATATTCATATTTAGCTTGCTTCTCTGAGGGCGACTCGCGTTTACAATTTTGGCGGGAAAAAGGATGTCAGGCTACCTTAGTGCGTGTGTATTTACGCTTCGGCATATGCTGTGCTGTTATGTGGAAGGCATGCTGCGTACAATCAGGTACTCGTCACTCTTTAAAAAAAAAATGTCGACCCGACAACCTTACAACCCGACAGCAAAGTTCATTTTATTGGTTTTTGTCATTTTGTGTAATATAAGTAGTTCCCTTGGTGTATTAAGCGGATAATGTCATAAATTATGTTAATTAAAATGTTTTTTTTCTGATTGGAGAAGAATCAGCTACCATTAGTAGTAACACGTTGACCTATTACTGTTAATACAGAACAACGCTATTTGAACGTGAAGAGTCTCCAACAATCACTGCCCAGAACTGTCATGTGCTCGTCATCTTGCTATAGACGATGATTTGTCTATTTGTTTTGTAATTTCTCAGGAAACATTTTCGTTTGCACCGGAGCAACTATTTGGTGGTAAAATAACTTCCAAAAGTGTAGTCCTACCCAGGTGGACTCTGCAAAGCGTACTACCACTACAGCGTACTGCTCTTCTATTAGTGTCTGCAGAGTTTACTAGCCCCATGTCATATTCCGTCTGAAGACTGATACAATATGTTCTCTTCTCCAAACATTTGCTTCCTACATAAACCAAGAAGCTGTACATTATTTGACTTCTCACACGCTGAGTGGTAAAAATAAATTGGACGGTTGTAACGTTAAACTTTTTGATAAGTCACAGTGGAGTAAAGTAATAAGTTGCCTGAATAAATCGGATTGGAAAAACTTTGAAAATTGTAGGTTTGGAATAAAATTAGAATATTATGGCCTAAAATAACTCATTAGTATTTTTTGTTGTGGGAAAATAATGCGAACAGAAACTAGGCGAGTAAAACCGCGGGGCACTGTTGTTACATAATTATGATTCCTCAAACGCGGAACACGATAAAAAACAACGGACAGCTTATCTACAAAATAGGATAATAAAATATATCACAAAACCTTCCATTAAAAAAACAATAATAAAGTCATACAAAAATAGACCACCCCGATGGAATAAACCACAGGGGCTTGTTTATTCTGACGAGCTAACTTGCCCGTATCCAATGGAGCCTATTTCAATGGTAAAATAACGATACGTATTCAAACAGTCAGGACTCGATCGCGAGGCATTGTCCTTGGGATGAAAAACCAAATAAAATTGAATTTATACATATGCTACGTGAATCCATGTAAATAGGTAAACCTGTATACAAAGCATTTTGGCAATGCTTACGAATCCAAACATACGCATGAAAGTCATAATAACGAACATACTAGCCACAATACAAAACATGTAGTATTATTAGGACTCTTTGGAGATTCCGCCTGTGTCACTACTCTATCCTACCATTTTCAGTTATTCCACCGCCAAGCAGTGCAAGCAAACATCTCTATGTTTCAGTTTGAAGACCAATATTTCAAGAAAAAATAAAGGGCATACAGAAAACTTCTAAATATCTGGGTGACGAGCGCGGTGCAGTGCTAGGTATATTTGGAGTCTTCATGTTCCAATAAATGACACTGTGTTGTTACGAGTATATCAGTGTCAGAATTGCTTGCGTTTTTAATAACATTTTATAGGGATAAGTCTTCTGTGATCCAATGTATTTTGTTGCCGTAGCTATAATGAGTGTCGGTCATCATACTTGTAGATCTCGATCTTGATGGAGCGAACCTTATTTACCCAGAAGGAAATCTCGAGCTCGATTTAAAGACACACGAATAGTATTCAACTGTACAATGTTGCCCGATAATCATTCCGGGGCCAGGCGAGACGATTTAGAAAAAAGCTAAATTAAATAACGATGTCAAGTTGATTACTAGCGGAGTCTCAAACAGCAGTTATCGAGAAGGCATCATAAATATCATTATCGGCAAGAGACGAAATCGGACTAAATAATAGTAGAATTAGGTTGAAAATACTTTTCTCTATTTTATTATTTTACTAAAAAAAGACGTATTTTAACAAATAATCCAAACGCCAAAGATTGCGTACCCCAGAGGCCAAGGGAGTAGAATTTTTCTAAAAAAAAGCAACATTCCAGTTAGATCCGCATATTTTAAAGATTTAAGGGTCGAATATCGAAAACATCTTGATTGAACCGATTTGTTATTTTTGAGTGGTTCATAAATTTTCTACTTTTAGCCGTAAACAATTTTCATCGTTCGTTAAGACTGGCCATAAATCAAGAGGCCGTGAATTTCTTAATATCGTGACAATCTCTCATTATTAATTTTGTTCTACCTTTTCATCTTGGTAGAACAAAATTAATAATGAATAGAGTCCTTTTATTTGTCAAATTGGAAATATTACATGCGTCAATTACACAATCAAAAAAAAAAAATACAAAAACACGTAACAAAATAAAAATATGTTACTGGGATGGGTAGATTCATGCAAACTATCATTTAATCCTGCCATCCCACTCCGTATTATAAAATAGTACCTGGTTGACCGAGCTTTGCTCGGTTTAAATGCGTATATATAGGGCTATCTAAGTAAAAGATTTTCTCAGAAAAAAAAAACAAAAATAAAAAACCCGAGTGTAACCATCCGGCTTCGAACCGAGGTCTGTTGACTCCGAGGGCGAGCATTTTCCGTCTGAGCCATTTAGACATAAGGAACAGTGGCGAAATAAGTTATCGTATTCTAATGACATTGTAGCAGTTTTTCATTGTCTGAAAACGCGTATAAAATGATGTTTTTAAAAAATAAAACCTAGCTAGATCGATTAATCCTCCCGGAAACCCTCTGAAAACCTACATAATTTCATGAAAATCATTCGAGCCGTTTCCGAGATTCAGATTCTATATATATATACCTATATACCTACAAGAATTGGTCGATTAAAGGTATAATGCTCGTTTAAAGGTATAAGATAAGATATACCTGCTAAAGTCACGACGAGTCAAACTTCACATCTTTACTACACTATACAAGAACAAAATTAAAAATTTTGATTAACCCCCGACTACCTCGGATTCGTTATCTGTACAACATTCTAGTAGTTAAGCCTTTTCATTTGATACCCATATTGTGAAAAAAGAAATGTATTTCACCAATTTGTGGTAGCAGCCAACTTGGATTTGAAATTTGTCATAATGCATAATATTTTACTAGTCAATCCCTTTCGTTTGATACCCATATTGAGGTGGTAGTGAAAAAAATCATGTAATTCGCCATTTTGTAATGACATCTATCTTGGATTTGAAATTTGTTATAGTGTACCTATAGTATTTTACTAGTCAAGCCCTTTCATTTGATACCCATATTGAGGTATGTTGTGAAGAAAAAATTTTTGTGGCCATTTTGTGGAGACGGCCATCTTGAATCGATATTAACCAAACATAGCTAAGAACATCCGCACGGATATTAACCTTCAAATAAAAAAACCGCGTCGAAATCAGCCCATCCGTTTCGGCTCTACGGTGCCGCAGACAGCCACACACACAGACATCGACGTCAACCTTATTACGTCCCTTTTTTCCCCCTAACTTTCCCGCCATACAAAGTAGCTTAAGTGGTATTCCAGACTTATAGTCCAACTGTATTTCAAATTTCAATCCGATCAGTCCAGCCGCGACGACGTGATGGAGCAACGAACATGCAATTTTTTACATTAATAACATTACTAGCAGCGCCCTGCGGTGCTACCTGTGAAGTTCCCTTTCCCGTTGTTACCTTATTTTTTTAGGATAAAAGTAACCCATGTGTTCTTTCAGACTATTATGTTCCAAATTTTACCCGATCCATTCATACGTTACAACGTGATTGAGCAACAAACATCAAAACATTGACATTTATATAGTAGTAGGATAGGAGGAAGTTGGATTTTTGAATGCACATTTTAAAGCGAATAGTTTTAGCCTTTGAAAGCGAAGTTCTGCCACTCGCAGCTCCTAGACTATGTTAAAGCTTTCTCCTGACAGGATAGAAAATATTTCACAGATAATTATTCAATTACCACTCGGTCGAGAAATAAAATTGTTGACATTTAATTTTCTTCCGTTACTCTGAAAATGTTAAAATAAAATTCAATGAGTTTTATAAGATTTAACAAAATTGAGCTAGTATACAAAGCTTTGTCGGACGGTGCCGCAAAATATTTGACCCAAAAAAATCTAGAATATTTTTATCTTGTGAAGATATTGTATAGTGTAAGGTAAATACCTAACCTAGTGCCTTCATTGAGCAATGGATAATATAGATGTGCTTAGTGTAAGTAATTACCTAAGAAGCGTAGTGTAGTTCTCATTGTATTTTAGTTTTTTTGTTATAAAGGCTCTGCCTGTTACTTCTAAAAAATACGAAACACATTGATCCAATGAAATAGCGTAGTGATACGTCATCGAAGTAAGCTAATTTTAGATTGTATGTAAATTACAAAATGCTACTCTGATTTCGATAAAATGTATATGGGAGCACCTCTTAAGTACAAGTACTATAATCTGCCCAACAAAAGCTATCGCGTAACATACATACAAAACTCTGGGATCTTCCTCTAATATTATGTAATTTCTCCAAACAACTTACATATAGTAATTAGCGTTATTTTGCGAAACACTTCAAATTATATTAATTATACGAGAAACAAGGGTATCGCTGTCAATATCGTTTCATTAATCTATTTTGGTCGTTTTATTCACTTCAGGCAGTAATTAAATCTGATAGATCTTTAATCACAAACAAAGTTATTCAAACATTACTGATACATTAATAACGATAATATTTTGGTAGTCAAGAGTTTTACCTTATACGACTTATTATTGTAGTAACCAGGTCTAGATTTGCTAAGTTATATAATTAATCACTGCTCTCCCACAATGAAGGCATTGAATTTTTTTATCCTCTACCCAGTAGTAGTGATCAGGTAAAAGTCTGTGTTTGGCATCAAGCTTTAACCATGACTGTGTCCGAAATACCGAGATCCGACAAAATACAAGATGTCGGAAGAAGAATAAGATGTTGGAACTACGCTAATGTAGCTAAAGTGATGTTGGGCACGTTGGTAGACGATTAGTTATTATTAGTTATAACGATTAGTAGGTAGTTGGTAGATCATTGGTAGAGTAGGGTTGTGAGCGAGTGGTGGCAGAGGCAAATTAGTAGAACGTCCAGCTGCAAGATTGATCAATGATGTCACCTCTATCGCGGATCGGAAGTGGACAAAATTGGCACAGGACCAAGAAGATGACGTGATAAGGCCCTTTTTCGTCTGAAATACTCGTATCTTTTAATGTTTACCAGCGTTTTTTTGGGTAGACTAGACTTATCCACCAACCTCCCCTTACGTGGTAGATAATGGTTAATATCCTTGGCATAGGCTACTTAATAGGCCTCAGGTGGAAACATAAATTGGGCTGCTTTGAATCCATAATATAATACACATATACATATCCATGACGAATGTGAGATAAGATGCGTAACGTTACCAAAAATATTAATATAGAATTAATAAACTGGTACATACAAAAACACACAAGTCAAGAGTTTTAAGAATGTTTACAACATAGTACCTCTACAATATCGGGGAAATTTCGCAAGCGTTTCTAAAAACATTGTTTCTGAAAGATTCCGACCTTTAATTTCAAGGAAACTAGTCTTTGCTCCAGCGTTTGAGTAATTCTGTAGCTAAAGCAATTTAATGAATACCAGCTTTATAAATTCTACTTGTATTTAAGGAATTATTAATAAGATACTTCGATAAAGATTATTGAAATAGCTAATACTGATAGAACCTTTTGCAGAGTCTGTCTGGAAATGTATTTATTAACATCACAGGTCCGTGTTAAACCAATAATTCGCCTGATAGTAAATTACAGTGTAATCGAAGGTGACGGAAAATGACCTATAATATACCTACCCTACTTACTCTGACCTTGAAAATTGTTTCTTAGGTATATCTCTTAGGACATAAAGAAGCCGGCAGTTTGCATTTTTTGTGAATGGTGACTCAAATAGATTCGGACGAATTTTGCAAGAAAGATCAAAAATAAGAGCTTGGTAGTATACCGACTTATGGCTAATTATATACGTTACCTTTATCAGATAATCTATCACTAACAGACGTGTAAAAATACTACATTTATTCATACTTAAGTAGTGGTTTGTAATTACTAAGAAATAAGGCGTTGAGTCAAAAGGGCTACCTTTTGGTTGAATTAAATATTTGATTATTAGTTTTCAATGTTGTCATTGAACGATTTTGATATCACATGATTGATATGTTACACTTCGTGGTACCTGGAATTTTGGTACAGTATCCTTTACTACCTATTTGTAGTAGCAATTAGAAGTTATCTAATAGTATTCTTATTACTATTATATTTTAATCAATGAAAATCAAGGAACAAGTTACACGTAAGTCCAGTCCGAGTTAAGTTTCAACCGTAATCGATGACCTTTATCAAGGTGATTTTTTTAACTTGGTAAAAAAGCGGAACTACCAATTTGGTTTTAATAGTCATATCTCTGAAATATCTGTCAAAGTGACTTTGTAATTTAGATTGACCTTAACTATCAAGGCGTTGAAAATACATTTACATTACAATTACATTGTCACACTGAAATTATATTATGGATATTATCTACTAGTAGTATCTACTAAACCCATTTAAACTTCATACAACCTAAAAACATACTTAGCGCACTTTTCGGGAAAATCTACATCGAAAATTAACGTTGAAATATGATAAATATGCTGGTAAGCGATTCAGTATTCTAAAAGCGTTTTATACCAACTTAGCCCGGAGCTACAAATCCGATGGGTCACGTTTTCCGATCCCTCTTACTTATAAAAACCATATTCGAGGTCCTCGTAGATAAGCTTTAGTGGATCGCTCCAATATAATAATCCATTTTCCTGCTTTAGTGCGAAGTCACTCTATAGTTCTGGAGCCTGGGGGGATATTAGAAGCGAATAGCTTAAAGCAGCGTTCTTAGCTGAAAATTGAGTCTGCTTATATTATAACAATAGTTGTGTGGTTAGAGGAAAAGCTACCAAAATATTATCAATATTGTACTAAATATTGAAAATATTATAAAACGCAAGAAAAAGATTATGAGTGACAGCATTTTTTGTATGGCTCCTCTTTTATATAATAAGCTGCCAAATGCAATTAAAAAACTTAACTTATCCATGTTCAAAAGTAGATTAAAAAAGATACTGGTACCCAAATGTTATTACACTGTGAAAGAATTTTTAAATGATAGGGAAATTAATTGGAATACTGATGTATAGATTTTGTATAACATGACATTTTTGCATTCCATTAACTTCCACATTAAATTCCATTAGCCACATTAGTGTCCACTGTCTATATTTTATGAAACTTTAGATTTAACTAATGTTAGATCAGATAACATATTGTAACGGACAGGTTGAATCAGATTACTCTGTAATATATTGTGAGAGTTCTTTGAGTAGGTATACAAATATTAAATTTTATACATGTTGACATTCTTTTATACACATTGACATTGTTTTATTATATACATATTGAACTATTATTATTAATTTTGATTATTATTTTTTGATTTTTTCTATGCATAATGACATTCTTTGACATTGCTCACACGGCTGAACTGCAAGAGCTACTACTGCAAGACCTTGGATTCTACATGAAACCACACACTTGTCAAAGTCCATAACATTATCCTGCTGAAGCACAAGACGTCGGCGTAATCGTACTCATCAAACATATCACACTAACATAACACAACGGGATAGAAGCCAGAAATTAATAGACGATGAATCAGATGACATATATGATACAACCGATTAAAAGTTAAAAATGAAAAAAGAAGAAGAAGACTTTATCAGCTGACTATTATTATCATTGTATAAATAATTCAGACCAATGGAAACTGCGTTGCCAGACATATTGCATGCCTCTAGAAGAAGAGGCTAGTTTGTATGTGTCAACTATTTAAATATTTTGTATCATCTTATCTTACCTGCAAACAGCAATAAAGATTTTTGTATTTGTATTTGTATTTGCACGCAACGAAAGCACTCAAAAAGGAATATTTTTACCCGTTTTTGCTGCATTCTTCATACATGCTCCGCACCAATTGATAGTTGATGTTATAATACTAATATTTTTTTTTATCGCGGTCCACGTTTGACCACCAACTCGCCTGATGGTAAGCGACGGTGTGGTCGAAATTGACGCACGTTGTCCTAGAAGGTACCTATTCACTCTGACCTTGAAAAGTTCTAGATTGTATCTCTCAGGGAACAAGGAGGCCGGCAACTTATTCCACTCCAATGCTGTACGTACGAGAAAAGTGGATTCAAACCGTTTAGTACGGATTTTGGGAATATCCACAGTGTATGGGTGGTAGTGAGCCGACTTACGACTTGTCCTGTAGTGGAAAGGGGAAGGCAATATCAGGTCGTGTAACTCCGCTGCACACTCTCCAAAATGTATCCTGTAAAACACTGTCAGACTAGCCACTTTTCTATGTTCTAGGCTTAGCAGTTTTTTAGCTAATTTGGCTTTTGACTCCAGGTAGTCACCGTAATTTAGAGTCGGGCTAAGAGTCAGTCCTAAAAGGTCCAAGTGGTCTGCCAATTGTACAGGCACGTTTCGGAAAGTTGGAGATAGTGTGAAAGGACACTTTTTTGCGGAGAAAAGACATGCCTGAGTTTTATTAGCGTTGAATGGCGCCCGATTCTCATCACCCCATTTTACTACATCGGTGAGAATCTAATCCATCCGCTCGACCATGTTCTTTCTCAATATAATAGCATATTATATAGCTTTATTTGATAAATGGACTACCAACAAAAAAAAACTTTCAATTCGAGTCAGTAGCTCCCGAGATTAGCAACATACAAACTTTTGAGATTTATAATATTAGAAATTTAAAAATGATTGTTTTATTCATGTACTCTTTAAAACATACAAGTATTTATTCGTAATTAAGTGAACCAACGATCCCAAACTACTCATATAAAACTGATCCTGTATAACCCGGTGGTATAACCGCGTACGTCACTTGTGAATAATGAAAAAGGTTGGCAACACTAAAAGCCCCGTCATTAATAAAGCTCTCTTTACTTAAGCGACGGGAAACAAAATTAGAAGCTGGTAAATAGAGTTAGTCTTTTAAGAGTCCGGAAAATGTGGGGAAAAGTTTCAGGGACAAATAAATAATAATAACGAGAATGATCGAAGCCGTGTTAGCCTAATCGCAAGAACGCCCAACATCGTCGTAGGTCGTCTCAGGGTCGAACTAACGGACGTATATTATTTACTTTCCAAACATTTTCTAAATTGATATGTGAACCAACGAACTCTCAGTCTTTTAACTAAAATCAGATTAGGTTTTTATAGTCGGACTCAAAGAGATAAAATGAAGCTTAAGTCACATTGTTTTTAATGCGAAAGTTTTACTCCATATTCCAAAACTACTTTGAAGCACAGTTTTGCTTTTTCAATTTATTTTGACGTTACAACCCTCAAATTTTGTGTTACCGATTTGAATTTACTAAAAAATAAGACAGGTTTTTGGAACTTTGTGGAATACAGCAAGCAGTGTCTTTTGTTTGTTTTAAAACTGACAAAACTATGCAACAACTGACAGATAAACAGTTTGCTCAATGTCTACTCTATTAAAGGGGAGAACAATATGTCGTAATATTCTAAGAGTACTTATAAGACAAGTTAAGAAAACTCTGTATTAAAAGGCACAACATTCAAGGTGTCAGTCACCACTTACCATCAGGTGGCTCGTTGCTTGTTTCTGTTCTGAACTGAAACAAAAAATACGTTTAATGTTTCAATTTGGTACCAAACCATTTGTTATTAACTTTTTAAAGATTTTTTGACGTGACAACGTCTTATAAATTGGTTTGCCGGGTGACACTTCAAGAAACTGCGTTACGCTCCGCTCACGTTATGCGCTCACAACGAGAGCGAGTGAGAGGCACGCGTCCCTTCCACTCGGGCATGGTTAGCCCGCCTAAGAGCGAGAGAGACAGACATAAAAAGTGAAAGGCACGCGTCCCTTCCGTAAAATTATTTTACCACTCAAAGCTGTTGTCACGTAAAACTTTCGCCCGTATACCGACTTTACAGGCAACCAATTTTTTTTTAACTAAAAGAGGTAACAATAAAAATAATCTTAAATAAAGCCTTAGCAAGAAGTTCTCTGAAACAATTTCTTTTCAAAATAATAACAGTAATTTCAAGCGAGAAAAACTAAGAAATGTTTTTTAATATTTATAAAGCCTGAAGAATATTAATTGCCAAAAATGCATTTGATTAAAGTTAGAAAACTAAAAAGAGTAAATAAAGTTCAGCCATAAGCAGCCCATTTTACGCTCCCACATGTAGTCTTCATAGAAAAAAGTCAAGGCCAAATTCCACTACTCTAGTTTTTCTTGGAAAATGTTAATTTCCTCAAGGCATTTTCCTTCATCTTTAAAGCCAATGATGGTATCAAAAATGTACTACACTTAAAACACCACTAAGAGGTTCAGGCGGGATCTAAACTAAACAACACCATTGTAAAGTCAAACATTTAACCACTAGATAACTACGGCTTTTAAATAAAGTTCTGATGCATTAAATACAAGGAAAAACTAACAAACATTTTTTATTTCATTTATTTTTAAAAACCAACCCTTTTATTCCTCATAGCCTCTTGTATGAGAAAAGGCCAATCCATTTCAGCAAAGAGCGGTCTTAAAGACAAATCATAGCTGGCTTGGTCGAGCGAGTTAGTGTAATTGAATCATCCGTGAGGCCTAGAGTCTTGATCCCCTGTGGGTTACGGTAGATTGCTTCTAATATTACACTCAAGAAAAATATATTAAGAGATGGTTGTGCTCCACGATTTTGATCCGTGGCTATTCGAACTTTGTAATACATACACTTTAAGACAGTACTACGTTAAACGTCGTGTTAGTCTAATGGTTAGAACAAACGGTTCAGAAGCGTGAGATTGTAGATTCGACCTTGCACCTATGAGTAATTTCCATGCGCAGATATAAAAGTTTGTTTTCGGCAATGACTGATTATTGATGAAGGAAAATATCTTGAGGCATGTTCCAGTGTTCCTAGTATCTTTAGAGTTGATGTTTCACGCACCGACTCACATTGGGCTGCCTTGTGAGATGGGGTAATTTAGTGGGCTGCCTGTGCGTACGCTCTACCATACACCGCATATTCACGTGATTAGCGTTAGTCTATCAATGGATAAAAAAAATACAAATTTAATATTGCGATTATTTTACTTACTTCTAAAAAAACTTGAATCTACAATTGAGTCGATTTACTATGGTTGCTACACTTTCTTATCAAATCTAAGTGGAAAACGCGACCTTGTGAGTTTGCTTAGATTTTATCAAATAAATGTTTTCAAATATAATCAAGTAAGGTTTCTTTGCAAAGCTTGTTGTATTTTATGTAATGTTTTCTTTTATGTTACAATATTTCTGGGAACATATTTTATACAATTTAGTGACTTCAAAAGTACGAAATAGGCAATTTGTCAGCTAGAACCCTCACCTTTTGCAGGTTTCCGTGTGGAGCTACTATCGAATTGCTATTGAATTCTAGAGAGTTAGTGTTATAAAGCCGTAGTTCAGAGTTTCTACCGCATAATATCAGTGGTAACCCACACTCAAATAACTTAACAACTGGAAGGTCTTCTTAGATTTTTCACATTTTATATCGCTCGGCAATATAAAATTCCAATTTCAATGATTCTAACAAATGAACATACCCATTACTGTTCCATTCCCTTTATATTAATGTTTTACTACATGTTTAATCAAAAAAATATTGATCAAAAATTCTTTCTATTTTCTTTAATTCTTTCTATTTTATTGTAGTCAATGATTAGTATCTTAATTAACTTTTTTATTTTAATATATATATTAAGGTATCAAATAACTCTTTATTTGATTACTCCCGTCTTTCTATACTTTAACTTCTTTTCCATCCCATGGTTGCCTGGAAGAGATCGCTTTTAGCGATAAGGTCGCCATTTGCTACTATATTTTAAGATTGTTTTTTTAAGTTGTTTGTTTTGTTAAGTGCAATAAAGAGTTTATCTATCTATCTATCTACTGCTCACACTATTCAATGTTAAATACATTATAGGAAAACAAAAAGACCAGTGAAACAACTAGCAGACCTTCTTAAAAGTGATATTACTAGTTTTTTTTAACGAGCACAACTTTTATTAACAAAAAAAATACAATGAGAATTAGACTACACTATATACCTAACTATTAACACTAAGCACATCTGCTTTTTACATAGACTAATGAAGGTCAACAGATATTCAAGATGTTCAAGCCCACTACCAGTAGGAAGCGGTTTTTGTTGTTAAGTTGAGCGAGTCTAGGACTAGGGAAAAAACAATAGTTTTGTTATTTTAAATTATCTAATTGAGTATACAAGTTGCGTCTAAATACTACAGTAATTATGATGTAAAGTGTCAACGAGTAGATGTGGGACTACAAAGTGTCAAGGGAGGGACGTCGATAGCATCGATATCCACGGTGGCCTGCAGGTCTACTACGAAGTCCGATAAACGATATATCGGCCGAAGTTATGGACGTTTTATACCACGAAACACAATCGGTCGGTTGATCTGATCGGGGGTTACGTTCATACTGATTGCTTCACGAAATTCCTTGGAATACGGTAGGAATCACGCCACTGTCGTCAATTGGACAACAATGGATACAACCTGATTAATCTGCAAAATGTATGTTACCGGGCATTGTAACATAGAATTGCACATGTATTTGCTAATGTTTATTAAGAGGACTGTTATCTTCTCTTACTTTTTTGTATTTATGAAATAAATAAAAAACAATATGTACGCCAAATTGCATATTTGCTACATCTATTTGTCTAAATTCACTAAACTACGATTCTACTCGTATCAATACCGAGCCCAAAGTTGTACTAACCATAAAACTTCGTAATGAATACCTCACGTGAGAGCGCCATAAATATCCTATTGTTTACTGGAAAGCTCCTCGGAATGTTTCATATATTATGATGACGTGGAAGAGCTTATTCCGAGCAAGGAAGTTTTAAGCATGGAATTTGTACATTCCGGAGTTTTCTATGTAAAATCAGTATGTATTTAAAATTATACAAGTATTCCGTCAGCTATTTGGCTTCCCTAGTACAAGCTATGCTTAGTGGTGTTGTGTGTGAAATGTCCACCAATATTTATTAAATTATTTATACAGTAAGACAAACGGTTCCAGGGATTTTGTTTTTGCCCGGCATGCATAGATTTTGTGATTACACCTAACTTTTTACCAGTAATTTTTTTAACGTTCAGTAAGTGAGTACATCACTACTATTTGCTTACTTACGATAGATCGTAAGTTTCTCAAAAAATCCAATTACTGGTTTGGTAAAAGAACAAATTTCTGAATCTGATATATATAAATATATTTTTGTGTGTATAAGATATATATATATATATCCTACATATATATATATCTTATACATGTGACTCATAGATATATATATAGAAAATGATACATACGTACGGGTGAAGTTAACCAAGCAGTTGTCGACAATAAACAACGCGTACCTAATATTTATATAGTCACAAACTGTATTAGCAAATTTTCAGCCTGTGTTATTTAATTAAATTTGCACGTTTAAAGTCTACTGGATGGCACTTTTTCTAACAAAATTAAACTACTTAATTCTAACCACTAGGTACTTTGAAATACAGCGCCCCAAATTTCAATATTTAGCATTTGCAGGACGTGTCATTTTTTATAACGTTATATCAACACGAAAATACAATAATAGACGTAACAAAACGAAATTAAAATGATATTATGTAATAAGACGGAAAAACGTTCACTACACATGCGTGCTTACAACTCAGTTATCCTTTACCCAATTACTCTTCCAGTTAGTTCATAAGTTCCTTGTTTTCAAGACACGTGAAAGGTAGTAGTGAAAGGTACGACAATCTTTCACCGGTGACACAAGAATGAAATGGAAAGGGAAAGGATGGAGTTACGTCGGGAATGATAAGAGGAAAATCTTTCAAGAGGGGCTTTTTTAATACGATGCGACGCTTTTTTTTATTTGAGATCTGACGTGTCATTATGATGATTGAGATAAAGGATATGAAAATAACTGGGTGTAAGATATATGTTTTATTTGATATCATAAAAAGAATGTCAATTCTCAATTCAATTATTTTTTTGTATAGATGCAGAAAATATATAAACTTGATTTGAGATATCTTTTTGTTAGCCCCCTCAAAAAAAGGGTTGTTAGAAGTTTGACGTCGATGTCTGTCTGTCTGTGTGTCTATTTGTCTGTCTGTGTGTATGTGTATCTGTATGTGCCACCGTAGATCTCAAACGGATGGGCCCATATGCGGTTTTTTAATTTGAATGTTTAATGTTTGGTTAATATCGATTTAAAATGGCCGCCTCCACAAAATGGCAGATTAATTATTTCACAACAACCTCAATATGGGTATCAAATGAAAGGGCTTGTCAAGTAGAATACTATACACTATAACAAATTTCAAATCCAAAAAGGTCGCCACCACAAAATGGCGAATTACATTAATTCTTTTCACTACTACCTTAAAATGTATCCTTATATCAAATGAAAGGGCTTGACTAGTAAAATACTATGCACTATGACACATTTCAAATCCAAGATGGCCGCTACCGAAAATGGCGAAACACATTCAATTTTTTCACAACCCCCCTCAACATGGGTATCAAATGAAAGGGCGTGACTAGTAGATTGTTGTACAGATTACAAATCGGAGGTAGTCGGGGGTAATTTTGTTTGAATTTTGTTCTTTTATGTGTATATTTATGACCCTGCAACCCACAAAATAAATTACAGTATAATATATTATAGATTATCATCAGACAATAATTGAAATTTAAAGTGACGCTTGCAATATTTACGTAAAAAAAAGTTAAAATTGTTCGATACTGTTTTTTTTTTTTTTTACTGTAATAGGTTCGCACTTGACCACCATCTCGCCTGATGTTAAGCGATGATGAGATCTACGATGGAGCGTGCTTACCTAGAAAAAACCGATTCACTGTTTCAGAAAAGTACAAATGCACACAACAAAACACGTGATTTTTAGAACAAAAAAATTAAAATTCGTGTCCGTTACGTTATTTAATTAGGTAGGTACTACCAGGAATTTAAAACAAGATACCTACCTATTTAGTAGGTATGATGAACCTATTATTAATTTGATGCTTCCTATTTTAATTTCATCTAAAATCTTACAATGTTTATTTCAAATTTTGTTACTATTCGAAAACAAACAAAAGACGTTTCCAGCTTAATAAATTTCAAGTTAAATACTGAGTTGGAGATAAGTTATTAAAATCTTCAAGTCGTTTGAGGCCGGGACCAATAATTCCATATTTCTTTTTGTAATTTCTCCACTTATTTCCATTCGTCACTTCCAATTTGGGATGAAGAAACTTCTAAATTGCCAAGTTAGGTAAATGGAGGACTTGTTACGAAAATATTTTTGTTTTGGCTGTTTCCAAAGGGCGGAATTGATTTGGCAAAGGTTTGTGAGCTGATTGTTCGAAAATAACTTTTTTATTTAAATATCCTAATCTTGCTTGGACTTGGGTAGGCTGAATAATAATCGCAAACGTCTGAAGCAATCAGCAAACAATTCAAAGAAATAATTGATTTATAATGGATTCGTTTACTATGTTTAGAATAGTGTTGAAGCTAAATTATTGTAAAGAAACAGAATAAAGATTAAAGATCAAGATGAATTAAATATTTTAAATTGTGGATTTTATACATATAAATAGAAATGTCTGCTTCTGCATAGTTTGATAATATTATTTAAGTATGATTGTAAATTTATAGTTCTACAATTGTAAAACTGTCAATACACGACGAAACAAATTCAGAAAAAATGGAAGTCGGATCCGAAGACATCGTATATTAGTGACCGGTGGCCGAGGAATTAATAATTCTCTTTATTTAATTGTATGACACTGACATACACGAACATTATTTTTTTGTTAACCCAAAACTCGACTCGGAGAAACGTCGAAACGAAAAGTCAAAGATCAACAAAAAATACTCCATAAGCCAAAACAGATACAGTATACCATTAATTGACGGGTCGGACCTGTACACGCTCTACAGTCGTACCTGCACTTGTGGTCGGTTGTAGCAAACGAACAAGAATGGCATGATATATTGTCACAAGCACTTACTGTGTTTTACTCGTTACTTTATTCCCTTAAACTATTTTAAGTATTAAAAAATTGAGTCCAATTTTCTTTTATGTACTTGGATATAAATTACAAAATATTTATAGTGTATCTACTACTGTAAAATCGTAATTACTACTAAACATACCATAAACAGCCAACTATATGTTCTACCTGCTCTCAGGGTCTTCCTTCCCTTGCAAGGAAAGAATCAGGCCATAATTCACCATACATGACCTCGAAAGATTATTGGAATATGTTGGTTCACGATGTTTTCTTTCGCCGTTTTTTTAAAGTAAGTTGCAATACATACGAGTACATGACTACACATGACTGTTATAAATCCGCGTGGGATTTTAACCAGGGGCAATGATCGAATCCGAATCGGCAGCTCCTGTTATTTCGGCTGGACCAGCCGTAACTATGGCAAATACTACTAACATTATAAGTATAATTGTGAAAGTATTTATATATGAATGAATGTTTATTACTCTTTCAAGCAAAAACTATTGAAGGGATCTGGAGTAAATTTGATGACTATGTGTTATATATTGAATTGGCTACTTATATCCGGCAAAAATAACGGTATCGGGAAATACGCAAGTGAAATAACGAGATGCTGTTAATTAAGTAGGTATGTAAGTATCTTGATGGTGGACTTGTAAGAAAGGTAAAGTTCAAATCTATAATAATATTACTCCTGTAAAAACGTACATTCTCGCTATTGTGTCACCACCCTCCTGGCCATGTAGTTCGACTGCGTAGTTCGATCAATCATACCACGTGAACTTTTTTCCTGTAGGTTCGATTTTAGTATCGCGCCAGGTGAACTACTAATCCTTGGTACCTCATGGTGCGACTCCATAGTCGAACAACGATGTCAAGTTCATCTGGTTCGATTCATCGAAGTACACTTACAGGCACAATTAACCGCCCACCCTTTACTTCTCTAGTTTGCAGAAATCGTTAATTATAAAGTAAATTAAATTGTAATACCTAACAAATGAAAACAATGAAAACATATCTACAGTTTTAATACGTTCAATGCTATTACATAATTAAAGTTAAAAGTAATAAACCTCGCAGCATAAAACGAAATAACTTTGTATGCAAATGTCCCACTTTTCTCAACTACTTCGTACGACGCTGACATAATTGAAAATCCAAAGAAATGCAAACGTAAAACTGAGCCTGTAATGGCGCAGTGGTACGGTAACTAAACATAACGCTGTTTAGCGAACGCGACACGCTCGTTAGCTTTGCACGCTATACAAATGCAGGCGTTGCTTTGCAAGTTCTTTCAGACATAGAAGCACTATTTATTAAGGCTACGAAAGAAAGTAGGATCTCAATATTGATTCAACTCTTTTAAGCGTTTTGTGTTTGTTGTACCAATACTCTTTAAATTAGCCGTCTCACAAGGTAATGTAGTAGCTTGGCTAGTAATGTAAGTCCTCCTCCTCCTGTAAACTCTGTTAGCCTATTTTACTAAGTGTGGTTTTTGGTTTTTCTAATGAGAACAACTTTTATTACTATAGTATGTGTTACTACATGTACTATATGAATAGAATAATTTGGAAGAATGAATTGTTATTTATGGGAATTGTAGAAACACATAGATACATAGGTATGCATACAAATTTAACCATACTTTTTATGTTGTGCCCATAAGCTTTTCCTGATGTAACAGTGGAATTTCACCTTCAACTCCAAATAATAATTGCCTTTTCACCTACGTTTTTTAATTTTCCAGAAATTAACAGATAATAATAATTGGTACACGTGCAAGCTGATGCAAAAAAATCGCTATATCAATGAAATAGTTGCAATTTAAAAATCTTCAGTGTCAATTACCAACTCCACTTTTTTTTTAATCTTGCGCAACCTCCCATTCATCAGAAAATAACGCTTTGTGATTTTACTTTATTACTAGGTATATTTATACCAAAACATAACCAAAATACCAAGTATAAAAACACATTTTTTAAAACATAAATTGGTACATTAAATATACACCACTGCAGATGAACTCATGCACAAAAGCAAACGCGGTCAGTATTCTTTGAACCGATAAAGTGAAGTGAAATATCTCTCTGTGGATTACTCTGAAAGGCAGCATCAAAGGTGGTCAAAGTTTAAAAGCATGGTTATGCAAACACGAATGAGAGATGTTAATGATGTCAACGTACATATATACCTACAATATCACCACATTATTTGAATATCTAGAAAGGTATGTAAACTCGAATAATTTCAGTTTACTATTAAATTATATATATTTATCTATGTACATATTTGACGATTTATTTTATAATTTTTCAAATTGATATATTAGTCTAGGATCCCGATATATAACGACCTTCACCGAACTGTTTATTGGATGACAAGTGTTTTATTTATATGTAATTTGATATGTCAACAAATATATTGCAATTGCAATGGGTTGCCTAAAAAAATTCAGTCCAGAATACGGTTAATTAACAATTAAATTTTTTTTTTTAAACATTTCACTAAAATTGATAGAATTTTAGAAAAAACTGTATAACGTTACTTATTATTTTGGCTTTACTCAGTGCTTACGAAATCTCATGAAAATATTTTCAAACAATAAAAAGTTTCAAACAAACTTTCATCCCTTATTTCACCCCTTTGGAGGTTGAGTTTTGAAAAATACTGTAATACATAATTCATTATTTTTAATCATGCTCAATTCGTACGAAATTTTATGCGAATACGTTTAAGGAATAAAATGTTTCATACAAATTTCCATCCCGTTTTTTACACCCTTAGAGGTTGAATTTCGTAATGATATTTCGTAAGCACTGAGTAAAGCCAAAATAATAAGTTATGTTATATAGTTTTTTCTAAAATTCAAGCAGTTTAAGTGAAATATTAAAAAAAATGTTTTATTGTTAATTAATCATATTCTGGACAGTCATTTTTTAGGCAACCCATTTGCAATATATTTGTTGACATATTAAATTGCATATAAAACACTTTTCATCCAATAAACAGGTCGGTGAAGGTCGTTGTATAGCGGGATCTCCTACTATATTATGTACCTACGTCGAGCACATTCATCATGGCGTCAGCGATAGGAACACTTTATCGCCCAGAGTTGTCAAACGGTAAATCTGCCGAGCAATATCTATGGTGTCAGTCGTAGCAAAATTGAAAATGTATAGTTATTGGTTTGCGCTCAAATAACGAAAATAAAAACTATGGAAAACAGTGGTGTTACAGTGAAAAATTTAATACACGGATCCACCACTGCGTACTGTTCTGGCAAAGTACTAGAACCACGGAAAAACATTCCACAAAATTAATGTATTCGTATTAACGAAATGCACCTTGTTGCATTGTGAAAATGTCGCTATGTCGCTATGATTACTAAAGCTTACCGTAATACTTCCATAGTCAAAACTGTCGAAATGATGTTCTTGTTGAAATACTACATACCGAGTTAATGATAGAAAATTGAGGGCTATAGAATGTTTCTCTAAACAACTGTCGAAGCGGTTGGCATTTGCTTTAGGGAATCTCAGAGGTGGCACTTACTTCGCCTAAAAAATAAGTAGCGCCATCCGACACTGAACGCAGCTTGAGTTCTGGGAACCCTGCCGCGCTGTTCTGTTGTGTTTGATTTGTAGGGAGTCTTTTTTTTAGATTAATAAATAAATATTTAACCAGCCAGCCAGCCAACTTAAATAAACTTAAATTATACTAAAATAACATAAATTAAACTAAAATAATTTGAAGGGCTATGGTAAATTTTATTATGGGTTTAACAATTTATTACAAATCGCAATCGCTGCTGAAAATATTTTTAAATTTGTTGCTCATGTGTTTATACATATAAATATTAATTAATAAAGGCGGAAATTCCTCATACGGTACTAATTAGCGTTAAACAAAACAAGTTTGTTTTATGGGAGCCAGATATCTTACATAATATGATCCCCACTGTTATTGTCTGTTTACGTTTATATCAAGAAAATCTATGATAATTATGTAAGTCAATAGGTACAGTCTGTACAATTGTACATTGTTAGTTGTTCACAAAACAAAGATAAATTGTTTTTTAAGCGCAGACATCGTAAACAACTTCAAACGATACATTATTTAAAATATGGCCACTAAAGATTTCAACCACACTGGATCTTGAACAAAATAAAAACTTAAAATTTTGAAATTATTCACAACATTAGTATTCTTTCATTAAAATGCATACTTAATATCTAGATTTTTCTCGTTCACGATTTATATGAAACTTCGTTTAGCCTACGGTTGGAATGTACCTATACCATTAATTATGCATAGGCTGTCATTCAGGATGATATTATTTTTCTCGTATATATAATTAATAGGTTTGCACTAGACCGCCATCTCCCTTGATGTTACGTAGGAAACGGATGTTTACATAAGAAACGCCGATAATATATCCTAATTTCAAGAGACCAGATAGAAAAATAAAAAAACACCAAGAGAAACCCAATCAGACAAAGCAATCCATAGTCTAGATGTTTTTGTTACAAAAGCGAAATCAAACGTCTTCCTTACTTTTATTTATTAAAAAAGATTTTAGCATTTTACGGCAGTCGTGAATCTGTACATATTACTATAAAATACAGCTTGTATAGTAACTTATCAACAGCTCGCAAAAATAAGAGTATTTTGTTGAGTTCTTTGTTCCAACTAAGCTAACGAAATTTATTTCAGTTTCGAGTAAAAAGTCTACAAGACTAAAAGGATTTTTATCTCATATTGGGATGATGCTTAATGTTGCCATCGTCTTCATAAATTTTCCTTCGAATAACTAACAAAGTATCCATCACAGTAAAGCATTCTCCCGTAATCTCTATTTGGTATTGACAGACAGAACCATTAGCAAAGAAATTATCATAGTAACTTGGACCGTAAAGACGTTTTCAGGCGAAGTTACATAATAATGTGCTAGAAAACGATGTTTTATATAAAGTTTTAAAAATAGCTGAATCCACTGTGAAGACTTCAAGTGTTTACCTGTTACTATTCTATATCAAGCAAAAAAATTATATGGGACTTATTAACTTCACTTCAAGTATATTAACTCTGGGCGAAAAAAATATAAAATTTACTCAAGTTTTGTAATAATTTTCACAAGAATTATGAACGTCAATAAGGCAAAGTCTGCAGAACCCTTACAGAGCTCTAAAGGCTGATTTTTAACAGTAAAGGATGACCGTCAGTTTTCGTTTTGTCCGACAGCAAGTTAAAGTTGGTCCAGAAGTGTTTCTAAAGAAAACGAGGGCGCCACTTTTACGTTTTATTGTGAATATTAAAAACTTTTCAGTTCACATACGTAGTTCAACTTTTTGTCAAAACATTGGGACAGCCGTGCAGACTAGTTAGCTTTACGACCTTTGTGGACCTCATGGGAATTATTCGAAAGTTCTAGGTAGTACATGTCGTTTGTTCTTTGAAAGAAATTCTCCAAATACATCACTTGACGAAACACTTTAAATAGTTTTTGCTGCTGCCAATTTACTTCCTTTAACACAATTTCGGGAAATAAGATTTAAGAGAAGAAGGTTAGAAGAATTTTCGTGCTAATTTACCTATAAGTAACGCCATAACACCGGGTTTTCATTACGTTATGAGCCGCTGGTGCGTGCTTAGTCGACGAGGAATTTTAAATATTTATAATCGTATTTGCGTATTTGGGAAATTTCCTATCGAAAGCTTGAAGTAATAAAAATAAATTAGCTGTAGCGCAGGTATCGCAAAATGTCTTATTTTAAGGCAGTCCAACAATTTTGCGGTTCTGTAATAAATGTACTAACCCCTACTTTATCTGCTTTCCATGGAAATGTGTTGGTACTAAAATGTCTGAATGTAATAAATTGAGCTCATAAAACTAATGTTTCAAGGTCGAATGTAAAAATTAGGATTTAAGTCAACTTTCGTAGATCAAGCTAACTTTAATCTATTTGTAAATGCTACTTAATAAATTTGCAGGTCTTTACTGCGTGTCCTTGTTTAGTATTTAGGTTGAAGCGGTAAATGACTGATTTAGGTATGCGTAGAATACTACTAAATAAATGGCGCTAGGGATACCAGGTTAGGCCCGGTGACCTTCGTAGAATTTATATTCTTAAAGCCTTAATAAAGTGGCTACCAATCGCCGATAAACGTTCTATTGGCAGACAACCAGCTAGATGGATCGATAACATCGAGATTCATTGCTATCGCTGATAGAAAACTACAGAGAGGAGGCCTATAACCGGTTATGATACATTTAATACTTATGTAAAAAACCTAAAAGCTAGAATTTCCAGCCTCCAACTGTACTATTGGTAGATCATAAATTAGCCTGCACCTCAGATTATATTTCCAAATGTAGGTGTATCTAAATAATTCATAGACCTGGCTTTATAATTTGAATATCAAAAATTTAAGCGGTAATAACCGTTTAATATTTTTGATGTTTTTATCTATGTATTTACTTTTATGTGACATATTGTTTTCATCTTTCTTCTTTCGAAGTCACGTGTCATCCACCAACCCGCACTGGGCCAGCGTGATGAATATTGGCCTTAACTCTCTCCTTGCGAGAGAACACCCCGAGTCTCAGCAGTGGGAACATTTAGTGGGCTATTGATGATGTTGATGAACATATTGTTATAATTAACATTTTTGAAATACAGTAATTTGAGAACCTAAGTGAGAAATAACGTTTTAAGCTTATATTACAGTTATCACTCTCAAACTTACTAAAATTGCAAACCACATCTTGGGTAAGGAGAAATTGCAACGTGAATTTCCGCATTTAGTCGACAGAAGGTTCAGTGTGAGTTGGAGCTTACCCAACTAAATACCGATCAGATAAGACCCGCAGTCGACAAGAACAAAGCTTTATCTTACAATTTTAGAATCAGGGATATTATACCACTGACAGAGTTTCAGTAAGCTTTCTTTTTTTGCAAAACTGGAAACTTGGGTAGCACTCTTTGCAGAGTCCACGTTCAGAAGTACCATCAGTTGTTATTCTATCACATATGTTTGGTATTAACTAATCAACTGTTAAGGCGTATAACAGCGTTTAACCTTAAGTACTAAGAACACTTTTAAGCATGTAATTTAAAAGCAGCTCTAAACTTCATGATACGTTATATCAAAATATCATTAAGCTAAAATTTCTACACATGGTGTTGGAAACAGAGCAATGTACCTAAGGGCGTTCAAAATATAGACATCAGTGGCCAATTGAATATTTAATTAAATAATTTAAGTAACTTGTCTACTATACTAGTGACCGCCCTGGAAGATATGGTAAGAATACTGTTAAGATTCCCTAACTTTAAAGAAATATTGCTTAAATAAGGTAAATCTACAATTTATTGCATATGTTAACGAAATATCAAGGATACATGAATAAGTAGTTCTACATTCGTATGTATATTTAATGCTTTAGTAATCAATCTGATTTTTGACATTTTGTAGCATTTAATTTAATACATTGAATGTGAAATATGAATTTTTAAGTTGTATGACATTTTGTAATTTTAATTATTAAGTGTAGGTATAATTTGAACTTCAATTAGTACCTTTGTTTTCACTATACAATTACTATTAATTTACTGACATGTACGGATAGTATGTCATAAATGAGTATGAGCACGAGCACGAGCACGAGCACGAGCACAAGTATGAGCATGTATCTACATACAGTAAAGAATAATAATATATTACACTTAATTGAATTATGTCGTTTATCGAAGCAGCGCACCGCTGCGCTAGTGAAAAATTAACCTATTGTGCACTGAAGAAATAAAAGCTCATGAGACAAACCTATCAACACCAATATGATGGATTGACTTTTAGTTGCCACGAAGTGATGCAGAAGTTTTTACCGCCAGATGCCAAAATAGTCTAATTGTATAGGTACTATGAACGCAAAACTTTGTTAATTTTTATGGGAAAAAATGTTAGTCATAGAAATTATTTTATAAAGATATGCCCACAGCCTTCAGCGAAATGTTATATATCTGTAAATACCTAGCGTATGGAAAGCGTAGAGTCGGAAGACGCAAGATGTCTCCGCAATATCAGGGAGTGGACGAGGATCAAGACGGTGGAACAACTGTTCAGACTAGCTCTGGACAAAGAAAATTTGAAGCAGCTGACTGCCAACCTTCAGTAATGGAGAGGCACTATAAGAAGAAGAAGAAGTAAATACCTACCTACACAGAAATGTTGCAAAGATACAAACATAGAAAGATGTTACAAAAATGTTGTACATAGTTTAGCAAAATAGCATCACTTTTGAAGTGCTAATTCAATTTTCCAATTTCAATTTTCAATTTTAATTTAAACATTTTGCAATATGTTTAATATTGAAAAAAATCTCGTTAATATATTTTGAGCTACATATAAGTAAATACGTCTAAGTAAAATAAGTAATGACAATGTGAAAAACTGCTAATTCATACAAATTTAATGTAATCGAACCAGGTCAAGATCAATAAATCACAATTACGCAGCCAGTCCCGACCTCTAAATGGCTCAATATTCTAACCACACACTTCAGGTATCGAGAACATGTTACTCGCTTACAGTTTCCATTTCCATTTTCCCCGTCTCTATTGACTACCGCAGATACCGCAATACTGCGTTTGCCCGTTTCTAAATATCCTCGTGATTTGGAACCTACACCCCACGCTAGCTTATAACAGGAGTTTAATTTATTAATGTACGTTTTCGTATATCGTGTTTTGCAAAAAAAGTATATACTTTATTAGTAGCAAAATGGTTCCGTAATACGCCTGTACTGTGTCAAAAACCACGTTAAGTATTTAGGTTTGTACAACAGCAAACTTGAAAACGAGAAAAAATTCTGCAGATTCATAAATATTTGACCTAACTGCCAAATGTATGGAACTTCTGAATCGATTTCCCAATTTCAAGTTTAAACGAATAAATGTATTTATTCACAGTAAGTAGAAAATTTGGTAGAAAGTAGCACCAGTGTTTCAGAAATTGCGAGATGCAAGACATTTAAGATTGCGACTGGTAAATTCTGAGTTCCGGATATACGAACTAAGTTTTGCTTCAGAAGATCCATGCTCTCACTTTGTTGATCTATAAAAATTGTAAAATCAAAGAATTTGTTTATAACAAAAAAAAATCGCCTCCTTGTCAGATTAGTTTAAATTCATCATGAAAACACTGTGACTTATGAAGAAATATCAATTTTGATTTTACATGATTTGGGGGTTTTCAAGATGCGCTGTATAATTAGTTCATGAAGTCTATATTTGGAATAAACCCGATAATAGCGCGACCTAGAATGACCTTCAAACGAAAACATTTTAACTATTCCTGTGGTAAAACGGGAACTGCGGTACAGCAGTATACCGCAAGTATATTACGAAATAACTAAGACCTTTCCCGTAACATTGATATTTTGCTTACAACCTTACGAAGTATTCTGTAACAGGTACTTATACAAATAAGGTAGAATTCTTGTGTAACTTGCCCCAAAAACCCATTATGATTTGTATTTTAGTAATGTCGTTTTCAAGTATTAATGATGTACCAGCGGTTATGTAAAGTTAAACTAAATCATAAATTTAAGTTACACCATAGCTAGTATATTTATTCTAAAACCGTGGTGGTCCAGTGGTGAAAACATTAAAAAATTAAAATATACGTAAGTCATACAACAACAAGTGGTCAACGTGGTTGATATTGGCATTAATTTTCTTCTTGTGAATGAAGTCGCAGCAGTTAGAAAATAAGATGTGTATGAGTATGTTGTTACTCTGCGAAATTAGATTTAATAATAATATATATATTGCAAAACATACCTTGCTACAACAAGTCTTTGATGGATTAATACATAAGGATATCGTTTTCGGTGATTATAAATATTCACTGCACTATAATCTACGGAACTGACTACTCATCGGTATGGGATATTTAAATATAGTAACGTAACATCTAGTACCATGAAATTTCTTTTCTGTACAATATTTTTTTACAAACACAACAGTAACTTTTATATCGTCTAGAGATGCGTAATTCGTATGTTCCTGTTTGAAGGGCAATGTTTCCAGATAAATTACAGGGCTTAGAGATATAAGATCTTAGATCTCTGGGTGACGAGCGCAGTGCAGTGCTAGGTAATTCAAATTCAAATTCATTTATTTCAAGTTACAAAGACTCATACACTAAACACTAAATCATTCATAAAATTAAATTCGTCACATTACATTACAATTAGAAATAATTAAATTTATACATTTTATCACTAAATTTAACATAATTCTCAATAAATAAATATGCATAATTTCGTTTTAATGTCAAACTAAGGACATAATGCTGCTATCCAATTCAGTCTCTGTGTGTAACATGAAGCTGACAACAATGAGCTATGTATGGACAGTCAAGCCGAGCCGCGAGCGCGGCCAGCATGCTGTTGGAGCTACCGCGCGCGCGCCGCACGAGCGAGCCGCATCTCTTGCGCAATGTCGCGTAAAGCAGTCAACACGAGCCTCCGCAAACATTGCAGATGCGCTGCAATAGCGCGGGAGCCCCACCAGCATCCTGAACGCGTTATTGTATTGGACGCGGAGCGCGTCGTAGGATTTTTTGGTGTAATTAGCCCACAGGCTGCACGTGTAGAATGTAGTACAAAAAGCTCTGAACAAAGTTAATTTAACATCAATTGAGCATCGTGCAAATCTGCGGATCACCATGTTAGCCCTCACTGCCAACGCCCTCCGCTCCCTCTCTATGTCTGCATCATCCCTCAGGTTAGGTGTAACTAGATGGCCCAAATATTTAAACTCCTCTACCATTAGTAAAGTGCTACCACAAAGTTTTACTGGTGGTACCTCAGTCACTTTCTTCCCTCCCTGAAAAACCATACACTGACTTTTTTTTTTACGTTATATTGTAATCCATGTATTTTAGCATAGCTCTCACATATAGTCAGTAATTTCCTTAAGCCACACACCGAAGCACTCAGAAGAACCATATCATCTGCATAGCTTATATTATTAAAACACACACCATCTATATAGCATCCGACATGTTGTCCACTCAGTGCCTCAATTAGGCCATTCATATAAATATTAAAAATAGAAGGTGAACTTAACCCGCCTTGCCTCACTCCACACTCCAATCTATAAGAGTCTGATAATGTTCCAGCCCATTTCACAGTGTTGAGCTGATTTTCATACCAATATTTAAATATATGTATGATTTCAGTTGGTATTCCAAGTGCTCTCATTTTTCCCCATAGTATTTCATATACCACTAGGTCAAAAGCACGTGAAAGGTCAAGAAAGCAAGCATAAACAGGTGTCTTCCTTGTATTATAGTATCTGACTGTACTCTTTAAACACAGTATTGCAGTTTCTGTAGACAAACCAGGTCGAAACCCAAATTGGTTATCATGTAACTTCATGTAATTATTCAACTGTGTATTAAGAATACAGTCAAACACTTTTGCAATGATAGTAGCTAAAGAAATCGGACGATAGTTTGTAATATCAGATAAATCGCCCGCCTTATTCTTAACCACTGGCACAACATCAGTCCTCATTAGATCAGTAGGTAAGTATGAGTGCGATAGACTAAAGTTATAGAACATAGCCAGCACCCTGCACACATGAGGGCCAGCATGCTGGATATGCTCTATGCTCAATCCATCATGGCCAGCAGATTTGCCTTTAGAAATAGATTTTATCGCCAGCTTTACATCCCTGACCATAACAACTGTTTGAACAAATGCACCATTCCCATTTTTATCACTCACATCCTGATTTTTCAAAGGACCCAGTGGTGACCGTACAATAAACTGGTTTTTAAATTTATCAGCAATACACTTTGGATCATACGTACCATCCACACTCACACAGGAGACCAGGACGACTTTTCATGCGGTTGGTATGTTTCCAGAAACTCTTAAAATCTTTATCGCGATGCCTTGAGGCCATCATATCAAGTTTTATTTGGTCTTGATTATTTTGACACCATTTCAACCGTGATTTAAATATCTTTCTGGTTTTACACATTTCTGCGTACATCACACCACTAGTGGGACTCCCACACAACAACCACTCTTGAAAAGCCGTTCTAGCTGACCGGTGACTGTCACTGACATGCTTATTCCATCCTACTATAGTTCTTGACCCACATTTCTTCTGTTTATGCTCACTTCCCCATGCTCCTTCAGCCGATAAACACAGAGCATGAACAATATCTGAGTACATTTTATCGATAACACTGTGGTGTGTAGAATCATTACAATATTTATCACTATATTGCTCAAACTCAGAAGGGAAATCAATAAGCCTAAGGTATTTATGACACTCAGACTGGTAGTGTAACACTTCATCACTAGATTTATCACCCCATACAACCTTCGAATGTTCTTTATTCATTTTATAGTATGTTACTGAGTCAAAATGTTCAAATTACATTCACAAATAATAGGTAAGTGATCTGACCACAGTACATCATACTTTACATACACATTACACACAGAGACAGCAGCTGATTGGGAGGCAACTATATGGTCCAACCATCGCTTTGAACCACAAGCTAGATCAACATAAGTAAATGTTTGAGAAGACAAACCCAAACAAACAGCATCAATAATTAACCATTTGAAGTCATTACAACAAGTATTTAGTTCGTTAAAAAATAATTCCCCAGGATGTGCATTAAAATCTCCCAATATAAATACAGGTTCGTTCTCAAACTCATTACTAATTGCACTTATAGTACCGATGCAATCCGTAAATGTAGTCAAATTTTCCCGATTATTTATCGGCATGTAAACACAAACTACGACAAACGCACTCGAAACAGTATTCACACGTATCGCGCACACTCGCGGGTTATCGCACTTTACAACAGAAACACTCTTAAACACTCTGGAATTCCATAACAATGCCGTTCCACCATACGGCCGACCTATTAGTAGCTTGGTTGTGTCAATCGCCGACGTCCCGATACAGCTAAACCGGTTATCAATTTCATTCAAATAGGCCAGCTCCTCCGGCAACAGCCAGGTTTCCTGTAGCGCTATTATCACACATTCTTCACATAGACGCCGTATGTCTGGTAGGGCACGCTTAACATTTTTACAATTGAAACTTGCAAATTTATAACTCACACTAGCCATTAGTTGACTGTGTCTTGCCGTCTTGACTATTTACGCTGTTCATTTGTCTAGCCTTAAAATGCACAAAGCGCCGAAATATAATTCCAGCTGGCCAAATCTTTTCGTTCAAAAACAAAGCAACTTTTGATTCGGATACAAAAAATTTGAAAGCTTTGTGGTCGAGTACTTTTTTCATGTTAATTTTTTCAAGGCTTACCCTCTCCTGTGTTTTTGATAAAATGTAGTCAATGATGTCAGATTCCAACGTCTCATTATGTACATTGGTTATAAATATAGGTGTTTTCTTAGTTGCTGCTCTAAATGAAGACTGGGATGCCTCCGTCGCTTTACCAGTTTTGCCCAAATACCTATACTTAGGTTTATTTTTACGTTTTTGTACCTTCTGCCAGTCATTGTCAGATTGCCGATTAGCACTCGTTAAATTGTTATTATTTTGCACCGGTAAAATAGTCACTTGTTCTAAGTTATTTTGACCCACCGTAGGCGATGATGCCACGGGCGGTGTCAGCTCGACAGCCATCGGTACTTTTTCACTTATCACCACCGACACGGACGTTTCAATCGCCTCTTTGTGTTTGCAGCTTGTTGTAGGCTCACACACTGTGATGTTATGTGTACCTGCCACAGGAGGTGAACGACCTTTTTTTTTTCACACCGTGATACTGGCGTACACTCCGTGTCAGTGCGGGTAGCTGATAACGGCCGCTCATTTATACAATTACAATTGTATAAATGAGAAGAAATTGTATTACAATTGTACCGACTATCTCGAAACTCATTGAATCCCTAATGGCACAGAATATAATGGCCTATTTTAGTCGGCATACGGTGATCGCCGACACACAACATGCATATAGGATTGGCCGCTCTACAATTTCTGCAGTTCATGCTCTCGTCGAAAATGTTGTAGGGGGGTCTGGAGAGTAAATTAAAAGTAGCCACAATTTGCTTAGATTTATCTAAAGCGTTTGACTCTATAAATCACGAGCTTTTGTTAGGAAAGCTCACAATCTACGGATTTAAGGACGAGCTTGGCCTTAATAAAATCTTTCTTATTGAACAGGGAACAAACGGTAGAGATAAAATCGATAATAAACGACAAAATCCAACCCTCATTGTATCAACACAGGCGTTCCTCAAGGATCGGCGCTCGGAAATATCCTTTTTATTTTTCGTCAATGATATATCGATGCTGGAAATAGACGGAAGAATTATTCAATATGCAGACGACACCACGATAATTTTAAAGGCTAGCTCTAGTGAAGAGTTAATTACAAAAATCAGAGCAACTCTCTCAAAACTCAATTATTGGTTTGGAATTAATGGATTACATTTAAATGCGGATAAAACAAACATTATGTTCTTTAATCTTAAAGCCCATAACCAAAGGATCTTACCTGTGAAGTTATTAAATGAAACTGAGATCATGAGCACGAACGCAGTAAAATTGTTAGGTTTTGTACTAGACCCTGCATTAAGCTGGAAGAATCATATAGAGGAAACTTGTAAGAAAATGGCCAAGGCCACATACGCATTAAAACAGCTGAAGAAAATCACGTCTCCGGAAAGTTTGAAAGAGACATATTATGCTTATGTTCATTCGATTATGGCTTATGGTATAGTTTTCTGGGGTTGTTCCGGTGACTCCCAACGTATTTTGAAAATGCAGAAGCGTGCCATACGCGTCCTAGTCAATGCAAAGTTTAAGGAGAGTTGCCGAGAACATTATAGAGAGCAAAAATTATGACATCGGTTGCACTCTATATATTTGAAGCTCTCAAGTACACCAGGGACAATATAGAAAATATTCATTGACTGAAGCAAAAGATCGGCGATCAGGACGTACGCGGATAATGTTGCAGCCGATACCATACAGACTTGCATTTGCAAAGAAGCTGCCCATTCACTTTGGTAGAGTTTTATACAATCATTTGCCGGAAAGTATTAAAACCATCTCGAGCAAATTAATATTTGAAGGAAAGATCAAACAGCTTTTAATCCAGAGGACTTTGTACAGCATAGGTGAATATTTAAATTTTAACTACGAGTAGTATTGATGTTTCTATGACGCTTACGAGCAATTGGCTATGTAAGACTGTACGTGCCTAGGTACTTATATTACCACAATAATATATAGATATTATTTTAATAGAATAATTAAATTTAGATAGTAACAGTATTAAATATAATAGATAGTAACAATAATGCCCCTATACAGCATTTTATTAATTTTGTAATGTACATTATTTTATATTTTCAATGACATTATATTTTTTGCAAATGACGAGATATATTAATACTATGTTCAGCAATTAGTTTCTAATGAAATTTGTTACTAATTCTAATGTATGTTTTTAATATGTCAATAAATGCTATCTTATCTTATCTTATCTTATAGTATCTACCGTTGTATCGTCACCCAGCGTGATGCCCATCGGACCACTATCAAGATGCCATGCTCCTCGTTTCATATTAATAAAAGTACCTATGGGAGTATTATTAATAGGCGGCAACGAAGCATATTTTAAGTTTTGTACATCCAACCGTAATTCGTCTATCTGTTTCGTAGTTGCATATGTCTTCTTAATCTCTTCTATTTCGGCCCCAAGCCTCGTCAGGTCTTTCAGCAGCTTTGTGCAGTCCAGGTGGTCAAACAAAATTGGGGGTAGTTTTTCTAAATCTCTTGCTACGAATACGGGAACCACGTCCGGATCTATTGTTTTAAAAAGGTTAACAATATCTTCCAGGTCTCTATCTTCCTTTCCTCCTCCCTTTCTTTTGATTTTCCTTTTATCAGTCGACAGAGACTCGAACAATAACGTCTTCGATTTATTTATCTCGCTCGTAGAAAAAGATGATGTACATATCCTCTTCAAAGTTTCTTCGTCGATTACTGATATCTTATTCTGTATGTACGCCAATAACTCGTCGATAACGATATTGCACGCGTTACACTTTAATATTCTTGCCATTTTTTTTTTTACTTTAGATGCGTCTAAATAACGCAACCGCACTGCACAACCGACCTTGACCGCGGTGCGCGGGTGACTCGGTGACGGGTAATGATTTGGACTCTTCATGTTCCAATAGCTGCGTGTCACTGTGCTGTTATGTGTCAGGCATGTTGCTTACCATCAGGCACATGTCCTGATCGTCTCGTCACTCTCTATTTATAATAAAAAAAATTACCGAGCCCATATACATTTATATAGCGTAATTTTAATAGTTTCATATAAAACTATAGATTTATTTGTCCAAAGTACACACAAAATACCGTAACATGTTCAGAATAGAGCCCTTTCTTGATCCTGACCGGTTTGGAGAAGGGTATCCTAGTAAATATTCCGCTTGTTTCTCGAGTGTCACGAGGGGACAAACAAGGGTGTTAATTGATGAGGGGATAATTTAGCTTACGGGATTTAGCAGGTAATTTAAGATTCACAAATAGACGCTCTATTCTATTGCGGAGATAGCTTTGAAGTTAATTAATATTACAGCTACATTTAGTAATTGATTACACAACATCATCCAATTATTTGTTTTGCTCTTACTAGTGTACTCCACGCTTTCGTTTAAACTTTTGGCGAACCAGAAACTTATAAATTTTTTGAATAACGTCTATTTTGATTTTTTTGATATAATATAAAATCAGAAATCAAATTGAGTTTAATTCAGATTTTAGAATACAGTAAAAGTAACTAAGTTCAAAAACCATGCCTCGTTTTGAAATGTAGGGAGCAAGTGAGTATTGTCAATTAATTTAGATCTACTAATAATACGTATAGTTAATATGACAAACAGGAAGATAGATAAGGGTATAATGTGAAGGAATATTATGAAGTAATCTACCAGAACCGACGAGAATAATGATGATATTTTTGTTTAACAATCCGATTACGGAATTCTAAGTATTTACTCCAGACGGAACTCTCAAATTTTTAAACAAGTGATGTAGTAAGTGTTGTCGAGCTACGTCAAATCAATTCGAAATGACAAAAGCTAGCTATGAGCTAAATTGGGCTATGTTTTATAATAGCTAAAAAAGAGTACTCTTGGAAAATATGAAGTTTCCTAACTTATCGCACTTGCATACAAAGAATGTTGGCATTGTAAAATTGATGCAAAATACCCCGAGGTATAAAGATATTGTGCTATAAAAATATTCCCGCTCGAACTTCGGGCGCGGCAATCTGTCTGCGTTTGAAAATAGCTTTACATTTTTGTATTTTTTGTTAGCAAGGGAACGTCGTAGTTGCATGCTGGTGCAGTAATCGAGATGAAAAAAGTCAATGCAGCGACAAACTGTCATCAGATAAATTTTAGATCGTTCTGTGTGTATCAGATCGTTCTGTGTGTATTGCATGTGTGCATTCATATCTGAGTTACTCACTTTATTTTGGTGATTTGTTAAAATTATATTCCACTTTTACTACTCATCTTACATCCTACAAATATAATAAACTAGCTGTACCCTGCCACACTTCACTGTGGCACATTGTGATTAGATAAAAACAACCCTTGATGCGGATTATATATCATTCTAAAATTTCAGCTCGATCGGTGCAGGACTTTTTGAGTTTTTGAAACGTTGTGTACGCTTCAAAAACTAACATAACTTTTTTGTATATAGAAGATTGTGTCAATCTATGGATGTTTGTTGCTCAATCACGTCTGAATGGATCGGGCTGAAATTTGGAACATAATAAATATATAGATTATAGTTTGGAAGAACACATAGGCTACTTTTTATCCCGGAAAATAAGGAAAGTGTATTTGTTTAGTTTTTTCTTAGGAACAAATAAACGTTTTTATTATTTTATTTTAATTACCATCATGATTTACTTTGAGTGTTTCAGAAACCTCGTCACCCTGGGAATTACTAAATAATCAACCTCGATTGCACTGAATTGTTATAAGCAGGTGTGTAGGCCATCAAGTCTTGGTATCCGTTTGGTGATTGTACTGTTTTAAAAATCAGACATCAATTACTGTAAAATATTTGCAGATACAAATTTAACCCGAACAACCACGAACTTGAATTGGATAAAAGGTAGTGTGTCTGTAGTTTACTTACTAATATCGATATAAACCATTAGATGTGCCCGGAGCACCTTGAAATTGGTAATAAACTCTGTCTATGTGTGTAGTGTAAGTAGTTTACACACCATCAATCTACTTGACCCGGAGAATCACTAGCGGCGAGGTATATTTACTGCGGATCTACTTATTTTGGTTATTGACAACGAATAGTGATAGGTAAAAACGTCCGGCGTCCATCGCTTCCTGGAACCCATTAGAACAGAAAGAGTGAGCTCACTATTCCCAACGATGTCATAGTTCCATGCGCCTGAAATTTGGGTACATCTACTGGTTTATATCGATGCTTACTAAGTATTTAACCCTGACACAAACATTTACATACTTACATGCCTACTACATGTGTCTATGTACCTATAAACACAGTCACAGATATTGGCTTTTATAATAGGTAGTGCTATGAGAACTTCACCACTATTAAATTTAAAACGGACCGTATCAACTATCCATTTATGAAAGAACTTTACAATTTTGCTAAATATTTCTCTAACGATTGTTGAAACAAAAGTAGGCACTAAGATCACTAAAATACTCGCACCTACATTTTGTTAACAATTGGCCCAGACTTGTACAAATTGTTTGTGATGGTGTTATCAAAAACTCGTCATCGCTTCTGGGAATACAATTTACCCGAGTTTCACCGCTCGAAATAAATTTCCTATTTCAATGGATCCAATAAACTGGCACTTGTCTTTCTTCTTCAATTTCCTTGGGAGTACTGCGTACTTATAAATAAGTCGCTAGAAACGAGCAGCATGTTGCGTACTTTTACAAAAAATGTTCGTAAAGTTTGCCAAACCATTTTAATAATAAACTGTAACAGATTGATATTTAAATATTTAAGTCATTTTAATATTTTTTTCGAGTGGTTTCCATAATTGATACTGATATCAATACTGCATTTTTAAAGTAAAAACTACTTGAACTCGTACTTTTACCGCCTTACTAAATCGACGCTGGTTTTGCTATGTCTCTATAATTTTAAATGAAAAGAATAAAGAGAGCAATATCAAACCTATGACCATTTTAGTTATGTGGAAGACCCCAGGCACGAAGTGGCAGTTACTTGAGTTTTTTTACTTAAACTGGTACCTTAAGTATGTAAAAGTGCATATTTATGTTAAACAAGACCTATGTATACTTAGATACATAATTTATTAACACAAAAAGGATACACCGAAAATTAATAACATTTAAGTAACTTTAATCTCTAGGAGGCTGCCAGCTGACACGTCAGTTAGAGACCTTATGGCTGAAAGCGATCGCTTCCAAGCAGTCTTAGGATATAAATGTATGAGGATATGTGGACAAGTGAGAAAACTTCTTCTAAACTTCTCGGTATACAGGCGAACTTTCTTCTAGAAAGCTGTCAGCGATGCTATTTTTCACTGAACTATTATGCAGATTTAAGTTATACCTATCAAAACAAGATGTATGATTTAATTCCAGCTTGCCTTTTTCTATCAGGCTGCCTGAAAAAGCGATCGAACACGTCTATTTCGATTTTTACTATCCAAAAAGCCTGTGATTGGAATACGTTATCTGTGTGGGTAGATCTATACATTTCGCGGTTTCTTCAACTTTATTAAGACTCTGTCTTCTAAGTTTCTTCTAGGTATATCTACCGTTTAGGACCATATTGTGTCGCTGTATATCAGGTAAGATGATGACAAAGCGTTAAATAAAACAAACAGATTAATAAGCTACACAATTTTACATACCGTTTCGCCAAAGAAAAGTTCTAAAGCTTACCTTTCTCTTTTGAAAATATCTTATTCATCAGTTCAACATCGTACCAGGACAGCGTTTAAATTACAGAACCGCTCAAGGCAAAGTTTAAAACAGAGCGGTTTGTAACGAAAGCTAGTTAACTGCACATTTCTGCCGTGATAAAGCTATAATACAGTAACGTGAAAAAAAAAATATTTTGACGCAGAAAAACATTGGAAAAATATCTTTCAACCGATAATTTTTACTTGCGATTTTTTTTTATAGTATAGAGTTACAAGTCATGTTCCTGATGCAATACACCAACGCACAACAATACACAGTCAAGTAATCACTACAAATCATTTATAGCACTGCACTGAACTGCGTTGCTCTCGTCACACTATATTATTACATAGTGTGACGAGATAATTTAACTCTATGCCTTGTAATTGCCCTTCAAACCAAAACTAAGTGATGTTTACACATTACTGTTTGGCAGTGGAACAAGCAAATGTATGAAATTTCCTTAAACGGATTTGGAAAGCATCTTAATTGTACTGAAAAACGTTTATGAAGTTGTTGTAATATGTATGTGGTTATCATATGTCACGTGACAAAAACTAGGATGCCAAAGTCGCCATTCTATATTTTATTTTAAACCAGCATATTATGACAACCGCAATACATTTGTTGTTTCTTGAATAAAATGAGATATTTATTTTCGTGAAATTACAACTGTCTCGTGTTGAAAACTGTTGACAATGATGAGAAGTATAATTTTTGGTAAATAAAAATACGGTAACTTTTATGATAGGATTTCCAAACTCGTTTATTTGATAACCGCTAGAATGTTAAACATAAATAAAGTGAGCCATAAGCAGTTAAATCCTTAATTTGATTCGGACCAGTTTAGTCTGGTCCGACGAACGACAAAAAAATGTAGAAACTGAAATTGAATGTGAACTTAATTCATATAATCTGGTGGTACGTACGTAAATACCTTAGTCCGTTACATAAGCTATTGCTGATTTATTAATCTTAAAAATGTGTTAACTACAGATTTTTAGCTTATACGCGGCAGTCATTGAAAAGTCGATTGTTAGATTACTACGGGCAGCTTTGAGTCTTATCGAGGTCAGTGAATAATACTCTCAAAGCAGACCAAATACAGTCAGAGAAGTTTAGTTGAATACCCTACTAGTGGCATCTGTTAAGCGATGGTATTGCAATAATTTTCAATTTAATTCGCGTCCAATCTTGTATATTCCAATACATTGTGCTTAATGGTCGGATGACGCTATTTATATTCTCGGTAAAGAGGTACAAAACATTGTGCATTAATAGCGGAAATTTATTTTACAGTCGTATTGGTCAAAAGTAAGCTTTAGGGTATTTCGGATTTAATTATATATTTAGTAGTATTTTTTTTTGTAGAGTAAGAATATATTATACTATCAATGAAATTTATACATTATTCTAGATTACAATAATACTGAGTTTTATGATAAGAGCGTAACTTTTACATAGATTTCAAAAATTTCAGCTTTATAGAGATAAGGTGTTCAATAATCAAGAAAATGACAAATTATGCAACCGTTCTACCATGTAAAAACGCAGTAGGAACATTTATTTTTAACAAGTTTTTACTAGGTCGACCTGTATACAACTATGTAATGAAATCTAAGGTAACAAATTTAATCATCTTCCAAGGATCGTAGCGTCATTAAAATGTCAGAAAAAAATAGAAAAGTCTTGTAATGAACTTTGACCACGATTAGGTGTTAAGGTTTGAGGATGAAGCCAGAAGATAGGCAAGCGTGTTTATCTAGTGTTTTTAACTATTCATTTTTTTATTTTTAAACAATAAAGTTTTCTAAATAGAAATTATAGCTCATATGATTCTGTGACGCTTTATTTTAAAGAATCTTAAAAATAGTTTAACGTACTAACAAGGCAAGACTAAGTAAGATTAAGAGTAAGACATGTATTGGTATTATCTGCTAAAATACTCGTTTACATTAACCGGAAAGATATGAATACAGACAAATAAAGTGTTCTTGAAATCGACATCGTTTAATGGTTGCTACTGCAAAAGAGAGCGAAGAGGTTGAAGTCTACTTTTGTGATAAAAACATCTAGGCTGTGAAATGTGTTGCATCAGTTGATTTTTTCCAATTATTACAACCGTATCCTCTTCAAATCGAGAGTGAATGTTTTATTTTACGGAAGTAATCTCTATCGTAAACCACATCGTCGATTAATATCAGGCGAGATGGCGGTCAAGTGAAAACTTATTACATGTATGCCAGCCAAATTTAGTTTTAGGTATTCTATCTAATGTATTTCAACTGTTACGCAATAAAAATAAACCTTAATGCTTACCTAAGCATTAAGCTTAAGGAGCTTAAGTTTCAACTGTTGTTACAAAGCTGTAAATGTAACTGAGAGATGAGAATTCGTTAAATAGAAACTAACAAATGAAATATCCAATAAGCATTCGACGTAAGGCTCACAGCCTATGGCACTGCGTAGCTTTGTCAAGGTTTACCTGTTTTTCAATTTCAGTTCACATATTTTGCTTAGCATTTCTTACAAATATTTCTTTTATCCGAGTAAATTTAGAAAAAATATTTTTTTATAAAATACACAGTAATAAATTTCAACACGATAAACATCCATTGTACAAACTTTTCAATTTAAATTACCACTAGAACAAGGATATTTTCAAATTTTTGGCACATATCAGTTTTGTTGTACTTATTTCGTCTTTACTTACTATTAATGTCATTGGTAATGAATCATTACCAATTCTGGGGGTTCTGGGGGTAGTGCTACGTTTGGTAGTTGTACTCGCGATGGTGCTTTTAAAAACACTTTTTTGTAAGAAATCAATTGACTATCCCGAGCTCGTTTCGGGAGCTAGACAGGTGAGATGAAGCAATTGCACGTATACCTAACTATCGAAATACGCACTGTCAATGAAAAAGTACCAAAATATGCAATAACGCTATACAAATAGAATTATATGCATTTGCAAATGCAAACATGTAAATGCATATGATCCTATGTATAGTACTCGTAATAACAAATGTCTACCTCAACACTTTGCAAAATAAAATGATTTAGAAAATGGACGGTCACGTCGCGCCACGACGATTTTTTTAAAACATCAACGTCCTATTATATTGATAAGTTAATTGCAAAAAATAATGAAAGTTTATTGCATATATGGGTATTGTTTAATTTATCTGATAAGACACTTCATGTTTTTTTAATGTAATTGTTTTTGTTCCAAATTTTTTTTTATTATTATATTTGTTAAATTCCCTAATGCCACCCTGGACCCCGGCGTCTGTGGAGCGGCTAAAAAAGTAACTAAAACATCCCGTTTCTCACTTTTTTTTAAACATTTTGAATAGTGATGATTCCTGTGTACAAACAACCAACATTACGTTCCTTAATAACTATATATTTTTAAAAATATGATTTATTAACCGACTTCCAAAAAAAGGAGGAGGTTATCAATTCGACCCCTATGTTTTTTTTTTTTTTTTCTTTACCTACTTAAAAAAATTAGAATGCGATGATTTATGAATTTATATTATTTGTGTATTTGCTTTTGCACTCTGTTTAATTTTGAACGTAAATAAACAAGAACATATTATGTCTCCGTAGCAGGCTTAGGTACTACCCACCAAGCTATAAGGCTAGACATGCCTTGAAATGCGGAAAATAAGCCGTAAATAATACCTACCTACTAACGTAGTGAACAATCGTCATAAGTAGCTTAAACAACACAGATTAGAATGTGACCTGCCGCAGTCAAGAACGGTCGCTACCTCAAATTTTGGAAGGATTCACCGATTTTAATACAATATGTATCGTAAAAAGAGTTTACTAATAACACCTTAAGATTTTACTCGGGTAGCCGTTGTAGATGTTTTCCCGCGGTAAGAAATAGCTTATGTACCCACTATTCGATATCTTGTACCAATTTTTTGGATTTTTCAACTTGATGTATACGATTTTGGGGGGTCAAGTCCTTTGTGACCCCTCCCCTCCTATTGGACTATGCCTGGCCTCAGTAGGAGATGATTTAAAGGGTCTCAAAGACTCCTAATTATCATTGTGAAATAATAGCGGGAGAATATGACAATGTGTGACTACTCTAACATAAACGGTGATTAAAACTTTGTAAGTGGAATATAATAGGCTTCGAATTTTGTAATTAATCAGTTTGGTTATTACCCTTTAATTTCAAAAGCCCATTAAATACAAGAAAACTTTTACAATTATGTGTTGGATTATTTAGTTTGAATTATTTTCAATCCTTGTAAAATAATACTAAGCAGTTGTTTTAGGACAAATTATTCTCAAAACTTTGTTTTAATGGAATTTACATGATTTAGTTTAGGTGTTTAACTCGTATGTTTCACTCGAAGAGGTGATAGCTGTTATGTAGGTGTGGTTGCTTTTCACATAATACATCAACTCAAGGGGATTTATGATTGGAGCTAATTTCTCAATGAATTAGTTAAAATCTCTTGTTAGTGAAAAGAAACTGCGATACAAAATTGAAATTTACAAAAAAAATCAGCAGATGTTATATTTGTCTACTTAAATTTGACTAGATGGAAAGATACTCTGCATTGCAAAAAACTTTAAAAGAAAAAAAACTATTATCACAATTAGCAGCCATATCACTAAAACGATTTGACTATTGTCATGGATGGCCTATATAACTATATTTCTTGACTATTTTTTCAATTTAAGCCGAATTTTCAGAAGTGAGATTATAAAATGGAATGCTTTTGCAAATACGACTTTAATATGAATAGGTTCTCTACGGCCTATTGCCAAAGGACCCTTCAAAAGATTAATATTATTTTTACTGCCGCATTACAAAACTATCAGTTAAGCTCAATCGAGACAAGCTCTTTGCGTCGCTTGACACCGCATAGGGGAGATGCGGGCAAGACGGGGTACTTAACGTTTGATGAGAAATAAAACTGAAACTATAGTATTTATATACTCTGTTTTATTGCTATTCTTTTCTTTGTTAATCAGTCTTTCAAATTTCTATAATTTTACGAACAGTTCTAATACAATGAATTTTTTATCAATTTAAACGTAAAAAAACTTCACCCACCCCATCTTGCCCTCTAGATAGGGTAAGACGGGGCCCCCATTGGGCAAGATGGGGTATAACAAATCCTTTACTGTTCTTCGCAAAAATCGCAGGTGAATGTTTCTTCATTGTCATCATCATCTACGCCAGCTCAGAAGTAATGTGCCCAATTGTCACATATAGAACAAGCGACCCAGTCTTCATCGGAATTCAAATATAGTTCACTATAGTATAAGCAAGGGGTATTCAATGTTACTCTCGCTTTTGCTACTGGGCGAACTGCTATTGCCCTTTACTTTCTTCTTTGAAATGACTTTACCTTCTTTCCCTCTAGTCTTCTTTTCTTCTGCGTCTTCTTTATCTTTCGTTGTCTGATTATCTTCTTTTTTTGCTTACACTCTTCCGAAAGTTTCTTTTTTATTGTTTCTTCCAGTTCTGTTTCGTAGGGTGACGCATTTATAGCTGCTTTTCATCGTTTTCGAGTCATGCGTGAAGTTTTGCAAGTTGCTGGAAGGAGTAATATTTGCTGTGGACTAGCAACAGAAAATTTGAATTGATGTGGAGTTGTTGGTCTTCGTCTATTTCGTCATTAACAATCCAAGTAAAACATTCGGGCTTGGTATTCAACGGGGCGGCACAAACCATCATAGTGGTCGTAAGAATAGCCGCTGCTTCAACCATGGGAGTAATACAGCTGATAAAAACTTGCGATATAATCAGCCACCATTAGCGGGCAAGATGTAGTATTGTATACCCCATCTTGCCCTGAAACGCCTGACTATATTTAAAAAAAACACACACACGAAAAACAATACACAATACAGAAATAAAGAAGTTTTTACCTGCTGGCTTAATCGTTGACGCAAGATAATAACTTTGAAGCTTATATAATCTCGTATTATTTGCGTAGTAAACACGTACCAAATGAACTTAAAAAATAAGAATCAAACTGCCAAAAACCACTTTTGTCTCAATAAACGAAAAAACATGTGTCGCAGCGAATCACTCAATGGACGCACTGACAACCACCATGGCGCTGAATCGTCACGCGCTAGAACGATCGTGATCGGCCAAATAGAAGTCCTTATAATACGTTTGCCCCGTCTTGCCCGTATCTCCCCTAAGTGAAAAAAACTGTAAACCAGTTTGACAGTGATTAAAAAATATACAGGTTTTTGGATTGCGTAAGCGAAATATTGAAAATACGGTAGTAAACATATGAGACTAAATAATCAAACATCTAGCAATCAGTAACAAACTAAACAAAAATGGAATTGAAACGAGCAATTTAAGCTGATGTTGACATCAAAGAATCCGCATTTAAGTTTGCAATTCGTGTTTCCCATTTTTTTTGTAACTTTCTAGGCAAAAGAGCTAAATGACACTTAGGTAAATTGGGCACTGGCATGCTAGCGCAAACGAGTTTGCGAGGAAACTTTTTACGTTCAACGCTACCTGGTATTTAATTAAGTACTTAAATTAAATAGCAGTACGTTTAATTTTTATGCCTTATCCTTATAGCAGAGACTTTGGTGCTTAAAAAGACGTTTACTTAGCTTAATTAGTAACTTAGGTACGGTTGATTTTTCTTTTTCTGATAGGATCTTTGTAGGGCTTCTCTAGTAGGACAGCTCTTTTTATGGTAATTTGGCACCTTGTTCCTTCCTGTTTTCACTTATATGTTAAATTAAATTACGCTATTATAAGGTATTAGTACTCGTAGTTGCTTCAATCATAAATTATTTAACAAATGATTTATCTATTGCAAATCGAATATTCGTGATTGCAACACTAACGAACTAGTTTCTCGCAGAGGTAGGGGACTTTTAGCAGATTGTTTACTATTATTATAGGCTTACACGTGACTGCAATCTCGCCTGATGTTAAGCAACGATGCGGTCTACGATTCCACCTGGACAATACTACTACCGCCAAGCAGCGATGTGCAAACACTTCTTTGTACAAGTTCGGAGGTACAGGGCAAAGAAAACAAACCGTCTTGTACTCGTATATCTGAGTGCAGTGTTAGCTGTTTTGCGTGTTCCTATTAGACGTTATGTATTTTCGTCGTCACATTACTCTATATTGTAAAATAGTACTACATTTCTTGTAGAAATACTTGTCATACAAAAGAAGAGTAATCAGAGTCGTCGTTCTTAAAAAACACCATTGTTCACAAAACAGTCATTAATAGTTATCAACCGTAATAAAAACGTAAAAATATGCTTTTCAGATATGATAATGCATTTTAAAACTCTAAATCTAACAACACCAGTTATCGATTGTATTTATGTGTGAAAAGCAAACCTGCATCAACTTCAAACAGTCTTTTTATCAATACCTGAAGAGTATCTACAGTTATTTTTCGTTCCGCATCCAATCACTTACCTCTTGTTTGTAAACGCCTAGTTCAAGATGTAGACACTTAGAGGTACTTACATATATATGAGTTGCCACCTATAGTCCTTTCTTTTCCAGAACTTTTTCACCAAAACACGTGTAAAATAAGCGTTTATTCATTAGTTAACAACATGATTTAACGGGAAGAGAATTTATTAACAATTTTAAATTACAATGGAAACTAGATAACTTCCAAAACTAACTACATAGACTAAGAACTTTTGATTTATAGACAAACCTATGAAAGTCTGAAGATAATTGACATGATGCCTACCTTACCATCCAGCATCATAATGACCATTACAATGTTGAATGACAATACAAATACTGTATTTGCCAAAATTACGTATAAGTACAAAATCGTTGTCCCCCAGCGAATTTGGCCTTAATTAAACCTAGTGAAATAAAATAAAATATGGCTTCAAAAATTTACAAAAAAAAATACACAGGTAAATCAGTAAAAATAGTGGTCAGCAGAGAACTAGTTTGTCGAACTGCGTGATCTCCAAGAGCAAAAAACCCAAAATAGCGGAACAAACCGCACCGGGTTGAGTACAACACAAACTCCTACTACACCTTATGCCATGGTAGATGTAATGAATTAGTATTTCAGTTTCCTCCAGACTGATACCAAAAAAACACCACTTAAACTTTCTTTTGAGTGCAAGCCAACTGAGGCCCGTGAAATCGTTATTCCTGGTAACGTAGTTGAATATACAAGTTAAGGAGTAAGGGCTAGGTTTCGCCATTAGAGACCAAGCTATTTCTCGAGAAAGAGAGATACTTGAGCCGCTTACCTGAGGCCTGGGGCTGAGCTGGTCGAAATTGATTAATTGATTGTACTAGGATATATTTTTAAGAACGCAGCAAAAACAAAGAGTTGGCGAATACGCATGATCTTTTGATGAGTATGGTGGGTAACGGAAAGGTTTTCTAATCATAACCTTTAAGAAGAGTCTCTGCGTTTTCTCAATGGTCAAAACCCGACCTGCCCTCTAATGCCTAACTAAATCGGCTATTGCTTTGCTATTGTTGTCTTTATCATCGCAAGTGAAAAGAAAAGAGAGAGAAATATCAAAGCTAACACATTTTTCGTTCGGCGGTAGACCCCCCGCACAACTCCATACCGCAATACAATACTGCATTACATACATACATCAATGTTTATATACTCATACCTCTACATACGTTAAGTGAAGCAAACGGAACAATTTTGGTTCCGCTGCACTGCAACCAAGTGCTTGGAAAGGATTTTAAAACGAGATGAGCTCATTCTGGCCCTCCACGGAAAATATTTCTATACCAAATAGTGAAAATATGCAATTGTATCCGAAGTTTTCATATTGTTGCCATTTGAGATGCTTAGAAGAATTGACCGCAGCACCTGTTTGCTATCTACGAGCAACTATAACACATTTTTGTATTCTTATATATGACAATAGTTACGTGGTTAGTTTACATTTATTATAATACTGTAAATAAATACCATACAAAAACAACTTAGGCATATTTTTACCGTTTATATACAAGTGAAAATACGGAGCATGGCTAGTTTAATATAGATATTTTACTAGCTGCAACTCGTGGTATTACCTGCGTGGTTCACGATCCTGTTAATTCCCCGGAATCAAAATATATTATTCCAGACCATTATCTATCTATATATACCTATACCAAATTTCATGCCAATCTTTTCAATCATATTTTTTTCGTAAAAGAGTACAAACTTATATCCATACCTAGTAGGATAGTTATGAAGATACAAAAACAACATCGTATAGACGTTACATTAAATATCTCCAGAAGATTTTTTCAACGCCCACCTTTCTTCATTTATCAAGGGAAGCAATAAACGCGCTTGGAACCATATATTCGCGTCTGAGCCCAACATATTGTGGCTAATGATACCGTTGCCAAATAAAAGAACAGCTTTTTAGAATTGTGGACACGTACCCCTTATTGTGCGCTAAATGGAGCTTATAATGGACGTGTTTATTGCGTTTTGACAAATTGTAAGAGGTGGGATGTGATTAACACTATGCTGGTTTGATTCACTAACCGCTGTATAATGTAACTTGACGTAAACTCGATTTGATTTTATTTAGTCGAGTATTCCTTCCTTGTGCTTGAGAACTTTAATAACGCGCTCGAGAATTTCTCATGATTTTTTATTAGGTATCCTTTGTCAAGGACATGTACGGATGGACGGCCTTATTTATGGGACTCACATTTGGTTGAGGTAATTAACCGGGTGCGTACGTGTGGATAACATACAGGTGGATAACATGTATGTTAATCTGCCGCGCTGGAGTAAATCTCGAAATCCCTGTTTGGGTTTCCCCACTATTAAAGTCAGTGAATTAATAACCTCTTCCTTTTTTTAACTCCCGATCAAAAAAAGGGGTGTTATAAGATTTGACGTCGATATCTCTCTGTGTGTCTGTCTGTAGCACCGTAGAGCTCAAACGGATGGCGGATTTAGGTGCAGTTTTTTTTTTGTTTGAAGGTTAATTTCCGTGTGGATGTTCTTAGCTATGTTTGGTAAATATCGATTCAATTTTTTATTTATTTATTCGAACCTTAGGATTCAAGATGGCCGCCACCACAAAATGGTGGGCCAAATATTTCTTCACAACCTACCTTAATATGGGTATCAAATGAATCTAGTAGAATGTTGTACAAATAACAAATCCGCGGTTGTTAATAAAAATTAAAAAATTTGTTATTATATTTATAAACTCGCAAAGAAAGATAGTCACTCCAAGTTCAAACCAATTTATATATACTGTTTCTGACAAAATTTGTCAACCAAATCTACGAAAAGACTTAACTAGACAAATACTAAATACTATTACAAATTTCAAATCCAAGACGGCCGCCACCACAAAATGGCTAATAACATTAATTTTTTCCACTACTCAATATGGGTATCAAATGAAAGGGCTTGACTAGTAAAATCCTTTGCACTACGACAAACTTCAAAACCAAGATGGCCGCATCCACAAAATGGCGAAATATATTTCTTTTTTCACAACTTCCTCAATATGGGTATCAAATGAATCTAGTAGAATGTTGTACAAATAACAAATCCGAGGTTGTTAATAAAAATTTTTTCAAAATTTTGTTTTTATATTTATAAACTCGAAAAAAAAGATAGTCGCTCCAAGTTCAAACCAATTTAAATATATACTGTTTCTGACAAAATTTGTCAACCAAATCTACGAAAAGTGCTGCTTATTAGCTTCCACGGCATTGATAATACAAACTAGGCAAAGTCGGCAATGGCACCTAGTTTTTTATATTTTTGTTCTCTACATTTTATTTTAAAAATGCAATATTTCAGAGCAAGAGGACCAGTTGACTAAAGCAACCCTCAAGATTTGATTTATTTATATCTGAATTAATCAAAGTAACCGCAAAAAAGGATTATTTCTTAAAAACGAGGGACAGACCCCTTTTCCTGTTAAATGACTTTTGATTGCGAATAATTAATAACACTTTTAATATTTTTCCTTCGCAGCTATTAGAATTTCCGAGAGATATAATATAAATACTTTTGTAAAGGGAAAACAATTAAATTCAAACAAATTGTACAGTTTATAGTTTTTAGGCAAGGATCTAGCCTAAAAACTTTGAAATATGTATGTAAATATACTGATTGTTGAAAAGGTATAGTATAAGGTATAGTAATAAAGTCCTGTTATAATTTTCTTTATCGGAATTTTTTATTATTAATGCAAAAATCTCGAATTGTAAAAATGCTTAATGGAACAAAAACCTGAAATGCTTATTACAGATTTTCGTGTTTGAGACAGATAAAAAACCACGTGGGATCGACACTATCCGAAACGACGGTAAATGAAGAAAGTAAAACTTATTGGTAGCGTCTTTGTTTTGGAAAAAACCGGAGTGGCTCCCCTATTGTTTCCAATGGAAATGTGGTATTTTTCATTTTACTGGCGGCGCTCGTCAATTGGAAACGCTGACCGACCCGTGACTAGAATATTAATGTAAAGGGAAAGCTAAATGGAAAAGGGTTCTAAAACTTACTTTTTTGTACTATTTAGACTCCAAATTTACCTCAAAGGCTTTGTCAAATGTTTACAAAACCGCATTATTACTATAATTTTAAGTATGAAGGTACGAGTACATTACGAAAATCATGGCAATTATTAAACGAAAGATTACTTATAAGTTGGCGTAAAGAGTCTCTCTAAAAATGTAACGAACAAGCAAATGATTTTTTCTTATAGAATAGAGTGGCAAGACGCGCCGGGCATTTTCCTGATGGTAAGCAACATGCCTGCTACATAGCAACACAGTGACATGCAGCTATTGCAACCTGCTTGTTACCCAGAATAAGATTTTTTTTCAACACACTTGCTCATATAGAGTATAATGACACCTATAAATAATCAAACGGTGACTTTTCATGACTATAACTCACTTGTGAGTTGTAGAGCTATTTTTTAAAGGTTTAGTTGATTTGTTCTTTAAAAAACTAGTACAACTTTCGAAGCACCAAAAAAAAACTCTTGTGCGAAAAAGATATCAAAGTCTTGAACATCGCTGCAAAATTGCTAGCTTATCGGTATTCCAACCAATTTCAAAAAAATAGGGGTTAAAAAACTAAATTCAGTTGTACGTTCTTTTTTTAAAGTAAAGTTGATATAGCTCTACGAATTGTGACCGGTTTTGATTGATTTGTTTTTGTTTGGTACATCATAGTATGAAGGTGTTCCCATTTAATTTTAATGAAATTCGTGTGGTGGTTTTTGCAATATGAATAAAAAGTAAAATTTACTTTCATATATGTAGATACATCGTTGACTTAGCGATGGCTTCTTATTAAATTTCGTCAAGTGTCTGAATTTAATTTTAAATTGAAGTCAGTTTTTGTTTTTTCCTTTGTCCTTTTTTCTGTCGGACTGTTCGTAGCTCGAAAAAGTGGCATCGTTTCATAGTAGATGTTTCAAAGACTTGAACAAACAGGTTTGATTCATTTAGAGTTTTGTGATAAGAACGTCTAGGCTGTGAAACGTATTGCTTGAGTGGGGTTTTCCCGATGTTTACGAGGGTCAAACTGAAAGTTCTTAGAACTGGCCACTTATAAACAATATAATAAAAAAATAATTCTATAATTTGAAAATAGAACTCTTTGCCAATATTACTGAGTATATACTTCATTCATTTGTCATTTGTTTTATGATTTGGCGGCAAATTGAAAATTGTCTGTGTCACGTCAACATGAATTTAACACGAGAAAATTTTCGTGCAATGATTTTTTATGACTTTCGATGTTATTTAAGTCAACAAGAAAATTATGATAGACTACGATTGGCCTTTCACGATGAAGCCCCATCTCGTGCGACTGTTTACAACTGGTTTAATGAGTTTAAACGTGGTCGCACTAATCTCACTGATGATTTACGTGAGGGACGGCCTTCTACGGCGACGACTGAAGATAACATCTGTGTTGTGCGGCGTATGTTAGAGACTGACAAAAGAGTGACCTATCAGCAGATTCGGACAAGCTTAGGCATCGGTATGAGTCAAGTGCACAAAATCCTACACGAACATTTAGCGGTCAGGAAGCTTTGCGCCCGGTGGACACCTCATAATTTGACTGAGGCTCAAAAACTCCATCGTGTGGATTGGTGCCGTAAAATGATTGAAAGATTTAACGGAGGTGACTCAAATGCTGTGTTCGACATACTAACAGGTGACGAAAGCTGGATTCACTGTTATGATCCTGAAACCAAAAGACAATCTGCTCAGTGGGTGTTTCCTTTCGAGGAGTTGCCAACTAAAGTGAGAGAGATCGAAGTGCGCGGGAAAAAATGGTGGCCTCGTTCTTTGGAAGGATAGGTCATTTCGCAACAATTGTGTTAGAGGATCAAAAACAGTTTCTGCAGAATGGTACACTACCAATTGTTTGCCACTTGTCTTGGAAAAAGTTCGAGAGAAACGACCTCGCAGTAGGATCCTCCTTCACCACGACAAGCCTCATCGCACACCGCCAAGCGAACGATCGACTATTTGGCGACATCAAACGTTGAATTACTGGGTCACCCGCCGTATAGCCCCGACCTCGCGCCTTGTGATTTTTATTTATTTTCAAAAATTAAAGAAAAACTTAAAGGAAAGCGGTTTATGAATGCTGAAGAAGCGGTGGCTGCGTATCGCGATGCCATTGAAGAGACCCCTAAGGACGAGTGGGCAAAGTGCTTTTCCCAGTGGTTCCATCGCATGCAGCGGTGTATTGACGTGAATGGACAATATTTTGAAATGATATAATAAAACTAATAACTGGCTAATGTAATCAGTTTTTGATTTTCTAAGAACTTTCAGTTTGACCCTCGTACTTGTCTTGGTGTCTTGAAATCGAAAGAGAATCGTAAATCACATCATCGCTTAACATCAGACGAGATGATGAGTGTAAATCTACAATAGTTAAATGATCAGTAATTTTTTCGAATGACAGAAGAAAAAAACGTAGACGGCATACTAACTCAGCATAATTATGGTGACAACTTTTTATTGTACAGCTACATACATTATATGTAGAGGTATATGATTAAGCTACATATATTATATGTATATAGAGGTACATTATTAAATTAATAAAACAGGCGTATTTGGATAGTAAATGAAAGTTTTTATTCCAGGGTCAACGTAACTACCGGCGACGTACCGCACGCGTGCCGTAAGTTGTATGTTTAGTTATGCAATTTACACCCAAATCTAAAATTATGCCGTAAATTATAGCGCATATATTTCATTTCAGCGTCATAATTGATTTCGTGCTGCGTTTATAGTGGTAAGCTATGTGCAGTGCTTGTCTGGGGAAGTATCGCACCTTTAATTATCGTACAATTACACACCTACACCTTGCCCTTTTTTCTATCGGAATGCTCGTAGCTCGAAAAAGCGACATCGTTTCATGGTTGATGTTCTAAAGACACGAACGAAGAGATTTGACTCTACTTTCGTGATAAGAACGTCTAGGCTGTGGAATACGTTGCCTGAGAGAGTTTTTCCCGATGGTTACAATCTTTGTGTCTTCAAATCGAGAGTGAATCGGTTTCTTCTAGGTAAACACGCTCCATCGTAGACCGCATCATCGTTTTACATCAGGCGAGATGGCGGTCAAGTGTAAACCTATAAAAGTTAAAAAAAAATAAAAAAATTTAATATTTCTAAAGTTTTTTTCAAGACAATGAATCTAACGAAACGTTGTATCACGTCCATGAGAAATTATCCAGTTGTTTCGTCTGCTATATTGGAATTAAAAATTGTACGAATATTATCCTTCTAGGAGTTGTACATTCGGGGAGCATTCATGATACATGTATCATATATATCTAATACATTATTTCGCAATGCCGTACAAAAATCATGCGACAAGGAGAAATGTTCGAGGTTTAGAACCCCCCTCTTCAACTGCACTCAGTTGGACAGCTTACAAGTGACGGCATAGTGTTCAATCTTATTACTTTATACCCTTTTATCATCCTACATAGGTCTCCTGCTGTATCATATGACCCATACATTTTGTTCACGGGCCTGCAGTCTAAAACTATTACTTATTTTAAATCGAAAATAACTTATTACGTAACATGTTTGTACGCAAAAAATAATAAATAAGTTAAAGATATATTTGTAAACATTAAATAAGCACCAAGAACTCCAAAATCAATCTCATCGTATGCAAACTTCGAGGTGACGCAAGAACATCTATTCTATGGCAAGGGGCCAATTCAATACTTAGAAGGGATTTATTTATTCTACGAGTATACCTACATCAGTATGTCAATACCAGTCACAACAACAAACATTGCAAATTATATAACGGTGCCTATTTATAGAATTCATAGAAAAAAGGAAAAAATTGTTAGTTTGTAAAAAAAACTAGTTATAACTATTATGATTATACTACAACAAGTATAGATACTTAAATTACTTCTAGATCTGTGATCTTTACCTTACCACATCATTGCTTACTAATCCACGAATTGATAGTTCTAGTTAGACACCGGGACTTATTCCTCTAAAAAAACTTAATCAATCAACGTTATATTTTCCACTTATTGGGACCGGAACCCAATTCCTTTGTTAGCGAAACGTGTATCCATCAAAATCCCCGTTTAATGGAGCCACGTTGTGCAATGCTGAGCAAAAAGACGGGTCTAATCTGCAGCTGTCCATACGACAGCTTTCACGGATGTATATTGAATTTAATCACGACGGGCTTTTGTTTCGGAAAACTGTTAAGTTGGTTGGCTACTTATTTTTGAAATGGTAGAAATGAAAAATTGCATTACGTACGTACCATTTGTTTTTTTCTTTCTTTGCATATGTACAAGCAGCTTACTTTTATAGCCTGCTTTGGAACCTCACTAAAAGTAAATTAAGCTCAGAATCCATTACGCTGGCCAAAAACTCATTACTGAAAGATGCATATGCATATCCTCGACAGATGACTTGAAAGAAGAGGTTTGACTTTATTTTTGGGCTAAAAAGGAGTAAATTATCAACAAAACTAAAAAAATCTTTCTTTGAACTAGCCGGTACCAACACAATGTTTTCCTTCGCTGTTAAAGGTCATAATAAACTTGTAACATCTTTTGGAAAGATAGTGTGATGTGCTGCCGACATTTGAATTTACAAGATGACAATTGTGAAATTCGGACATTCTAGGTACTAGATTTTTTTTTATAGCTAAAAATATCGCCAAATTTCGTCCCCAAGCCTAATTTCGTCCCCTTCGATATCTACTTTATTGAATACTCCCATCCATCATTAGTGTCACGAACTAGAAGCTAGCTGCATCAGTCAGCCATTGCGAAGAAGTGAGGGCATGACGATGTTCGTGCCGGCAGAAATTTTTAAATCAAAAAAAGTGTTCAAAGTGAGTTTTTCATTGAAATATTCTCGGATTCCATAAAATATTGAGATGCCTGAGTTATTGATGATATTTTTTGCCAAACTAACTGTTATGGCCTCATATGTTCATCGATTAAGTAAAAATTTCAGGTTATAATACATTTTTTGCTTAAATGGATGAGCCAAAATAAATTGAAATTTCTTAATATCGTCTCCTTACGTGAACCTTATATTGTCCCCGGGGGTTATAGGCGATTCGCCACAAAGTAAATTCGTCACAATTTGTATACTCCATACATTCAAAGTAAACTCGCCACAAGTTATAAAAAAACAAATGAACAATGTCACAGGCAAATAAAGTTGTTGTAAATTCGTCACAGATTTTTGTTTTATGTCATTTTTGCATAAAGTAGGGTTAGCAAGTAATATTTAGGGTTATAGGCGATTTGCAACTTATTGGGTTAGGTAAGTACTCGAAATGATACAAAGATTTTAAACTATGACAACAAATAACTAATGGCTCATTCCATGACAAACGCTACTGAAGGTAAAAAAATAAATATCTTCTATTAGCATGAAATTTGAAAGAATACACTCCAAATTATAACACACTGCAAAAAAAATCTAGAAAATATGCGTAATTTTTAAATTAATTAGACTTTTTTTTTTTTTTTTTTTTTTTTTATTTAAATTATCCACTCCACAGACTCCGGGGTCCGTGATCTTTGTCATTACAATAATCTTTTTTTTTTACACATTTCTTGGATAAGGAGAAGAGGAAAATAGAAGGATTTGGGTACATTTAAAATCTAATTCTAGTGCTCGTCTGTAGAGCCGATCACTACCAGTTGGGATTCCGCTAGTAATCGACTCGACATCGAGTGTTTGCCTAATTGCCTTTTGCCATTTGCCTAAGCTGCCTCCTCCCGGCCCAGAGCCTCCACAACGGCCGCATTTCTGTCCCTGATGGCCATCTGTAGGTTGAAATCGCGGATGGTCTTCGATGATGCAGCCCACGCTCGCCGCACGAACCGACCGATGGCGTCGTCGGTGTCGTCAGCGTAGTATGTGAAGGTCCCCGTGTGCCGTGAGATTGCAACTACCGCATGGGGCACGCTCGTGCAGCTTCATGTTTGCCTTGGTTTTGATTACGATTACCGACTCGTATGTTAGTCCCTGAGCTTCATGGATGGTAAAGATGCGTGACCCGGTGCCTGACCCATAACCCTGGTTTGTCAGGGTCTCCTTCTCCTCTTGAGTGTGAACTAAGAAGAGGGTGTTTGGTTGGGTGTTGGGTATTTGCGCTCCTTATATCTTCTCTGCTCTAGGGACTTTATACGGGACGCTGAGGAGTACATACCGGAGTATATTTCCCTCAGTGCATATGCGACGTCCATTGGGTTTCGATGTGTGCAGAGCAACTCCTGGCTGATCTTTGTTACCAGGTTCGGGCGATGATACCTCATTTCGAAGAGATTTTCCCTGTCGATATAAGGCAACTGATTGACGTCTCCAATGAGGACAATTTCGCCAACACCAGACAGCCTTGAAGCCATCACAATGGCTCCAAAATGGTTCATGAGAGCTTCGTCCACCATGAGGCGACTGAAACTTTCTCTACCGAAACCATTTACCAGAGCAGAAGCCATGGTTCGCACTCTGGTTTTGACCAGGTTTCCGATTCGGTGCGATAGCTTTTCTCTTAGATCTTTGCTGCCTCAGTTGTTGTAGTAATGATGGCGTCCTTGTCCACGTCGAAGTGTCTAATCACCCATGTTGTTTTTCCACATCCTGGAACTCCGTTGACCCACTGTATTCTCGGTACCTCCCAATTTTCCCAATCTGCTTTGACGTTTCCGTTCCTTCGATGGTCTTGGCCATCTCTAGGATCTTATCGTCCAGCATAATCTTGGTGCATCGGGCAGTAACTACAATTGGGTCGTTTGGTGGTGTCGCATAAACAGGCACTCCCGCGCGCTCTGTCTCTCTCTCGTTCAGTGTCACGAAGCCATTTTCAGCACTGTAAGCTGCCATATACTGTCCTGTCATGGTTCCCTTGATGACCCGGGATGTGACATTATTGTAAATGGCTGCTTCGGCCTCCTCGAGTTTCGCCTTTAAAAGGCTTTCACTTCCTAGCCTATAGGACTGCATGATGTTTTCGCAGGTCTTGAGGTTGACTTGTCGTGTCGCGCTCAGTGTGGCTATGAATTCGATGAAGGCGTTACGTGCATGGCTCCGCGGCTCCGAAGCCGTGACATAGCGGGGCGGTTCAACCTGTCCCATGTCGGCTCTCGTTCGGGCTGTTTGTTGCTGTGAAGCTGCTTTGGGGTCTTTGACGTCGAGGGGGTGACGAATGGGATGTGATTCGGAGTACGCTCCTTGCCGCTGCGTTGAAAGCAGTCACGAACGCCGTGTTGGTGCCTCGGCTGCCAGTTAGATTGGCTGAGGCTTTTTCCGCGGCTGCCCTCTGCTGTACTCTTTCGGAGCCGGTTTGGATGGTCGAACTAGGAACAGGATGTCCCCAGCTGTCAGTTGCATTTGTTTGGTCGTGCGAAGGGGTTCTGAGGAAGCTCAGATTTTCCCCCTGTCTTCGTATACGACAACCTCATGATGTTTAGAGGCTTCAATGCAACCCAGCCGGTCTGCGACTCTCGCTCTTGAATATTCGATTGCCATCGCATCCACGCTTATCACCGGGGTGTTTCACCTGCATTTCTGCTCAGATGTGCGAGCAGCGCACTTGCCTGTGTGAAAGGCGTCCGACCTTCCGAGTACTCTATTAGTGCAATCGTTTTGTTCTTCGATCGCACCAACCGAAATCGGTGGCCGTCTAACTCGCACACCGGCATGGCGTCGTAGGTTTTCCGCTTCATCGTGACTTTTGCGGTACTCCCATTGAGCAGGCGAGACAATCCAGGCGACAAACGGGCTCGTTTCCGTTCCCAAGCGAAGCAAAAGCTTATTCCGAATCTTTCTTTGTTGCTGTCCATGAAGAGAGCCACTCCGCGGATACGGATCCCTGCTTCTCCTCGGTCTGCGTTCTCCAGTAGTTGTTTGACGGAGATGCTCTTCGAGGAGTTATGTTGGGCGGGAACCGCATGCCGCGCGGCGTCCACAGACAGCGGGGCAGAGTGTGGTGGTGATGGGGGGCGCGTATTTGATTTAGTGGAGTTTCTCATGGCCGCTATGCGGAATGAGCTCTCCATGAAGGACAGGAGCCGTGTTCTGTTATCTGGATCTACTAAGATGTTGTGGAGATCCGAGACAACCAGTCTTCTGTCGATCATAGATTCGAGCTCATGTCTTGCGACCATGAATCGGGGACAATCGACTAGCACGTGCCAGATCGTTTCGGGTTGGTCGGGGTCACACTCGCAGTCTTAATTAGACTTTAAAGTCTGTACTCAAGTGACCCAGCTGAATGACCATTGTGCCTGTATCTATTGGGAATACGAAATAAAATTTAACTGTCGATCTATCAGTGATTTTTCTACATTACGATTGCAGGTAATTTATCGTAGTGTTGGTGGACTGCGGCACAGTCCCGATTTTTTGTTAATTTTCACGATATAATTATGTTTACTAATTACTTGGGCACTGTAACACCCGAAACGAAAAATCAGGTAATCTTTTTTTTTTTATTATATCTTACATATTGAGTAGTATAGTGATATTTGGTAAAAGTAAGGGTGTGGCTGCAATAACTTAAAATACTAACTACTAAATACTAAATATTAGCCATGTGTGCTGCTCTGGCTCATATAAAGAAACATGATATTGAAGACGCTTGGTTGCTCATCATGGAAGATGCTCTACAGAATGAAGCAGTTACAAAATTCAATGACTATTTTGTAGCTCAGTGGTTAAAAAATTCTAGTATATAATTTTCTAACTAGATAGAGATAGAGAGAAGATAGGTAAAGCAAACCTAGATTGCTTCAGTTTCTTGATGCTCTGAAACAAGAAGCAGAATACATAGATTGGAAATTAAAGAATTTTACATTTGGTATACCCCTAAATACAAGAAAACCTCGATCTATTGCACATGACAAAGATTTAAAAATTATTTTGGACAATTATGACAACATGTCCGTGGCTGAAGTTCTTAAGAAACTTTCTGTACTGCAACATTTTAGAAGTTTGTAAGATGCTGTATCACGGAAAGTGTCTTAAGAATCTGATTAACTTACATAACACGTTGTCGTAATTGTCCAAAATAGTTTTAAATTTGATGTCCTATGCAATAAAGTTGACTGACATATTTTCTAATATAGGGATATACCAAATGTGATATTTTTCAAATCAAGATTCAATTTTAATCTATATTTTCAGTTTATTTTTTGGTGTAACAAGAAACTAATGCATCTTAGATTTTATATTATGCATCTTATTGTTCAAATGTTTCAGCCACGCATCTGCTTTATTTATTTTCCTATGACATGGGCATGTCCGTATACATTAGTTATTTTTAATCACTGGGAAATAAAATAGTAATTGAATTTAGATTGCTTCATTTTGTGAAACAACCTCCGTAATAAACAAACAAAGCGTCTTCAATATATTTTTTCTTTATTTAGGCAAATGCAGCACAGATGGCTAAGTGTTCCTTCTCTTCTCTCTTCGATGCCATTCAAATGTACAGTATGCTTTCTTGGCCAGGGCTTGTTTAAAGTGAAAGTTACCAACATTTTTGTAGTTAAATACTAGGAAAACCTGTCTTTAGGACATTTATCATATCAATTTCAAAGACGATAATTACTGTATGTGGCGTCCATTTCGGTAACTTTTACATCTGTTATATAAAGAGTTGTTTTTTCACTAGTGTAGGTTACCGCGGGATAGCGATACACTTGACTGCTATCTCTCCTGATGCAAAGCAATGATGTGGTCTACGCTATCAAATAATATATCATATTTAAATAATATATCATATCTACACATTTATTCTTTGATTTTTCTGCTGTCTATACAGAAAAAAAACACTGTATGAATTTACAATTGATAAATGAGGATTTATCAAAAAAATAGAATTGTGGCGAGTTTACACACATTTGTTTTTGTGGCGAATTAACTTTGTGGCGAATCGCCTATAACCCGTCCCCGGGACGGTAATAGAATCTCGAACAGTGAATGGATCGCGAACTTCATATCACTTGTTTTTGTATTTAACTGTAGATTGTCAATGTATTGTTTTATTTGTTAGATGCCGAAAAAATAATCAGGTAATTGTTTTTATATAATATTGTTAGGAGTACTACTCCAGTTCACGTACTGATTATTATGATCTCAATAACGTCCCCGGGACGTAATTAGGAGCCCGAAAAAATATTTTGATAGTATGAGTATTCTTGTTAAAGCTATTTGTATACTTTTTTTAAAAAGCGTTAACGCATTTTTTATTATTTCTAAGAATAAAGGAATATTGTAGCTAAAGTTTGACGTTTCATTTATTGCTGTAGTTTTTTTTTTTAGTTCCACCCACTGGGGTGCCACTGGGTGGGGTGGTGGTTTTCCCCATTTCATAATTTTTATATTATCCTACAACTCTGTGATGTTCTCTAAATTACAAAAACACCCACATGGGTAGTGTTTGTAAACTGTCGAGGAAGGTTTGGTAAATAATAATTATTTAGTCACTCACTACTATTAGCTAACATTGCCTATCTGACTGTCCTTTCAATATTTTAACAATAGTATCAACTCACAACGTTTGTAACGTGAACAGAACGTATTCTTGAAAACACAACACAAGTTTTAGTTAAATTTATACTGATTTATAAGACAGTAAATTTATATACTTAGTCATAAAATCATAACTGAAAATAAGAAAAACAATTTAATTGATTATTGGTTCGTTATCAAAAATATTTACCACAAAATCTATGCATTTTAAGTTTGTAATGTGTGACGTTTTGGTACTAATAAGCAGTTTTGTAATGGCAAAACTATTTTCAGAGTCCGCCTCTACAAGTACCACAAACCTTTGTCAGTTACCGCTAAGCAGTAATGTGACAATATTATAGTGTTTCGTTTTGAAACGCTATGTTTTTGGAGAAGTTAGAGGGCAAAGAGAAGAACCATGGCTAAATCACAATAAAAGCCATGAACCAAGAGTTGGGTTGAGTTGAGTAGAACCATGTTTTAAATTCGGGTGACGACGGCATTATATACTCTTATATTCTTTGGGTGCGGCTTTGGAATCTTCATATTCGAATAGCGGCGTAGAACTCTGTTGTTATTGTTATACTGTATTATTATATTGCTCGTTCAAAAAAGAAGCAAACTCGTAAAAATTGCCTAAAGATTTTATCACTGAATCAGCTGTCAAAAGAAACCAAACAGAACCGACGTAACGAGTTGTTGGAATCTGATGAAATTAAACTAGAAAAGGGGAACGCAACAGGGGAATTCACGCTAATTTGCATGATCTCTAGTTAGAATTCTCGAGACAAACATGAACAGGAAAATAACGTAAATATTTGCTTTTTAGTTAACAATTCAGTTTGCAGAAAATTATCAAACAAAATTAAAAAATGAACGTAACGCAAACGTAACGCAAACGTAACGCAAACGTAACGCAAACGTAACGCAAACGTAACGCAAACGTAACGCAAACGTAACGCAAACGTAACGCAAACGTAACGCAAACGTAACGCAAACGTAACGCAAACGTAACGCAAACGTAACGCAAACGTAACGCAAACGTAACGCAAACGTAACGCAAACGTAACGCAAACGTAACGCAAACGTAACGTAAACGTAAACGTAACGCAAACGTAACGCAAACGTAACGCAAACGTAACGCAAACGTAACGCAAACGTAACGCAAACGTAACGCAAACGTAACGCAAACGTAACGCAAACGTAACGCAAACGTAACGCAAACGTAACGCAAACGTAACGCAAACGTAACGTAAACGTAAATTTCAACAAACTCTAGTTTGGCGTACTGATACTGATTTATACTTGATCCCTAAGGAACTGTGGATGATATCGGGATAAAATTTAGCCTATGTGTTATTCCAGACTATAAAATATCTGTGTACTAAATTTCAGCTCGATCCGTTGAGCCCTTTGGGCGTGATTGAGCAACAAACATCCAAACATCCAAACATCCATACATTGACATTTTTAATATTAATATAGTAGGACATTATTATTAGTAAATTGTACAAAAATATATTGTGGCATACAATTATTATTTTTGGTTTAATAATATTTATGTAATGTGAAATAAAAAAATTGAAAGAAATGAAAACCTCGAAAAAAACCCTCTGTTTTGCCAGTAATAAGACAAAAGAATAAAAACCATGTCTATGTATTGTGTATGTTTACTTACATTAAAGTTGCTAACGCCATCTTGGAATTGCTGAATAATTTAGAAGAACAACTTTAAATACTTAATTTATTTTTAGTTGCGTCCCGTCATTTCACTTACTCTGTAAGGGGTTTTACAGGAACGGTTATTTCAGATTGGGACCATCTATAAGTCGTCGTTATTAATAATCACCGGAATAGCGGATTGAATAAATTTGAGACCGAATAGTAAACTAACTGTAGGTACACGGTTGGACTTGGACCTATATACAGTAACAAGGACGATGGGAGAGAGGCTATACTCTGTAGTGGGATCAAGAAAACTGCAAAAAATGGTGATGATGAACAATCTAGAGAAATATTTTTATCAAACTGTTAGTTCAAGACTCCAATAATAGTCTAATTACAATATCTGTGTCTTCAAGTCGAGAGTGAATCGGTTTCTTCTAGGTAAACACGCTCCACATCGTAGACCGCATCGTCGTGAGATGGCGGTCAAGTGTAAGCCTATAAAAGGTAAAAAAATAGTGTCGGCTTCACTAAATCAAAAGAGCTAAAATGTTCCTTTCGTATCTTCATCTCAAATGTAAAATGTTTTTAACAATGATAGATTTATCCTTAATGTTTAGCGATGATATTGATGATCGAGTCTGCTATGGAGCGTGCTCACCTAAAAGAAACTGATTCACTCTCGACTTCTATCCTTAGAGCTGATCTAGTTGGATTAGCTATCCGTTGCTTGGGTGAATTTTCCTCGACGCGACGGTAACAATCATGATGTCTTGAAACGGAAAGCGAATCGACTGCTCCTAGTTAAGCACATTCCATTGTACCTCTAGAATACATCATAGATTGCAATCAAGTGTAAACATATAACAATAAAAATATCGAGTGAGAAGCTACTAAAAACCATCGATATAAACCAATGAATGTGCCCACTTCAGGTGCACGGAATTATGATATTAGGAAGAATGAGCTCATTCTTTCCATTCTAGTCGGTTGTGTGAAGCGGTGAACGCCGGACATAACACTATTTGTTGTCAAAAACAAGATAAGTAGAACCGCAACATACCTCGCCGCTAGCGATTCTAGTGATCAAGTAGATGGTAGTAAAGCTGTAAACCACTCACGCTCCACACAAAGACGCAGTTTGTTTACAATTTCAAGGTGCTTAGGGCACATCTATTGGTTTATATCGATGCTAAAAACTGCCACATGGGAAGGATTGGCTATTATCGGATAAGCAGTAATCCTTTTAGTTTTAACCTGTTGTTTACAAGACTAGAGGATCGTAATCATATATCGTCCCAGTGTATAATAACCTTAATGTGTATGGCTTCAGAAACTAATTGAATTACAACTGTTATTTGTGTGGCTTTCCAATTTGGGTCGCCATTTGCGGTCACCTTACCTTTATACAAGGTAAATGATTTGAGTTTAGGAACCTTTGAGGTGAACTCATTGAATTTATTCGTTAAAAAGGATTAGGTATAAAGTTTTTTAGAAATTGCTTGGGTTTGATACATTCGTTTTTAATTAGTATCGAGTCTGCTGTAAATACTATCTACAGTTTATTTTCATTAATTCTAGCGTAATTCGAAAATTTTGCCCCAAAAGTTAGTGATTTATATAAAGGTACATCGCATTGACTGCCCTAGTGGCTTAGTTGGTAGTAGCTCTGCCTGCGAAGCCGAGGGTCGTAGGTCCAATCCCCCAGTGCAAATATTAATTAAATATTTGTGTGATGAATTCAAATTTTTGTACTGTGTCTGGGTATTTCTATGTAAAATAAGTATGTATTTATAACTATATAAGTATTATATCAGCTATTTGGCTGCCATCACACAAGCTTTGCTTAGTTTGGGGTCAGATAGTGTTATGTGTGAATTGTCCACCACAGATTTAGAATTTACATTGTATTTTTCTTGTTACATTTTCAATTAGATACTAGCTTACATTATTGGATATACATATATCTTGGATATATTTATATATTATATATTCTGATAACCCCCACTGTCGATGAATCGTTTCAAAGTACTGCGCCTACGCTAAATGCATATTGTCTTACGCTACGTAAGTCATAATCACCCACTGGCCTAAGCATTTACTTATTTATATACGGAGCAGCGTGATATATGTGTCTAACCGTCACTTTGCAATTATACTAAAAAAAAATATACATACACCAAAATTAACTGGGTAAAAAATATAAACCAAATTTTACAAAAATATAACAAATAAACGATACAACAACTTAAGTGGGAGGCATCTTTCTGTGTTTTGCAGTACTCGTAACTCAGTAATTCCGCCATTGGGCATTCTACAGATAAGTTGGTGGCACTGCACCATACGAAATGACAGTTTTACAAATCAAAAGTCGAAATAATTGATATTCACTTTGCTCCATAGATTTCGATTTTTTTTGTACATTCAACGTCTTTGGTTTGCTCAGACCATCTGAATTATTAAAATAATTTATGTTTTTTTGATAATTATTACAAAATTAGTTTGTTAAATTACATATGAATGTCGGTACTGTGTCATACATTCTCGGTGTCGGACAAAAATTGGACCTAAATGTAGTTCATTTTTTTCAATAGTAGGTAAAGAGTTACGAGACTATAAAAGGACAAGTGCGTGATAAGCAACATGCATACCCATAACAGCAATTAATGATTACCCAGCACTGCACTGCGGTCGTCACCAAAGACTTAAGATGTTTTATTTATGTTATGATGTTTTATTTTACTTTATATCTATCCCTATAAATTCAATGGAAACATTAAATTTCATGCATTCATTATTCATAAGGAACCGAAATAAGCTGTAAAATAGAATACATTGGTAACAACAATGTAATAATTAGGATTGTAGCTTACTCGTAGCAGTAGTATTCTGTTAGATGGCTATTTATAGTCAGTTCAGTTAACGCAGACAAATCGGGATTTCCTATTCACTTCAGAGACAGCAGGCTTAAGGAGATTGGAATTCAAGTAGCCTCTCTGCGTCTTCGCAGAAAGCATTCGACCCCGTCTTATAACTTCGATCGTTCTTTACAATGCCAATCCAAACATCTGAACCATACTCAGCAATTACTTAAATGAAATTTCTTTAAGAGCTTAAACGACGAAGTAAACATAACGAAATTTCTTAACGTAACCAATTTTATATTCAATGTTTGCAAATTGATCAATGAATGATGTTTACTTCATAACAGTAAATCTGGGTTAATTCAAGTAAACAGCGTAATTAGAGAAAGTTTTACAAAAGAAGCTCAATTCTAATTTAGTAAAATTATTCTTTCCGGCCTTTCGAGGCCTTGTAACAGTTTTTATTTAGGAAAAAGCGCGACATTTTCGCAACGCGAAAAAGCGCATAAATAAAGATTATAAAATTTTGAAAAAAGATGAGTGAAAATGATTACTGATTCTGACCTTAAATTTTTGTTGTTTTATAAAGTGATCGGACAAGCAAAACATGCCCCTGTCGGTAAGCAATACGCCTGCCCATAATAGCGCAGTGTCACACATATATTGGTACATGAAGAGCCAAAATCATTATCTAGCACTATACTACATTATTCACTTCATATTCCTATAGCTACGTACTCGTATCACTGTGATGTAATGGGCAGGCATGTTGCTAACCATCAGCCACATGTCCTGCTCGTTTTGTCACTCTAAACTATAAAAAATATGTCTGGAAAATATGTAGGTACATCTTACTTCAATTTGTTTTTATAGTTGCTGTCATTAATTTACAAATAAATAATAAACAAATAGATAAACGTTTAAAATTAACATTAGGTTTAGCGTCCATGTATACATTGTTAGACGATTTCAGAGTCCCGTCTTTATTGATGTTTAGCCTTTTTTTCTCATCTGCCTATTTCCTAAAAGATGTTGCTTTTTATAATAAGGCCACCACTTTTGGTATAAGTTAGTAAATATCCTCAATTTTTTTTATTATATATTTATTTATTTATTATTTTTGTTATGTCAGTATGTCACACTTACTACTTTTTCTATCTATCTATCAAGTTTAAGACTTACTGAAGTTTTTGGCGTGACTTTGCGAACATAGATTTTTATTAATATCTATTACAAACTTTAATTTAAATTTTCTGAAACTTCACCTCTTAACAAATCGAACTCCAAAAAAGGTAAAAGGTTACAAGATTTAAGGTGATCAAACTATTTTAGACATTTAATCTGCAGATGTCTCGATTGTCTCCGAAAAACGTTTTTAATTAAAACTTTGAATTGTATGAACTAAGCATATAACATTTTATTGGTCTTTTCAAAGTCCGTGTGCTCGTATTAAATGGTACGCGGCTGGCACGCTTGTTTTAGAAAGGGGAAACTGCCCTAGTTCAAACAGTGATGCCACTTAAACGTATGTTTTTTTTTTATAATAAAATAGTCTCTTTTTATTGTCTAATCGTATCAAAAGAGAGATTCAAACCATTCAGTTCTCCCGTTTTCTTTTTTTAAGCATGTCACCCATTTTTATTACTTTTATAAGATAAAGTAAGTAATAAAAGTGATTGGCATAACTGCAATAAAAATATCACTTTTCGATTACTGACAATGTTATACATAATAATAATAATTATTGGTTTGGGGCCAGATGCAGAAGGCATCCTTGACACAGCGCGCATCGTCAGGAGGTTCCTCAGTCTGCAGCCCTAACCATCGGTAGCTTGGGCCTTGCCCCGATGCTGGCGGCTATCTAGGGTTAAGTTTTTATAATGTTTTTATGTTGTTTTATGTATCAATATTTTAAAAACTTAGGCTTAAGAAAGGAAATAAATACGTGAGTAATAATTATTTAAAAAAAAAAAAGACAAGCAGGACATGTGCCTGATCGTGACCAACATGCCAGCCATATAGCAGCACAGTAGCACGCAGCTATTGGAACATGAATAGTGCAAATCATTACCTAGCACTGCACTGCGCTCGTCATCCAGAGATCTAAGATGTTATACCACTAAGACCTGTAATTTCTCTGGAAATATTGCCGTTCAAACCGGAACACAGTATTGTTTGCACATTACAGCTTGGCGGTAGGATAACTGGAAATGGTGTGGTACTTCCCCAGTTGGACTCTGCCAAGAGTCCTGCTCCTACAAAAATAAACCTATTTAGTTCGGACTATTAGTTGTCTAGATTATAAATTAGATTATTTTAGATTATTTCAAGGCAAACTAAATTTTAATGTAAATATAATTAAAGTACGTTCACTATTAACACACTTATCATTATTATCTCAGCCTATATAATGTCCCATTGTAAAACATAAGTTTATGTCGCAATCCTTCACTTTTCCTGGTTCTGAGCAAGATTTTAGACATTATTGTAGCCAAAGAAATTTAATATTTAAATTACTGGTGTTGACAAAGTTAGCCTCATTTTCGATCAAGTTTTTCAATACTTTATTTCACTTTCACGATTCAACCTATGAGTAAATATTGGTGAATATATCTTTTTCACGGAAGATTACCTTCTGCCAATGTTTAAACAACATATCGTTGTTTGCACAAGAATGCGACTTTCCTCAAACACATTTTCGTAAGCCCGAAATAAAATCGAGCATGCAAATGTAACATCACTGGGTTAAATAAAATAGACGTGTTTTGGAAAAAATCTCTGGTATCTGGTCTTTAGATTTGGTTCAGTTTTAGTATACGTGGTGAAAGTACACGTGTATACGTGATGTTTTTGTTGTTAGAAAAATAAAATACAACTTGTGAAATATAGTCACAAAAGTGTAATACGCGCTGCTTGAACCATCATCCATCATAGTTTATAATTGTTTTCAGTATATCCGAATATGTTAATTTAAATCTCTGTAACCTGAAATTTCATTGAAATATTATCCTTCTAACTAGAACCATGTAATATTTTCTGTACTGCTTGGCGGTATCTAAATGGCAAGGATACGGTATTTGATTAGGCGAACCAAAAAGTGATATCATTACAGTAATATCTATATTTTATCATTAATTATATTATGCTCATCTGATCGCGCCATTTTAGATGGATAACTATAAATCCAGAATTTTGCTAAAACATACCTCGTATATAATTAAAACAACTATATTTATTTATACGGAGAGCCAAGTAGAAAGAGGACTGGCCTCGTGGCTTAGTGGGTAGTAAGTCAGCTTGCGAAGCCGAGGGTCATAAGTAAAAAAAAACGTTAGAAGCTTTTTCGAGATATGAGAGTAATGAGAGTAACGATGAGAGACTCAAAATTAAGCATCAGTAAGGTTTAATTGTAACACAGTGGTTAATAACTAAAAAAACCGTAATAACTCAAAACTTCTAAAAAAACACAAAAGAAGTAAGCCAAAAACTCATAAAATTTTTGACAAAGTCAAATCGGCAAATAATTTAACGTGTATGAAATGATATCAAACAAACTCAATTAAGATAGTATTAAGATTCAGCCTGGTTTTTTAACACTGTTCAAATAAATACATAATATTCGTCGATATTTTTTGACAAAGTCAAATCGGTAAAAACTTTTAACCTGTATGATATCAAACAAACTCAATTAGATAGTACTAAGATTCAGCCTAGTTTTGTAACATTGTTCAAATAAATACATATTTGTCGATACTTTTTCACACAATACCATTTGGTCCAAACTAAACAAAGCTTGCGTTATGGAAACCAAAACAAAACAAGAACAAAATTAAAAATTTTGACTACCCCCGACTACCTCAGATTTGTTATCTTTACAACATTCTACTAGTCAAGCCCTTTCATTTGATACCCATATCGAGGTAGTTGTGAAAAAAGAAATGTATTTCGCCATTTTGTAGTGGCGGTCATCTAGGATTTGAAATTTGTTATAGTGTATAGTATTTTACTAGTCAAGCCCTTTCATTTGATACCCATATTGAGGTAGGTTGTGAAGAAATATTTTGTCAGCCATTTTGTGGAGGCGGCTATCTTGAATCGATATTAACCGTACTCCGAATCACATCCCATTCATCACCCCCCTCGACGTCAAAGACCCCCAAAGCAGCTTCACAGCAACAAACAGCCAGAACGAGAGCCGACATGGGACAGGTTGAACCGCCCCGCTATGTCACGGCTTCGGAGCCGCGGAGCCATGCACGTAACGCTTTCATCGAATTCATAGCCACACTGAGCGCGACACGACAAGTCAACCTCAAGACCTGCGAAAACATCATGCAGTCCTATAGGCTAGGAAGTGAAAGCCTTTTAAAGGCGAAACTCGAGGAGGCCGAAGCAGCCATTTACAATAATGTCACATCCCGGGTCATCAAGGGAACCATGACAGGACAGTATATGGCAGCTTACAGTGCTGAAAATGGCTTCGTGACACTGAACGAGAGAGAGACAGAGCGCGCGGGAGTGCCTGTTTATGCGACACCACCAAACGACCCAATTGTAGTTACTGCCCGATGCACCAAGATTATGCTGGACGATAAGATCCTAGAGATGGCCAAGACCATCGAAGGAACGGAAACGTCAAAGCAGATTGGGAAAATTGGGAGGTACCGAGAATACAGTGGGTCAACGGAGTTCCAGGATGTGGGAAAAACAACATGGGTGATTAGACACTTCGACGTGGACAAGGACGCCATCATTACTACAACAACTGAGGCAGCAAAAGATCTAAGAGAAAAGCTATCGCACCGAATCGAAACCTGGTCAAAACCAGAGTGCGAACCATGGCTTCTGCTCTGGTAAATGGTTTCGGTAGAGAAAGTTTCAGCCGCCTCATGGTGGACGAAGCTCTCATGAACCATTTTGGAGCCATTGTGATGGCTTCAAGGCTGTCTGGTGTTGGCGAAATTGTCCTCATTGGAGACGTCAATCAGTTGCCTTATATCGACAGGGAAAATCTCTTCGAAATGAGGTATCATCGCCCGAACCTGGTAACAAAGATCAGCCAGGAGTTGCTCTGCACACATCGAAACCCAATGGACGTCGCATATGCACTGAGGGAAATATACTCCGGTATGTACTCCTCAGCGTCCCGTATAAAGTCCCTAGAGCAGAGAAGATATAAGGGAGCGCAAATACCCAACACCCAACCAAACACCCTCTTCTTAGTTCACACTCAAGAGGAGAAGGAGACCCTGACAAACCAGGGTTATGGGTCAGGCACCGGGTCACGCATCCTTACCATCCATGAAGCTCAGGGACTAACATACGAGTCGGTAATCGTAATCAAAACCAAGGCAAACATGAAGCTGCACGAGAGCGTGCCCCATGCGGTAGTTGCAATCTCACGGCACACGGGGACCTTCACATACTACGCTGACGACACCGACGACGCCATCGGTCGGTTCGTGCGGCGAGCGTGGGCTGCATCATCGAAGACCATCCGCGATTTCAACCTACAGATGGCCATCAGGGACAGAAATGCGGCCGTTGTGGAGGCTCTGGGCCGGGAGGAGGCAGCTTAGGCAAATGGCAAAAGGCAATTAGGCAAACACTCGATGTCGAGTCGATTACTAGCGGAATCCCAACTGGTAGTGATCGGCTCTACAGACGAGCACTAGAATTAGATTTTAAATGTACCCAAATCCCTTCTATTTTCCTCTTCTCCTTATCCAAGAAATGTGTAAAAAAAAAAAAGATTATTGTAATGACAAAGATCACGGACCCCGGAGTCTGTGGAGTGGATAATTTAAAAAAAAAAAAAAAAAAAAAAAAAGAATCGATATTAACCAAACATAGCCAAGAACATCTGCACGGATATTAACCTTCAAATAAAAAAGACCGCATCGAAATCGGCTCATCCGTTTGAGCTCTACGATGCCACAGACAGACACACACATAGACAGACAGACAGACAAACAGCAGACAGACAGACATCGACGTCAAACTTATAACACCCCTTTTTTTGGTCGGGGGTTAAAAAAATACGCGAATCACTAATTTCAATGTAATCTCATTTTGCATAATTAATTAGGAGTATTTAATAATTGGCTGTTTGTTGTCAAAATATTACACTAAACTTATTCTGCCGTTAATTACTGTTGCCTGTGGAATTCATAACAAAAACACGTTTAACATTGTAATTTATGTACAAATCAAATAAATGCCAGCCCACACAATACGTGTCATATTAGATTATCAAGTAAAAATTAAAAGTTTGAATTGAATCTTTATATGAAACTCATGTTTCCACAATTGTTTGTGTTAGTTTGTGTGTGAATAGTTCACCAATTGTTTTTTTGCGACTTTATACAATACCGTAAGAAGAGAAATATATCACAGAAGCGTTCAATGACAATAAAATTTTCTTGAAATTAACTTTAAAGATAAGTAGGGAAAATATTTTCCTAGCTTACATTTGTTTGTACCCAACTAGGTTTTAACCACTTAGAAGTTTTAGCCTAAAAATATGTTGATAGCTTATAAATATTGAACTAAAACATTTTGAATTTTAGTGTAATAATTGGTACAAAAAAATAGAAAATATGTTCAGTTGACATTTTAGTTTAAATTAAATTATAACATTATGTTTGTTTACCGTAAATGTTTTATTTTTAGATTTTCAATTTTATGAGTTTTTACCATTATATAGGTTTGGCAAAAAATGTTCAATTACATTTCTAGAGGTAAGAATTCTCTCTAATTCCACTGACATGGTTAGTTTAATTTAGATTCAACGTTTCAGACAACCACCTCGGCTAAAAGCTTAACTTTCAAGGGGCTTGCTAAGATCTATGTTTATTATTTATTACATATCGTAAAACTGAACTCAGACGCTTGAAACTTCGGTGGTCTCGGTAAAATTACTTGAAATTGTAAAGCCATTAGTTAAATGGCGAGGTTTTGAAAACGAAGTGCTGGTGAAAATTACAATTAAAATAGAAAATTATTTCAATTTATGCGAGTATGATGTAAAATTAAATATCTGTCTCATCTAAACTACGAACAGGTTACTAATAGCTAGATTAATGAGGTTTTTTTTTATTTGATTGAGAAGACTGTAAACCATTTTCACGATCGATTTTTACCCTCAAATTAAAGATCTTATTAGAAATAGGCGTTTATTATAAAAATATAGGTACATATTTAAAATACATTGTATTTTTGTGCTTAAGTTTTAAGCTTAAAAATCACGTTCATAAAATAAAATTTGTTCTCATATGACGGTTTAAATAGTACAAGATTTTCAGTAATAGTTCTATCAGATCAAAAGTATCTTTACCAGTAGAGAATAGTTTTCCTGTGAAATAATAGTCTTACAATTTGAAAATTGCCTTGCATTGGTTTTCAAATATTTTTACTTGGAATAATGTTATGTAATAATTCTTTGTTCGTAATGTCTAATGAATTTGTGGTAGCCTGTGGCAAACCGCAAACCACGATAATTTAATTAGGTACGACGTATGTTTAAGCAAAATTATTCTGCATTTATAGTTATTCATCTAAAATGGCGCGATGAGATGAGCACAATATAATGAATGATAAAATATTTATACTGTAATGATATGACTTTTTGTTTCGTCTACCTAATAATACCAGGAACGGTTCGAGGCGGGTTATTCTGATTGACATGACTTTGTGGACGTCTGTTTTTGTAAATAGGGACTTGAATTTTATTTATCACTAGATTTCTGGTAATAATTTGGATTAATGTATTTTGTCTACCTAATCAAATATTATCCTTACCATTTAAATACCGCCAAGCAGTAATCAGAAAATATTACATGGTTTTAGTATGAAGGATAATTTCAGGTTACAGAGACTTCGATTCGAGCGCATTCCAGTGGTGGGTAGCAATTAAATCTTTTTTTTTTGTATGGTCATCCTATCACTTTAGTTTATAAAAACAAACCTGACTGTAACAGGTCACTCACGCTGCAAGTTGAAATCGTAATAGAACATCATTAAAATCCAAATGGACAGTCATCATGGATGTAATTCAGATAAATTTAATCAAAGATTTAATATTCGTCGACGCAAATATTCATTTTAGCAAAAGACAGTCGTTAGCCGTTATCAAATTGAAACGTAGGATACTAACGACCGTACGCTACTTGAAACAGAAAAGATAATTTTGAGCAATGTTTCTATTCAAAACACGTACACTTGCAGTTAAAAAGTTATCACAGCTCCTCGAAGTAATATGAAGGTGGGAGTAAAATTCCGGGCACGCAATAACTGCAAAATGTTGAACAATCGATTTGGACGTGTATGATGTACATTGTTTCACTATGTAAAAGGAGATACAACTTACTTGAAGTTACTACAGTCGTAAAATTACACAGATTTACAAAAAACTGAACTACAGTCTGCAAAAATAAATGGCCCGTTTTGACATTAAAAAAAATCCTAGAATGTACCTATTTTGTTACCTACATAATTAATTTAACGTATCAAAAATAAATTATGTATTTTTTTACTTATCATCTTACTGTTTCGTACCAAAGTTACATTTTAGTGTCTTTTTCAAATGTTAATCGTGTGAAAGTTTTATTATACGTTATATTTTTGGAAAAAAGCATATCTAATGCTTTTTTGGTTTTTAAGTCAACAAACAAGAACTGAATCTACCTTTTGTGATACTGTCTGAAACCTTTTCACCTTTTAGAAACTTAAGTTTATGCATAATATTTTATGAGACGATCTTCTTATCATTCCATGGATTCACCATGCGGGTGCCGGGTTCATCGTGTGGCAGAGAGAGAAAACCCGAGTAGATCCCGAGACTTGTGACTCGGATGTATGTTTAAGGGGCCCCTTTCTGACGTACGTCAACACTCACCTTCACTACTCGTTTTTCTCTCCCTGCCCAGCAAAATCTGATATGAGCCTACTAGTCCAGCTTTAGATAATCGTTCTAGTATAGAACTTACTGCACTTCTGGATAAGCCAAGAATAATTATAATACTCTGTAATTCAATGAATTTGCATCATAATTATAGTGTCAATCTTACTTAATCTTATCAGTACAATATAACATTCAGTCCAAACAGACCGCAACCATCTTGTTGAGGCGTTTCATTAAGTGTATGAATGAAACGCCTCGACAAGATTAAGCTAAGATGCTTTCATATCTTATTTTATGTAACCTAACCTGACCTAACCTCTGTAACCTACTTAGCACAAAAAAAATGGATCGGATCTATTAAAACTATGCATCTATAGTTTCATGAATTAGAGCATTTATGTATCCAACATCGGCCTTATACCATGGGCAAAAAACTGGGTATTGCCCAGTAATATCTATCATCAAGACTGAAGAACGTAATTACTCGGTAAATTTGCTACGCTGGAACTCTGAATTGAGCACAATCCTATGAATTTCTAAATAATAGGCTGCTTAATTGTTCCAGAGAGTAAAGATGTCACCACTCGAAATTGAGAAATACCGTTTTATTAAGATAATTATTTCAACAAAACTAATACAGTAGGTATCTAAGCGCCGTACAGCAAATATTGGTTAACACCTATTTAAGCCATAAATAAGCTCACACATTTTCAAGCAAATTATTATGTAAACAGATTTTAAACGTATAAATGTCAAACAAAATCAAAGAAAAAAGTGAATTTAGTACTGTCATATAGTTTGTATGATTGATAAATAGCTCTACTTGGCGATAAGATAAGATAAGATTACAGATAAGTTACTGCTGGTCTAGTCGGGAGAACGGCGACTGCCGATCCGGAGCCCCCGGGTTCGAATCCCACCACGCGCACCACTGTCTTTTCATGTGCGTAATGCCGCTAACTTAAAAACGGTGAAGGAAAACATCGTGAAGAAACCGACATGCGCCTAAAACCTTTCGAGGTCATGTGTTCATGTGGTCACCAACCCGCACTTGGCCAGCGTGGTGGATTATTGCCTTAACTCTGTCTTTGCGAGAGAAGGCCCCAAGTCCCAGCTGTGGGAACATTTAGTGGGATGCTTATGCACAGTAGATGGATAGCAGTAGGTTTTTGCGCAGTTCTATTTTTTAACCTCGAATTTATAATGATTGAAAAATCGCTGTCACTATCAAGAGACGCATTTCGCTACTTGTCCATAGCGGCTCGTCAATATCTTTCGTACAACAAACATCAATTTTAGTTTCAAAAGCGTTTAGCCTATAAAGATCTTAACTGCTGTTTTTCGTGCCTAAAGTTCCGTAAAAGTTAACACAATATACACACACATAATACAGAATAGACAAGTAGTACGAGTATGCATGATAGTACTGGTCTACTATGTATGCATGACATACATAGTTCCATTTTTGAAAACGATTAAAAATAGAAAAAGTACACAAGTACAATCTGAAATCACAGCCATAAATATAGTAATGCTCGAAAATCTCCTGAATCCTGCGGCAGAAGTCTAGTGCCATCTTCATTGCCAACATAGTGTTTGTCAATTATACCTATTTGTCCCAAGGCTGTGGTTCCACCAACACTTCACATTTACGACGCTCGAGATACGTATCTTTTTTATGAACATGCTATTACAATATATGGCACAAACAATAAAGTCCACGAAAGAGTATTTCGAAGGAAACAGTTGCTATGTAAATTCTACTTAGGCCAAATATCGTTAAATGAAAATAAACATGAATCTTGTAGGCGTGTTAATGTTATTTAAAATTGGTTCTTAGTAGATCAAAGCTTTGAGACCAAACAAAGAAATTGAAACAATTCGTTTTATCCAGATTTGTTTGCTCATGAACGTGGCAGTGTGGATTGCCAAATTTTCGTGACATAGTATTTTGAAACAAATAGCTGCCGGATAAGGTTCAAACTAAGTTGTTTACTTTGAAGTGTGACTGTGGGGGAAGCAAGATGTGCAGAAGTTAAATTGGAGGATTCAGAAACCATACGACTGAATCCAGGCGTGCGACGATGTATTGAACGAATTTCAAAAGAATGTCCTTAAACAAAGGACCTACCGTGTAATAAAGTATTTCCACAAAATGATGAACGTAAAATTTAAAGAAGGTACTTAAAATATAATATTAGGTTTTTTTCAATCAATAACTTGCACGACATTCAATCTTATTGTTGTGAACTTAAAGCAGTAACAGGAATTTCCTGACACCTTTTAAACTCCATCTTACGAATTTGATAAATCTTAAGTTTAAATCTTAGATTTTAGACTAATTTTCGGCATTTCATAATAACCATAAGTTGGCCTACTGATATTTATTTATTATCTCTTTAAATATGTATATTTTATAGTATCAGATACAGTGACAAAATGAGCAAGACGTGCGGCTTATGGTGAAGATCATTATGCTCTGTAACTGCACAGCGCCATACTTATTTGATAGATTTAGACTAATCAATACATATTTATTCAGCACATCATTGGAAAATATTCAGATGAGAAGTTGTTTCTGTCCGAGAACAAGTTTTTTTTTTGCAGAAATGTGTATTCATTAAGACAGAAACATGAACAGAGGGAGAGAAAGGGAGAGACTTGTGGGAGAATGAAAGAATCCTACTATATTAAGCTACAAGGCCATAAATAACACAATACAACTAAATAATTACTTTTTCTGTACCAGAAACGGTTACGGAAAAGACGGTCGTACCAGAGCAAAAAATAAAGTGTAGGCGCGTGAAAAGTTTTTGCTCAGCCGCCGAAAAAGCTCATGCCGAGTTTCGCCCATTAATTTGGTCCGTTGAATGTTTGACAGACCACTGGGCATGTCGTCAACGAGTGGGCAAAATTATTTGCGAATTTCGGATGGAAACGCTGGGTCAACGGGATCCTTTGTCGGATCCTTTGTTACTTGTGGTCGTACGAACATGGTTCTGCGAAATAACAGTTTGGTTCTCAACGACTTACTCACATTTTGTTGTGGTTTCATACAGCGTAATACTCTAGGATTTGTTTAGCAAATGGGACAGTGTGGAGTATAAAAATTGTTTGATGATTTTCACAGAACATGAGGTCTTTTACAAAGTAGGAAAATTTCTGATAAACTATTAGTGCCACGCAGTTTCAGTCAGCGTCTTAACCATGACGCATGGCCATAAAAGGCACTGACACACAATACAAGAACAAATATAGATTTTTGCGAACTGTAAGGACACCCCTCTTTTTGTTTGCAGAATAGACCAATACAAGAGCGATAGAAAATAAATCATAACTTCAGGAAAATTTTATGAAATGAAAGTAGAAGCTGAAACCATGTTACTGTTAACTTTTGCACTAAGTAGTTTATTATGTTGTTTTTGTGTAAAGAAGTAATAATTTTTTTTCACAAACTATCAGATTAATAGTAATGTGAAAGTGATGCATAATGATTTGAAAACCATTTTAATAATAGAAAAGAAACATTACTACAAAATAATATAAAAATGAAAAAAAAAACAATCGTTTTGGTTATTACAAATATATCGTCGCTATATCTTCTACTAGCGGTCTGCCCCGGCTTTGCCCGTGGTGCATATAAAATATACCTATACTTTTTATAAAAGCAATATTATTTACGTCAGAGCGATGCGATTGAAGTTAAGTGAAGTTTGGATTAAAAAAAATGTACTCTCCTACATTTTTGTAACTAATTGAAACTCTCTTAACCCTTTCTATTTACACAACTTTTGAAAACATAGTTTCAATTCCAAGAGATCCCTGCTCTGAACCTTTTCAAATTTCATTTCAGCGCGTACTATAACTAGCAAAAGAAATCTTCAGTATAAAAGTTTACCCAACTTGGAAGCTCGGAAATAGAACTGAATTTCATTCATTTTTAGAGACAGAATTATTTTTACAGGTTTTTTTACTCGATCGTATAACCAAAGGGATTCGATTCCTCTGTAACGACATTAACTGGCCGTCCCGTGATCTAAAAGTATCGCTTTCAAAACTTGTTATTTGATCCCAAATGTTTGAGAACAAAAAGTTTCTCTTATTCCCCACCGCAAAGGTTTGTTCCTTTCAATATTAACTGAGAATTCGATGCTTTCGTGCTCGTTTTGTCTCTCTTTTTTTCTTTGTTACAAATTGTCTTTCAGAACTCCTGAAACAATTTTTATGAGGAAAAGTAGAATTGCCTATCATCACGTGAAATAACGGTACCAGACTGTTTTTTATTTTACTTTCAACATTTTACAGATGAAAAGTTTTTAACAGTTGATGCGATAATTTTTTCATCTACTTATCTTTCATTCTGTTTCTTGTTCACCTTTCTTACTACTGCAGTAAATATAAAGCCAATCAATATAAAACGTAAACCAGCGTTCTAAGCGACATATATATGCATCCTATGCAGAATTATCTTACTTACGTTACTAACAACATTGAATCTACAGCCCACTTCATGCTATGAACTAGTAGAAGCCAAGGCCATAGATAGGCCACCAATCATACGGAGAGAATCAAGTCCATAATCCACTACGCTGATACTAGAGGTAGTCTTCAAAATATATATTTATTGATATGTGTTGGTTTCTTTGACGGTTACAGCTAGTGGAAATAACAAACTTGGACCTCAGCACATGGAGAAATACTCAGAGATGCAGGCTAGGTTTAAACTCACAACGAAATAGTGAAACTGTAGGTTTTCAAAAGGCAAAATCGTACGTAATTTACTATGCATGTATATTTTTTCTTTATGATTATATTATTCACAATATATCAAAGAGTCAATATAAATACAAAAAAAAACTGTTTGTGGACATGGTGCAAATATTTACAATTACATGTTTAAAGTCAATCCAATACAATAAATTACCTCTTCAAGGGGCATGTACCTTCTTAATTGGCAACACCTACTAGTTTTTCAGTCTGTATTTAAGAATAAGTTAGTAATATTTAAATTTTAAATGCACTAGCTGCGTCCCGTACTTAATTAAACCTGCGTAGTTTCCGTGGAAGTAGAAGTTACGACGAGACTGAGCAACGAACATATACCATATATTATTAATATATTTATTTAGAGTGTTAATTTATTACATAACATGAAAAGAGCTTTTTTAACCTTTGAAGCAAGTCTGTAAAGATAAATCCTGTTGTAAATTCAATTCAACGTTTTTGACGTCAAAAAATCAAATGGATGAAAATGAGCATCAAAGCAAATGATTCTAAAACGGCAATTAGATGCTTCCCCAAGTAAACTCTGACAAGGGTTTTAATGTCGAAATTTTTCACAGTAATATGACCTTGTCTAATCTTGACAGGTTTTGGTTCGCATAAGCCTAAAGTAAGATGTGTAAAATACGGCACTATGACTACTAAAATCGTCGCCAAAACAATCTGATTCCAAAATTTTAGCATTTACGCTGTCGCGAGGCAAGATTACACGCGAGATTTACTTACGTTCTTGCGGTCTCAGAAGTACTATTTCCACAAATAGCACTGAAAATTTACTAATAATTCTTATGTATCCAGGTGTGTTGCCAAGATTTCCAGTAGAACTATTAAGTAGTGCAGGGATACAACCGCTGCACCAAACTTCAAAATTAGCTAAAATTATACTTACAGTGGTGACCAACTTCCAAGCTCGAGGTAGTAAGTTTTGTCTACGGTCTGTCCCTGAATCATGGTGCATCTTTTAAGTAACACAGTAGGTCACAGTGTTATAACTTAAAGAGATTTTTACGTTTTTACAAGTATTTTTTATATAAGTTACTTTAATTATTTTTTTCAAGTACCGATAATAAGTTCACACCATCACGACTGTTAGTAAGCAACGATGCAGGATAGGATAAAACGCGCTTACCTAGAAGAAACTGAGTTGCTCTCGACTTGACTAAACCAAGATTACACCCACCATATTTTTACAAGTGCAGTTTTTTTATAGTACCTATAGAGTGATGAGAGGAGCAGTACACGCATCTGATGGTAAGGAGCCTGCCACATAACAGGACAGTGACACGCAGCTGTTGGAACATGATGAGTCCAAATCATTATCTAGCACTGTACTGTGCTCATCACCCAGAGATTTAAGATGTTTTGTACCTATGTCTTATAATTTCACTGGAAACATTGCCCTTCAAACCGGAACTTTATTTCCGGGTTTTCATATTACTGAAAAATACCCTCTCAGACAACTTATTTCGCAAGTTAGACGTAATTTTTAGAAAAATGGAGTCTAACCTTTCCTTTTCAAGTCCTTAAAAGTCAACTACAATAGGCACACACGTCAATATTTTCAGAGTAGGTATTTAACCATGACTCAGACGATATTTTTATGAAAACTTTTATTACGGATTTTAATTCAGATTAAAACTTTTCGGTGCCAATATTTAAAGATTAATACATAAAATAGTAGGATAGATACGAGTAAATACCAGTTATAGTAACTAATAATTGTAGTAGTTCAGTACAAATTAAAGTAATTAATAACAGACAATAATTTTATAATTGGATAGATAAGTGCCTACTTGTCTAACTTAACTTACTTTGTTAACAACTTACTTAAAACTTGTACTTTTGAAGTTTGCCAGATTGAAGAAACCACCTGAGGCTAAATGTTACAGAATCGTTTTAAAAGTATGCAAATTGCTCTAAGCTGTGTTAGCCGTTCATCATATTAAACATGGAGCATAAAATTATTAGTGTAGTTTAGTGGTAGGACTCTTGGCAGAGTCCGCCTGGGGAAGTACCACACCTTTGCCAGTTATTCTACCGCCAAGCAGTAATATGCAAACATTACTGTGTTCCGGTTTGAAGGGCAACGTTTCCAGAGAAATTACAGGGCTTAGAGATATAACATCTTAGATCTCTGGGTGACGAGCGCAGTGCAGTACCAGGTAGCCAAAAATTTGAATGTCTCCGAAAAAAACTTCAATTTAAAATTAAATTTAGACACTCAAATTTTGTAAGAAGCTGTCCCTACGTCACGTCTTCCAAATGAATAAAGACAAATTTCATTATAATTTTTGTTGTTATTTCAAAATCCGCCTCACCGATTGCAATATAATTTATATGGGACCACTTCTGAACTATGATAAAAAAACACCAATATTGATTCACAATATTCGTGTCGACAGGTCCTGCAATTATATTAATTTATTTGATATAATGACAGTATTTCAATAGAATAACATATGTATCAATTTTAATTAGAATATTTTTTTAGGTTAAATGATGATGATTAAACTAAATCATCATTTAAAGATGGATGGGCAAGTCCATTTTAAAAGTAGAAAATTATTAGAAAATGTATTTACCTTTCGATAACCCATCCAATTTCAAGTAACTTTTGTTACTTACTACGCAATATTTAATATAGCTACCATACAAACTTTGCGCGCGACGCATAAAAACTACAGCAATGTGACGTCATGTTTCTGTAGTGATTTGTATGAAGCGTTTTTGGGAGAGTCCAGAATTGTGATTTTAAAATCGTATTATCACGGGAAGTTTTTAAGTTAACAAAGTAATTCTTTCACCTATGTTTTAGTAATTAAGTAGCTTTTAGATGTCACATTATATAAAAAATGAGTCAACATGCTTATTGGAGAGCTATCGCGCAACATACAAACAAAAAAAACATACAACCGAAATGAGATAGATCCTCGAGTTCAGCAGTCGTTTAAAAAAATGATTATTTTGTTAAAATCAATAACAAATTTACCCGTGATCATTTTATTTTGGTCGCTTTCATTTCAACCTACGAAACCTAATGATAGCAAAACGGTCACCGATTTTTCTCTTTTTTTCCTCTAAAAGGAAAATGGGTAATTCAATGGAAACACAACCTTTCATTAAGCGTTTGTCGTTGTTTTTTGAAAGAGTATAATTTAAGGAACAATAGGAAAGGTTGGCAAAGGTTTAGGATGTCCGAATTCGTACAATTTCAGTCGTTCTGCTTATTTACGTCATAATTGGTGTTTGGTGTTTTGTAAGCCCGGTTGAAAAAGAAAAGATTTTTTTGTTTTGAAAGCAATTTTTCGAACATTAAATTGAATGACGAGCTGAATAAGTTCATGTCTGTGATCTCATAATTGTAACAACGAAATACTACTACATTCTGTTTTGTGATGTAAAGTTATTAGCAAAATTGCCGTTTGAAAGCTTATCGCTTCATGATTAATTTCATTAGGCGCTTTCTTTTTTCTATAAATCTAAATATTGTAATGTTAAGCAACGACGAGGTCTACGATACGATGTGCTTACCTAGAAAATACAGATTCACTCTCGATTGAAAGACATCAAGATTGTAACTATCAGGAAAATCCCACTCAGGCAACGTATTCCACAGCTTGGACTTTCTTATCACAAAAGTAAAGTTAAGCCTCCTGGTTCGAGTATTTGGATCTGCAACTATGAAACGATATCACTTTTTTGAGCTACGAGCAGTCCGGTAGAAAAAATGGCAAGGTTTATGCAAAAATGTAGTCGATAAGAAACATACTTTCTGTTAATCCGTGTGTGTGATCGATATAACGTGTCCCAAACATTTGTTCAAGGCTTATGTGCTGTGTAGAAAACCCAACAAATTTTTAGTAGTCAAGTCAGTAAAAAAATGTCAAGGTTGTTTTTGCCAAACGAACTCAATTATTTAAGGAGCCCACTTTTAAGTTCCCACTTCTGGGAGTCGGCGCCTTCTCTCACAAGGAAAAAATCCAGGCTATAACCATCACTGCTCAAGTCAGACAGTCATTTTTGGAACCCCTCAGTTTCCCTTCACCGTTTGAGTCAGTGCTGACGATGACTGGTACTTGGACAAAATATCTCCTATAATATTTTTCAGATATTGATACTTAAAGGTACAGGCGGGATTCAAACTTCAAACCTACAATCTTAAAACTGTAAGACCAGTCATTTTTAAGCCACTAAGCCACCAGGATACGACGTTAAACCAACTCAAATAGCAATTGATGACCTCATCACTAAGAGCAATCTCTTATATACAAAGATGTGACTATAAGACAGTTTTATTTTCAATCCCAAGCCCATGTAAGTTCCTGTGGCATCGATCTTACACTATAGAACATAAAGACGTATTTCGATCATGTTCCATTCCCATAACCCTACTCTGCCGCTCTTTTTAGACACTCGCATTTTTATATCTGTTTGACCGATCTATTCCCTCACGTTCTAGATTCCAGTTTATCTAAACGACATGGCGTACACGTAAAGGGTACGCAAGGGTAGCCTGGTGAATAAATCTTTTCATCAGGTCGGTTTTATGCGAGCGTTTTTTCACTACGCTTTTTGCTACTTCGATTCAATTCAGATGATCCGCTGCTCACTTGTAAACGCTTCAGGTTTTGTATCGTTTGTTGATGGACCTTGTTTTGAAGTCGTGTTTGGATCAGATTTTTTTAACAGGTAACATGTTTGAATTATTGAAGTGCCCAGCTAAAGAAATGAGACTTATTTTACTCTACGGTATTTCTATCAGTAAAAGAAATGGAATAAATCGTATTACCGGCACCGTGCCGTATATAAAATTGTGTTGCTTTTATATTGGTCACGATCACTTTTGATCGTATCACCATGTCTTACGCCGCGGTGATTATGTCCAATTACACAATTTTGATGTCGCAGGTTTGAATCCTGCATCTTTATGTATTTTTTTGAAGTATGGATGGGTACATTTTGATGGGTTTAATGGTGACGGGAAACATCGTGAAAAAATCAGTACGCTGCAAGAATCTATCGCGATCATGCGTTATCTGCTGACCCGAACTGTGACATTGACTGTCTTCTATCTTGGGAGATAAGGTCCCAAGTACCTAGTACTGGGAACACAAAAGCACATCAAACGATTTGGTAATTACTGGAGTAACTCGATTGGGGGATCAAGATAAGTACTATTAATATCAGGTCTCGAATATCTTGAGGTAAGATAATAACTGAAAACATTTTGAGCTATTTTCTGGATTTTTATAAAATTAATTTTTGAGGTAATAAGTAAATCAAAATGAAATATATGAAAAGGCTGCCTATGCTTTCGATTAATAAAGAAATAATCAAGAATAAAAAAAACATAATGCTAGACATTTAAAACACCAGATAGCCCCGAACTAAGCAACGTTTGTACTATGACCAGATAGCTGATATTGATATCTAATATTATAATACTCATTTAATTGTGAAAACACTCGTACTTATTACGCATAAAAACAGTGAGACTCAGAACAAATACTTGTATTCATCACACAAATATGTGCCCAGGGTGGGAATCGAGCCTATGGCCTACGTATTTGCAGGCAGACTTACTACCAACTAAGCTACTAGGCTACCCTAATCTCTGTCCCAAGTACATAAATGTATATTATATGGACGAACAAATATTTAAGGCGATTTATGTGATTGTGTGGGTGTACGTTTTAAATTTTTTAAAGTTTTCCAAATTTTGCACCTAACTTATTTAGCAAAATACCCTTGATATTTTTGACCTACCCTTTATTTGATGGTACTTTAATCTTGATTTGATGGTACTCAGTTTGCTTAACCGAGAAACATCCACTTGGTAAAAGACATTTCGAAATGTAACGATTCTTATAATTAAAATGAAGTCTGCCATTTTATATGAGTTTTTGAAACATCAATTTTATTATGAATCAATTTCTCCTTTTCAAATTATAAGCAGTTCGATGCGAAAAAAATTCGGCAAAAAATTAAACCAAACTGACTTCAAATCTAGGCTGAAGGCGTTTTTCTTTTCTTGTTAAGGAGTAACTTTACAAATTACCTAGTATTAGGTAGGTATTGGCTTACAATCCTCGTGCCTACTTCAGATAAACATTTTTCTTTTTACGTGAAGTCAAAGTCAAAGTCAAAGTTCTTTATTGATAAATGTACAATTTACACGTCATTTTTTATAAAAAAACAAAATAAGACCATACAAAGAGTATATATACATTTTCAAAGTTTAAATTGAACTTTATATTGTACGATAATAGGTATCGTACAAATAAGTGTCAAAAATTAGAACATATGTACTGGGTTTCGTGTTTTTTATCAGAAGCAGAGAGTCGAAACCACAATTTACCAAGTGTTTTGTGTGAGTAAGTTGCTGATATTGTCAGACGTGTAGCTTACCTTCGGGCACACGTCCTGCTCTTTTTTTCACTTTTTACGATAAAAAAATGGTCTGTAAAGTCAATTGGTTTACTAACGATAGTTCAACGAGACAATGTCATAAAAAACATAGATAAATGCGGAGCAAGCGTACAATGACCGTAACGGGACAAACGGGACACATTTTCGTGCATACAACCGGCGTTCATCGATTTATTAGACGTTGTCACGTCAAAAAAAAGTAAATTGTATCTATCACAGACAGTAGCTTACATATAGGGAAACTTGTTACTGTCTTTCAGCGACAAAATAGTGTCTGGATGGTAACATTAATATACATTACATCTTACTATAATATTATAAACGCGAAAGTTTATAAGAATGTATGGATAGGATGGATGTATGTTTGTTACTCTTTCACGCAAAAACTACTGAAGGGTTTTGGATGAAATTTAGTACATAGATGGTCTGGAATACCTGAACACATTTACTATTCTTCATCCCGGGGGAATAACGGGATCGGGAACTACGCGGGTAAAACCACGGGGTGCAGCTAGTCCTTCAAATATCCGAAACCATTATAGAAGACAATTGATACGCTTTTCCCGGGACCATAATAAATAAGAGTGTGAAGCAGTGACGGCATATCGCTCATGAGCAGATAGAACATGCTCGTAGCTCAAAAAAGCGACATCGTTTCATGATTGATGTTCCAAAGACACGAACGAAGAGATTTGACTCTACGTTTGTGATAAGAATGTCTAGGCTGTGGAATACGTTGCCTGAGTGGGTTTTCCCCGATGGTTACAATCTTTGTGTCTTCAAATCGAGAGTGATTCGGTTTCTTCTAGGTAAACACGCTCCAACGTGGACCGCCTCGTCGCTTAACATCAGGCGAGATGGCGGTCAAGTGTGAGCCTATAAAAGGTTAAAAAAAAGAACGCTGCGCTGGTGGATATTTTAGATGTAGTTATCCATACTTTAACGCTTTACGTTTATATCTGCCACCAGGATTCCTTGTGATGTAGATGCTATGAAATACATACAAAATCGTTTCCAATTTACCAGACTCAGAGCAAATATGGAAATTGATAGTGCAAATTTTTAATTATGATATCAGATACAAAGGGAGAAGCCGTGATGAAAGGGGGTGAACATGTTCGATTTCAGAAGCGTTTAAGTCTTAGGTTGTTTCACCCCCCAGCTCTATGTATCTTAGTGCAGATGTGCAAGTTTTTATCATCACTGCCTTTAAAGTTGATGGAAAACATCGTGAAGAAACTGGGATATTCCAAAATAACATATTTCAGGGTGTATAATACGTATGTGTGATCCGACAACCGACACTTGGTCAGAGTGGTGGATTATAGCCTTGAATTCTTCCTTAGGAAAGAAAGGTCCCAGCAGTGGAATAATGAAGTTGGTGGTGCTGCTCATAATATAGTTTATTGAAGTGAAAACTTTTTCGGCGCACCACAGACATATTTTTTCTGGGCTGTGAGTTGAATTCTAGCGTCACGCTCGGGAATGATAAGAAATTTTCGGGTGAACTTGGATCATGGCCATGGTTATGCCCACGCTCTCCGGTTTCACCCGCGTAGTTTCCAAAGTAAGCTATCAAATTCTGAGTTATAAGTTTTCTCTTATATCGGCAGTTCCTATGACTGTCAATTTTTTATTAATTTATTTGTACATTGTTGGTACCTTAAAAGTGTAAACTTGGCAGTACCGTTAATTACCCAGCGTGCACTAATCACTTCCATTACTTACTACTGTTTAATCTACTATATTGCTGTGGTTCACCTGTACACATCTCATCTGTCCTAGAATCCCGTCCGTTTCCACTTTGGTCTGACAATGCATGTCCATTGTCGCTACGTTTTCGACGTTAGTTGAATAGGAAATCTCTACATTTGTAACCTGGCATGGTCCATTTTCGAGAATCCTTTTAGTAGTAAATTGAATTTAGAAATCTATTTTATTCGTTAATCATTACCAAATTCTGTTTTCTTTTATTTGCGAAATAATTGTGGAAAAGTAAAAAAAAAATTGTACAAAACTCTACATCTCATATGAAGAGAAAACTTGTAACGAAAATAAAATTTTGTTTTGTTGCTTCATCATGGCTTAAGTTTATTGTCACTCCATCGTTTCCAAGTTCCAAGATGGAAACAAATAGTCATCAAATCTCTAATATACAGAATAAAGCGACTGATGACGATGGTCACATACTGAACTAATAGTACATTATTAGTATAGGTACCTACCTAACTAATAGTAATGTAAACTAAATTTATACCAGTCTTTAAATATGTTAAAGATATGTATTGATCGTCACAAAAAAATATTGCCTCTAAGAACATTTTATTATAAATAACGAAAAATAACAATATAACTTACCGTTACTTCATTCCACTTTTAACTTGAAACTTACACTTTTATCTATGTAGTCATTATACGAAACAAACCAAAGACAATCTCTTAAAACACGCACAAAACATTAAAACACGAAACTCGATCAAGTTCACCTCTGAATTAAGTTAATTTTCAGAATAAAAAATGTACACTGAAAGTAAGTCTACTTCCATTCATTTGAATTTAGCGCCATAAATTCACGAAAGTTGCAAAGCAGTAAGGAACGAGACCCAGTCTGCCTTCAGCCAGATTTCAGAACCAACTGGTTTCTGGGAGAGTAGGACGAATCGCGCATGCGTCAACACTTGACTATGACATTATCAGAGGGCATAGAAAATGTCTAAGGTTTATGACTTAGAACCATAATTCTCCGGCAAATAGGCTTATTATTAGAGTTACTTTGTGAAACTTTCGGTTGAATAATAATTATGTAACTTTATTACCAAGTTAGCTAATAAAAAGGTCAAAAAGAATTTAATGGAAAGTTAACTGATTGAAAGTTTTATGTTCTGAGTAGGTGAAAATTGGTTTTTCATTGGATATAAGTTTAATAGTTGTTTAATTGGCTTCAATTCATTCGTCTGGACTGGCTTAGAGTATAACTTGTTGTACGCAGTTTACGAACTGCGAGACAATCGTGTTTGATGGATTTATGGTAATGCATTACCAGCCATAATGCACTACCGGCCATAAAACCATTTTTAGTGTTTTTGAACAGTTTTTGTGGCAGCTGAACTGACTCGGATTTTTGTATTGTTATAATTATTTCGATTTAATAACAGTAGAAAATAGTTTTGGTTTTGGCTTTTAAGAACTTGTCAAAGACAAGTTGACATCTAATCGTTTTATTAAATTTGAGAAAAGAATTTCACAGTAATTATTTTCGGTAACAATCTAAAAATTGTATTTAAAAAATACTAGAGATCAAATATTTGGTCCAAACTGATTTTATTTAGATAAAAGAAATGTCAATTCAAGCCTTGACGCGCAAATTCTTTATCGTAAACTGTGGTTTTTTGGGCTAAGGGTTCAATCACACTTGTACAGATGAAAATTTATTTAATCGATGAGATACCTCTACGTTTGCGAAATATTCAATAATCAGATAGGGAAAGACCGCAATAAATTCTTACGTCCTACTCATGGAGTTGGACATTCGTATAGGCCTTAGTGCGAGTAGTCTATGAGTTTTGCCAATTACAAATTGCAGGAACGCTATTGAATACTCAATTTAAATGAGTTGTAAAAATGTAGGTCATGATTTGTGATGTGAATACGGGTGTTGTATAGGTGTTTTATGAGAAGTGTGTATTCAATCATACTAATACTATAAATGCTTATGTTTGTATGTCTAGATGTTTGGATGGTTGTTGCTCAAACGCGTTGGAACGGCTGAACGGATTTGGTTGAAATTTGGAGCGCAGAATTTGACACGTAGGCTACTTTTATCCCGTAAAAATAATGGAAACAGGAACTACGCGAGTAAAATCGCAAGTTCTGTCAATTATAAGTACATACAAATATCATATCAGCTGCCTAACACCGTATGGTAGCTTTGGCTTTGCTTAGTTTGGGACTAGAGAAGGATGTGTGAGGAATACGTCCACTAAGATTTATTTAATCGTCTTGGGAAGTTGTAAGCGTTCTGGAGTTTGAAAACACGGGTGCCGAAAGACAACCAGCACCAACCAACATAATCCAAATAACATAGGCAAAATTAACTGGAACGGTTGTAGCCATTGTTTTATCCTTCAAATTGTGGTTAAAGTCTAAAACGTTAAACTTATAATATTCATTAAGTTGCATAGTTTCAAGCACATAATTTTAGGTATGACTTTTTTTGTTTTCATTCCTCTACTTTTTTCCGAATTCAATTTAAAATGATGAACTTAAAGCTAAAGTATTTTTTGACATGCTCCTTAAATACCCTTAAGCTGATAAATATATCCAGCGTCGTTGCTTGTCTGATTACCTTTTATTGTATTACATTTTTCCTTATCAACAATAAAACTCCAAGTACGAATTGATTCAAAAATCGTTCCATCACATTCATCATATAAATGCAAATGACAGCGGATGAAAAGCGTAGGTATTTAATTCATCCAAGATCACAATTCCACCAACAATACCCTATAAAATTGGATTTAAACTTGAAATGAAACTGTCAATTTTTTTCGCATTAACAATGCAAATGTCTCTTTTATTCAAACTCATCCCAGTACTAATTATTCTCATGAATAATATTTGAGTTCCATACTTTAATTTCCTGTGCGGATTGTTAAGGGCTATTTGGCTAGAATGGGATTTAAATTGGTCTTTTTCGTGCATTCGCATGATCGCCCTTATCGAGATCTTTGCCTGGCAACGGCCTAGTGTAACTTTAAGTCAGTATTTGGCTAATAAAAACATATTTTTTTTAGTGATAACTTCTTTTGGCTCACTACACACAAAATTTTTCGTATGCTGTGCTACGTGATGGACCCTTATGACTAGTAAAAGTATTGCCAGTTGAAAATACGATAAAACGTTAATTAGAATTCGTGATATTCTTGCTTTGTTATATACTTCTAGCACTGATGTTTTCTTTAACCGTACGATCGTGAATTTCACTTCCTGAGTATGTAAGGACTTTACATCACATGATTTAGGGAGCGACATCTAGGTATATGTTAGCACGCATTTGACCAGGGTGGTGGTTTATGACCTTGACTATCTCCTCGTTAGAGAAAAACCTGAGTCCTTGCAATGGGAACAAATAAAGTATGATGTTCATACTTATTGTTTATGCATACATTACTTGTACTTATGCAAGTGTTTATAACATATGTACGCGCGGAAATTTGATTCTGTCTAGTTCAAAGTAATTATCTAATGTAATATATATATACCTTCGAAATGAACCAAAGTAATTTTCTCCTCATATCCATTTTCAAATCATTCATAGACGCTCACTTTAAAGGATCCTTTAAAGAATCCCTGGCTTGTGGACGGGGAAAAGGTTTGCCAGTATACATGTATATATGTAGGTACTTTAACTTTATACGTTTTTAACTTCCGGCATACAAAGAGTTTTATAAGCTTGGCTTATCTGCCTATATGGATCTGTCTGTGGCTTACCTGACTCGACAAACAGATCGATTTCGATGCAATTTGTCTGTGTTTAAAATCGAATATTACTTAAATAAATTTAATGAAGGAGACCCAACTTATTTTCCATTACAGTTATCCTACTTAGGTATATCCTACTAAAGTTATAGATGCGAAAAAATTTAGTGTTGAGATGTTTGTTGTTCAATCATGTTGGAACGGGGAAATGGATCGAGTTGAAATTTAGAACACAGATAAATTATAGTTTAAAGTAACGGGCTACTTTGTATAAAAAATTACGGGAATGGAAACTATGCGGTTTAATCCGATTTATGACCTGGCCGCTGGTCAGGTCATAAATCTAATCAAATAAAATTGGTTCCGACCTTAAAAAGCTTTTTAATTACCTACACAGTACCATAATACATACAACCTTTTATTAAATAGATAATCTTGTTATGATTTTTAAAACCATACTGACAACCTGATCCCGCTGCGGTCGAGTAAGAATAACTTACAAAAAAATCGCGATCATTCATGGTACTAGCGATACATCAATATTTCTGACGGTACTACTGATCCACAAACAATTGTCTCTAGTACCATTAATGGCACTAAGGATACAAAATTGTGTAATTTGTACCATCAATGGTACAAATCAATGGTACTACTGACATTAAGGCATAAATTGAGCTATTCTATCCTATTTCTCAAGTTGAACCAAATTACACAAAAATTCAAACTTTCCTGAATATCGGTTGATGTGAAGAAGAGTTTACTCGTATAAACATAGGCATTTTTAATTATTTAGATAGGATCTTCATCTCGTCTGATGCCTATATAAAGTGATGATGCGGTTAAATGTAGAGAACGTTTACGTAGAAGTAGCCAATTCAATCTAAATTTGAAGACACTCAGGTTATACCCATTACACTATTATTAGGCTATTAAAGCTATTATTATCCTCCTGGAGTATTATTGTGATTGTGATAACTAGAGAACTGTAACAATATTACAGAGGATCGGCGTTGCCAGGGTTCGGGTAATATTGAATTATTATGTAAACCGACCACAGTAAATCTACCCTACCGATCAGCCCCAAACCTGTTCCTAATTGACTTTATCAATGAATCTAAATTCAGTAAAACCACTTATGAGGAAATTTTTGTTGTGTTCGCATTTATTTAATTTGTAGCGACAATTTAATCGTGTTTTTTCGACTGTGTGGAAGTTGAAGTCAGATAAACATAGTGTTGGAAATGTTCTTAAAATATATACCTAAAGTTTTATTAGTCGCCTTTTTTAACTTTAATAGGTTAACACTTGACCGCCATCTCGACTGATGTTAAGCGACGATGCGGTCTAAGACCCTTACTTACCCAGAAAAAACCGATTCACTCTCGATTAGAAGACACCAAGAATAAGCTACAAATGGCTTTGTGGGTAAGTTAGTGGTGCATATGATCACTGAACAGAATGTCGTAGGTTCAATTTCCATCTAGAACTAAAATTTTTATAATAAAAATGGATTCTAAACTGTGTATGTGTGACTCAGTTTTCCAGTGAAATTTAGAAATGTGTGAGTTTAAAATTGCAAATGTCCTAGTGGCACACCACGATTTTATTTCATTATCATGCTAAGCAACCTATAAAAATGATTAGGCGAATAACTCACATATTCTATACTCGGTATATTTATTCTGTGACTCTGTCTAGTCAAACTAAGTTTCGGCCGCGTGCAGCGGCCTTTTAAGGGCGAGTATATTAAAATTATAATAATATTAAATAGTTATAATATTTTAATTGTAACCATTTTAGTTTTTATACTGAAAAAGTTAAGCAACAAAATTCCAATCTCAAAACCTGGTAATAGATAAATTACCACTTAAGACAAACACTTTTGTAAAGACTTTCATGTTTCTCCAGTAGTTGAGTGGTTTTAGGTATTTTCAATTTTTAATGTCAGCACAAATGTCGGATTCACATAATAGAAACTACTTAGTCTGGGACGAAGCAGTGTTATGTGTAAAAAATGTCCACCAATATTTATGTAAAAGAAATCATGGTATAACAAGATGTTGAAAGAACAACAAACAAAGTTGATGCGCATAGATTTCCCTCGAGAATGGGTCTATCTCAACGTCAGAACCGCTATATAACAGGACTTGAGGGACAATTCACACATCCTCAATTCACAAACAAGACACTTATCTGATGATAGCAAGATTGCGCTGCCTTCAGTGTGGCAATGCCACCAAATTGTCCGAGACGTTGCCAAGTGATGCGTGAGTAGACATTCTCGTATTGCGGTCAATGATCATGTAAATAGGAATGGAGATAATACATAGGTCAATCTGATTATATATACATCGACATAGAATTGACTTCTAATTCACAAAAAAGTTGCGCCGCTTCATTCTCTGGCGGCGAGTTTACAATTCTCAAGAGCGTTTCAAGACGCTTCTGGCGGCATTGCTTGTCTACAATTAACCTATCTGCTTGAAATGTAAACTAACAATTTTGAGACTTGTGTCGAAGTTCAAGCAGATGTCAAATCTATTGCGGACCGAGAGGGCAGATTTGGGCAAACCTAAAGATTTCATCCTCAATTATGGCTTTATTTACGATTCTTAGTAGATAGGAGATATACATATATCAATGGGTTCATTATCGTTTATAGAAAACAATAACTATACTTTTGTTTTTGAGTATAATTTTTTTGTGACGTCGCGACGCTGACGTCTTCAGTAGAGATCTCAACGAGTTAAAACCAAATGGATGGGTGTACCATTCCAAATAAAAATACCAAAAAAAACACGCCAAAAAATCCGACCGCAAAGTTAAATTTGTTGATTTTCGTCATTGTATCAAGCGGATAGGGAATTTTGGTACAAATGAGAACTTTTAAACATAGAATTTAGATATTAAGCAACGTTACCTAATGTTAGACAATGCGTCACCTGTATATATAGATACAGGTCAAACTGTAATTACGTATATTAGTGATACGGACTCGCTAAATTTTACCCATCCAAAAATCCCTTAACTTGCACGTTCTGCTCCACTGCCGCTCTAACACAACGACGCTACGCCGCATATGTAAATACGAGTACATATCGCACTTTATACATGTTAACATAATTTTATTATATACATATTGACATTATTTGATTCACACAGCTGAACTGCAAGAACTACTACTGCAAGACCTTGGATTTAAACTACATACCTATCAAATTTCAAAACAACACTCTGCTGAAACACAAGTCGTTGGTGTAATTGTGCTCACCAAACATATATATCACGTATATATATATATAACATATCGTTTCCTGGCTGACGTTGCAAAGGATCGAACTAAAAGTTTTGACTCCATTTCCATAATATGAACGCCTAGGCTTCGGAATGTATTGTTGCAAGAGGGCAGTGTCTAGTTTTTCAATCTAGGGTATCAAGCTAGTGTTAGCAAGCTAGTACTTCATGATAGCTTCATGTAGACAACGTTACGCATCGTTAGTTTTGTCTACACGAAGCTAGAAGTACTCTAGCTTGAAAATCTAGCCTCGTGTAGCTCAGGCATTAATCGATAAAAAATAATAAAGTGCTTCATCGTAAATCATTGTTTACGTCAGGCGTAACGGCGGTCATCAATTATTTACAGTCCGCTGTCTCCAACTTTTTTGGAGATAACTATTATTGGAGCTAAAATGGGTTTATCCAGACCTACTCAATGAACATCAACAAACTACTTCAATATAGTATCTTGTAGATCTTTTGCAGAAGCAGGTTAGAAGTTCTGAACATTGGCAATTAGCTTAAAGAATCATTATTATACTTTAAAAGATAATATAACTGTGATATTGTCCCCTTCGTAACAAACGGTTGTAACCTGTGAAGCTCGAAGACCTTGGCTAGTATCCAGCCCGCCCCTACAACATGGAAACCCTGGTCTGTGAAAGATTAATGCCTTATTCCGTTTCCTGTATTGAGGCCAAGTACTGGGAGCATTGATTCATTCCATTCATGTTTAAGATGTTATGAAATGCAAATGTACATTCTGTATATATTATTCTTGTTGTAATTATGAATGACTGGAATAGCCCGTCATTCTTAAAGGTTATCTAAAGGTACAATTAAGAATCAAACGAACTTACCATGTGAAGTTTGATTCCAATTATTAGAGGGTCTCAACCGAAGACAATTACATAAATTATTAGCATTACATGGATTGTGCAGTCTTCGTCACTCCTTTAGAGATTTAAATACTAAAAAAGACGAAACTTGACTTCCTGTTGCAGCCTATAGTCGCAGGGTGGGGGTGCCCGAGTCTTTTTAACCGACTTCCAAAAAAAGGAGGAGGTTATCAATTCGACCCCTATGTTTTTTTTTTTTTATGTATGTTACCTGATTTCTCGAGAATCTCTGAACCGATTTTAAATTTCTTTTTGTGTTCGGATGGATATGCTTCCCGAATGGTTCCATATAAATCTTTTCGAAATCGGTCAAGTAGTTTTTGAAATATGAACCAAAAACTGAAAATTAGCGTACATCTGGATGACGTAGTTGTAGATTTCACAAAAGTTATGAATCTCGACCCTGTCAATACAAAATTGTGTATATGCTTGAATAAAAACTTGTTTTTAACCCCCGACCAAAAAAAAGGGGTGTTATAAGTGACGTCGATGTCTGTCTGTGTCTGTCTGTCTGCTGTGGCACCGTAGTAGAACTCAAACAGATGGGCCGATTTCGATGCGGTTTCTTTTATTTCAAGGTTAATACCATAACAAATGTTCTTAGCTATGTCTGGTTAATTTCGATTCAAGATGGCCGCCTCCACAAAATGGCGGACAAAATATTTCTTCACAACCTACCTCAATTTGGGTATCAAATGAAAGGGCTTGACTAGTAGAATGCTGTACAGATAACAAATGCAAGGTATTCGGGGGTTAATCAAAATTTTTAATTTTGTTATTGTACACTAAAAAGTGTAAAATAAACTATGTTTGCACCTTTTGCACGCTCTGAAACATTTTATGGCAAGTCCTTTGCTTTTCAGGCTGTTCAACTGTGGAACGATCTGCCAGTTTGTATCCGGAAGCTGCAATCGTTACCTACTTTTAAAGATCACGTGAAAGAGTTTTATTTGTCAAAAATGTAATCTTTAAATTTATTATTTTATTTTTGTTGTTATATATGTCGGGGCAGAGTACCCTTATGATTATTGTGTACAGATTTAGAGCGAGTATTACTCGAACAGGGTCGTACGCAGCAACACCGGTCGCTTACATTGGAGTGGAATGGCGTTGAGAAGTTGTAACAGGTTGACATTAACAAGTGAGTTGACAAGGTTGAACAAGGTTAGTACACAAATCCTGACGACACTATTCTCTATGCCATTCTATCTCTGTGGGTGAACGTCAGTTGAGCTCGCGTACAAATCTGTTGCTTTCTAAATCTATCTCAATCTTAATTGCCTGTGATTAATTTGTATCAAATAAATTGTAAAACGGAATATATAACTCCGCTGATTCATATCAACTATTGGTTTCAATAAACCCGCAACTGAAGAAACCAGGCATAACCTCACGTGACGGAAAATGGCTGATCCGCCCTCACTGATGTCGGGCGATCTATTGTCTCCCCGACATCAGAAGTGGGATCCCGACAACGTCCACATCAACAGAATGCAGGTCAGAGTAATATTAACAGTAATCTCGATCATGATGAGTGGCAGAAGTTATATGCAGCCACGCACGATACGCGAAATGATTACTGCCCTTAAGAAACCGAGTTATGCTGAAAGTAAAAAAAATAATATTCCGTTATTTAACCCTGATTCGCCGATCACGATATCCGTGCGTGGTGCAGGACGCGGTGGATTTGTGCATGGGAGAAAAACTTAAGTGGAAGTAAACTAACTCTAACGATAAGTAAATCCCTGGTGTGAGATTTTGGAAAAACATCCGAGTATGAATAGAGCCGCTGCAATCACCGAAATCAGCCTCCTATAAAGAACTGGCGATACGATGCTGTAAATCAAAATATCAATGCAATATCATGTGTGTGACGCAGATTTATTTCTTATTTCTCGGAAAATAAACACAAGTGGCGGTCAACCATAAGCAAGGCGGTTCAAGGCGAAGCATCAACGTGGTTAACTGAGATTACCCTATAAAGGAATTACGTGGAAGCAAGCTGCTTTTTACATTTCGACCGAAACGATAGTCTTTATGCTACCTGCCACCTGTCCACAGTAGACAGACCACGTGCCTGCCCACCTGCCAGCCTACAACGATATAAAATTGTGGAGATTTGTTGGTACATTACTAATCAAGCAGTCGAGCGATCAAGTCGATGAGTCAAAGTCTACGCTCAGCGAGGAGCCTCAACCGTCAATCAGGTGTGTTCGTTTCTAGTTGTCATTCGTAATTATTGCCTCTTCATTCAGTTTTAATTTAAAATTGTAATTGCTGTAATAGCCCACCCTATGCCGAGCTGAGTTTAAAAAGCAGTTTCATCAAGTTTATCATCACAGCTACCTATTTACTTCGGAGTTATCAACTATCTCACAACTTGGAGGGTATCTACTCGTAGCACGCAAAGGTAAACGAATTCGTAATGTTTTTGCTATGACTGGTATTGGTCAAACAGGAACATTCAGTGAAGGACAGATTTTATGCCGTGTAGTGATTAACGATCATCCTCTAAAGATTTTGTTACTTAGTTTGCTGGACAATTATTACGAAAGTGACGTCATGTTAGGCCGTAAAGTTTTAAATCGGGGCTAATCAGAAAACATGACAACGACGCAACTCACATTAACTAAAGTTCTTTGTGTAAATTTGATAACACAATATAATAGTTTCTATCAATCGCATGTAACTTCTATCGTAACAAATGTTAAACTAGTGATAAGAAGAAGAATAAGAAGTCTTAAGTTTTTGAAATCGTTAATTCATTTTTCTGAGTGTTTCATTGCGGGTATTACGACAACCTGAATGAACACAGGCGAGCTTAAAATTAAAATTATTGATTTTTAAATAGCGTGATACAATGGAACCGTATAGGATGTCCGCAGATGATCGGAGGGCTACGTGATCATGCGAAACCGTTCTTAGAAGCGAATGTTATTAGATCTAGCTGCTCTCCATTTGAAAACCCAGCTATATTTGTAAACAACAAAACGATGGTTCAGACCACATGTGTGTAGACTATGGCGAGCTTAGTAGTAACACTGTATACCCGCCCGTAAATCCAATCAAATACATTGCCTTTATGGTGCCATTATCTTTCAAAATTAAACTCTCCGCCGGTGCTTTTCATTTGATATCTGTGACTATAAGCGTCAAAAAACACTGCTCTTATAACAGCAGAGAGTCGACATGAGCTCCTGATTATGGTTTACTTTTTGGTCTAAACAATACGATCTCAGTTTTTTTTAGAGAACATTACACTCTAAGCTTACTTACAAGTATACACATGATAATGAGAATGTTAATGAGAATGTCTGAGGGCCAAATATCTCTTGAAATAGTTTTCTATTGCATGCAGTTGAGTGATAGTATGGAATCTTAGGTCAGTTGGTCGGGCCGTACCAGTAGCAATTTCGTAGCCGTAGTCCGTTAGAAGTCGGCGTCTGTTTTAGGCAGTCCGTGGATGCGCGGTGCGTGTCTGGCTCTGGCGGAGGTCGGGTCTATTGTAAACCATAGAGTCATGATGACTCGGAATTCATGAGGAATGCAATAAAACAACATGGATTTGTTGGAAAAGCGCTGAATCGTATAATCGCGGATCAAGAGCTCGGTTTTGCTAGTGAAGAGTTTAAGGATTTTTGTAGTGACCACAATATTAAATTCCATTTGATTTCTACCGGGACCAAACGTGCCAACGGTCAGGTAGATAGGGTTATGTTCTCTCTTAAAAAATATGCAGTGGAAACGGGTAATAATCAGTCATGGCAAGGCACTTTGCCCGATATTCAGCTTGCTTTCGGTACCGGAAACCGTGTCATAAGAGCAAGCCAAGTAGAGCTTTTGATTGGTAGAGTAGTTAGACCTTTAAACCTAATGTAATTTGGACGATATAGCGGATACAGATTTGGAAACAGTTTGAGAGCGCGCCGCTCAAGCAATAAACACGAGCGCCTTGCGCAAAATGGCGAGGTTTGATAAAAGTTCAGTTGAAATTGAGAAGTTTGCGTTGGTTTATGTTTTAACTGAGAATCATGAAAGAAATCAGACAAACTTGATGCAAAGTTCAAGGGCCTGTACAAGGTGATCGAATTTTCGGATGGCGATAGATATTGTTTGAACAGAAACAGATTGAAGTGCTGGCTTATCGATCAAACTTTTATAGTTGCGGTGAATTTTTGGAGAGTGATGACAGATTTCCTATAAGGAGTAAAAAAAGAGAAACTGACATGAGTACGAGTAGGAAGTATTGTATTAAAACATAATTATTATGCTCGCGTAATGCTTGACGGTTTTCTGTACGATAATTATTGTCATACATTGAAGTAATTATTTTAAGCTTTGAAATCGTATACAGGTTGTATGGTCTTTCTTTTGATTTTGTTTTTTTAATTTAATTGACGTGTAAATTGTACATTTGTCAATGAAGAACTTTGACTTTGAAGGCAATGAACTCAAATCGCTCATACAAATACGCTCATGAACGTCTCCACGCAATGCCCGAAGGTACCGTTCCCTTTGATTTTGACTTTGGTTTGAGAGCAGGATGTTTTTGCGTTTACGTCTGTGATCATCAGAGTTATTGTGTAATAAAAACCAGCCTTTTTATTACACAATAACTCTGATGAAATATTTATTGACTAGCCTGTGTGGCAATATTTATTGACTAGCCTGTGTGGCAATAGTTATTGACTAGCCTGTGTGGCAAGCCTGTGTGGCAATATTTATTGACTAGCCTGTGTGGCAATATTTATTGACTAGCCTGTGTGGCAAGCCTGTGTGGCAAGTCTGTGTGGCAAGCCTGTGTGGCAAGCCTGTGTGGCAAGTCTGTGTGGCAAGTCTGTGTGGCAAGCCTGTGTGGCAAGCCTGTGTGGCAATATTTGTTGACTGGACTGTGTGGCAATATTTGTTGACTGGCCTGTGTGGCAATCTTTGGTGACCAGCCGGTGTAGCAATTTTATGTAGATGACCTGTCTGTGTGGCAAATTGTTGTGGTCTATGTGGCAATCGATGACCCTTAGTCCTGACCTTAGTTATCAATGTGCAGGAAAAGCCTGTGTGGCCCGTCTTTGTGGTAATTGATCAGATTATACTGAAATGGGTAGATTGAGTAGTGCACCTAGATAGGTGTAAGAGGTACTGGAATTAAAGAAGACAAGTTTTCAGAGGGGTGCCTGGAAATTTTATAGACTTGCTGTAATTTTGATGTGTTCTGATGTGTGTCGCTATTATGAACCAGTAGATTGTGCGATCGGTGACCGGTGTCATTTAGAAAATCCATTGTGTCTGTTTGTTTTGAGGAGTACTTCGGTACACGTTTTGTTATCGTTATTACACATTGGTCTATTGTGTTGCTAACAGACCATGAAGATTCACACGAGGACGTATGATCAGCAGGATGGCCGTGTCGGGGCAGAGTACCCTTATGATTATTGTGTACAGATTTAGAGCGAGTATTACTCGAACAGGGTCGTACGCAGCAACACCGGTCGCTTACATTGGAGTGGAATGGCGTTGAGAAGTTGTAACAGGTTGACATTAACAAGTGAGTTGACAAGGTTGAACAAGGTTAGTACACAAATCCTGACGACACTATTCTCTATGCCATTCTATCTCTGTGGGTGAACGTCAGTTGAGCTCGCGTACAAATCTGTTGCTTTCTAAATCTATCTCAATCTTAATTGCCTGTGATTAATTTGTATCAAATAAATTGTAAAACGGAATATATAACTCCGCTGATTCATATCAACTATTGGTTTCAATAAACCCGCAACTGAAGAAACCAGGCATAACCTCACGTGACGGAAAATGGCTGATCCGCCCTCACTGATGTCGGGCGATCTATTGTCTCCCCCGACATATATATATATATATTTTTATCCCCCTTTTTTCTGTGATTGCTATTGCATATTCTTCCCTGTTATCTGTTGCTCGTCAGTTTGTCATATCGGTAACTAAGTATATCTAATTACCTTGTCAGTATATTTATGCATGTAAGTATATGATTAGTTTTATTTATTAGTGTATTTCGTTTTATCTGTAGTTTTATGTATTTGTATGTAACACTATTAGAATTTACGTCTAACTCATAGTCTTATTATATACCTAAAGAGTAATTGTTGCGCACCACGCTTTATGTTTAAAACATTTCTGTCCATCCCAAGGTTGCCTGGAAGAAATCGCTTTTAGCGATAAGGCCGCCAGTTGTCTCACTAGTTTTTACTGTTTTCCTAAATTTTATGTATCTTTTATGGTGTGAACAATAAAGAATTTTCATTCATTCATATTTTCGTACAAAAAATTAAACCGACTTCACAACCACAAATAGGCACTCAAAAGCGAAAAATAAACTTAAATCATTATTATAAGCGCTACTCACTCATCTATTTGAAGTCGGTGCCAGTCAGGTCAAAAAGTTAGTAGATTGATGCTATGTAGGCACAGGTAAGTAGTATCTATCCTATACCTGTTAGATTTGGCTGGCACCGACTTCAAATAGATGAGTGAGTAGCGCTTATAATAATGATTTTAGTTTATTTTTCGCTTTTGAGTGCCTATTTGTGGTTTTGAAGTCGGTTTAATTTTTTGTACGAAAATAGTTTATCTCTTCATTGAATTTAGAGTATGAGTATTTAGATGCACATTTTTGCTTTTTATTTACCTACCTCTCTCATGGGTTAGAGTCTTGGGAAGGTAGGTATAATCGTCTTCGGTTGAGACCCGAGTTCGGTTGAGTAATTCTTAAAGGTACTCTAAAGTTACGTGCTATTGCAGGCTATAATGTTTTCCATATTTCAACTTGATCCGTTCAGATATGCCGATGTGATTGAATTTAAAAACTCCAAACTTTTGCATTTATTATATTAGTAGAATGTTGTAGCACTGCCCGCAATTTTGCTGGCGGTGTTCCCGTTCCCGTAATTTGCACGTGATGAAAAGTAGTCTACGTGAAACATCAGACAATTTACACATAAAATATTTGCCTGTCTATCCATGTTTTATGTTTCAACGCAACGCGTTGAGGCGTTTCGACGTGATTGAGCAACCAACATCTAAGCAAGCAAACTTTCGTATTTATAACTTTAGTAGGATTTAAAAAAAGGTTTCTTGTCACGTGTTGTCCTCATTTCCCTTCGGCTTTTGTGATCCGTATACACTTTAATCGGCTTTCCCTGAAAGCTCGGTATGTTTCGTTTAAAAGCATTGACAAACAAAACAAAGGTTGAATAACTAAACCCGAGCACGTGTCACTTTTCTGAGTAAATGATTCTTTTTTAAGTGTCCTTGTTTCTAAGTTCAGATAATATTCATTTAAAATGTTTATATTGTACAGGGCTTACTTACTCATTATAAAATCATTGTTAAAACAATGATTTATATTATCCTAATAAATATTAATATTATTCATATTCATTTATTCATACAGGCAGTACCTACACGTCATTTTTACAGTGAAACTATATAAACATTAATTATAAGTCAGTACAATTACATGTTATAATAATTCATAATCAATCCTATTTCAGCTATTATAAATTAAATAAAATTACTTAGCAATTCATATGTCTATTGTGATTAAAATAATTATTTTCAAAAATATTAAATAACACATTATAATTATCAAAATACGAGAATTAATTTACAATTATTACAAATAAAGCTTACCCATTTGGACTAAAACAAATTAGGCAAAAAATAAAGGGTACCTCATTGTACCTACATAACTTATTTTCGAGACATGTATTAGTAATATGTTCAAGAATAACATATATTATATTTTATTTAAAATCTCAAACTGTGTACATTTTGTTAGATATATGTTTAAAAAGTGGCATTTGGCCCTTTTCAGCGCCTTAAGCCTCGTATATAAACATCATGTGCTCAAATCGCGAACGTTTAAAAATAACATTTTAAATGTACTCTTAATGCAAGCATAAATGATATAAGGGATTTCAAGGGATATTAACGCTAATCAAAGCAACGTAAAAAAAGGTAAGGTAAGGCAACTAACTCTCTATTTAGAAGCACAAAAAAAAAGTTTAGAAACTTATAATAAGCAAAAAAAAAAAAATTCCGAACATCTCATTCCGTTTTAATAGCTTTTATCAGTAACGTGTTATGCCAATTGTCACAGGGCTCAGAAAAAAAACCACATAAAGGTACCACATATTAACAGTTTCTATACATACCCGACCGTCTGAAACGTAGTTCAGTAGAAAAAATAGGCAAAATTGCCGATATAAATAAGTAAGTGAAAAGTTATGATAACATAGAATTTTAGTATTCAGCTCTAATGTTTCAGACTACGGCACCTACATAGCTACAGCTAATACGACTATTACACATGTAGGTGAAGTATATTATGATTATATACATATAAAGTAACTAGATGTCCGCCCCGGCTTCACCCGTGTTACATAGCACATATAGCACTCATCGGGATCCCGTACATATCCAACGGTGAAAGAATGACTGAAATCGGTTCAGTCATACCTGAGAATATCGCTTTCAAACAAAAAACCTCTTCAGCTACCTGCTACGCCACCTGTCGGAAATTGGTCGTACCCACTGAGATTTAAAAACAAATTTGATTAGCAAAGGTTTAAATTCAATGACGCAATCTTAGACACATGCTGTCATGTCAAAGTACGGTACGAAAACTCTCAAAAAGGAATATTTTTCCCGTTTTTGTTACATTCTTGATTCATGCTCCGCTTCTATTGATAGTAGCGTTATGTTCTATAGCCTATAGCCTTACTCGATAAATGGACTATCCAACTGAAAAATAATCTTTTAATTCAGACCAGTACTTCCCGAGATCCAAGCGTTCAAGCAAACACACAAACTCTTCAGCTTTATAATATTAGTATAGATAATTAGATTTAGGTATTATTCAGTACTGCCAATGAAAATCAGGTCACCTAGTCTAGTGTCAGGCAAATGCCTATGAACAAAAGACTACGAAATTAGGTATACTGACATAAAAATCTTTTCTCCACTCTTGTTCCGCAGAGATAGAGATCAAATTGGAATGAAATTCAAAATAGTCGATTCGTATAGAATATTGGCCTCTATTACCGGCATGGAACCACATCAAACAATTGATTTCTATTAGCAGTTCCTTTGTCCTACACAACGGGCATGGGAATCGTTCAATGGTTGGCGGAAATGGCACTTAGGATCAAGGCGAGATTGTGGCTGGGTGTAGGTTTGTAAGGGTAAAAGAGCTAATTTATACGATAAAGGATTAAACATTGTTAGTAGTTTTAAAAGGTAAACGGAGCGTAGGAAGTCCACCGCCGAGACGGGCTTATGAAATAATCTATGTCACAGGTCAAACGCAAAAGTTGATCAATAAAATAAAATGTTTTGACTTCCATATGTAGTGAAAAAAACTAATATAATCGAGTGAACACAGAGTAACAACAGACCCAAAATGAGGCGATAGAATTATTTGACACGATGGACGGTGACAATGGTAAGAAATAAGTCTATGCTTATCAGAAAGATCGAAAAAACGACGATTAAGACATATCGTTATCAATAACATCGTTTTCTCCGAATCACTCCAAAAGCAACATCGTTCTATGAGTGATATTTCAAAGACGAACGAACAGGTTTGTTTCCTTTGAAACGAAGAACGAAGTCTTTAACTTTTGTCGTAATAATATCTAAGCTATTGAATATATGAGTGGGTTTCTTTATGGATATAATATTGGTGTCTTCAAATCTATAAGAAAGAGCCCCCTTGGGTTCTTCTTAGCTCCACTACGGGTGACCTGGCCATAGCTACTGATTTACTGATAGGACTCTTCGCCCCGCGCCTCTTCGACGCGGGAACACTTTGGGAGGGTGAGGTTGTGCCCTGACCAAATGATCTTGAGCAATTATTCCCTCTTCGCAAGCGAAATAAAACACAGTCGCAATTCGTCGATTTTAATCTTTAAAAAAAATATATTTCTACTATAACATTTATTCTCAATTCTGTTAATTATATGGATGGTGTAAGTACAAAATTCAAATAATGGTTGCTTTTTGATTAGATTCGTGTTTTCAATAATTACTTTTGATTTGATGCACACACACAAAACAAAAATGCTATTATACTGTAAGTGAATTTTTAAATGATAAGGAAATTAATTGGAATACTAATATTTTAGACATTTTTTAACATGAAATTTTTATAATCTATTAACCTTATTCCATTAATAACTCAATAGATATTATTATTCCATTATGAAATTTTACATTCAACTGACAAAGGACCAAATAGTGATAAATAATTGTATCATGATGAATTAGTTTGTACTGTATTACATTTTGACATTCTTTGAGTATTTACATATCTATTTCATTGTATAGATATGGACATTTTTTGATTTTATACATTTATTGCACTTTATACATTCTTGACATTCCTCAAACGAATGAACTGCAATCTATTACTGCAAGATCTTAGATCCTGGATGGACACACTGATCAAACTCAAAAACACAAGACAATATCATGAGAAAACACAAGACGCTGGCGAAATTGTGCTCACCAAGCATTTATCTCACACATATATATATCACAACCAAATAGAAGCCAGAAATCAATAGAAGATGAAGAATCAGATGACATTAATAAAAACCAGAAATTAGTAGAAGATGAGGAAGAAGAAGACTTTAATCAGCTGACTATTATTTTAATTTTTCATTTATAAATTAAGACTACAACAAATTGTATTGCCAGACATATTGCATACCTCTCGCAGAGGCCAGTTTGTATGGGGCAACTTTTAAAATGTTTTGTATCATCTTATCTTACCGTCAAACAGCTATAAAGATTTTTGTATTTGTATATGTAGGTATTTGATGTTTCTTGTTCAATCACCTCAAAACGCCTGATCGACTTAAAATTCGAAACACAGATTACAGTCTACATAGGATATACTTTATCGCGAAAAAATACGCTAATGGAAATGGTCTAGGTAAAACCGCCGGGCGCTGCTGATCAGTTATGATTCAAATGACACTTAACTACGTCTACAATTTGTTTCGAGATTAACTTTTTACGTGGGTACGAGTAGTTATGAGATATGAGTGATTTCCTACTAATTTTACAAATGCCAAAGTTTGGATGTTTAGATGTTTCATGCGCAATCACGTCGAACCGCCTGTACGAATCGGGTTGAAATTTGGAACACTAAAGATTACAGTCTACAATGGAATATTATAAGCAACTTTTTTCGCGGGAAAATAACGGGAACAGAAAGTAAGCGAAGGCGCTGCTAGTGCAGCTAATAAAAATATACTTTTTGAAATTTTAAACTATCTACTAAATATTAAGTTACTTTATGTATTCGTCACACTATATACTATGGATACATATTTTGTGCCCCATTTTAGCAATTTTACCCGTCGCTAATAACTCTTATTTAAATTATGTAGAGACCACACTAGTTTTCGTAATTCGATATTATTAATAATAAAATATTTTTAGGTGCAGATCAAAGCTTTTAATATACACAAACGTACTCTTACTTTATCCACAAACATTTCTGAATATTCATAAATGTGGGTTTTCGTCTGACATTGGTTTCACATTCCACTAACTCACTTTTACGCTGTCTCAACCTACAAGATATGTACCTATATGAGTATTTTATAGGTTAACCAGCGGCCAGTTTCAGCTTTGCTCGGATATTGTCATATAAAGACTATTAATCAAAATAAAAAGTATCCTATCTTTAAAGTTGGCTCAAACTGCACACGGTGAGCAAATTTGATTAATTTTTGATTTGAAAATTTGATAAAGATTTAATATTAATTTTAAAGTAGCATTAAAGAAATTATTAGTAGAAAAGGCATATTATGACGTTGGTAATTTTATAAGTGACGAATCGAAATGGCGAAATCTTAAATTTTAAACGGAGGGAAATACATTGTAGGTATCTTCCTACTTAGTCAAAGGATATATTTTACGCATTGTTACATATTTTTTTACAATTCATTTTATTTCTACAGTGAAAATGAATGACTTAATTTAATTTTAATTTATTTTATTTTTGTATTGACTTCTGAATCTATTGACATTTTCTTTTTATTATTTCATTATAATGTTATGTTAATTTTCCAATTTCTTTGATGTTATGATAGTAATATAATGACAATTCATAAGTGTATTTTGTAATACTTAATTGAAATAAAGAAATTTTGAGTTTTGATTTAAATTGGTTAAGTAGTTTAGGGGTCCATCGCGGACAAACATCGTGACAGGAGATTTATATATATTAAGATATGCTCACGAGATTTAATTAGAAAAATAGTAAAACTAAAAGAAAATAACTCCAGAAAAAAGCTTTACCCACATCGTCCATATAAATGTTAAGTGGGCCATTTAAATGTAAATTAACGTTTTCAGGGGCCATCGATTCTCAGCGGCCATTTATCTTTAGACAAAATAGATTTAACTTTATTAAGGGATGGCCGGAAACTGAAGTAGCCTTGTCTTTATAGCGTAATTTGGTTTAGTTTAGTACGTGATAATTCCATGGAATTAGCCACCTTGGCAAATTACGATTTTGTGATGGGCGAAAATCGTTTCTTTACAACGCACTTACTTACCTACTCAAGGTAATTTATGAATTACCTATCTTTAGGGCATAATTTCTCTTTAACTTTTCAACGATTTCAATAAAACTAGGGGTCGCCAAGTGATCGAAATTTTGACCATAGTGCAAAATTAATCTATCTCAATTTGGCCACAGAGTAAAACATTTGACAAAAGAGTATTTTATGCGTGTGTTTCATATACAATGTAGGATATCACTCATATCTTATATAACGTTTTTATTGATGTTATATATTTATTATACATAATTTTAAAAAATGCTTATTCTGCACTCTTTCTCTATGAAAGCTATTAGTGTGCGAAATGTAAAACTCTTCCGTCAACACCATTTTTTTTAAAAGAGGTACAACTTTGATGCCTTAATGTTCAGGTAAATGCACTTTCAATCTTAAAATCATTAGTTGTAGCGGAGCTTAATGAGGAGCGTCATACGCATACCCACCCGCACTTAGTCAGCATGTTGAGTTATGGCCTCGAACCTCTCCTAGTGAGAGAAGGTTCCGAATCTCATCGAAATTAGGCTACATAAGCTTATGCAATTTCAGAAACAATTTTATATTCTACAGTCCATTTCAATATTAATATTTTGTGATAAATCTTATCCTTAATTATCATGTATTTATTCATCGTGTCTAATGGTTTCTTCAGCTTTCAGCTTGAATATTTAACGAGTATTTAAAAAATTTACGTTTAAGGAAACAATAATAATTTGAATGTTGGTATTTTTTTCTTGTCGGCTGAAACATGTTTTTTCAATAATGATTTAGGGTAAGCGTTTAACAAAATACAATTGAAAGTTCCCACTAATGCATATCATAATTTTTTTAGCCAAATTTATCGTTATATTCCAGGATCCCAGGTACAACTTTCGCAATTGATTACTGCTTATCAAGCTAGTTTTGCGTGAATAGCTTCAGTTTGATGAGACGCCCAATAAATTCCTGTAAAAAACTCTCGATTGTGGTAGCTAATAGAGCTAGCTAGGATAAAATAAAACTATACACCCAAAATTAGCTTGATAGTAATCAATTAAAAAAAATGTACCAGGGATCCTAGGCTATTTTTAGCCTACAATACAAAAAAAATGGCACTTAGAACTGAATTAGACAACACTAATATTGCACGTCATTTGTATAGATACAGATATACCGCTATTATTACACGTGACAGTGACGTGAACTCACGAGATAACCCATCCAAAAAACGTCTAACGTCCATATTTCGATTTGCTGCGCCTCTGTTCCGACGCTAGACCGCTACAATGACATGTCGGGGACCCATATCATATTTCCTCACTAACAAGAACAAAATTAAAAATTTTGATTAACCCCCGACTACCTTAGATTTGTTATCTGTACAACATTCTACTAGTCAAGCCCTTTCATTTGATACCCATTTTAAGGGAGTTGTGAAAAAAGAAATGTAATTCGCTATTTTGTGGTAGCGGCCATCTTGGATTTGAAATTTGTCATAGTGCAAAGTATTCTACTAGTCAAGCCCTTTCGTTTGATACCCATATTGCGGTAGTAGTGAAAAAAATATATAATTCGCCATTTTGTGGTGGCGGCCATCTTGGATTTGAAATTTGTTATAGCGTACAGTAGTACTCTACTAGTCAAGCCCTTTCATTTGATATCCATGAGATAGGTTGTGAAGAAATATTTTGTCCGCCATTTTGTGGAGGCGCCCATTTTGAATAGCTAAGAACACCCGCACGGATATTAACTTTCAATGAAAAAAAATCGCATCGAAATCGGCCCATCCGTTTGAGCTCTACGGTACCACAGACAGACACACACACAGACACACAGACAGACAGACAGACATCGACGTCAAACTTATAACACCCCTTTTTTGGTCGGGGTTTAAAAAGCGCGCTCCCTAAAGAAGTTTTCACTTTTAAAAGGCGACAGGGATGCGTATGACGCCCACGTGCTAGTTCGATATTTAATTATTAGCAGTCGGCCCCAATTTTACCCGTGGTACATAATACAAGATGTTGCAGAAAGGTGCAACAATATTTAAGGTAGTTCATCTACAATTCGTTTTGAATCATGTATGTAAAAATTAGACACGAAAGCGCAATTTTATTTCCATAAAAAAAAAAGATTTTTTTTTATGAAGTCTATTATGTCAGAATGGACTTTTAAAATATTGGTGGGGGGTAAATCCGCCACGTTGTTTATGGTATATAGCACTCAGGGATCACGAACATATCCAATGGTGAAAGAGTTTTTGAAATCGGTTCAGTAATTCGAGTTCCATCAAAAAACCTCTTCAGTTACCTGTAACGTCATCCATCGAAAATTGGTCATACCAACTCAGATTTAGAAAATATATATTTATATGCAAAGGTTTATAATGACGCAATTCTTAGACACATGCTATCACGTCAACGCACGTTACGAAAGCTCTCAAAAAGGAATATTTTTCCCGTTTTTGATTTTGACATTCTTCATTCAAGCTCCGCTCTTATTAATAGTACCGCTATGTTCTATAGCTTACAATAGCCTTTCTCGATAAATTGACTATCCAATAGAAAAATAATCTTATAATTCGGACCAGTAGTTCCCGAGATCCTAGCGTTCAAACAGCAGCTTCGGCTCAACCTCTACTTCTCCTTCAGCTTTATAAAATAAGTATAGATAAAAAACCTCTTCAGCTTTATAAAATAAGTATAGATAAAAAACCAACATATTATTAAACATACTCAAAGATTATGTCCGTAACTTGAATGTATCACGAGCAGGTAATCTCAGAATGAGGTGTAATACGCATATTATAATAAGTTTTGGTTTTCCTCATACCACAAGAACGAATTCGAATACAAGGAAATCTTATAAAGAAAATTAATCGTAATTTTTCAAAGAAAGCGTTTAATATCTGACTTATAATAAAGGTTTCTCATAAGTATTTTTTACCTACTGCTTTTGAATGGTAATGTATGGAAATGAGAAAATGGTGTGACACATTCTTCAGGGTCGTTGACACTTGGCTAGCCTCCAGAATTCAATGACCCCCCCTTTATGAAAGATTTTCAAGATTCTAGAGTATGTTTGTATGTAAAGAAGGTTGAAATAGTAAGCCTCGTTTATTCGTTTTATGTTTTCATGGCTCGAATTCGTTTGAGTTATGTGAGTAGGTTGAATTGGTTCGACCTTTGGCTTGAGTAAAGACGGTTTCTAAACATACATTTGTATCGCCGCGCTCAAATGAGAGTGGAAAAAGTTTTAAATGTATTCATGTAGGTCATTTTGGTTGATATAAATAGCGAGTTTACTAGCAGGTCATCTTGCAATCTTGGAGTATTACAAGTTATTGTAACCTCACGGAACGCAAGAATACTATTTATATAAGTGTAATCATTAAAATATTGTAGCGTGCATTAACCATTGCTTATTAACTAACTATAGAACTGTAGACTAAACTGGTTTTTTGTAGACCTTTGTAAGGGGTAGAATCACGGATATCGGGGGATATGCCTTGAGGGCGTGGCAGTGTCTTCTCGATACTGTTAATATGACCGCATAACTTTGACATTCGTTCAGTCGCTCTGAAGCGCATAAAGAGTACGTTGGCGCGTTAGTGATGGGGTAATGGAGTTTGCCGATGTGAAATTTCTTCGAAAATTTATTCGTTAATTTACATGTACAATGTTCGTTTTTTTTTCATTTTTAATTAACTACCTATTTTCCATGTTTTTTTACTTGTTTTATGATAATTATTAATAGTACCTATATACAAATAAATAAAATTGGAGCGTTTGTATGTAATATCAAATTAACAACTGTTTACTAAGTTCACATAAAAATATGTACGGTACCTATACCTAAAATCTATTTTTAAACTTTTTGTTTATCTTGTTTGTTCCACTAATCTACCAAACAGCTGGACCAATTATGACGGGACTTTCACTATCAGACAGCTCATCGTCTAAGGCATAACTTTTTACGTTTTTTTTTAACGTGTACTTTTCTCTCGCTTGATGAAAATAAAATGTTAATATTATTACTAGCCTAAATTGTCCCACTGCTGGGCAAAGGCCTCTCTTCCTTCCTTGCAGATAGTCCAATTCACGGTAGGTATTAGGATTTACGGCGTTCGACAGTCTGAGATATAATGTTTTACCTCCATGCCCTGTAATGTCTCTGGAAACATAGTCCTTCAAACCGAAATAAAGTGGTGTTTATTTAAGCCTATAGCTAAGCCATCAGCTATAGGCTTAAATAAACTGTTTCATTAAAAGTCTCTTAAAATTAGTCCAGTCGTTTCAGAGATTACCCAGTACAAGCAGGAATGCAAAAAAAATAATTATGGTTGCCTGGAAGAGATTGCTCTAAGCAATAAGGCCGCCATTTGTGGTGCTAGTTCATAAGTGTTCTACTGTAATATTTCTGTTTTTGTGTCACAATAAAGAGTTATCTATTTAATATTAATCTATCTAATGTTTTTTCGTCATTGGTATCGTAAATCCTACTACCTAATATTACAAATGCCAATGTTTGGACGTTTGGTTATTTGGATGTTTGTTGCTCAATCCCGTTTAAACGTATGAACAGATCGAGTTGTAATTTGAAATACAGTAAGATTATATTTTGGAAGAACCCATAGGCTACTTTTATCTCGATAAAAGAACGGGAACGAGAACTACGCGGGTAAACCCGCGGGGCACTGCTAGTACTTTCGTATACATTTGACATAAAACTGTTAATTTGAAAAAATGCAAACTGATTCCTACTTCAACTTTATACATTTATTTATAGTATAATACCTACATGTCGTACAGGGTATCAATTTTTATAAATAAATATGTTTACGTATTTGTATATTAGTAAAACTTAATAAATGTAAATATAATAATACAGCCCAAAATAAAATGTCGAATAAATTTTGCAATCACTCATTTCAATCCCTAGTTACGTGTGTGAGCGTTGAGTGACACCTTCTACATAGACAAAATTATTTGTTTATACGGAAATGTTCCGCCCATTTTATGTATGTGTTCATAAAGAGCGCAATCATAATTTTTAGTGTGCGAGCTAAAATTTGCGGTTGTGTGTCGTAATTATTACTTTTGTTTATGTAGTAATTATTTAGGTGGGAGGAGACTGGAGACACTAGGTTTCGAACTAAATTCGCAATCATGGCATATCCGTGGGTAGAATACTGCAGTACATTGTTTTGATCTGTCTCGTAGGGTTCAGCCAGCGTTTGCAATGTAAGCGCAAAAATTTATGTAGGTATATTTATGACATCACATTAGAAACCTTTAAATTTATCAGTATTTTGCGACTATTTTGTGTACGTATTATACATACAAACCTTTGTCTTTAATTACTTTAAAAACCTCATCATCATACTACGATGCTATGAGCAGGTCTGCTATCTGGTTAGTACACCACAACCAGCAATTCAAAACACATTTAAATGTGTCCAAAAATTTTCATTACGTTGATAAAATGGAAGAGTCATATTTATATCAAAATTAATTTTGCTACGTGGCTTTTATGAGGTAACTTTCGGAATCACTGTTGTTCAATATCAATTAAATCAATTATCATTCATTTAAAAGCCACAATTCCCCAGATATTTATATGACGTATTTTTTGACAAGAAACACATTTTAAGTAAGTTTATAATGATACTTTGTTGATTAGAAGTCGCCTCTCAACTTGTTCAATTCGGACGATGAAGTTGAACAGTAGCCATACAGGTATACCTACCTATAGTGTCATATCAAGACACCTCAAAGATGAAATCTTAACTCCCGTACCAAATGTTTTATGGATAGAATTACCACAGCGTATATTAATTTCCATAAATCGAACGATATTAATTATGTATGTAGTATCAATCAAGCACTTGATAGTTCACCTCAGTTCGCAAGTTCGGAAATTCGATTACTTAACAAGTTGCTAAAGTAATTAAACTTAGCTTTAAAGGTCAATAGGTTGTCGTTTCCGCTTTCAGCAAATTTTGAATTTTAATGAATTTTGGAACTTAAAACTAATAACGTAATTGCTGTAAATTAAGAAAGTAGTATCTAATAGTTGGATAATTTTTATGTTATGACGTCTTTATCGGAGGTCTAAACTGGACTCAATAGGTGTAGAGCCACAGAAATCTAAATTATGCCTTGTTATTTAGATTTCTGTGGTTGAGCGAGTCCAGGAGTTAATTAAATTATTTAATAAAATTTATAGTAACATTTAAATTATAACTAATTAAATTAAGTGTCAACGCGTCGATATGAGACTACGAAGTGACGGCTAAGGGACGCCGATCGCCGATCGGTATCCGTCTTCCGGGTGGTCTGATGCTTCGCGGAACTGCTTGCAACACGGTGGGAATCACGCCACCGTCTTCAATTGAGTAATGTTGAATATTACTTATTGGTCAGCGAAATCCATGTAACCGGGCATCGTAACATGCGTACCTCGGGGACCTCCAGGTGCTCTACTTTGGGCATCACACAACAACTTGCCTCGGTGGAATTTTGTTGTGTGATGGCAAATCCTGGCCGGGGAGAGAGGTTCTACGCGAGCTCCTCTCCCTCTTTAGCCGTACGTGTAGAGACTGGGGTTTTCCCCAGACGAACTGGAAGACATGGGAAGGTTACGTGACTGACACATCGCCCAAGTATAATTCCGAAGTCTTTCACCTGAGGGTTCACCACGAGCACTTTGAGCAGAGTGCTCAGTGGAACGACAAGGGCCGTGATGATACCCCTTTTATAAATGTTAACCGAACGAAGCAGTGGTACGGGACATGATTTGTGTTAGGGATAAGTTAGAATACTAAATCTTGTCATTGTTTTGCCGCTACCAACTTTACATTCAGCATTCCATCATTTTGAGAAAACGTAAACATAAACAAGATGTGATTCAGTTCACAAATTAACTCAGACATCTGACCCCTTTCCGTGTAAGTTTTAATTCATCCGAGCCGACACAAAAGGAAAAACTGGGTTGAAACATGCTCCCGTGGCTCCCAACTAAAAACAAACAAAGTTCATGGATACTTCTCTCTCGCAATATAAATTACGGACAGCAACAAAAGCTTTAGAAGACGCAATAGTGAAATTACTTACGTAGTTTAAAGTAGGTTAGTACATTTTATAACAACGACGAAATTCCTCCTAACAATGTCTTATATTCAACAACTTATTTGTTTGAATAAAAGTAATTTGCTACGTGTAGGAAGATATTGAGTATTTAAAAGAGTTTTGATAAAAGAAAGTAAGTGTTAGTGTGTTTCGTTCACACGTCGCGTCGACCAAGCGCTCGAAAAAGGTGTTTTGAGATGAGTTCCCAGCCCCTACGGACCAACCGTCTCAAGACCAACGGTGCAAATACGTAAACGCGTCCGAGATTTACATAATTTTGCCGTTTGAGACGCTCAACAGCGTCCTGCGTTTTTTGAGCTGGAGAGAACTTGGTGACCGAATTGATCATCAACAGTGCGTCACTGGCAGCAATGGTATTCATAGCAACTCGCACCCAAGCGCAAACTTACAGCTAGACGAAATAAGTATATTCGTATTTTGTAAATATGTCGCCAGGAGCTGAAAACAACAAAAATTGGCGGGAAAACTAAAAAAAATGTTGTCCGTCAGTTAGATCAGTAAAAGTATTGAATACGTTTTTTCCTGTGTTTCATAAATAAAAAATGAGGAAGATTCAGTACTTGGAAATTTCGTAAGTTACGACACGTCATGGTACAAATTTTTACGATAGAGTGACGTCACAACTGGTCACTCTGCAAGTTTGATGATATATTTCTTTGTAAATTGTTGATAATTAGAGAAACAAGAAATACGTTTCCCTTGTTTTTCCATATTCTAATATAACAAACTAATTAGAATGGTATATTTCGGAACCTTTCGTCATCCCATTTACAGTTACTTGAAACTTAAGACGACTAGACTGGCTGTCTTACTTTTTCGCTCAAAATTTCTTGAAAAAAGTGGTAGTATTTTGAGAAATGTATGCTGGAACGTACTATAGGGCAACCTGTGTCTTGGGTAGCAGGCTATTTTGTAGAACACATCAATACTTATCCACAGTAAAAATTTAAAAACTAAATGTGTAATAATTGGGTATTGTCATAAACTATAAAAAAAATTAAGATATAATTTAAAAAAATCAAATAACCATTCGAAATCTTCCTCCTCCTATTTAATAATTTTATGTTTTCAAAATGTATGATCCTGTTAAATATCTATAGTATAAGTACTCGTTTGAAGCTGGAATTGGCACTAATGTAATATTTTTTGACAAAACCCCTTACGGATAACTTTAGGTAACAGTATTGAGCGGTATTACATTGACTCTTCATCAAAATATCGGAGACAAGCTCTACCATTTAATCAAAGTTAGAAAAAAGTACCGTAATTATTAATGGGACTAGATAAGACAACAGTTAGTTAGCCTGCTTCTATTAATTGGTTTTATAAAAAGTAAAACCGGCTCTTAAACTTGTGTATCATGGCACGAGTATTATAAATTTCCTATTAAAATATATTCGTTTACATTGAACAACCATCATCATTATTCATTTTAAGTTTGCTAACACTAAGCCACATACATATTAACGTATTTTTCTCTAGTTTTTAACATATATTTCTTGTTTAATTTAAATTAGAATAATTAAATTAGAGTTAAAACCATGACCTTGTTTACCTTACTGTGTGAAAAGGTCCGAAGTTTCTTATCCATTACATACATCAATTACGATACGAGAGAGACATGCGTGTGATGGTAAGTGAGATTTATGCCCATAAAGCACAGTGATATGCAGGATGCGTGTAATGTACTTTTGTGTTTATCTATAGTTAATCACATTTCAATTCTAGAACACTCAAGGATCTGTCTAAAATTTACGAGCCATTAAAATAATCTCATTTTCTTCGCTATGACAAATTGTGCCAACTGGCATCTCACAGCGCCCTCACACCGTGTTAGCTCGCTCCACGTGAAATCGTATTTGCCCTACATTTCTTCCCTGTCATTGCGACAGGCATTACGACAGGTATGTAATTATAGTTAGTGTTTTATCTAGTGGGATTTAAGTCTTAGTGACTAGAACTTACGATCCATAATCGTGAAGTTATAGGTTCGGATCCTGCCTGCACGCACACCTAATTATTTTTATGCTGCACGCGCTGCCGACTGTAAGCAGACGGTCTTCTGGTTTACTTATTCTTTATCTAAGGATACATGCTATAGGCATGGTGACTAAAAAAACGAAATAGTCCGTTAGTTAGATTATAAAAAAATAATGTTCTTTTTTTTTTTGTTTGAAAACAATTTTTATGTAGATTTGACGTCAAAAGGCTTTGTAAATTTTTACGAGTAATAATTTGATAAAACAAAAATAAGTGTCTCATATTTTTTTCAAAATCTACATTTAATTTTGATGTAAATCTACCTGAAGGACCAATTAGAATGGTATGTTTTTGCCCCAGTAATCATCCCTATTGTGTGCTTTACACAAAAGCACTTCCGTCGATGTAGCAGACAAACACACAAACAGACACGTCAAACTTATAACAACCCTTCGTTTATGTGTCAGGGGCTAAACGCGTATAATTAGTACTAAACAATTTTCAAATTCATAATGGTGACTTGTAAATGTATATTTTTAACATACAATAAACGTTTTAAAATTTTAATGCCTATGGAATTAGAAAAAAATTAAAATATTTTTAATGCAGTACTTACGCATGAAATGTAATTCCATTTATTTGAGTTTTATTAGAACACTTTTTGAACGCACAGGAAGACGTAATCTATACTATCTATACTAATATTATAAAGCTGAAGAGTTTGTTTGGTTTTTTTGAACGCTAGGATCTCGGGAAGTACTGGTCCGAATTGAAAGATTATTTTTCTATTGGATAGTCTATTTATCGAGGAAGGCTTTAAGCCATAGAAAATAACTCTACTATTAATTGAAGCGGAGCATGAAACAATTATGTAACAAAATCGGGAAAATATTCCCCTTTTGAGAGTTTTCGTATTTACGTTTCGTTTTTTGACATGACACATGACAGCTGTCAAAGATTGCGTCATTGAATATTGGTAATCTGTGCATTGAATATAAACCTTTGATAATTTTTTTTTCTAAATCTGAGTTGGTACGACCAATTTCCGACAGGTAGCTGAAGAGATTTTTGTTTGTAATCGATATTCTCAGGAATGAGTGAACCGATTTCAGTCATTCTTTCACCGTTGGATATGTACGGGATCCCGATGAGTGCTATATAATATACCACGGGCGAAGCCGGGGCGGGCATCTAGTAATATTATAAAGCTGAAGAGTTTGTTTGTTTGTTTAAACGCTAGGATCTCGGGAAGTACTGGCCCGAATTGAAAGATTATTTTTCTATTGGATAGTCCATTCATTGAGGAAGGCTTTAGGCTATAGAAAATAACTCTACTATTAATTGAAGCGGAGCATGAAACAAGAATGTAACAAAATCGGGAAAAAATATTCCCCTTTTGAGAGTTTTCGTACGTTTCGTGCTTTGACATGACACATGACAGCATGTGGCAAAGCTTGCGTCATTGAATTTCAGTAATCTGTGCATTGAATATAAACCTTTGCTATTTTTTTTCTAAATCTGAGTTGGTACGACCAATTTCCGACAAGTGGCGTAGCAGGTAGCTGAAGAGGTTTTTTGTTTGAAATCGATATTCTCAGGAATGAGTGAACCGATTTCAGTCATTCTTTCACCGTTGGATTTGTACGGGATCCCGATGAGTGCTATATAATATACCACGGGCGAAGCCGGGGCGGGCATCTAGTCTTTTATATTTATGTTCAAAATGATCAAAATCAATGATAGGTTAAAATGACCGGCGTCCCCCGCTTCCTACAACCGACTAGAACGGAAAGAGTGAGCTCCCTCTTCCCAACGCTAACATAATTCCGTTTGCCCTGAAGTTTGGGAGGGCTAATCTTGAGTTGTACGATCTATGATAACAAGAATATCGGCCGGGCTAACTGTTATTAATTTAGATAAATAAATTAATATAATATAAAAAATAAATTAATTTAGCTAAACGTTATTTTTTTAGAATTACATGCTTCTAAAACCGGTACCACCTTAATACTCAAATGTAGCGAATCACATTTTTTCCTTTTTTTAATAAAAAGTGACGAGACGAGCAGGGCATGTGCCGGATGGTAAGCAACATGCCTGCCACATAACAGCATAGTGACACGCAGCTATTGGAACATTAAGAGTCCAAATCATTACCTAGCACTGCACTGCGCTCATTACCCAGAGATCTAAGTTGCTATATCTCTAAGCCCTGTAATTTCTCTGGAAACATTACCCTTCAAACCGGAACACAGTAATGTTTTCACATGACTGCTTGGCGGTAGAATAACTGGCAAAGGTGTGGTACATTTCCATGCGGACTCTGCTAAGAGTCCTACCACTACAAGACATTGTTCCATACTTAGTTCTAGAAATCTACCGCTCTTTTCAACGTCATGTAATTGTTAATTTCAAAAATTTCGCGAAATTTTCTGTTTTTAAAGTTTATGTTTGTTTTCGAATTTCCTTGTAACGGTTTAATAGATTTGATTCAAATTACATTCGTAGTTTAGGATTTAGTTTAGTTTAGATTAGCATAGACTATTTTATGTCCCATTAAACTTATGGGTTTTAATCCGAGGCTACACCACGAGATGCGCCTAGTCTTTTACATAAGACAGTGGGTATACTTTGAATCGGGAGGGGAAATATTTTGGATCCATTATTTTAGACTCAGAAGTATCATCAATCAGTTAATCCAGTGGCTCGTAAGACGAAATCAACAAGAGTAAAACACGTGAAATGTTATGTAGGGCACCCCACAATTTTGGTTCCTCCATGTTTTAACTCCCGCTCTTTCGTCGTTTTCTATGTATCTAAGACAGTGTTATTTTTGTTCGTTTCATTATATAAAATAGGTATGATGACTACTAATTAGCTAATGACATTGACTACATTGTTTAATTTCAAAAAAAAGCATAAAGTATACTCTTATTTTTGGACACTGGTCGACCTAGTTAGTGGTTTCGGTTGAATTGAATTATGTTTATAAACTGAAAGGAATGTGGCTAAATATAGACAGAATATTTTAAAAGCAATTAGTCCGCGAATTCGTAATAGGTGGATTAAATTGTTTCGACTTTCATTTAAGTGGGACCCGCTGGACGTTCAAAACAAGTTATTCGAGTTGAAATAGAATATTTCCGTGAAATGTTTGACACTAATCAGTTCGAATAAGTTCACTAATTTACTATTCAATAATTTTGAAGTCTTCCTATTTTAATTTAGAAGTTCCCTGATCATTTTAGCTGTCGAGCTGTCATTCACGGTGGATATACCTATCTTTGTTAATTTATACGAATCATAATTTGATAAAACAAAAAATACGTCTCATATTTTTTCAAAATCTACTTTCAATTTTCATGTAAATCAAGGATTTTTTAGAACTGAAGGATTAATTAGAATGCGAAAAGCGAAAGCACTTCCGTAGATACAGCAGATAAACAGACTCGTCAAACTTATAACAACCCATCGTTTTGTATCAAGGGTTAAAACGCGTATTAAACCACTTTAATTTTGTAGTGGTAGGACTCTTGGCAGAGTCCGCCTGGGGAAATACCACACCTTTGCCAGTTATTCTACCGCAGCCATGTGCAAACATCACTGTATTCCGGTCTGAAGGGCAATGTTTCCAGATAAATTACAGGGTTTAGAGATATAACATCTTAGATCTCTGGGGAATGCGCAGTGCAGTGCTAGGTAATGATTTGGACGTTTCGTGTTGGACGCATGTATCATAAGTAGAGTAAATTTAAATTACTCAATGAATTCGAAAATGCAGATCCATTAATTTATGTTTATCGTTAAATTCCTCTGCTCTCGGAAAATAAACACGAACCGAAGGTAACTTTATTGAATTTGTTCTAATTAATTGAGTTTTGCGTTCTGACGGGGTTGTTCCTCTCAAAGTAAATACTGTCAACAAAGCTTGGCTTCCAATTGGTTTGGGCATGGGCAGATAGGATTATTAAAATAAACAATAAATTACGAGCTAGCAGGTTGATACCTTAATTATTTGACGCAATATTTATAAATAATCGGAAGTATCGGAATAATATCAGTGAAAAGGAATTAAAATGATCTGCTTTATTTCATTTTTTGTGTTCTAATTTGAACCATTTTCCCAGATAAATTACAGGGCGGGCATAGAGGTAAATTATCTTATGTCCGGGTGACGATTGCAGTGCAGTTTTAGGTAATGATATAGACTCTTCATGTTCGAACAGCTGTGTGTCACTGTGCTGTTACGGGCAGGCGTGTTGGTCACCATGAAACTTCTTGCTCGTTCCATCACTCTTTCATTCTGTAAAAATATAGGTTTACTTAAGTAAAACGGTAAGGTTCACTTTCTATGGCTTACCTAGATAAATCAGATTTAGTCAAACTTTGGTACCTATATTTCAAAAATGGTAGCAACCCAATATAAATCAATTGTTATCATTTTTTGGGCCATTTGTTTAAATTTTTCATCAATTTTCATCTTATTTGTTTTTAATTGCTATCACCATTGTTTTCTTATTTTACTTCAAAATCCGACTTGTTTCGACTTCGCACATAAGCACATTCGCAAGTAAACATTTATTAAAATTAAACATTATGTAATAAGAGATGAACGAAACTGTCTAAATTTCAGTAATCATCATTATCTACATGTTGGTCTATTCTCATTGCTGGATAACAGCCCCTTCCTTTTTGCCTTTTCTTTCTTTTTTCTGTCTCGACTCTGTGTATAGCTAAACCAGAGAGTTTACAATGAGCAATAAGCTAAACTGATATAGTCTATTTTAAAACAAAATAGTACAGTGACCTAACTATATAGTTACGTCACTGTAAGATTATTATACATAATTTTTACAAAATTAAATATTTATTACATTTAATATACTTAAACTATAAATAAAAATACTACTTATGTTAGTAGACTGCCACGACGCTATAAGTCTTATAGCGTCATAGCAGTCTACCAGCAGTGCCCCGCCGTTGTAGCACCGTAGTTCACGCACCCTGAGTGACAAGTAAGCTTATTTACGATTCCAGGCCCTAATCTATGTTCCGTATTATGACCCGGGAGTCTACCGCCTAACTAAAAATGTCTTAGCTTTGCTCTCTCTTTTCTTCTCGCTTGAAATGATAGAGACAGCAATAGCAAAGCCATATCCGATTTAGTTAGGCGGTAGAGGGTCTGTTTGCCATCCCAATGTAATTGCGAAACAAACGTCAAAAGTTTCGCATTTATAGATTTAGTAGTATTATTTATACTTTTAAACTTTCGTCACGAAAAAGTATATCACAAAGTAGGTACGATTACTTAATTTTAATAAATGTCTTCCAGTACTAAGCTGATATAAACTGCTGGTAAAATATAATTTGGACTCTTCATGTTCCAATAGCTGCGTGTCACTGTGCTGTTATGTGCCAGGCATGTTGCTTACCATCAGGCACATGTCATGCTCGTCTCGTCACTTTTTATTTAAAAAAATAATAATAATAACGGGTAATTTGTATATAGGCATAAAAACTGATTCTGATTTACCTGATCGATGGCCCAAATACTTACATAATATTATCAAGTTCTTTAAAAGGCTCATCATATTGTGTGGTAGGCAGCGCAACGGTAGCCGTGGAGTGGATGTCGCGGCAGGGGAGGAGGAGGTGCCCTGCGCGGCCTTGACGGGTTTAGATGGCGAATGCAGTAGGGTTGCAGAGGCAGAGTAGTAGTAGAGGACAGTATTTCGGTGTGCCGCTGTCCTTGTCTTCTGCAGACAAACTGTGGTAGGTGATGGGATCACGGGTTTCACCCGGTTTGGCACCCACTCACAGATCAGTCTCCGATTTGGTCACAGCGTACCTTGGTCTAGTGGTTTAGGTGGGCCGGTTACCTGGATGTGCCCCATAAAAGGGTTCCAAGACGAGTATGGGATCATTCTCGCGTTCCCGTCGTAATTCGCAAAAGTGCAAGTGAAAGTTTTAGTCGAAAAGGGAACTCGTGGTGTTGTGTCCGACATAATCCGACTGTCTTGCCCCGGAGAAAAGGTATGTGGAAATGCATTTCCACATCATAAAAGAATAAATCTAACCGTTGTTGTTTTATTATTGACATATTTTCGTACTTAGTACCTATTTCAATAAGAAAAGTTTTACTAAACCAAGTTGGGTAGTCAGGTTGAGGCGTTGAATAAGTTATCGTAGCAATTTGTTCTTGCTGATTTTAATTAAAATGTTGTACAGGTTGAAGAGTAATTAGAACGGGCGAACGTTTCAATTAATATTATTAATAATAAGTTTTTCTTGCCAGCGTAACCTTGTTTGAAGACAATATTTCAAATTGAATACCATCATTTTTAACCCTCGACCAAAAAAAGGTGTTTTAAAAAAGTTTGACGTCAATGTCTGTCTGTCTGTCTGTCTGTCTGTCTGTGTGTGTGTCTGTCTGTGGCGCCGTAGAGCTCAAACAGATGGGCCGATTTGGTTGCAGTTTTTTTATTTGAAAGTTAATATTCGTGCGGATGTTCTTAGCTATGTTTGGTTAATATCGATTCAAGATGGCCGCCGCCACAAAATGACGGACAAAATATTACTTCACAACCTACCTCAATATGGGTATCAAATGAAAGGGCTTGATTAGTAGAATACTATATATACACTATAAAAAAATTCAAATCCAAGATGGCCGCTACCACAAAATGACAAATTAAATATTTTTTATACTACTACCTCAATATGGGTATCAATCGAAAGGGCTTGACTAGTAGGACACATTACACTTGACAAATTTCAAATTCAAGATGGCCGCTTCCACAAAATGGCGTAATACATTTCTTTTTTCACAACTCCTTAATATGGGTATCAAATGAAAGGGTTTGACTAGTAAAATGTTGTACAGATAACAAATCTGAGGTAGTCGGGGGTTAATCAAAATTTTTGATTTTGTTCTTGTTGTAATAGCGAAGCGTGCGACACAAGACAAGACGCGCGTGTGTGGTAAACTCTTTATGGGCAAGGATTACAATGCTACGCTGCCATTCCCAGACATGTAAAATAATTGATCTCTATACCGTGAAATTTCTTTGGAAACACAGTTCTTCAAACCAGACACAGAAATGGCTGTACATTACTGGTTAAAGTTAGAGTTACTGATAAAGGCGCAGCACTTCTTTAAGCTGGCTCTGTAAAAAATCCTACTGCTAGAAATGCGGTTTTACCCATGACGTTCCCGTTCCCGTTATGCTCCCGTGGTAAAAAGTTGTCTATATAATTTTTTGCATTTATAATAATTGCATAATATTTAATTAGGTCAACGGATAACTCACGTGTGGTATGGTTAGTTCAAACCGACTCAAGTTTCGGCCTCGTTCGGCGGCCTTTTTCAAGGAGAGTGCGCGTGCGTGGTGGCTGCTCATTTGACACTGCGGGCAGGGGCGCGACGTACCTACACCCAACCCAACGATGGCTGTTGCAGGATGCAGGTGAGGGGGTGCGAGAGGGTTGTGCTGGTTGAATTCTTCGTATTTGGTAAGCTGCTTGGCAGGAACGTCGCAGCACACGGAACTCACTGTGTCTTCGATCATATCGCGAACTCAATGCCAAGTACTTATAGAGCCACGGTTTCCAAGCGGACGGCACATGCCATCCTCCATCTCTATTAAATGTCGGAAGCTTACCGATTTTGAAAGCGTCCCTGATGTTATAGAGTACAAAGAATTTATCCTGTGCCAGGACCGCCGCCTTACCGAAAGGAATGAAATGTTGAGCGTCCGAACCGAGAGCATGCTCTGCTACTGCAGAGCCGTTGCCGCTTAGATTTCTCGTTCCGCGTATTTATGTGCTCTGTGAGCCTTGTGGACACATTTCGCCGTATTTCCTCTGCGTAACTTTTGTCACTAACGCAGGGAATCATGTATACTCGCGCTACACCCAAATGGTATCTGTCCTTTAAGGCTTGTTCGCACTAGGTTAGTAATTTAGCCTAGTGGCGAGTAATTTAGCAACTAAACGTGTATGAACAGTGAAAATTTAGTCGAGTAGTTTAGGAAGTGATTTAGTCGAGTCAATCCATTTTGTTCTATTTTCAACGGGCGAGTAGCACCTCCCACCACGCGTTCGTTGCGAGCGGTGCGTGCGCTCATTGGTTCGCCGATTAAACAGGTTCAAACTTGTCGAATTAGTCTGGAGAGAAAAATAACTTCAAACAAATGCGTTGTAGGATCTTCATGTTGCGAAACGCTACTCACTTGTGAACTGTACTAAAGCACGGTGCGAACGATTTTTGAATAGTAGCGAGTATTTTAGCTACTAAATTACTCTCTACTAGACTAATTTGCTAGCCTAATGCGAACAAGCCTTTAGAGAGCGTAACATTTTTTTCCGTTCGTTTGCCCAGCAAAATCCCTATCTAAGCCTGTCGTAGAGAAGTTTGTTCAAATAGCAGAATAACGTAGCAAACAAGTAGTTAGTGTTTTATATTTAAATAAATGTAAATATGTAGGTAAATTAGAAAGTGGTAACATTAAACATGGTCTGTATTTATGGTTTTCATAAGTCGCTGATATCGCTTTTCCTATGTTGTGTCAATAGACTGCAGGCCCGTGAACAAAATTTATGGGTCATATGATACAGCAGGAGACCTATGTAGGATGATAGAAGGGTATAAAGTAATAAGATTGAGCACTATGCCGTCACTTGTAAGCTGTCCAACTGAGTGCAGTTGAAGAGGGGGGGTTCTAAACCTCGATCATTTCTCCTTGTCGCATGATTTTTGTACGGCATTGCGAAATAATGTATTAGAAGAGGTATTGAAACTGTATGGAACCAAAGCCGAACACAATCAAATGACCAAACTTACTCTGTAAATTGTCGGAAAATCATGAATTTTTTTCACAAACTAACCATTAGAATTTTAAAATGTATATTTTTTATAGTTTCAATACCTCTTCTAATCTATTATTCCGCAACACCGTACAAAAATCATGCGGCAAGGAGAAATGATCGAAGTTTAGAACCCCCCCTCTTCAACAGCACTCTGTTGGACAGCTTACAAGTGACGGCATCATCCTACATAGGTCTCCTGCTGTATCAGATGACCCATAAATTTTGTTCACGGGCCTGCAGTCTACAACAGATCTGTTTTTCTTGCAACGATTATTTATTTTTAAGACAAAAATATATATTTCGTGTATTTTCTTTTGCCTTTTTGTACTTGGCAATGGCGTATTTGTGTGGTGCTTAATACATGGTCCAAACAAACTATGAACTCATATTATATTTTTTAATTGCTGTCATGTGTTGCGAGCAAAACCAATACACACATACAGCCAACATTTAAAACATAAAAAGATTTATATCAATATTCAAAAAGTAAAGTACTAGCAGCGTGCGACATACGTTGTACAAATATGCAAATACGTTGTAGGTTCAAACAGTTAAAACTTTTTTACGACACATTGAGCGGTCATTTTGGTGTCTTTGGTAATTTAAAGTACCTACAATAGTTTCAATAAGAATTATAAATAAAGCGGCCAAGTGCGAGTTGGACTTTCCCATGAAGGGTTCCGTAGCAGCAAGTAACATAATACAAAAGTTATTGGAGTTCATTGTAACTTTGATCGAAATTTTAATAATATTGTATTTATGACATACCTACTAAAAAAACTACCAGATTGAGTTCAAACCAATTTTCGGTGAAAGTTCCCATGGCAATGTAGGTACATCATATTTACCACTTTGGAATTGTCTCTCGCGCAAATTATTCAGTATAGAAAAAAGTGATGTTAGAAACCTCAACATCTTTTTTGAAGACCTATCCACACACTCCCCACACGCATGGGTATGATGAAAGAAATTATTTTTTGAGTTACAGTTCTAAGTATAGGGCACCGCCAAAATTTATTGTTTTTTTTTATATTTTTGTTCAAAAATCTGAATGCGGTTCACAGAATACATCTACCCGCTTGATACACCGGCGTGTAATATAGTACCCAAAAACTTGGTTCATGACGACAACAAACAAACTTATATTTGCGTTTTGGGTTTTGGCGGGAAAAAATCTTGTTTTAAATTTCTTGTTTTTATTTGGGAAGGTATACCGATAAATTTGTGTTTAATGGCGTCTACTTGAACCGGTCTTTATTTTGATATAACCCACATTAAAATTAGAGTTCATTTACATAGAAAAATCGTAAAATTAAAAAAAAAACAAAAATCAAAATTTTTGGCGGGAAAATAGTCCCGACGTATGGAAAAAAATTAAAAATATATAATTTGTGCAATCGAATACAGTTTTTTGGTGTTTCGAGTTTGTTATTTCGTATACAACACATTTAACCCATAAAACCCACTGTCTCCCTTATAAATTATTAAAGTAATAGTTGTTAGACTACTTGAGAAATCGCGAAAATTTTTACTCAAGTGTCAAAAATGTTAGTTTACAATTTAAGTACATTAATTATAAATAAATGATACCGCTAGAAGCGTCTTGAAACGTTCTTGAGAGTAAATGGCTCAAACGGGTAAAAGTAAGGCGCCACTTCATATGCCGAAGCATAAACACCGCACTTATGTAACCTGACACCCGTTTTCCCGCCAAATTTGTAAACGCGAAAAACGGCCAGTGTATCAAGCGGCTACCTACCAAGTTTCAACAGTATAGTTTCGGCAAAAAGTGGCTGTGACATACGGACGGATAGACAGACAGACATGACGTTTTAACGTTTTATGGAACCCCAAAAAGACACTTTTAGAAGCTATTTAGTTCAAAATTTCTTACTTATTCTTATTTTCGATATTCGTTCATAGACAATACGATTACCTGTCCATTCATTGTTTTTCGTGTAGAGCCACCATAAAAAAGTCACAGCTTTTTGTTACGGAATGTCAGAAAAATATACCCAATAAAGATAATAATGGCGTGCATTCCAAAACGAAGGGATTGCGTTGTGTTCTTTATGGGGAGTGATTTGTTGATGAAATTGGCTCTTTTATATATATTTAAATATCCTTAGTCTGATCCTAAATAGACTATATTAAGATGTATTATTTAACGCACACACAAACGACGATTAATAATTTTATCATGACATGATTAGAATTAGAACAATTCTACATTGTAGAATTTGTTGTCTAGTTTTGAAAATATGACATTGCTATTTTTTAAAGAAATAGCTTCTCTACAACTGACTGTATTTGAACAATTAAAATAAAGTGCCTGGTTGACCGAGCTTTGCTCGTTTTTTTTAAATGATACTTAGGCAGGTACGAATTACGTAGTGATGACTTACTTAGATACGAATTAAATGCATTTATAAAAGGCTCTAAGTATAAGATTTTCTCAGAAAAAAAAGAACAAAATGAAAGTTCCGAGTGTAACCATAAGGATTCGAACCGGGGCCTGTTGACTGCGAGGGCGAACATATTCGGTCTGAGGCATTTAGACTTAAAGAACAGTGGCGAAATAAGTTATCGTATTCTAATGACATTGTAGGAGTTTTTCATTGTCTAAAAACGCGCATAAAATGATGTTTTTAAAAATTAAAACCTAGCTAGATCGATTTATCGTCCCCGAAACCCCCTGTATACAAAATTTCATGAAAATCGTTTGAGCCGTTTCCGAGATTCAGATTCTATATATATATATATATATACCTACAAGAATTGGTCGTTTAAAGGTATAAGAAAGATAAGATAGTCTTACCCAATTGAAGTGACAGCATTACTTTTACAAATTGTGTACCGAAATCTGGGGACGGAAATAAACAGATAACAGGAAGTGATCATATATCTAACTAGCGGCCCGCCCCGGCTTCGCACGGGTACATACACACACACATACGCCCTTTTTTTGTATAGGGTTTCAAAAAAAAAGTAAAATTATAAAGGAAGTTTAAATTTTTTTTTATGAATTTTTTTTATTAATGTTTTTTTTGTATTTTTTTATTTTAAAATTTTATACATATATAATATTATTTACAAAACAAAAGCTATTAGTTTTAGTGAGTCAGAGCTTCCCTGTAAACGATATTTGAAGTAGTTTTAATTTTGTGGCAGCAAAATAAATTGATTTTCAGGAGCTCCGACACGTGATAGGCCAACATACAGTTGGCCATGAGTGAAACATTCTTTTCGTAGGTCGATCCCTAATAATTCGAAGGTTTGGCCCTGGGACTTGTTAATAAATAACGCGAAAGATGATTTCACCGGAAACTGAAGTTGTTTAAAAGGATTGGCAGATCAGTTGGAATCATCGGTATCCTCGGTATATGAGCTAGTTGACCAGCTGCTGGGCCAGTGATAAAATTTTGTTCAGTAAGCCGCTGCAAACGCTCGATACTCGACTCTCTAGCACGCGATTGCGACGCGTATTCTCTCCGACTTGCAAGGCGATTTTCAGTTTCTGATGAAGATTCCTCATTACGCCGTATTTTTATTGCCCTCGCCTGGGAACTATGTTTAGAAAGTCGAGAAATTTTGAACAGGAATACCCATAAAATACTACTATAAGCAGTTTCAATAGTTACATTAAAATATAATATTTATTATCATATACTTTTACCTACGAAACGAATTCAAAATTTTTTCAAGTTAAAATCATACGATCACGCACACAACCACTGCGTAGGGAGCCGATCGCGCGAGTGAGCCGCGCGGCACTTTATTTTATTACATTGACCCCCCCGTACCCCAGTGACGCTTACATGGAGCCTACATCGCATGCTGGCTAGCTGAGCGCGGTGAGCGACAACCACGCGACTTTTTCTAATACTTGCATTTTTAAACTCGTAATATCTTCCGAATGAAATGTAAAAAATATAAAAAGGTATTAAAGCCGTCTTGAATATAAAGAAATTTATTTTGATAAGGATTAATACCAAGGTACAAATGAAGAGCCTTTTCAAGAGGCGGCATATATAAATTAATATTTTAGAATAAAAACTGCTTACTGTGACATAATAACTATAATATTTAGACATATGCTGTCGCGACACTTTTTGTAGATAATGATGAGTTCTGCAAAGTCGTAGTAAATGATTTTGTTCTATCATCAATAGTTTTCGCAGCGCACGCGACGTAAGGAATTTTTCAGGTCTTTTTTTACACCTTATGTTACATTATTGGAGTTTTAGTAAGGATCCCTAATTTAAAAAAAAATATAATATAGCCTATGTTACTCGGGGATAATGTAGCTTTCCAAAGGTGAAAGAATTTTTGAAATCGGTCCAGTAGTTTCGGAGCCTATTCATTACAAATAAACAAACAAACAAATTTTTCCTCTTTATAATATTAGTATAGATAAACAAAGCTTAGCGAAGGGCGAAGCATCAGAACGTGAAATTGATTCGTATTTCCCAATATTGCGCATTAGATATGAAATGAACGATCCACATATGGGCCAGGGTAATAAAAGATTACCCCACTGACAGAAGTCGTTATTAACGGATCATAATAATTCGATCAGTTTGTGATTAAATCAAACTACACTACCATCATTTATTCAAAATGGGAATTTATGACCCAATTCCTTGTCTGCGTTTCACAAATTTTATTCGGCATAACTCTAAATGAACATTTTTTTTTTGTTTTTTACAAGTAGTTTCTTAACTGAAAACGTAGAACTAAAAATTAAAAAGAAACTTAAGTGAATTTCTTAAAAAATAAGAATGATCCTAAAAGATGCCTCTTACTAATAGTGATAATTTCAAAATAATAGGTACAACTACCATCTAATTGTTTTTACTTGAAATTATAATATCCAAAAATATCTTCTCGTCAGTTTGTCACAAAAAATATCATATTCCTTGTTAATGTGTATATACTTAAGTTCTTAATATGTTGTGACATATTAAGAACTTCTGTACACTGCAGGGGGACAACATTTTAAGCATTACTTTTATATAAGAAAGTATGAAATATCGTAATGTGTACCTGTTTTAATGCAGATTCTTTGTAGACTAAATTACAATGAAAACTTTCTTTAAGGAGGAGTCCGAAATTTTGTGTAGAGGTCCCTTTTAGCACGTAGGAAGACGGGGGTTTTGCGAAATAGCAGTGGGCGATTATGAATGATCGGCATAATCATTTATTTTGTATGACTGCTGTTGATAATCGACTAAGGAATTAGTAACTAATATGTTTTCATAATCGAATGATGTTACTAATTAGTACTTACTAATCGTGTTATATGAAGTCTACGAAAGTTGTTCCGTGACTAATGTTAGTACTATGTATGTTAGTGTTAGACTTGTGTTAGTAGTATAGACATTGGTTTAGTTTGGTTTGTTTTGTTAAATTACGGTGGAGTGAAACGTTACGCTTTATAGTGGATTTAATTAACGGTAAGTTTACATTTTTTTTTATTGATAAATTGTTTTAGACTTTTAAGTTTTAGGTAGCTCTTTTCGCTCCACCGCTTTTATAGAGTTCGTATCTTCTCCGTTAGAGACCGCATCGTGTCGTCCCCTCCTCACCCAACGCGGCTGTGCTATGAGTGAATCGAGTGGACTCGCGACCGCGCGTGCCTGTCTGACTACTAATTAGTAACTACTAACTGTTATAATCGAGATATCTCGAGACATTCTCATAATCGAATGATTTCATTAGTAGGTATCTCATAATAGCCCACCGGTATTGCGAAATTCAAGCCCTACGAAGGTGAAATAAGAGATGAATGGTTATATGAAAACTCAAAGTTATAAGCATGCAATTTTGTATTCACGTTTTTAGAATAGGAAGTAAAAATGTGTACTTGTGTACCTATTGGTGTACACCTACATATACTAACTATACTGTCCTATACAATTTAACATTTCTGCGGGCATACAGGGTAAGCCGCGAGATGCGATGAAGCTATGCTAGTCAATATGGTTTCTTTCTTTTGTAGATTTCACAGCATTTGATCTATCGAGCTTATCCCCGGATCGGAGCAATCATTTATCTAGCCGCCTTTTGCTTTACGTTCACCTCGTGACCTCTGCCACACTAACCTGTAACAGCAAACTTAAAATGCGGAACATGGTCCAATATAACTTGAGCTCTGAGATCCTTTTGACTTTTGATCATCTTAGATCAATTTATTTTGGATGCCAATGACGTTGAAAAATAATAATTATATTGATAGACTTGGGATAGTGTAAAGTCCGAACATGACTTTGGGTCAATTTAAGCCTGTGAAAGTCATTCGTTTTTGTTTTAGCTGTTACTGAATACAGGGTCTAGAATCAGGTAAAAACGGATAAGCCGACACCACTCAGTGGTAATCAATCAGGCCTTTTTATGTGCAATTTTTTTAAGGGGGCATTTTCTGTTTTTGTTTTTCATTTATGTTTTACATTTTTACATTTATGTTTTACATTTTTACATTTATGTTTCTTAGCAAAATTGGATATGGGGTACATACTCGTAATTGTAAACAACCACATGACAAATATCGACACTAAATAACTCAGGCTGCAAAGGAAGGCTAAAGATAATTAATATGCGTTTTTCTTTCAGTTGTGTCACATAAGTGACATTATTGACATTAGAATAATAACGTTATTGTGCATGGTATTATGAAGATGGATTGAAAATTTATGAAGATGATACGGCGCATAATTATTCATACAAGGTTGTCACATTGTATAATTATTATAATTATACTTGTATCTGTGGATGGATGTACCTTTACTACACTTTCAGGCAAAATAATTAAACCGATTTCCGTAAAACTTTGCATTGTAGAGTGCTTTAAGAATAACTTCATAATGATACCAGCTCTTTTATCAAAATACAACAATAACAGCTCTTGTGTCCTAGCTTTATAATGAGACTTGCCGCATTTTATGGTAAGCGGATACAAGTAGAAACGATAGCCATGCTGAATGTACATACGTATATTATTGTGTGATAAAACTTATGAATTTTCTAAAAACGTTTTGCTTGTGCGAATCCAAATTTATAGTAGTCTCAATAATCCTTATGTAACATAGCTAATCCAAACATCGTGACCCGTATTGCCAAGTGACGCTACTTCATCAACCATCCCTGGACCTCATGGTTTTGATACATTATCAGTTGTCACTATTAGTGATCTTCGCAAAATCTCTTTACAGTTACTAAATAGAGCTTGCAAGGCTATAATGTAGTTATAAACTGCAATTATAATAGTTCACTGGAAATGTTTTCTAAAAATATTTCTTTAATAATTAATACAAATACCACAGATTAATAAAGTTAACAATTATACTAGATAACAATTGTAAAAAAATATTTGACCTAAAAACAGAACATACTAAGTCTACTAAAGGTGTCAATCTACAGGTACGCAAACCACAGCATAATACAAATTGATCATTAGATATTCGAGTACCTCATATACTTGTATTTATCAGATTAATATTCCCGCTTCGAGCAAACGTGAATTATTTAGGCGTGTCGCCTAAACTTCATTTCTCCATTAGTCGGGTCATGCTACCTTGGCTAAATTACTGGTATGATGGATTGCAACACTCCATTACAAATTACACTCCGTAAGGGTATACGTTTGTTTAACTTTGCTGATATTTTACGTTTTAATGGTGAAAACGCGCCTTACTCGAGATCCTTCGTGGTGGAAGAAATTAATTAACTTATCGATCGGACGGTAATCACCTGTAAGGCTAAGAACTCATGGAGCGGTTTCCAACCGAGCCCGCGCGCGGGCGCAATCCGCGACGGGCAATGGTTTTATTTCAAAATTCACGAGACCGCTAATTTTCGCGGTTTCGCAGCCGCCGCGGGTAAGATTTTCGCCCGCGAACATAGCGGGTGACAGCCAGGCTGCGACCGCGCGGGAGCAGCGTGGCAGCCGCGAGCGCCGCGGGCATAAACTACTTTGTGAGTTTTGATTTCAATTTTAGAAAAAAATCTGCATTCTACAGATGCTGCAGGCCCGCGCCCGCGTGCGGGCGCCGTTGGAAACCGCTCCTTGAGTACCGCGCCTTAGTGTTGGTAAGGTAAAAAAAATTAAAGGTATGTTTATTTTAATTAAATTTAAGTTTGCATTATTTCTACAAATATTGAAAGCATTCATTAAAAACTTTTCTTAAATCGTCTTGTGGCTATACTTTAACAGGTTGAAACGATGAGGTCAATAAAAAAGTTCACAATTATACCGGGACTAAACCTAGTAGGTAGGTGCCACAATTTACATTTAGACACCGTTGTGTAAAAATAAACACTGGTTTGTATATAAAACAGTATATTTTATAAGCTCATATTTATAAAGGAAAATATTATATTAGTTCAAAAATACATTAACGTATTTCATGCAGAAATCAAACCCATGTCGGGTTTGATTATTGTTCAGGATCAGGGCTTACAAAAGGTTATTTCACGGTTTAGAAGAAGAATAAATATTCTATAGTAGGGGAGCCCAAGAGGGGATTTCGGGATTTACTCCGGCGCGGCAGATTAATATACAGTTGGAAACCTTGTACCCGGTAAAGTAACTCAACCAAATATGAGCATCATATACGAGGCCGATTAGCAAAAAAAAAATTTTTTTCGTTCATCACTTATTTTCGAGCACGTCAGATTAAGATAGGGTAAGTTAATTACATGCTATGAAGTATATATTCCACTAATCTGACAATTCGAGAGTGACACAAAGAAAGGGGAGGGCTACAAAGTTATTAAAAACATTTCTCATTTTGACTGCCCTAGTGGCTTAGTTGGTAGTAGCTCTGCCTGCGAAGCCGAGGGTCGTGGGTTCGATCCCCACCCAGTGCAAATATTTTGTGTGATGAATTAAAATGTTTGCACTGTGTCTGGGTGTTTCTATGTATAATAAGTATGTATTTAAAAACTAATAAAAGTATTATATCAGCTATCTGGCTGCCATCATACAAGCTTTGCTTAGTTTGGGGTCAGATAGTATTGTGTGTGAATTGTCCACCAATATTTATATTTATTTATTTATTTCTACATTCTCGAGCGTGGTTATTTTATTTTAAAAGGAAATAATTCAAGGATAACGAAAAATATAATATCCAAGGGTTCCACAAGCCGAAGTAACAAAAATTCATCACTAATTAGCTCATAAACCTGATTTTTTATATTTGAAATTCTATAGCCGCGCCCCCCACAAAGAAAAGGTACCATTACTCAACATTTTTTTCTTCTTATTACCTAAGCTTTGCAATCCAATAGGTCTCTATGACGCTCGAGTAACTCCCCGTTTAGCATCGTGGGCTCCCCTACCACTAGTATATTTTAGCTTTATAGTAAATAAGTCTTGCTCCATTTATTTTGTCCGTTTATTCCATTGTAGTTTATTTCTATGTTTAAATAATATGATGAATGCCAGTGCTTCAAAGGCTTATTATATATTGAGGCAGTTTGCAGAAAAGTTTTATTTTTTATTCATGGGCAAATATCTTTTTACGATGGTTTATGATTTTGTTATGAGTTTGTTTTTGTCGACGGGACGAGCAGGACATGTGCCTGATGGTAAGCAACACGCCTTCCAATAAAAGCAAAGTATCACGCAGTTATTAGAACACGAAAAGTCTAAATCATTATCTAACACTGCATTGTACTTGTCACCCAGAGTCAGTATCAACTAAATGACGGTATTCATCTTAAGAGCAGTTGCTATCATTTCACGCTGTTTTACTCTTAGATATCCCCGACACATGACAACAAAACCCATTTTCCATTAATATCGATATTAATACTTAGAGATTAACACAAACAGTTTTCGGAATTGATAGGTGTCGTGTAACTAAAAGATACATTACAAATAACTCTTGTCGCTACCTCAATTGTTAGCGATATCAACGCGTTACAGGCTATTAATAACATGAACAAAAGGCTTTGTATTCTGTAATCAACAGCATGTTGGTATTTAGGTAGTGTATTTACAGAAAAAAGTAAAGTCAGCGTCTACTGGACCTAGGCTTTCGAATTTTCTCGTCTCTTGAGTAAATAGGTTAGAAAATAAGAATAATGGAGGGTATCCAGACACTGCTTAGTGTAGCAAGGATCTAATGTAACAAAGAATCTATTGAAGTACTGATTTTATCTACAGGAAGAAAATCAATCATCGTTTTTGTTAGTCCTTTACGAAAAGAATAAGCGATTGACTTTCTTGGTGTCGGCCATTTTGGTTACTACATTTCGTAACTGATTGAAAGTAAGATATTATAGTTTTTCAAGGTTAGCCGAATAAACATTATCTTGTTGGCAACCCCGTTTAAAAGCAAGAAAAGGTGCATGGCGTGACGATAACTGGCTTTAAGTGGTGGGTCGAGAGAGAAGGCAGGCACTTTTGCTCCAGACGGCGGCCACGCCGGACATACTGTGTTTGCCTTCGTGTCTTTGTTTGACTAATTGATAATTGTTGTCATTAGGGTTATATTAAATGTTTTAACGTTTATTAAAATATATTGTTTGCTTCACTCTCCCAATCTTCTGATGTAGATTGTTTACAATCTGTAGCCTGTAACTATCACTGAGCGACGTAATTATGGGAGAACTCTATGTCCATTGTCCAGTAATGGATGAACACACGATGATACTAACACGATTGTTTATTTACTACACTACAGTATTAATCCAGAATTGTAATTGTCGCAACTATAAATAGTAAAAATTGGAAAGTCGTAGGTTTAATGAATAAAATTGAAGTTATACTACCAATATTATAAATGACAATGTCAGGATATTTGTTGTTCAATCACGTCGTAACGTCTGAACAGATAACGCTGAAATTTGGAACAGATTTAGATAATAGTCTGCAAAAACACAAAGGCTAATTTTTATACCTGAAAAACAACGAAAATGGCAACTACGTGAGTAAAACCGCGAAGCATTGCTAGTTTCAAATAGTTCATTTAATAAATCATTGGCATAAAGCTAACGATAGAAATGAAAACTCACAACTTAGAATTTTAATTAAACCGCACTAATGTTGCTTAGCACGTCATTAGCCGCATCACTGTACCACTTTAGAATGACGTGAACTTACATGATTCCGCTAACCCAAAATGATCCTCCTCTATCTCCACTTCTCTATGCCACTCCACTGCTCCGACGCCATTCCGACAATGCCACGCCCAAAGAGTTTACATATACTACGTATAGAGTTAGAACAAAGTGTGGCGGCACATCACTATGTCGCCATAGCTACCATGCCCCTCGTCTGCTTACAATTTGTACAAAGGAACCGTGCGGAAACCCCTGATCTATTTACTCATTTTTTATCTAAGGCTACGCCGCTACATTGGCATGTGTATTTAGTAGTGGTAGGACTCTTGGCGCAGTCCGCCTAGGAAAGTAAGAATGACTGGAGTGGAGAATAACTGGAAAAGGTGTGGCTTTTCCAGTTATTCTAACGCCAATTAGTAATGTGCAAACATTACTGTGTTCCGGTTTGAAGGGCAATGTTTCCAGAAAAATTACAGGGCTTAGAGATATAATATCTTAGATCTCTGGGTGACGACCGCAGTGCAGTGCTAGGTAGTGATTTGGACTCTTCGTGTTCCAATGGCTGCGTATTATAGCTGCGTGTCACTGTGCTGTTACGTGGCAGGCATCTTGCATACCATCAGACACATGTCCTACTTGTCTCGTCACTATAATTTTCCCAACCAATAAGCTCATATCAGCGGAAGAAGCTTTCTTTTCAAAATACACCTTGATTTAGAAAATGTCTTGTCGGCGAATGGTGTACGATTCGATTTTTCTTCGTACTCCGGAGAAGACGGGTAATAGGACTGTGTCACACCAAGTTTATTTCCAAGCAAGCCTGTGTTTTGTGTCAGATCGAATGCGGTGGACGCGGTTTCTATATCCTGTCGAAAGCTCTTTAAGTAGCCTAGAGCTACGAATTGGTCGAGCGAGTTAGTTGTATTTTTTAATTTATTTTTTATTTAGGAGAAAAATGACACTACGGATTTGCACAAAAATATTTACTGCAGCACCCCCTAGTGATTTGTCACTGTGTTACCTATCTGGTAACATGCATCAATAAACATTTAACCCATTACTGAAAATGGCATCAAAATAGGTCTAGTAATTATGGAGCATGGACACATTCGCGACGGCCTTAGTTTTTAGAGCAATCTCTCCCAGGCAACTGGCCTGGGGTCTTAATTTGTGAGTTTATGAGTTACGTTTGGTGTTTCGTAGCTTCATGTTTCCAAACATAGTCGTGAGAAGCGAGCTATGTGGTGGCTTCGGCCTGGACTTTGGTATTATTGCACGCTCGGAATTGGCTTACTTCACGTCTACTCACTTTCGTACTTATTTCGACAGATAAGTGTTTAGATTGAATTTGGGGGCATTTCGACTTGGCAAACTATTTAGAATTGCTTTTTTAGTGTTTAAAGTTATCCAAAAACATGCGTTTGAATTTAAATTGTTTTGAAATAGTTTTATAATGGGACCAACCTTAAAAAATACTGTTGGGTAAAAGTTATCAAAACACAAAAATCTCATTCTTCTCAGGCACAGTATTCAACCAGAGCAAATTTATAATTTGGAGTGACGATACAAACAAGATAAGCGGCTGATGATAAATAATACGTTCACCCATAACAACAGAGCCATCCAATTTGAACATGAAGAATCCAAATCACTGCCCAGCTCTGGACTACGCTCGTCACCCAGAGATACGAGTATAAAATGATTTATCTCAGTGCACATTACAAATTCTTTGGAAATATTTTCCTTGAAACTGCTACTTTAGGTGAGTCCGCTCCTTCGTATGCGACTGTTAAAAACTGGGTGGTAGAGTTGTCGTGAGACCATTCAAGATGAGCCCCGTAGTGGCCGGCCTTCGACTGCTTCCACTGATCAAAACAAAGAAAAAATCTGTGACTTAATCATAACTCATAAAAGATTCACTGTCGAGGAGACAGCTATGACTATAGGCATCTCATTTGAGCGAACGGAGGGAAGTGGGAATTGGAAATTAGAAATTGGGAATTAGGAATTGGCAATTCAGAAGTGAGAATTGGGAATTGGGCATTGGGAAGTGGGAAGTTGAAAATGGGAAGTGAGAATTAGGAATTGGGAAGTGAGAATTAGGAATTGGGAACTGGAAAATGGAATTTGGAATTAGATTTGGGAATCGCGAATTGGGAATCGGGAATTGAGAATTGGAAGTTGGGAGTTGGGAATTGTGAATAAAGGAGTGGGAATAGGAAAGTGGGCATTGAAAATTGAAAATAAATAAGTGGGAAGTAGAAATTGGAAATTGGAACAAGTGGGAATTGGGAATGGGGAATTGGAAATTGGAAATTGGGAATGGGGAGTTGGGAAGTGTGAAGTGGAAAGTGGGAACTGGGAATCCAGAAGTGGGAATTGGGCATTGGGAAGTGGAAAGTGGAAAATAGGAAGTGGGAATTAGGAATAAAGAAGTGAGAATTAGGAATTGGGAACTGGAAATTGGGAATTAGGAATTAGATTTGGAAATCGCGAATTGGGAATCGGGAATTGAGAATTCGAAGTTGGGAGTTGGGAATTGTGAATAAAGAAGTGGGAATAGGAAAGTGGAAATTGAAAATTAAAAATAAATAAGTGAGAAGTAGGAATTGGAAATTGGAACCAGTGGGAATTGGGAATAGGGAATTGAAATATGGAAATTGGAAATTGGAAATTGGAAATTGGAAATCGGAAATTGGAAATTGGAAATTGGAAATTGGAAATTGGTAATTGGAAATTGGAAATTGGAAATTGGACATTGGAAATTGAAAATTGAAAATTGAAAATTGAAAATTGAAAATTGAAAATTGAAAATTGAAAATTGAAAATTGAAAATTGAAAATTGAAAATTGAAAATTGAAATTGGAAATTGAAAATTGAAAATTGAAAATTGAAAATTGAAAATTGAAAATTGAAAATTGAAAATTGAAAATTGAAAATTGAAAATTGAAAATTGAAAATTGAAAATTGAAAATTGAAAATTGAAAATTGAAAATTGAAAATTGAAAATTGAAAATTGAAAATTGAAAATTGAAAATTGAAAATTGAAAAAATTGAAAATTGAAAATTGAAAATTGAAAATTGAAAATTGAAAATTGAAAATTGAAAATTGAAAATTGAAAATTGAAAATTGAAAATTGAAAATTGAAAATTGAAAATTGAAAATTGAAAATTGAAAATTGAAAATTGAAAATTGAAAATTGAAAATTGAAAATTGAAAATTGAAAATTGAAAAAATTGAAAATGAAAATTGAAAATTGAAAATTGAAAATTGAAAATTGAAAAAAATTGAAAATTGAAAATTGAAAATTGAAAATTGAAAATTGAAAATTGAAAATTGAAATTGAAAATTGAAAATTGAAAATTGAAAATTGAAAATTGAAAATTGAAAATTGAAAATTGAAAATTGAAAATTGAAAATTGAAAATTGAAAATTGGAAAATGGGAATGGGGAAGTGTGAAGTTGGAAGTGGGAACTGGGAATTCAGAAGAGAGAATTGGGAATTGGAAATCGGAAAAAGTGGAAATTGGGAATGGGGAATGACAAATTAGGAAGTGAGAAGTGCAAAGTGGGAATTGGAAAATGGGAATTCAGAAGTGAAATTGGAAATTGGGAATTGAGAATTGAGAATTGAGAATCGAGAATCGAGAATCGAGAATCGAGAATCGGAAGTTGAGAATCGGAAAGGGAAAATTGGAATCAGGAAGTGGGAAATGAAGGGAAGGGACATATACATTCTTTACAACACAACACAACGCACTTTCGCGTTTATAATATACCTACCTCATATTTCAGAACACAGATTTCTAAAACAAAAGGCAGATGGAACGTTCGGAACACAGATCCTGAGGTCCAGAACCAAATATCAAACGCCAAAGCAAATACAAACTCCAGTCAGTACGAAACGGACTTCCGTCTCGTACGGGAGTCCCGTGTGATTTTAAGTTTTGTTTAAGATAATGCCGTCTTGTGTCTTCAAACATTGCAAACATTGTTCCCATAAATCAAAAAAGGAAAGAGAAATATCATTTCATAGGAAAGTTTGAATATTTTTACTGCTATTTATATAATTTAGGCGATTTTATTTCGATTGATGAATAGAAACACAACACCTCAACGTAAATTGGTTAGTGTTACTATACTAAATTGAAATTATTTTCCCTAAAGTTAAGGTAAAATATAGATTATGATTTTTTTTAAGATACTCGTAGACCAAATTATTTATGTAGATTGTATTATTCTATTTTAAACCCTATTTTTATAATCGTATTTTTTAATTTAATGTGATTTGATGCCTAGCACAAATCCACGTCATTACTAGTGTTTATAAAAATACTAATAGTGTTTATGAAAACTATAGTTATGAAGCAAGTTTTTAATACTTGTAAGTAGGTATAGTGGAGCTTAAAAAGTAGGCGAGTTCTTTTGAGAGATCTAATCATTTTAGTTAACCTCATGTTATCTGGTCGAGTCAGTAGTGACATTGTCGAAATTTTATACGGTGCTAATGTGTGCGTACATACTTACCCAAAAAAGATGTAGGGATCAGGCCAATCGCTTGGCACCACATATACTGGCCTTGCTGCCAAGGTGGGTTGTAGGTATAAAACGTTGCTCTTTCGAGCTCCCTGTCTCAATAAACTTGATTTTGGTTCTCTGGGTGGACGTGAAGCTGTTTTTCATTCTGTCCTGACTTTCTTTGTCCAAAATTGGGGAGAGGGCTGTTAGAGGTGGACGTCAAGAACGCCTTTAATTTGGTTGATCGTGGAACCCAGTTGTCCGAAGGGAAGAATAAAATTCTTGACCTCTACAATTTTCTTTGGCAATGTTATGGCGGACCCACAAAATTATCAAAACAATATTTTGCTATCTTCCGTTGGCTATCAACTTGGTGAACCTTCGGCCATGCGACCTTCGCCCTGGCCATTCGCTCTATCATTTAACGTCTCCAGTCCAATTTAAACGTTTGGTACTTGGACGACGTGCTGACGGACGACTTGGAGAGTGTGCGACTGATTTGCATGATCTGATACCTCCTTGCCCTTTTTTCTATCGGAATGCTCGTAGCTCGAAAAAGCGACATCGTTTCATGGTTGATGTTCCAAAGACACGAACGAAGAGATTTGACTTTGTGATAAGAACATCTAGGCTGTGGAATACGTTGCCTGAGTGGGCTTTCCCCATCTTTGTGTCTTCAAGTCGAGAGTGAATCGGTTTCTTCTAGGTAAACACGCTCCATCGTAGACCGCATCGTCGCTTAACATCAGGCCAGATGGCGGTCAAGTGTAAACCTATAAAAGCTAAAAAAAACGACGGAACTTTGGGTGGCGATGTGAATAATGTTCAACAGCTTTACAAAAACTCTTAGACGGTTTTCGTTGGGTTGTATCAATATTTTGAAAAGGTGAACTTTTCGTTTGCGACACGCGTTTAGACAAAGATTGGATAGTAAACAAATTGAATGATCTGGCCCCCCAACATTAAATCAGTTGACAAAAATTCTCTGCACCTCCTGTGTTCACCGATATTAAATAACTACTCATTTAACCACCTTTTGTCAAGCATAATATACAAAATTTCACTCCGATAGAATACTCAAAATAAACACACATAATTTTTACTATTATGCGGCATTGTCTTTTTACTCCCAAATTTTCTGTACGAATATTCGAATTTTTTGTTGCATGCAAAATCAACATTCTTAACTTCTTAGGATGGAAATAGTAATAACAAGAAAACCTTGCATAATATATAATCGGTGTTAATAATAAATTATTTTAACATTATAATATATGTATGTGTTTATTAAACGCGAAGATTTCTGAAGCTAAGACATCAATAGTGGGATTTTTTTCTTAAGACTGGGAACATTACACGCAAACTAACGTGAGTAATTTGACAACGTCGGTGAGAGCTGTCACGCATACATAACTAATTACTGGCCTCACAGTGTCGTTCACGAAGGTTTCATCTGTTTAGAAATCTGTGTTTCAGAATAATAAAATATATTTTTAGTAAGGATGTTCCTTGCCTACCAGACAGTTAAAAGATCTTTTTATAGATTGACATCTTTGTAGTGTGACACCAAAAAACAGAAACATTAAACCACTTATGGTACCTACCACGAGAGCAATCTTTTCCAGGCAACCAGTCTTTTCTTTTGGTGTTTCGTAGCTTCATGTTTCCAAACATAGTCGTGAGAAGCGAGCCATGTGGTGGCTTCAGCCTGGACTTTGGTATTATTGCAAGCTCAGAATTGGCTTACTTCGCGTCTACTCACTTTCGCACTTATTTCGACTGATAAGCGTTTAGACTAAATTTGGGGATATTTCGACTTTGTCAAACTATTAAGGGTTGCTTACAGTTTTTAAACTTATCTAAAAACACGCATTTTAATGTAGGTGGTTTTGATTAACTTTTATAACCAACCTTAAAAGAAACTGTTAGGTAAAAGTTATCAAAATACAAAAGCAAGTTCCTCTTAGACACAGTATTTAACCAAAGCATTTTCATAATATACGTAAAGTGACGATACAAGCAAGACAATCGTCTTTTTTATAGTATTGTGTGACGATATGAGCATGCCTGTCACATAATAGCACAGTGACACGCAGCTATGGATATGGAACATGAAGAGTCCAATGGTAGACAATACGCCCGCCCATAACAACAGAGCCTTCCAATTTAAACATGAAGAATCCGAATCGCTGCCCAGCCCTGCAATACATTCGTCACCCAAATATATGAAATGATGTATCTCTGTGCACTACAAATTCTCTGCAAATATTTCCCTTCAAACTGGTACACAACAAAATAATCACATTACTACTTAGCGATAGAATAAGTGGCTAGGCGAATGTTGTTCCCCAGGCGAGTCTTCAAAAAGTCGTACTCACTACAAGAGTGTCCCTTGTTTGTTTATACTGATCAGCAAAGTCAAAGTACTTTATTCATAAATGTACAATTTACACATCAATTAATAAAAAAGAAAAGAAAGAGCATACAAATTGTATACATTTTTAACCGACTTCAAAAAAGGAGGTTTCTCAATTCGACCGTATGTATGTTCCTTTTTTTTTTTTTTTTTATGTGTGTTCGCGGATAACTTCGTCGTTTATGAACCGATTTTGATGATTCTTTTTTTGTTGTAAAGGAGATATTCCAAGGGTGGTACCATGATAAGGAAACCAGGATCTGATGATGGTATCCTAGAGAAATCGAGGATAACTTTCGAAAATTGTAAAGATGACTAGTGCGTTAGTTAAGTTTTTGCTTGAGCATTTTAAAGCAGTATAGTTTAAAGATGGTCTGGAGTCTATCTGATGAGGGAGCGGGAAGACGGCCGAGGGAACTCCTCGACGGTACACTGTAGTTACCTTGTGTTTGGGCTCGATGAATTTGTATTGATGAGAACTTTTTACATAGATGGGTTGTGGCTGTCATTAGTGGTCTGATGATGAAGATAAAGGACAGTCAAGGGAATTTCTTAACGGCTTACAGGAACTACCCAGTGTTTGGGTTTAATTCATGTATTGAGATCTCAACACGAAATCGTGTAAATGCATTAGTGAAAACTTGTTTAGCACTAAAAGGGTAAAATAAACTATTTTTTTAAAAATTAAACCGACTTCAACACCACAAATAGGCACTCAAAGCGAAAAATAATTTTTATAGGTAATTATTATAACCGCTACTCACTCATCTATATGAAGTCGGTGCCAGCCAAATCTAACAGGTAGTAGATAGATACTACTTACCTATGCCTACTTACTTACTACCTCGTACATAGTATATCTACTAACTTTTTAACTAGCCTGGCACCGACTTCATATGGATGAGTGAGTAGCGGTTATAATAATTACCTATATTAAATTATTTTTCGCTTTTGAGTGCCTATTTGTGGTGTTGAAGTCGGTTAAATTTTTTGTAAAAAATAGTTTATCAATGTTGGAAATGACTACTTTACTGTATTATAATAATTATTATACAGAAAACTGTCAAGCATTATACGAGTATAATACGAGTATGTCAGCGATTCCTATTTGTGTTGTTTATAAATTAATAGAGTCACGCATAGCTCGCTCCTGATTGCCCTCAGTCTTATGCTAATGATGATTACTGAGCAATAACTTCATTGATGACTGAGATTTGATTAAATTAACTACCAAGCTTTACACGCTCTCGTCAATCATTTGTAATTATGCTCGTTGGGTTAATCTACTCTTGTAATTAAGATAGAAGTTTAATTCCAACGTAAGGATATTTGAAAAATAAAAATTAGAACCAATATGTATTCATAAGCAGCCCAATAAATGTCCCCACTACTGGGACTTTTATTAAATAAGAATTGACGAGACGAGCAGGTTATGTGTCTGATGGTAAGCAACATGCCTGCCACATGACAGCACAGTGACACGCAGCTATTGGAATATGAAGAGTCCAAATCATTACCTAGCACTGCACTGCGCTCATCACCCAGAGATCTAAGATGTTATATCTCTAAAGCGCTCTACAGACGATGCCCTGAAATCGGAGGTTATGACGTAGATGTAGTGGAGCACTAAAATAGGGTATTCTCTACACACGTACAAATCAGTCAGTACGATACTGGCTGTACAACGGACTGGTCGTCGATCAGAGCAAAGAGTATGTAATTACTACGTAGGAGTCGGCACTCAGTACAAACCAATAACAGCAGTTAACATGTCTGTTCAATACCAACCTAACAAATTATTTAGTTTTCATAATATATGCAATATTAGACTTAAATAGTTTCTAGTGGAAATGAAAAACTGCTTGGTAAACTACGTTTTATATTTACAATACAATAGAAAAATAAATTTACAGCTAATAAAGAACAAAAAACGCGGAAATAAATCAAAGAACAACTATGATCAACACGTAAATGCCACAATGACTAAACAATGCCAAATTGACAAATCGCCTAAATTGGTAAAGAGATGCCCGATGATATGATATTATATTATATATAGTAAAATGCTATTGCCTATTATAAAATTTGAAATCGGATCGGTTGAAATTGCGAAAACAGTTGGATTATAGTCTGGAATAACTTAGACTTTATCAGCTGACTATTATTATCATTGTTTAAATTCAGACCAGTAGAAACTGTGTTGCCAGACATATTGCATGCTTCTAGAAGAAGAGGCCAGTTTGTACAGGTCAACTTTTAAAATGTTTTGTATCACCTTATCTTACCTTTTAGTTTAGTTAGTTTATGAATAATATTTGTAGGATTATGATGGGCAACAAATTTGTGTGTTTCTAATGGATAATACTGTTGGGGCTATTAAAATTTATCATTTTACTATGTACAATGTAAAAAATGTCATCATCATCAGTCTGTATTCGTCCACTTCTGGACATAGGCGTCTCCAATAATATGCTTCTCAACCCAATCTTTGGTCTTACGTCTGCTACCGCCATCAATTGCTTTTCATGTATAGTCATTCCATCTAGTATCTCGAAATCCTATACTACGTTAACTGATTCGCGGTTTGGCCAACAGCTTGATGTCTTGCTTGAAGTCAATCTGACCAAAAATCGACTGTAGGTATATAGGAACAGGAACTGAAACAATTTTAAATTCCAAAAATTTCTTCAAATAGTGAGTCAACATGGATATAAATACTATTTTAAAGAGTAACCTACTTTTACACACGTATTTATTCTGTACTAACTAAAAATACTAGTTGTGGAAGGGTCATACTTTTGTCGCGGCACATCCCTATGCTGTCGTAGTTGACATAAACCTTATCCGCTTACGATTGGCACAAAAGAACCGTGCCGAAAACTCCTATCTATTCTATCTATTGACTTACATTTTATCTGGTTTCCGCAAATTTCAAATTTATTATAGACCATCTTTTCGGCGGCATTGTAGTAAAACGTATTCACTGCTTAATGCTAACATAATATTATTATGCAATACCTTCTATTCAACTTCTATTTCTTCTTCTTTTTTCTATTAAGCTCCTCGATTAAAATACACGAAACACAATACAAGCAATGTGACGGACATGACCACAGACTTAAGTAGATACTTTGATATAACAGTGAAAGAAAGAAAAGCTATACATACTGTGCTCTTAACATGGACCGTGTAAATTTCATACATTTATATTTGTTCTAAGTTATGATAGACTTACAACTTACAAAACTAGGGCGTGTATTCCGCAATTCCGAAATCTTGGAGATTTTTTTCGATACTTAAATTCCGAAATTGAAACACTTTAATATCGTTACTCCAATGTCGGTATTTTGACTACCAACTTCTTTTCTAACGATACACACACGCGATAAGTTATTAAAATAAACCTGAGCGGCTCCAAAATTATTGAACTGGATTTGTTTAACCCCACAATTCTCCTACTTCAAAGAACTTTTTAAATCTTTACATAATTACCATAAGCTTCCTTTTAGGTCAAAAATCAGTCTTTCCCTAAAGGCCCCTGCTTTAACCTTCTGCTTTAACTAAAATGTTCGATGGCATATCGTTTACTTGCAGGGCGGGCGACTCAGTTATGGAATAAATTGCCCGTGCACATCAGGCATTCTCCTTCACTGAACAATTTGAAAAATATGTTTAACAATTATATTTGTTAAAATTGTAGACTTGTTGTTGAAAATTTACTACTTATGCAATTACAGGCTTTTTTTATTTATGTTGTAATCGCATTACATTTATTTATAATCGTATTAATTAGTATTGGTATTATACATCAATAATTAAGTACCTACTAGTATTGTTGTATAAGATTAACTAACTACAATATCATTATATTGTGTTTTTATTATTATTGTGTCTTTCATTCCGTTTTTTTGTTCATGTTTGCGCACCCCATATTCTGACTATTTTACATATTCTTTTCCGTCATAAGGTTGGCTGGAATAGATCGCTTTCAGTGGAAAGGCCGCCCACTGTCGCAGTACTTTACAATGTTTTGTTGAGTTTTGCTGTGCCTTTTTTTAATGTGTCAATAAAGAGTAAGCATAAATATTAATAAATTTTGTAGGTAAAATCGAAATACATTTTCCAGTTTCGAAGCTGTTCCGGAATTCCGATATTGGGTATTTACTATCATGATTCAGTGCAGGAATTGAAAACTTTCCGATATTACATTCCCTACTTAAAACAAAAAACATAGGTGTTGCCATGGCACTTACTACTGAGAAAAGAGATACTTAGGTTAAAAACTGGTTGTAAAAACATCATGAATTATAGACAAAAACATTAGGGATGTTTTTTGAAAACTTGTTGTAGCGCACACACAGATTTTTCGTGGGCTGTGAATGAAATGAAAGAAATGTTCAGATGAACTCAGTATCGCCCAGAGGAGATGATCAGATGATCGATATTCATTGATGGTGATATCAATTTAATTTTGCAGATAAAAGTAGTACTGCGTAGTGGTACTAGGCGCAATCCGAACGGCTCAAATTCAAAATGACAATCCTTGATTCTGTAATTCTAAACAGATAAAACAAAGACCGAGATGTGAGATTCGGTGTCGGATTAATCCGACTGGGTTTAGAATTGCTACGCTGGTTTCATTTAATTTCTACAATAAAAGAGTCGTAACATATATCAACTAAAGATAAAACATACCTACACTTTTTTACAGAAAAGAGTGCTTGTCACTGTTTTCTATAAAAAAGAGCAGGACATGTGCTTGATAGTAAGCAACATGTCTGCCACATAACATCACATTTTTGGTAGTGGTAGGACTCTTAGCAGAGTCCGGCTGGGGAAGTACGACACCTTTGCCAGTTATTCTACCGCCAAGCAGTAATGTGCAGACATATTGAAGGGCAATGTTTCCAGAGAAATTACAGGGCTTAGAGATATAGCATCTCAGATATCTGGGTGACGAGCGCAGTGCAGTGCTAGGTAATGATTTGGACTCTTCATGTTCCAAGAGCTGCGTGTCACTGTGCCGTTATGTGGCACCTGCCACATGCCTGCCATGCCTGATGGTAAGCAACATACCTATGTTGCTTACCATCAGGCATATATCCAGCTCGTCTCGTCACTATTTACAAAAAAAAAAACACAGTGATACGCAGGTATTGGAACATCAAGAGTCTAAATTATTACCTAGCACTGCACTGCACTCGTCACCCAGAGATGTTTTATCTGTATGCCCGGTAATTTCACTGGAAGCATTGCCATTTGAACCGGCACGTAGTAATGTTTCCACATCACTGCTTCGGGGTAGAATAACTGGTTATTTATTTCAAGATAAGTTAAGAAAATATTTTGTGTACGATTTCGATTACTCGATCGTATATCGTACTATAGCCAAAAAGTCGTATAAATACGATTTAAATCGTATGGTTGACAACACTGGCTGAAATCGGACCCGATTTTTTGATAAGTGATTTATCACGCCCCCTCCGCCCCTTTTTCGTCATTTCCTCCGATTTCAGGGCATCGTCTGTAGAGCGCTTAAGCCCTGTAATTTCTCTGGAAATATTGCCTTTTAAACCGGAACACAGTAATGTTTTCACAGTACTGTTTGGCGGTAGAATAAGTGGCAAAGGTGTGGTACACTCCGCGAGGCATAAGCTGAGTTTTGCATTTGTGTGAGTGTACATGGATAGTGTAGGTGTGACAACCGGCCTTAGGCGCGGCGCCATTCTGTCTCGCCGCGCTCCTGCCTGATTGGTGATCACTCACACTAATGCAAAGCTCAGCCTATACCTCGCGGACAAAATTTCAAGCTCCTGCCTGATTGGTGATCACTCACACTAATGCAAAGCTCAGCTTATACCTCGCGGACTGTACTTCCACAGGCGGACTCTGCTAGGTGTCCTACCACTACAGGACTCGAGGCCTTCCCTCGGAATGAGAGACAAAGCTAACATTACACACAGGCTCAGTATATGTAAGTTGGCTGACTCAGTCCGGGTTCGCAGATGACACATGACCTCGAAAGATTTTTGGATTGTGCAGGTTTCCTCACGCTGTGTTCCTTCACCGTTCTTAAGCTATTAGCATTACACACATGACATCAAAAATATAGTGGTACTGTGGGATTTAAATCAGGAGCTTCGGATCTGAAGTTGCCATTCTCCCGACTAGACCAGCCGCAACTTTGTAAAATGTATTCAAAATGATATAAATTGTAATAAGAACATAGGCAGTCAAAATTTGTTTATTATGCACACATGAAATATTACATTTAAATAATACAAAGAACGACTTATATCTAGTACCATAAATTATGGCGACCTCATTACAAATAGCGGTTTCTTCCAGGCAAATAATTAAAAGCTGGAAACGTGACAAACGCAGTCAGTAATACGTAGAAACAGCCGAAAACTTGAGTAAGAAATAAAAAATGAGGAAATGAGTAATATTGGTGGAAAATTCACATAACACCATCTGACCTCAAACTAATCAAATCTTGTAGGCAGTCAGATAGCCACTTCGCATCCATCCAGGATGCGAAGTAACAGGAATAAGAAAATAATAATAGCTTTGTTGCAAATACAGGCCAAATATACACACTACAACAATATCAGGCACAGTAAAAATATAAATATTGGTGGTAGACATTTCACACACAACACTATCAAACTACGCAAAGCTTGTACGTAACATGGAAGCCAGACAGCTGATATAATACTTATATAATTTTAAATACATACTTATTTTACATAGAAAACACTCAGGCACAGTACAAATATTTGAATGCATCACACAAATGTTTGCACTGAGTGGGGATCGGACCCACGACCCACGGCTTCGCAGGCAGACTTACTACCAACTAAGCCACCAGGCCAGCCGTACCATAATACATTATGGTACGCAAAATATTTTTCAATAGATTCTAAATAAAACAATTGACCACATTATAATTACTAATAATAGAACTCAGGCCTTTCAGTCATAACGCTGGTCAAGTTAGGGTTTGTGGATGACATAATTGAGAGATAACTTCCTCTAGTCATATTCATATTAAAAAGAGGAACATTTTGTGTCATGTGACATATTAATGTACAAAACGAGTATTTTATCTATTTTGGGTAAAGCTGTCTGGTAAACAAAGTGAATCTTTATTTAAAAAAATATACCTACTCAACAATCAAATCTATAAAACATTAGAAAATCTCAACAAAAGCATTTTGTTTTCGTCCATTGTTTACAAAAGTTCTAGACAAAGCTCTAAAAAATATTTTAACAAAAATTTCAAATAACATCAAAAGAAAAGCTTTGTTCGGCAGAAAGGGAACTTAAAAGCTTTTTTATAATGCTTCTGAGCAGATTTTGTCGTTCAAGCGTAAACGGTACCTAGACGTAAAATTTAAATATTCAGTCAGGATTGGGTTTGATGTGAGTTATTATGGTACTTATGGTAAGTACCTAATCATGTGTGGGCATGTGCAATACCTAATCCTACTTATTTTGTTAATTTATAATTTGTTTGCACCTGACCGCTACCCCGATTGATATTAAGCGATCGTATGGTCTACGATATCCACCAACCTAGAAGAAACCGATTCACTGTAGACTTGAAGGCAACCAAATTATATCCATGAGAGAAAATCGACTCAGACAACTTATCGCACAGAATTCTTTGTATGCATTGAGTACATATAAGTACTATAAGTTATTTGTCCTCTATATTTGTATGGAAGTGAAGTGAAACAGCTTCGCTTGTGTCTTTGAGTAGCCATAAAATGATGTCGCTTTTTGAAGCTGTGAGAAGTCACATAGAAAATGATACTCAATGGGATCATTGATTAAAAAAATAGGGCAACGCAATATACAGTACCAAAATTAAATAGTTGTATAGCGGAACCTCCTAATAATCGTATTTGAAAAGGTTTAGGTTGGCAAAGACTTCACAGAAATTGTTATTACTAGATAAGATTAATTGGGATAAATTAAAAATATCTATTGTGTTGTTTTTCCCAATATTGGACTTAAGGTCTCCTCTATCGTAGTTGTTGTTATAATAAATAATATTTAGCCGTTTTTTATGGTTTTTTTTTATTTACATCAGCACGCATACCGCACATGACAAGCCTATGCATTAGCAACCTTTAAAAAGAAAAAAAATCGAAGAATCTTTGTGATATCCTAATTTTATAACTCGATGAAAAACTTCCGACGAGAGAGCATTTAATTTCCTTCTAGTACGTGGCAGAAAGAGACAGGAAAAGCAAACAGTATGAGATGTTCATCCCGTAAATAGATAAGTATTTGTGTGTTGGTGCTCACGCGAAATTAATAAAGTGGAAGATAGTCAAACCGACTACCATACAATTATAAAAGCTAGAGATCGCCAGGTTGGTACAGTCATGTGAAACGCATATAATAATCTGTTCACACAGGTAAATCCGTAGTCTTAAACCAACCATGAATATTTTAATTTACTTCCTTGGTAACTTACCTCTTTTTTCCAAAGGACTTTTCCGGGGTTCATAACTTGGCAAAGCAGCGTAAAATATGTTACCTTTTTAATATTTTCTCAGCAGCAGTTCTGCATACTTTTTAAGGGCAAAGTAACTCGTGAAAGATTTAAAATGTAAAGTTAAATTTTTCGAGGAAGTGAAAATTGGCACCTTATTTCATAGTTCGTCTTTGTTAACTTTAACTTAATTAACTCAAGGTTCGAGTGAATATTTAACGGTGCTTGTTAAACTACCGTTGGTTATCGTTAGTGACCACATTATTAAAGTTGAAAGCTTTCGAGATTCTGTATGATTGTCTTTTCGAATAATAAAGTCATCATCATCATCATCATCAGCCACAAGACGTCCACTGCTGAACATAGGCCTCCCCCCTAGATTTCCATAACGAACGGTCCTGCGCAACCTGCAACCAGCGGTTTCCAGCGACCTTTGTGAGGTCATCTGTCCATCTAGTGGGAGGCCGTCCAACACTGCGTCTCCCGGTTCGTGGTCGCCACTCAAGAACCTTTTTTCCCCATCGGTTGTCAGTTCTGCGAGCGATGTGGCCTGCCCATTGCCACTTCAGCTTGCTTACTCTTTGAGCTATGTCGGCCACTTTCGTTCTTTTGCGAATATCCTCATTACGGATTCTGTCGCGCAAAGAGACTCCGAGCATAGCTCTCTCCATAGCTCGCTGTGTGACTTTGAGCTTCGTTATGAGACCAACAGTGAAGGACCACGTCTAAAATAATAAAGTAGTTAATAAAGTAGAATAATAAAGTAGTTTCAGCAAAACAGAAATATTGATTGCGGAATCGATATAAAATCACTTTTACTTAACTGGTATCACTTTTTTTAATCACATTAATTTTAAACACGATGGTAATATCTACAGAGGTCTCCTTTTTCTAATCTCTACGTGTACAAATTCTAGTTAGATACACGTAAAACATAGTTTGCAGAACTTCGACAAAAGTCTCAAACAACATTAAAAGGTGACTATCTTAAAACTGTAAAGTCCTTGTCGCTATTCTCATCCGTTTCTGAATAGCGTTACTATTTATTTTACTGTCGAAAACTAGATAGCTTGTGTATAACTGGATGGTTCACGATTTTACCAGCAGACTTGAGTGTTAAAGCAAACTCTGCCAAAACATAGTTGTTTTAATAGCCAGTTTGCCAAATTAAAAACAAAAGACAATATTGTAACAGGGCTTTGAGAATTTAGAGTCTCAAAGTAACAGGGTAACATTGCTTTGCGCCTGGAAAACACGTCGACGCCACTATTGTGTCACAAATAAGGAGCACTTATTTTGTTAATAACAACTGTTTGACTTCTAAGAAAGACAAACTCCGTTTCCCCGCTGGACTCTTTGGAAAGAACAATAAAATTAAGTTTCTTTCGAGAAAACGCGTGTTTTCAACTTGGAATTTCAAGAGTTATTCAGTTTTAAAGTAAACGAATATACGTTAGATACAAATATTTGCCAGGCGTTCACGCCAATAAATTTTATTTTTAGGCAGTACAAAAAGTTTGATCTTATTACCAAACCTTCAGCCTTTGTTTGTATGTCTGTCTGTCCAACCTGTGGAGTGTATACTTTGTCCCAAAGGAAGATACTCGTAGTTAAAAATCACACAGGATGTGTGTTTGTTTAGCAGTTCAAACCATAAATAAAACCGGCCAAGTCACGCACGAAGGGGTTCGTACCATTTTCTGTAACAAGAATATAAATATAAATATTCTGTTAATAGTTAAAGCGTCTACCGGTCACTGTTATTAGTAGCGAGCAAGAAACAGTAAAAAAAGTCAAGTTTGTTGTACCTATGACCCTTAAATATTTATATTATTTTTTTGTAATTGTTGTTTTAGCGGCAATAGAAATACATCATCTGTTAAAATTTCAACTGTCTATGACCGTTCTTAAGATAAAGTTTGGTAACAGACGGGCGGACGGACGGCCAGAGAAGTCTCAGTAATAGGGTCCCGTTTTTACCCTTTGGATACGGAACCCTAAAAACATTTTTTTTTAATAAAGTGTGACGAGACGAGCGTGACGTGTGCCTGATGGTAAGTAACATGCCTGCTACATAACAGCACAGTGACACGCAGCTATTAGAACATGAAGACTCCAAATCATTACCTAGCACTGCACTGCGCTCGTCACCCAGAGATCTAAGATGTCATATCTCTAAGCCCTGTAATTTCTCTAGAAACATTGCTCTTTGAACCGGAACACAGTAATGTTTGCGCATTACTGCTTCACGGTAGAATAACTGGTAAAAGTGTGGTACTTCCCCAGGCGGGTTCTGCTAGGGAGTCCTACTACTATTTTCTGAAATATACATAGATTGGTTTATCAATGATCCTTTTCTTTAGAATCCGCTTGGATGCTAACGTTTACTCTACATATATAATATAGTATATAGAAATCGTCTCATCTTATTTTCTTACTTCGAAAAGGAAGAGGTTCTCAACATGGTTGTATGTTTTTTGAAGTGAAAAATTTCTTTTGGCGCGCCTCAGCAGACTTCTCGTGGGCTGTGAATTGAAAAATTCTTTTGATTTATACATAGAGGAAAACATAGTAGCCATTTTTTTCTTCACAATACTCAGTTTTTTACACTCGATTTTGATAGGCTTCAATTTCTAGACTACTGTAATATTTTTTGCATAAATATTATAATCAACATTCGACTTACAAATAACTACGATAGACAACACCGATTCAACCCAAGTTTACTAACCGTACTTACTTTCCGTAACAGCTGGCCACTAGGACCCGTGATTTATACTGGTCATAATTAAATACGGGCGAGCTAAACGCCACAATTTACACGTGACCCCTGCCTTTAATGAGTTTTTGGTTTAAATTAACTTTATGGTAACTATAATGCAAACAAACCGGGATGTTATGGAACCACTGCAAAGAGCATTGTATCATTTTATGACGCATCCGTCTGTTGCAAATTATTTGGAATTGTAATGGCTTGTTGACCTGATGATGTAGCAAAACGAAACACCATTGGATATAATAGTGATGTGGTAGTTTTGTGCTGTATCTTCCGTCGTCCGACTCTGTTCTGGAGTGGATATCGAGTACGATATTCACTCCAGAACAAAGTCGGACGTAGTCTCGCTAAAACAAAAACTGTGTCACGTGTGCAAATAATATGCACGTGTGTGCTGGCAATGTACGGTGCTTTCCAGGTATTTACACCTTGCTTACTCTTTGACAGTGGCCGTCTACGGCGAACGGACGAAGAAATCTGAAAGGACGGCCTCTACCACGAATACAAGAAGCACGGGAAAGTGGTGTGGGTGAACGTCGTCGATAATATGCACGTATGTGCTGTTACATACAGGCTGACATACGCACACATCAGTTGGTCATAACACTCACTACTTATGTATATGTGTGCGTGTCAGCCTATCAGTGACAACCTGACAACGCACACGTGCAAATGTGGCCGACTCTAGTGACACAGTTTTTGTTTTAGCGATACTACGTCCGACTTTTTTCTACGTCCATGGTACTAAAATTATAATAACGAAAGTTTGTAACTATGGATGGATGGATGTTTGTTTGTAACTCTTTCACGTAAAAACTACTGAACGTATCGGGCAAAAATTTGGAACATATGTTGGTAGATAGATTATAGTCATCTGGAAGAACAAATAGGCTACTTTTTATCCTGAAAAAAATGGGAACGACGGGAATAGGAACTCCGTGGGTATAACCGCGGGCCACAGCTGGTCTTAAATAAATAGATGTAGTGTACAGCACGATAAAGTACAGATGCATCTGTTGCAGCCGGATCGTATAATCCACCGTGTTACATTGCGGCTAGCCGTTTTGAAAAACAGGGACGTTTTGTAATGCGGCGGTTCAACGATTGGCTGGATCGTCATTGCGATACGTTCTTCAATACGGCGGCCAAAGTTTAGCCGCATTGTACTACTGCTTAAATTATAGGGTGACCATACTTACAAAATAAACAATGTTCAAAATGAAAATTATTTGTTTTAATCAGAAAAGGCTGACAAATTATCTCTTGCCATATTCCTTACTTTTTTTTTAAACATCTTACCTATCAGATAAAAATTGAAAGCCCCTAACTTGATATTGGTGATGGTATACCTAAGAAATGTGGTGCACTTAGATAAGGGTCTATCATTGAGATTTGACTCCGGGTGGGCTCCCGCCAGTGTCGCTTCTCCATACTCGACCCACGCTTCACTATGGAGGTCACCGTCTCACTGCGCTCGCCACCTCCCCCATTCGCTGCGCTCGGCCTCGCATGGCTCGCTCCACTCAGGACCTCCCTTGAGCTTCTGGCTCCCGCATTTTTTATATACACTCTCTTAGCAATTTAGTAACACACGAACTGTTTTCAACGCCATAGTTGTTATTATGTCAGGCAGCGCCATGAGTGTTAAGAAACTGAACTAAAAATTGTCAAAGAGGCGGCTAATCTTTCGCTTTATTACATTACGGCTAGCCGTTTTGAATGACGTATAGCGTCGAATACATTCAGGCTGTTTTTTTATCAGCCGCATTCAATCTGGCTAACCGCCGCCGCCGTTTTACAAAACGGCCCTGTTTTTCAAAACGGCTAGCCGTAATGTAATACGGCGAATTATACAATCCGGCTGCGACATATCTAAATTAGTGGCTAGGGCCGCTTTGAGTATGGCATCAAGCTGAGTAGCGCATCAAACCCCCTCTAGACTGTCCATAATGTTAGACAAAATATCGATATTTGAGTGGTTATTTTGTCAGTCGACAAAATACACCTTTCGCAATTAATGGTTAGGCAAAATCACGCGCACTACGTAATATCTATTCTGTGGCACTACTGTTTTTTCGAAGTCATCTGCGTAATGCCGCTAAATTAGAGCGGTGAAGGAAAACATCGTGAGGAAACCGACATGTACGTAGCATCTTTCGAAGTCATGTGTCATCCACCAACCCACACTGGACCAGCGTAGTGGATTATGGCCTGGACTCTCTCCTTGCGAGAGAAGGCCCCGAGACCGCAGTGGGAACATTTAGTCGCCTGTTTATGTTGAATGTGATCCCCAAATAAGTCAAACGACATGAGACTTGATATAATTTGATATTAGCTTTACATACGCAGACTACCCCTTCGAGGGATGTCAGATCGGTCATGTACTCTCCCTACTTATTATTATTATTATTACTAGCGGCAGCCCTAACCGAGATTGAAACATCTGAGATGCTCTTGCGCTATTCATTGTACAAGTTGTAGTATTCGAATGAATGAAGTATGACAAACGCATCGGGCGCTTGCTGATGGCACGACATGCGCGTCATCATTTTGTTCTACTTATAGCTGATAACACGAGATGCGTGTCAACTTTAAATCGAATGTAACTCACTAAATTAAGTTATATGAAGGTCTGCCCAGAACTAAACTATCACTATTTTCTACGTAGACTTGACCTGTTAAGTTACGTTTTCAAAAATGGGCGCAGCAAGGAATCGTTTAATGAAATGGTTTAGGTATGTTTTAAGTAGTGGTACTCATGAGTCCACCTGGGGAAGTACCACACCTTTGCTAGTTATTCTACCGCCAACCAGTAATGTGCAAACATTACTGTGTTCCGGTTTGAAGGGCAATGTTTCCAGAGAAATTACAGGGCTTAGAGGCATAATATCTTAGATCTCTGGGTGACGAGCGCAGTGCAGTGCTAGGTAATGATTTGGACTCATCATGTTCCAATAGCTGCGTGTCACTGTGCTGTAATGTGGCAGGCATGTTGCTTACCATCAGGCACATGGACTGCTCGTCTCGTCACTCTTTATTTTTTAAAAATACTCTAGGTCTCTATATGTTAGCGTAACTATAGTTGCTCGATCAAAAAGCTTAAATTAGTGGGATCCTGTGGCTTCCACGCTAGTTGAAAGTTCGTAGGGCAGTAGAGGCCATATGAAGCCCACTACCATAAGGCCTTTAAACTTCTGAAATTAATAAAAAAACGCCTAAGATAGAAATAGAAAGAAAAGAAATGAGAAACGTGTATTTAAGTTTATAAACTACTAGTAGTTCCCTACGGTTTCACTCGCTTAGTTATTTTATTCCGTTATTTTTTCGGGATATAAAGTAGCTGATATGTTATGCAAGAATTCTATCTACGCACCAAATTTCACCCAGACTCTTTCAATAGCTTTTGCTTGAAAAATTAAGATACATTCATACATTTGTACATACAAACATTTGCATTCATAATGTTAGCAGGATTTGTCGACCAAACCTGGAGTAACCAAAATTGGAGTGCAAGACAATAAAGTGTTATCTTTCTTTAGCTTGAGTTTCTAAAATATTGCTTTATTACAATATTTGATATCTTAGATTTTCTTTCCAATTCCGAAAGAAACTGGTAACAAAAACACATAATCGCTAATCCGTTAACTAACTCAGTTCTAACTAGTATATTCGTAAAATATTCCATCATTCAAGCACCATCAAAAATACATTTCAAAATACAACAATACGTTTGCGCAAACTTTGCGTAAACGCAAAGCCCCAGAGGAACCCGCGATAACTTTATACCCGTAACGGTAAACGTCTCGACTAATATTTGATATTTTTGACTAACTAAACTCAGGTTGGGACCCTAAACAAACATCTATATGGGTTTCGTCCCAACGTCGACGGAGTAAAATCTCAAATTCCGACCCCGAAATTGCCAAGGTAAAGAAAGGCAAGGTGGCATACATTTCCGAATTTCTGCCGTTTTCTGCGGTTGTCTTCGCTGAATTAATATTGGTATCTGTATATGAATTTCACATAGTATTAAAAAGTAACAGTTTAATCAAAACTTTGAGGGTCTCCATTGAAATTACTGGGCAATTATATAAATCACTAGCGTGGCAGGGTGTACCCTGCCACGCTTCGCTGTGGCACATTATGATCCAAAAATTAGATAAAAACAATCCTTGATGCGGATTATATATATCACTAGCTTTAACCCGCGGCTTCGCGCGCGTTCAGTAAGTTTTTTATTTTAGCCTTTAGCCTATTCCTACTTGGATAGCGTGAGCGTCAAATAATAACATAAATAATGCTCGTCTATAATTGGCCTAAGGGTAGCTTATGCGTTCATCTGTATTTTTAATTCCCTATTTTACTATCTCAGGGGTTGAATTTTGGAAAACTAATACGCTCATTTGCCATGGTTAATTAATTTAATTTTCATGCAAATAAATATTTTAACTGCTATGTGTTTACTCTTGACCGCAATGTCGCCTGCAGTTAAGTGATGATGCGGTCTATGGTAGAGCTTGCTATCGTAGAAGAAAACGATTCAGTCTCAATTTGTATACACCAGCGTTGTAATCATCATGAAAAATCCATTCAAGCAACGCCTTAGAGTATTTCTCTACTTAGTCTGTGAACGCCTTGCTCAGCCTAGACGTTGTTATAACAAAAGTAGTCCCTCAAAGCTCTTCGTCACAGTCTTTAGAACATGTCCAAGGGGTAAAAAGTTCGTAGAAAATTTTATCCACTATTACGTAGTATGAATTTGAAAAATATCCTTCTTACTTGCTTGCTTCATAAAATAAATACATGTGCGAAAATGTAAGTACCTATCTCGTGTGCGTTAATATAATATTTTCATCCCCTATTTCTTTGGGATTAAATTTAGGAAAACTCTGTATTACATAGCTCATTATTTGTCCCGTACTCATATCCTACAAAGTTTAAAGCAAATATGTCGCCAGAAATAAAAATGTTCACACAAACTTTCTTTCTTTATTTTACTCCATTAGACGCTGTATTTGAAAAAAAAACACAGAAACACAAAACTCATTATAATACATATTAGCCGTACTCAATTTATACGAAATTTCATTCAAATTTGTCCAAGGAATAAAAAGTTTCATACACACTTTAATTCCCTACTATCTTTAGGCGTTGAGTTTTGAGAAATCCATCCTTAGTGAATATGTCTACGTCATAAAAAGAAAACGTATGTGACAATTTAAGAATGTCATATTACCCTCTTAGGGGTTACATTTTGGAAGTAAATGTACTACATAACTCATTATTTTGGTCGTTCTCAATATCTACAAAATTTTATGCAAATATGTCCAAGAAATAAAAAGTTTTTCTACAAACTTTCATCCCTTATTTCACCCCTTTGAGGATTGAATTTCGATAAACGCTGTAATATGTACCTCACGATTTTAACCGAACTCACCTTATATGAAATGTTATGCAAATATGCGCAAGGAATATAAAGTTTCTATACTAACTTTCATCCCTTATTTCACCCCTTTGAAGGTTGAATTTCGATAAACGCTCTAATACGTACCTCATGATTTTAGTCAAACTCAATTTATTTATATGAAATTTCATGCAAATATGCCCAAGGAATAAAACGTTTCTATACAAACTTTCATCCCTTATTTAACCCCTTTGAAGGTTGAATTTCGATAAACGCTTTAAGAGCCGGCTCACGTCGTCGCACGAAATTCAAAAAGTTTGTGTTCCGATATTTCCATCTTTAGTATTATCTAGAAAAAGATAATTACGTTCAAAAAATAGGCCGATCTTTCTTGTTGACGTTTCCTTGTTTCAATTTTACTAATAATAAAGCCTTTAGTCGTAGGGAACGATCTCCCATGACCATTTCGCCGAAAAGTCGCCGCCGTGTCAGTTTCAGACTTCTAAATCTACAAGTGATACTCAAAATTTATACTTAAAAAAATATGGGGAACATCATACACATATTTTATTAATTCATTCAAGTCACATATATCTGAATTTTGGTCCCATTTATTAGTAAAAAAAACAAAATCATAAGCCAATTTTAAGTTTTATATTGCAGTTTTAGCGTTGTCTCTGTGTAAAATACACAATAACTCCAAAATAAAAATTAGACACGATAATACTTTGTTCTTTGTAGAATCCAATTCTATAGTTACTTTTCAAATCATAGTTGTCAATTTTTCAAAAAATATGAATTACCAGCAGTCGAAATTACAATAAATTACGCTGCGCAATTTAGTATGCCGCGAGCGGCCGTCGGGGGAGGACCTGCGTCAGTTAGCGTGGGAGTCGGTTACGTAATATTTCGCGCGTTTATGACATAAACTAGAATAATTATAGTGCGACCACAAAATTTTAATTCGTTTGGCGTTTTATAACGTTTCATTCTGATTTTTCGGATCGGACCATCACATTTGATCTTGTTTACTTCATGAAGAAGCAGAATCTGTCAATTTTTTTTTGACGTGACAACGTCTAATAAGTCGATGAACGCGATGGCCGCCACCACAAAATGCCGAATGTCATTATTTTTTACTACTACCTCAATACCATGACCATGACCATGACCATGCACATGACCATGACCATGCCCAATGACCATGAGGAACGGCCATGACCAATGACCACGACCAATGACCATGAGCAATGGCCATGACCAATGACCGTTCCGACGTGTTTGAGCAACGAACTTCCAATATTAATTAAGTATGTACAGTATGGGTAACAAATTAAAGGACTTGACTAGTAGAATACTATGCACTGTCACAAATTTCAAATCCAAGATGGCCGCCACCACAAAATTGCGAATGTCATTATTTTTCACTACTACCTCAATACCATGACCATGACCATGGACATGACCATGACCATGACCATGCCCAATGACCATGAGGAACGGCCATGACCAATGACCACGACCAATGACCATGAGCAATGGCCATGACCAATGACCGTTCCGACGTGTTTGAGCAACGAACTTCCAATAAAAAAAAAAAAAAGGGCTTGACTAGTAGAATACTACGCACTATGATAAATTTGAAATCCAAGATGGCCGTCACCACAAAAAAGCGAATGTCATTGATTTTCACTACTTCTCAACATAGGTATCAAATGCAAGGGCTTGACTAGTAAAATACTACGCACTATGACAAATTTCAAATCCAAGATGGCCGCCACCACAAAATGCCGAATGTCATTATTTTTTACTACTACCTCAATACCATGACCATGACCATGCACATGACCATGACCATGACCATGCCCAATGACCATGAGGAACGGCCATGACCAATGACCACGACCAATGACCATGAGCAATGGCCATGACCAATGACCGTTCCGACGTGTTTGAGCAACGAACTTCCAATATTAATTAATCATCATTAATTTTACTACTACCTCAATATATATATCAATATAAAGGGCTTGACTAGTAGAATACTACGCACTATGATAAATTTGAAACCAAGATGGCCGTCACCACAAAAAGCGAATGTCATTGATTTTCACTACTTCTCAACATAGGTATCAAATGCAAGGGCTTGACTAGTAGAATACTATGCACTATGACAAATTTCAAATCCAAGATGGCCGCCACCACAAAATGGCGAATGTCATTATTTTTTACTACTACCTCAATATGGGTAACAAATGAAAGGGCTTGACTAGTAGAATACTATGCACTATGACAAATTTCAAATCCAAGATGGCCGCCACCACAAAAAAGCGAATGTCATTATTTTTCACTACTACCTCTATACCATGACCAATGACCATGACCATGACCAATTACAATGACCATGAGGAACGGATATGACCAATGAGTACGACCAATGACCATGAGCAATGGCCATGACAAATGACTGTTCCGACGTGTTTGAGCAACGAACTTCCAATATTAATTAATCATCATTTATGTTTACTACTACCTAAATGAAGGTATAAATTTAAAGGGCTTGACTATGCACTATGATAAATTTCAAATCCAAGATGGCCGCCACCACAAAATTGCGAATGTAATTATTTTTCACTACTACCTCTATACCATGACCAATGACCATGACCATGACCAATTACAATGACCATGAGGAACGGATATGACCAATGACTACGACCAATGACCATGAGCAATGGCCATGACCAATGACCGTTCCGACGTGTTTGAGCAACGAACTCCAATATTAATTAATCATCATTAATTTTACTACTACCTCAATATAGGTATCAATTTAAAGGGCTTGACTATGCACTATGACAAATTTCAAATCCAAGATGGCCGCCACCACAAAATCGCGAATGTCATTATTTTTTTTACTACCACCTCAATATGGGTAACAAATGAAAGGGCTTGACTAGTAGAATACTATGCACTTTGACAAATTTCAAATCAAGATGGCCGCCACCACAAAATTGCGAATGTCATTATTTTCACTACTACCTCTATACCATGACCAATGACCATGACCATGACCAATTACAATGACCATGAGGAACGGATATGACCAATGACTACGACCAATGGCCATGACTAATGACTGTTCCGACGTGTTTGAGCAACGAACTTCCAATATTAATCATCATTATTTTTACTACTACCTCAATAAAGGTATCAATTTAAAGGGCTTGACCATGCACAATGACAAATTTCAAATCCAAGATGGCCGCCACCACAAAATGGCGACTGTCATTATTTTTTACTACCACCTCAATATGGGTAACAAATGAAAGGGCTTGACTAGTAGAATACTACGCACTATGATAAATTTGAAATCCAAGATGGCCGCCACCACAAAATAGCGAATGTCATTATTTTTCACTACTTCACAATATAGGTATCAAATGCAAAGGCTTGACTAGTAAAATACTACGCACTATGACAAATTTCAAAACCAAGATGGCCGCTACCACAAAATGGCTACTGACATTATTTTTACCACCAACTCAATATGGGTAACAAATGAAAGGGCTTGACTAGTAAAATACTATGAACTGCCACAAATTTCGAATCCAAGATGGCCGCCACCACAAAATTGCGAAAATGTCATTATTTTTTACTACTTACTACCTCAGTATGGGTAACAAATGAAAGGGCTTGACTAGTAGAATAATATGCACTATGACAAATTTCATATCCAACTGGAAGGGTTTGACTCATCGAGTAACGCGATCTTCCGCGCAAGCACGGAAGGGAGCTGTCTTAGCTAAAAATCATAGATGACAAATAACTAAAGTATAGAGTGCTAACACCACACTAGACGCCTAGTGCGCGTCGTAGGCAGATGATGTATAGCTACATAGATATGTACGTTGGGGATTACTAGGGATGGGCACGCGTGAAACGCAAAATCATTTTGTTTGCGATTGATGCAGGTTCAGCGCGGTACAAACATCTGTAAATATAATTATTTCGTGCGATAACATCTAAAATATAAGTACCTAGGTATTTTAGTTTTATAGAGTTAGTGCCCGTGCAGGTTTAAGTTTTTTTTTTTGTGGTGGCGGCCATCTTGGATTTGAAATTTGTCATAGTGCGTAGTATTTTACTAGTCAAGCTCTTGCATTTGATACCTATGTTGAGAAGTACCTAGTGAAAAATAAAAAAATAATAACATTCGTCATTTTGTGGTGGCGGCCATCTTGGATTTGAAATTTGTCATAGTGCATAGTATGCTACTAGTCAAGTCCTTTCATTTGTTATCCATATTGAGGTCGTAGTAAAAAATAATGACATTCGCCATTTTGTGGTGGCGGCCATCTTGGATTTCAAATTTGTCATAGTGCGTAGTTTTTACTAGTCAGCCCGTTCATTTGATATCCATATCTACTTTTTAAGTAGTGAAAAATAATGTCAGTCGCCATTTTGTGGTGGCGGCTATCTTGGATTTAAAATTTGTCATAGTGCATAGTATTTTATTAGTCAAGTCCTTTCATTTGTTACCCATATTGAGGCAGTAGTAAAAATAATGACATTCGCAATTTTGTGGTGGCGGCCATCTTGGATTTGAAATTTGTCATAGTGCATAGTATTTTATTAGTCAAGCTCTTTCATTTGTTACCCATATTGAGGTAGTAGTAAAAATAATGACAATCGCCATTTTGTGGTGGCGGCCATCTTGGATTTGACATTTGTCATAGTGCGTAGTGTTCTACTAGTCAAGCCCTTTTATTTGATACCCGTATTGAGGAGGTAGTGAAAAAGAAATGTATCTCACCATTTTGTGGTGGCGGCCATGTTGAATTTGAAATGTGTTATTGTGCATAGTATTTTACTAGTCAAGTCTTTTATTTGATACCCATATTGAGGAAGTAGGGAAAAAGAAATGTATTTCGCCATTTTGTGGTGGCGGCCATCTTGGATTTGAAATTTGTCATTGTGCATAGTATTTTACTCGTCAAGTCCTTTCATTTGATATCCATATTAAAAAGTAGTGAAAAAAATAATGTCAGTCGCCATTTTGTGGTGGCGGCCATGTTGGATTTGAAATTTGTTATTGTGCATAGTATTTTACTCGTCAAGTCTTTTTATTTGATACCCATATTGAGGAAGTAGGAAAAAAGAAATGTATTTCGCCATTTTGTGGTGGCGGCCATCTTGGATTTGAAATTTGTCATTGTGCATAGTATTTTACTCGTCAAGTCCTTTCATTTGATACCCATATTGAGGAGTAGTGAAAAATTAAATGTATTTCGCCATTTTGTGGTGGCGGCCATCTTGGATTTGAAATTTGTCATAGTGCATAGTATTCTACTGGTCAAGATTTTCATTAAATTTGATACCCATATTGAGGTAGATTATGAAGAAATATTTAGTCCACCATTTTGTGGCCATCTTGAATCGATATTAACCAAACATAGCTAAGAACCAATGCACAAATATTACCCTTAAAATAAAAAAATAAATTTTGCTAGTTATCAGATTTTTGAAATGCAAGAATAATTTATCGTAACGTAACGGGACAACGAACGTAACGGGACAATAAGTCATCAAGTTTCGTGCACGCAGCCAACGTTCATCGATTTAGTAGACGTTGTCACGTCAGAAAATCTCATCAAAATTTTTAGTACACTGCCGTTACGGCTCAAGATCGTTCTGTCCGCCTAAACGCTCGAGCTGAATCGAACGGACGCACGCTGACAATGTTGCAGGATTTTACCTAAAGTTGAGTTCTGTCGTTTTGTGAGAGGGCTCTTAATACGTACCTCATAATTTTAGTCAAACTCAATTTATATGAAATTTCATGCAAATATGCCCAAGGAATAAAACGTTTCTATACAAACTATCATCAGTTATTTCACCCTTTTGAGGGTTGGATTTCAAAAAACTCTGTATTACGTACCTCATGATTTTAGCCGAACTCAATTTATATGAAATTTCATGGAAATATGCCCAAGGAATAAAACGTTGCTATACAAACTTTCATCCCTTATTTCACCCCTTTGAGGGTCGAATTTCGATAAACTCTGTATTAAATACCACATGATTTTAGCCGAACTCAATTTATATGCAATTTCATGCAAATATACCCAAGGAATAAAAAGTTTCATACAATCGTTCATCCCCTATTTCACCCCCTTGGGGGTAGAATTTATCAAAATCCTTTCTTAGCGGATGCCTACGTCATAACATCTACTTGTGTACTAAATTTCAGCCTGATCCCTCCAGTGGTTTGGGCTGTGCGTTGATAGATCACTATGTCAGTCAGTCAGTCAGTCACCTTTGAGTTTTATATATATAGATACCTCATGATTTTAGCCGAACTCAATTCATATGAAATTTCATGGAAATATGCCCAAGGAATAAAACGTTGCTATACAAACTTTCATCCCTTATTTCACCCCTTTGAGGGTCGAATTTCGATAAACTCTGTATTAAATACCTCATGATTTTAGCCGAACTCAATGTATATGAAATTTCATGCAAATATGCCCAAGGAATAAAAAGTTTCATACAATCGTTCATCCCCTATTTCACCCCCTTGGGGGTAGAATTTATCAAAATCCTTTCTTAGCGGATGCCTACGTCAAAACATCTACTTGTGTACTAAATTTCAGCCTAATCCCTCCAGTGGTTTGGGCTGTGCGTTGATAGATCACTATGTCAGTCAGTCAGTCAGTCAGTCAGTCAGTCACCTTTGAGTTTTATATATATAGATTATAAAATTTCAGCTCGATCAGTGCAGAACTTTTTGAGTTTTTGAAGCGTACACAAACCAACATAACATTTTTATGTGTAGTGATAAATTGATTACTAATGCTCCTAAATCACACTGCACATCGCTCCTCCCACAGTTTCAGTCACGTAATTCCCGATTATGTTATTTTCCAAAGAAGCTAAACCTATGTGTTATTCTAGACTATTATTTATCCATATACCAAATAAATGTCATTCAGATCTTGTCTGTAGTTTTTGCTTAAAATAATGACAAACATTTACGCATACAAACTTTAGCGTTTATAATATTAATACGATTTCCTATCATTGTAAAATGTATAATGAGTAGTGACGTAGTAAAATGAATTAAAAAAATTACAGATATCAAAAAGTTGGAACCACACATCCCAGAAGAAAATGTGGACTTTTATAAAACTATTTATTCTTGGCCGACTACAGTTATTGAAAAGCTGTAGACACTATTTTTGTATGTTTTTAAGTGAAACGTAAATAGGTATTTTGATTTGCTAAAATGCTATGACCCCATTTTTAGGGTTCCGTAGCCAAATGGCAAAATACGGTACCCTTATAGATTCGTCATGTCTGTCTGTCTGTCCGTCCGTATGTCACAGCCACTTTTCTGCGAAGCTATAAAAGCTGTACTATTGAAACTTGGTAAGTAGATGTAATCTATGAACCGCATTTAGATTTTGATACAAAAAATAACAAAAATTTTTAGGGGTGCCCCATACATGGAAGAGAAACTAAAAAAAAATATTTTTATCTATACCACACGTGTGTGGTATCTATGGATAGGTCATCAAAAATGATATTGAGGTTTCTAACATTTTTTTTTCTAAACTGAATAGTTTGCGCGAGGGACTCTTCCAAAGTGTTAAAAAGTGTGCCCCCACCCCCCTGTATGTAACTTCTAAAATAAGAGAATGAAAAAAATTAAAAAAGTGTATGATGTACGTTACCATGTAAACTTTCAACGAAAATTGGTTTGAATGATATCTAGTAAGTAGTTTTATTTTAATGCAAATAACATATGTCCACCTTTTATAGTAAAAACAACATATTATGCTCATAGTTTTAAATTTTAAGTTCATATACCTAAAATCGTACATTGATTTGTAAAAATACTGTACTTAAACCTAAATAAGTAAATCCATATTGTATCGTGTATTATATACAGCAAAAAAAACAAGTTTTTACTGTTGATTTAATGTGAATAAGTTTTTTGTCTGAATTGTACAGTTAAGTCAATGTGACTTATGTTGTTCCACAGATTTCTAAACAGATGAAACCTTCGTGAACAACACTGTGAGGCCAGTCATTAGTTATGTATGCGTGACAGCTCTCACAGACGTTGTCAAATTACTCACGTTGGTGTGCGTGTAATGTTCCCAGTCTTAAGAAAAAAGTCCCACTATTGTTGAGACGATTTTCTTAGCATTCCATGGATTCACCGTGCGGGTGCCGGGTCCATCGTGTGGCAGAGAGAGAAAACCCGAGTAGACCCCGAGACTTGTGACTCGGGCGTAGGTTTAAGTGGCCCCTTTCTGACGTACATCAACACTCACCTTCACTACTCGTCTTTCTTTCCTGCCCAGCCAAATCTGATATGAGCCTACTAGTGCAGCTTTAGATACTCGTTCTAGTATAGAACTTACTGCACTTCTGGATAAGCCAAGGTCTTTCAGCAGGTTATAGAGAGATTTTGCTGGTATACCTCTCGCTCCCACTTCTACAGCGTATAAACTAACTACATTTTTTCCGTTGCCGTTTTTTGTTAATTCGTTTAGGAGGTCGTAATACTTATTTTGTTTCATCGCGTGGTCTTTAGGTATATTAGTTTCCCACGGTACGGTAAGTTCTACAAGGACTATGCGTTTTGTAGCTCTAGAAAAAAGGAAAATGTCCGGTCTGGATGACGAAACACCCACCTCCTCTGGGATTTTGTAGTGCTTTTCATACGTGTCCATTAAAATAGTCCAATCAGGTGCTGTACCCAGGATTGAGTAAGGCTTGTTCCTGGAGTTTGATGTTGAGCCTTCTTTTACAAAGTTAATTTGTATTTTGTTTGTCCTCAATCCCTTTTGGGCTCTAGCTACTGAAAGGCTCATGGCTTCACGTATGATTTCAAGTACTCTGTCATGGCGCCGTGAGTAATGACCCCCATTAAGGATCACCTTGCATCCCACCAATATGTGCCTTAATATGTGTTGTTAAGCTTTGGAAATTTTCACGTATAATAAACGCATAAAACATTATTTTTAAATAATGTATTATTACACCGATAATGTATAATGCAAGGATTTCTTGTTAATAACTTGCTCCACAAAAAAAGAGACAGACACGTAATTGAAAATTATAGACCTATTAGCCTCATGTCAAACATTTACAAATTTTTTTCAAAGCTAATCCTAAATAGAATATCAAGGACTATAGATTAAGAACAGCCTATTGAACAAGCTGGTTTTAGAGCAGGGTTTTCAACTATTGATCATATGCATCTAATAAAATAGTTAATAGAAAAATCTCAAGAGTATGGGAAAGACCTATACATTGCATTTGTCGACTACAATAAAGCTTTCGACTCAATCAAACACAATCTGCTCTGGGAGGCTCTAATTCAACAAGGAGTAAGAAAGAAATATGTTCGTATTATTAAAAATATATATGCTAACAGCACTGCACAGATTAAGTTAGAATCCACAGGTCATAGACGAGACGTTTTATAACGGTGAGGATTTGTTCTTAGCTATTCGTTTCATAACTATAGTTTTAATCAACACTATTAGTATTTGTATTAACCCTAGTAACGGCGAGGATTTGTTCTTGGCATCGATTCACATTAAATAAAAAAAAATGATTATAAAAATAGGGCTTAAAATTGAATTATACAATGTTCATCAATAATTTGGTCTACGAGTATCTTCAAAACAAAATTAGAATCTATATTTTACCTTAACTTCAGGGAAAATAATTTCAATTTAGTATAGCAACACTGATCTGTTTTCGTTGAGGTGTTGCGTTTCTATTCATCAATCGAAATAAAATCGTCTAAATTTAATAAATACCAGTAAAAATATTCAAACTTTCCTATGAAATTTCCTTATTTTATTTTTGGGAACAATGTTTGCAATGTTTGATGACACAAGACGGCATAATCTTAAACAAAACATAAAATCACACGGGACTCCCGTACGAGACGGAAGTCAGTTTCGTACTGATTGGAGTTTGTATTTGCTTTGGCGTTTAATATTTGCTTTCCGGACCTAAGGATCTGTGTTCTGCACGTTCCATCTGCCTTTTGTTTTAGAAATCTGTGTGTTGTTCTTGAAATAATTGATCCAAATATGAGAGTTAATATGAGAATACGAGAGAATACGTTCCATGTTTTTAAATGAATTTTCTCATTTTAGTTTTTGTTTTCTGATAATGCTTTCAACCGTTGGTTTCAAGGCCAGCTATGACATTATTTGCTTAAAGTTTTTTCTATAACTTACCTAAACTGGTGTGCTGATAAAAAATATATAGATAGATAGATAGATACTCTTTATTGTACACACCAAAACAAAACAATACAGATAAAGAAAAACATTAAAACTAGTGTTACGATCGGCGACCTTATCGCTAAAAGCGATCTCTTCCAGGCAACCTTAGGATGGAAATGTTTTTAGAAGTAATAAAAAGCGGGGTGTACTAAAAAGAATTATAAGACGATCAAATGTGTTTACATACTGTAAAAAGTAAATAAATAAATATATCTATTACTTAGGAAACTTTTTGGAGTAAAAAGTAAGCATCGACGTCCATTTACAATTTTAGGGTTGATGTGCCATTAAAATTCAGAAATTTGACAAAACGTTAAATGTAAGTACTTCTTGTACGTAACAGTCTGCGTAAACTATTGCACTAATTGCTAGTCCGTTGTAATGTACCAAAGTACCCTCAAATTTAATTTGTGGAACATAAAACCGAACGCCAGCTGCAATCTGTTCCGCAAACTTGTAACACTATCTCCGTAGAGTTACATGTGCCTTACACGCATCTTATATCTCACAGGCGACTTTAACTGACTTCTCGAACATGGCCCAAGTTTGATTAGGGTCCAAAATTAATTCTCCCGCGGGACGGCCTGATCTAATTTCGGGACAGTTATCAAGTGGCTCGGAAATGTTCGGGTGTGGCGGTTTCAACTCGGCCAATCTCGGAGAGAAACGCAAAATCATAATGCCATAGTTTGGCTTCGGAGTTTCGATGCTGAGATTGGAAATAGTATGGAATATTCGTGGAAGTACCAAAAAAGGATGAGGCAATATCAGTTATGACTATAAATACAAATCATTATTTATTTATTAGTAAAGGCAGGTTATAAGTCATTAAGAAAATATAGTTAAATCACTAACACACAGCATTGTGTATGCGAACCCAAAATTTTAAACTACAATTTCTTAGAATTTAGTCGGTATGGGCACCATGTCCCTGCATAGAGGGCAGAGAGAAGTAAGTATGTTTTCTCCACATAAAAAGGGTTCAAAAAGGAGATTACAGTTGCTTAGGACGACATTCACTATATTTAAATATCAGTAGTAAATATTGTTAAAGTGGCATCATAGAAAAATATTTTATTTCATTTTCCTCTAAGGTCACTACAATGGATTATGGCCCGGACTCTTTCCTTGTGAAAGAAAGTCGCCCTCGAATCCTAATGTTTAACAAAATTGATAATAATCTGAGGAACATAGTTAAACATTAAATCTTTGTACACTATTAATCTTTACATTCTGATTTATTTTGCGTACAGACTTTGACAGACTTTACTTGCAGATTTAAATAACAAAACAATACTAATGTATGTAAATAAAAAACGATACCCGCTTGATACACTGGCCGCTTTTCGCGTTTTACAAATTTGGCGGGTAAACGGGTGTCAGGTTACTTAGGTGCGGTGTTTATGTTTCGGCATATGAAGTGCCGCCTTTGCAAAATCAGGTGACGTCTCCTGATTTAGTCTCAGTCGCAACAAGGAGTTGTGTACGTTCGCTGACAATTGTGTACGTTCGCTGACATTTCAATTTTCAAATTTTTCAAACAAATTTTCGCCACGATATGTTGTCGTTAGATTATAAGCATACCTCATCTTCGTTTCTTTAATTATATCGATGCTTTTACCCGTTTGAGCCATTTACTCTCAAGAGCGTTTCAAGACGCTTCTACTAGCGGTATCATTTATTAGTAATTAATGTACTTAAAATGTAAACTAACATTTTTGACATTTGAGTAAAAAAATTGCGATTTCTCAAGTAGTCTAACAACTATAACTTTAATAATTTATAAGGGTGACAGTGGTTTTATGGGTTAAATGTGTTGTATACGAAATAACAAACTCGAAACACCAAAAAAACACGATTGCACAATTTTTTTTTTTTTTTATTCAATATTTCGGGACCATTTTCCCGCCAAAAATTTTGATTTTGTATTGACGTGACAACGTCTTATAAATTGGTTTGCCGGGTGACACTTCAAGAAACTGCGTTACGCTCCGCTCACGTTATGCGCTCACAACGAGAGCGAGTGAGAGGCACGCGTCCCTTCCACTCGGGCAAGGTTAGCCCGCCTAAGAGCGAGAGAGACAGACATAAAAAGTGAAAGGCACGCGTCCCTTCCGTAAAATTATTTTACCACTCAAAGTCGTTATCACGTAAAACTTTCGCCCGTTTACCGACTTTACAGGCAACCAATTTTTTTTTTAATTTTACGATTTTTCGATGTAAATGAACTTTAACTTTAATGTGGGTTATATCAAAATAAAGACCGGTTCAAGTAGACGCCATTAACCACAAATTTATCGGTATACCTACCCAAATAAAAACACGAAAATTTTTTTTCGCGACAAAAACCCAAAACGCAACTATAAGTTTGTTTGTTGTCGTCATCAACCAAGTTTTTGGGTACTATATTACACGCCGGTGTATCAAGCGGTGTATTGTTTTTCATTTAAATTTAGTCAAACAATTTTGCTGGTATTGCGAATTATGCTGAAATACTTCGACATCATAACGGAGTTTAATATAAATGTACACTTATTTTAACGTTGACATTAAAATAAGTGTACATTGGTTTGACATTACTCATTAATTTAATTCTGACTAATTTGATATTTTGCGTTCAGTGACATTAATAACGTTTTTTGTTGGTTAATGTATTGGTGCAGTCATTGAATTTTAATTATGTTTACTCTGTAAATCCTGTTTGTTTTAATTGCTTAAAACTAAATAATAATTTATTGTTTTATTATTTATCAACATAATTTTCTTATCTATCGTTACTTTTAAACAAAAAGTTTATTTGTAAATTTCAAGTCTTGAATTTCAATTAATCTTGTGTATTATGCCTGTTTCGTTTGTTGATTGTTAATATTGTGTTTCTCACCTGTATCTATGACGTCTCTAGTGTGATAAATATGTTGTTATGCCAAATAAATCTGAATTCAACGTCAAACTGCCCAGCTATACTCGAACCGTGTGGTCTTCCGAGTGACAATGACAAAAGACCCGACGGCATGACTCTTGTGCCATGGAAGTTATTTAGGCTTCTGCAGCAGCTTTTTTTGGTAAGCGCACCTACTAAATGGGTCAAATGTGCAAACCTTGGAAGTGGTACATATTTGAACGTTTTAAGGTTGAGACATTGGGCCCACGAGGGCCGACAGCTCAACTTATTTTCAAAAACGTTCGTAATGCAATTAGTTATACAAGTTATAATTATAACCAACTTACATACGAAATAAAATATTAATTAATAAAATTTATTTCTAAACAAGCTTTTATTATATTATTAAATGCTCTAAAACGCAGAAAATAAATTTTGAATGCAATGAAACCCACCATTATATTTAATTATAAAATTTATATTGATAGAAATAAAAGCTTGTCGCAAGAACACTATTTTTAAAGAAATGCGTATTACATGAACGCGTTTAAGTATTTTGTTGAATTTGAATATTAATTCGTAGATAATTTGTTGTTTGAAATCTCATTAGAGGTTTAAGAAAAAAACATCAGTCATTCTTACACTATAATTTTAAATGTTACAAATAGTACAAAAGCAAACAGTCATTATTATGCTACAGTTTTAATTGTTAATAGTCATGTAATGACAGCTAAAAAAATCTAACGCATGCAAAAAATTATTAAAAAGTTACCGAGTTGAGAACTGGTGTAGTTATACTATTGGTTTTATTATGAAATTCTAGCAGTGGCCCGCGGTTTCACCCGCGGAGCCCGCGTTTCCGTAATTATTCCGCGATTAAAAAGTATGAATCAGAAATTACTAAAAAACTATGAATGTAGGTCATCTCTAACTTTAAATCAGCTATGAATTAGGTACCAAATAAAATAGTACCTACCTAAAGTAGTGTCTTTTTTTAGGTTCGATAATTTTCTTTTTTTAACTGGTCATACGTTTTTACTTGACGCCATGTCACTTTTAATGGCATGGGAAGATGCGGTGCTGTACTCTTAATACGTGCTTTTTATAAACAATACCTATTACGAGTATATGCCCGTGGGGTTACGATGGTAGAACAGGACCACTCTCTCTCCACCCGTGAATGTCGTGAAATGCAACTAAGGACTATGGACCAGGAAATGGGCGGCAGAATTCACTTACCACCATAACCAAACAACCCATACTTGCGTATACCAAGCAGGGTGATTATTGGCAAGCCCCCCCAAATAAACATGAGTTCATCCAACAGAAGGCTCCCAGTCCCCGGCGGCTTTCTATTCCTGGTAAAGGTAGCAGCTATGGTTACGGCGAAGCAGGGGGTGCTAGTAATCACCGGTAGAGATTTTGCTACCAACCCCGACGCTCTCTGGACCTCTGGCAACCTACCACGCATGCACACATAGGACCAGCGAGAAGTTGATCGACCTGAAAGTGGTAGTCTGCAAGTTGCGATGGGATATTATAGAATTACAGAAGCCCGATAAAAGGGGGAGGACACGGTAAGTTTTAATTATGGCAACTTGTTCTATTACCGGGAGGGCGAGCAATAGTTCTAACAAGTTGTCGGGTTTCTCGTCATACGTCTCTCGTCAATGACATTAGGAAGATCGAAATCGTTTCGAATAGCGTGGTCTACTTTGTGGAGTGGTGGATGAAGGCGACGTAGTTGATTAGCGTAGAGTACTACTACGAATGTGGCCAGGAAACGATTTCAAGCGAAAACGGGAAAGTTTTACATGGATGGAAAAACACTAAGCACCACAATAAACATAAAAAAGATTGCAACATTTACGGTGAAAACACAAATATTATTCTTCTTCTATGTGAAAATAGCGCTATCTTGGAATCACATGTTATAGAAAAGCTTATAAAAACGACTCAAGGCATAGAGCAAGCTCCAAACAATACAATGAAGGACCAAAAACTATCATTATAACATGTGAATATTATAAGTATTATGTATTTAGTACTATATAAATATTATATCGGCTATCTGGCCGGCATAGTACAAGCTTTGCTTAGTTTGGCGTCAGTTGGTGTTGTGTGGGTATTGTCTACCAATATTTAAAAAATATTGGTATTTCCAGACTTGGTAAAGCAGAGAGAGCCAAACTTTGAAAAGACGAATGTGGGGCTTATCACAGATGAAAACCTGGATACGACAATTAACGTATTGAAAAACGTATTTAAATAAATCATTGCGCGTAACAACATCAATATGAAAAATTTGCAACGGAGATTTAGGTAAATACTTTCAAGGCAAGACTGGGAAGAAAAATAATGTATTTTTCTACGGAGCGCCGACAACGGAAAAGACGATAATAATAATAATAATAATAATTTATTCAGTGACCAACAACATGTAACATGATTATAAATGCGATACTTAAAAATACTCTAACAATAACAAAAATGCACAGTTACAATAATGAAGTCAGGAAGCCCTAGCCCCCACAGTAGGATTCCCTGTGTTTGTGGGAGCTAGTTCTCTTCAAGAGTGCTTTGTAAGAGTTAAAAGAAGCAGAGGAAGAGTGTGAGTATGTCGAAAAGAGTGTGCATGGATGTAAAAATGTCAATAAGTGTGTAAGTAAGATTAAAAAGAAAAATGTATATATGTGTGAATGTAGGTGTGTTCGTGTCTGTTGAGAGAAAGAGTGCATTTGTGTGTGATTTAGGAGAATGAAACCTAAACGTTTATGACTAAGTGTGGGAATGAGGTGTGTTCTTGTGTGTTAATGTAGGTAATTGTTTATCCAAGATATGCGTGCGATATTACTAATTATTTGTTAATAACTTGCTGTTAGTTAATAATCTGCTCGTATTATATTTTCGGTTTGACTGTGTCCTAGGGAAAGTAGATATTCGTTGATCTTTTTTTTACATTTCCATTTTGTGTCTTTTACTAAGTTTAGTTTTTCATTTAGTTGTTTGTAAATTACAGCTCCTAAGTAGCCATAGCACCTCTGACCAAACTTAGTATTTTTCCTGGTAATTTCCCATCTGAAAGTGCGCCTTGACCGCATATCCGGGCAGTAATAATTTGTTGTATACGATGATGATGAATTTCCTGGTGGAATGTCAATTTAATTTCTATAGGCTGACAGGACTGAACCCGAACACAAGCTGCAACTTTAGCGGACTATTGCACAGCAATACCTGCTTTACAGACAAGTGCTGATGGAGAACTACGAGTAGTATGAGCAGTTGAAATGTATTGTAAGGTTCTGATGGCCATAAATGACCGAACCAATAAGTCTGAGTTTAACCAGAGCAATGTTTACTGTCTTTTGTTTTATCTACTTAATGTATATATAGTTCTAGTTATGTAACCCAAACATCGAGCAACTCGGTCTTCCGCGCAAGCACGGAAGAGAGTAGCTTTAGCTAAAAAATATTGTTCAAATCTTTCTGTCTTTTCTTGCGGGAGGGGAAAGTTTCACACTAGCGCAAAGCCGCACTATTACATACAAACATACCTGTACCGATCCATTGCCGATCATACTCACGCAGCCAAATCACTTGTACATAAAAATTAGACCCCCTTTAACAAATCTAGCCCCGCCCTCACGCCACAGTATATTATCAAACTCTATGGTCCACGCGGTCTTGTACTTTGACAGAGGGGAAACGCTGTGTATGCCTACTCCCTTCCGTGTTGCTTGCTGAATCCAATCTAACGTATATTCGCCAGTCGCCAGTATTATCTACTACTATGGACGATGCAAAGGGCCGAAACGTCAAGAAGAACAATTGAAATCGCGGCTTGTTCTGTCTAATGTTTTTAATATTAGTTCAACTCTGTAAAGTTCTAAGTTGATTAAGTAACCTGTGAAGTATGTAGATAACTAAAGATCCAAAGTCACCGTTAAGTCTAAAATGACAAATTAATATAAATAAATATGTTTTGTGATAAAAAAAAATTGTAAAGAAAAACAACAAAAAACAAAAACATCATGCTACAGCGAATTCCATTACCTACAGAGACGCCCCTCAAATATCAAGGTTATTTGTAGTGCATTGCTTTACATCAGAATTTCGGTTTTATGTCTTCGCTCTTTTATAATAGGTTTATAATTGCTTAGCATGCTTGGAATAATTTGAAATGGATAAATAATTATTAATTAGCTTCATCTATATTCATAATTAACTTTACAAAATAGATCATTTTGCGGAGTTGATTATGAATACTCAAACAGACATTATACGGCCAAATTATACTCATATATTATAAGAGTATTACAGTATTGTTAAAGCGATTTAATGACGCTCAGTTTACTCGTGCACCATGCATTGCATTTGCATTTTCAATTAGTTGTAGAGTTTGACGTTATGTTAAAAAACTAGCAATCTTTTTTGGCATATTTTACTATGCTGTGAGTACTTAGTGATTAACGAGAATCAGTTCAGAAATTTGATCGTTTAAAGAGAAATCGCTTGCCTGATGCAGAGTCTACTACAATTACATTACGTTTCTTATAAATACAAATCTTGCTTATATTAATAATTTGAAGCGTGCGCATTCGAAAGCGAAAATAGAAACATATCACTTTTTTCCCGTCAAGGAATAATAAGAAGCCAATTTTTTAACCATAATATTTAGTTTCGCACTTAACCGCCATCTCATATGCTGTTGGACAACGATGCGCTCTATGTTAGAGCCATACTGAACCCCAAAATCCACTAAATAAAAATTAATTTTTGTCTAATTTCGTACAAAACATAGTTCTCGTATCCAGCAAAATTTCTGAATATCTTTTTGCAATTAGAGAAAGTTATGAAGAAATTTTTTTTTTACTTATTGTTTCTGATATTATACATATTGGTTCTAGATTGAAATTGAACTCATTGATTGAGACAGACTAGAATTTTCCAATCAGAGTACTGGCAACTAATCAAACAATACGATGTGTGATCTATCATCGTAATTCTCACTGCATGCTGATAATTAAATGACCTATGGTACTCAATTTCATCCACACAAGAGATAGGCACAATTAATATTTGTATTTACAATTACTCGGTATATAAAGTTATCTGGACGTTATTATGTCTCTATGTACATAGTTTCAACTGTGATCATTTTTGTAACAGACAGCGGGAAGATGAGCTGGCTTTACTTTTTTGTGATCGCTTTCGTGCCGTTTGTGCATTGTGATGGAGGTGTGTGTGTTTTGAAATTATTATAAAGTTATAGTTTTATTTCATCTAAGTAAATCATTGGTGTCCTAAAATGAAGTTTTTTGTGAGTGAACTTTTTTACATGAACGCGTTACATCGTAAGACATATTTGAGTGAGAGTTAGCTGACAAGCGCAAGCCTTCAAGTCTTAAATAGGGGATTACAATTTATATTATAATCCCGAATTCAGCAATATTTATCAATTTGATTATCCTCGGCAGGTTTACACTGCCTGCTGTACTCGTAAAGCATAAACCTCCCTCTTTTGCCAATCTTTTCTGTCCTGTGCTAATTCGGCGTAATGGTAATAAAGATTGATGTAGGTAAACAAAACTAAATTTTGACAAGTATATAGAGACATAAGTAGAGTTTTGACAATAACATTTTTTAAAACACTCTATTTTTTATAGTACTTTGTAATTTATTGTTTTCGACATAAAACATTATTTGTTTTGTAAATTTATACAACGAATAATTGATTACGAGTACATTTCAAAAATTCTTTTTTAAAATTTAAAAATTATTTTTCCGCGACGTTCCTAATACAGCGGATGTATCTAAGTAAACGTTAATAGAATACCTCTTATCAAGTAATTCGTCTGCTTGTTTGACACTCTTTATATATTATTAAGTAGAAGGTATATTGATCAACATTTATTTTTTCTCTGTAATCGATATGCACTTGACTTATATCTCGCAAGATGTTTAGTGATGATTACTTCTACGATGCAAGACGCTTACTTAGAAAAAACTCATTCAGTCTCGACTTGAAGACACCCTAATTAAATCCATCCGGGAATACCGGGAATACTCAGGCAACGTATTCCACAATTTTAGAATTACCTACTATGAAAGTAAAGTCAAACCTACTGATTACCAAATGAACTTGTATTGTCTAGCACCTACCTTGTTAATTTCCAGAACTCTTACATAAGGAACCATTTCAATTAGCATTGATTTGAAACAGATTTGTAGGCACGGGTTTAATAATCATATAAATTATTTTCTACAATATTGGTTTAGTATACGCTTTAGGTTTGTAACGCTTCTGCGGTAATGTTTATTTAAACGCTCAATTGGATTATCCAAAACCCGATTACGCTCTATTATAACCAATTAAGGTCGAGCAAAATAAACGCTAGTATTACGGTCGCGCGTCGCATTTACCAAGGTAATGATAAAAAATGCTAAATAAATATTTTAGCGCATGAGATATCTATTGTCAAGTAAAAGTTTCTTTATTTACATTAGCGCGAGCGAGGTAATTCACGATGATCAAACAGACGCAAGTTCCAAGTATAAAGTCATAAAAGAAAAAACTGTTTTGGAAAATGTGAATGAATCTGAAAAATCTCTTTATCCCATTTTTGTCAGACTGCTAAAAATATGGTTGATGTTCGATACGCTGGAACAAAGTAGCTTGACTCCACTTACATAATGAGAACAGCTAAACTGTAGAATGCACAGGGGTAATCATCTGATCTGAAAGAAAAAAAAGAAAAAAGAAGTATAATACAGTTTTTGGGCACTTCATCGAAGACCACACTGTAGCTTAACATTGGACAAAAAAATGTCAGGCGCAACCCTATTATTGATAATTGAAACAAAACAAACACTAGAGATTTTTTGTATAAAATAAATACACCTATTTCTACTAATTATTTCTGAATTATATGCAACCTATGTTTTTTCCAGCAAAGCTAATGGAACCATGTGCAATACGCGATATGGAATGTCTGAGTCATTCAACGGAACAGTTCTTAGGAAACACGTGTGGAGGGATCCCTCAGTATGATATAACAGCTATTGATCCTTGGGTATATGCAGGACCTCTGACTCATGTGGTAGATCCGAGTCTCGGTATCGTGTTTCACTTTAAGAACTTGAATGTCACTGGACTGAGACACCAGAAGATTTCTGACTTTCAGTAAGTAACCTTGTAATTACCCTGTAAATGTCAATGCTCGTAGAACTATTCCTTTCCATTCTTTGGCTTAATGTTTTTGATAGTTTTTGCGTAAACCTGTTTCAACAGCAATTATTTTTGTAATGTTAATTTTTCTTTTACTGTTTTTATTACACCGCTTATTCTCTTAAAATCTTAAATAATTTCGCTTTTGCAAATATGGTATTATGTACTAAGTAGAAACCAATGAGTCACATTTCCCGCTGTGAACAGTTTTTCTGCAGTTTCACATTTCATTTATTTGAAATCCGTGACAGTTTTTTTGTTTAAATGTTATTTATCGAAACTCTTGTCGCGAAATTGAGACTATGATGATATTCTTTGTCCACTTCCTCGTGGGAGACATCGAGGCAAAACTTTCAGCCGAGATAAGACTGCTAAGTGCTAAGCTAAGTCCCAGGAGTATGAGAAGTCAAGTTCTCTAGCATTCTTTAGCTTCTTCGCGGTGGCTGCGTCAGGGTTTGGTGGTACCTTTTTTCCTTTCCCTTCTATATTTTCTTTTAATGTTGATGAGCCGCATTTTCGCATTCGTGGCTTGGAGACTCGTAGGTTGCTCAATTTTTTACGTAACTTTTAAGAGAAATGCATGTTTCGACTTTCATACATAACAGAACATAACTTTATGGCCTGTGCGCACGGTCTGCATCTCCGCGTTGAGGTGTAATAGGAGATTTATATGACAAGTTTTTAGCTTGCCTCAAATACCTACCAAAATTAGCTGCCAATTTGAAATTTGCTGGAATTTATAACTTATCACATTAGGTACCTAAATAAAAATACAAATACGTAGCGGTTGTATTTGGTATTACATGTGAACAAACGTTATCACAAGGTATTCTTATTTTTCGGTTTATCAAGAAGGTGCATTGGCCTGCCAGAGCCTCTACAAGCTACATAAATTAAAACTAGCGTAGAAAATAACTTACTACCTATTCTTGAGTACATACCTATACCAAAAAGCATTTAAGAAGCATACTCAAAGCATCTTAAAACTTACCATATTATCTACATGATACTTTATTTTTGTTTTTTGCATTGCAGAATGGATACTACCGCTAAATCAGTGATTTTGAAGACGAGAGCTAACTTGAACATTGTGTCCGATGTCAATATCGAATTGGATGGAAAACCATTCAAAGGTGTTTACACTGCAACGACAAGTAAGTGCGACTATAATTTATTTTTAGTGTCTATTTTGATTCTGCGAGGAAACAAATTAATATGCGAACACTGGGTTTATCAATAGAAGAATCTTATTTGTTTACCGCATCTAGCTAATGGTGCGGTAAAATCTAAAATGAGCCCTTGATGGTGATATCAGCAGAGTTTATAACTATCCTGGATTGAAACTGCAAAATTGATTAAGGCTGTCAATCTAACCAAAAGTTCTCCTGAAGCATAGTGATACTGCTTGCGGAGCCCAACCTCACCACAAAGACTTGAATCGATAACCGTAGCAAAGCCAGAGAAGGCCTGTCAACCTGGCCCAAAGTTCTCGAGAAGTAGTATCACTAGGATCCTTACCACACCATAAATTCTTGAAGGGGCCGCCGTAACAAGACTAGAGAAGGCCTGTCAACCTGGCTCAAAGTTCTCCTGAAGCAGTATTACTAGGAGCCCAACCCCATCATAAAATCTTGAAGCTGCCGCCTTAGCAAGACCAGAGAAGGCCTGTCAACCTGACGCAAAGTTCTCCTGAAGCAGTATTTCTAAGGGCCCAACCCCAGCAATAGGTTTCACACTTGACATCCCCCACAAAGAAGTAAACACCTCTATCCGGCTCAAAATATTTTTCTGGCCATACGGCATGGGAATTCTGCCTGTCTGATAGGCTCTATCGATTATGGTTTTGACCAAATTACTGAATCCAAACTTGTGTTTGTTGGTAAAAAAAATTCCAGATTAAAAAATTAATTTAATGTAGTTACAGTAGTATAAAATATGTTATTTTACGTCTCATAAAACGACAAAACGAGGCCATCAAATTTTACTTAATTTCCGCACTGGTAAAGCTTGATTTCGAATGCGAGTGATCTCAAATAAATGTCTACTACTAGCAGCATCCCGCGGTTTTACTCAAGAAGTTCCTGTTTCTGTTATTTTCCCATGATAAAAGTGTGTGCTATGCCTATGTGCTATTCAAGACTAATCAATATTATTTCATTCTTTTGCGAATATCCTCATTACGGATTCTGTCGCGCAAAGAGACTCCAAGCATAGCTTTCTCCAAAACTAGCTGTGCGACTTTGAGCTACGTTATAAGGCCTAAAGTTAAGTACCACGTCTCAGTTCCAGAAGCCATCACTGGCAACAAGCACTGGTTAAAGTCTTTAGCATTTAGGCATTGGAGTATTTTGGACTCAAAGATGTGTCGAACCTTTGCTTAATACGGGTATATACATAGATTTATTATACAATTATATAATCTAACTGTATTTAAATTTAAACCCGATCCGTTTAGACGTTCCGGTTTAAGCATTACGCACTCAGACCAACTAACTACGAGTATATTAATCATACGTAAGCAATAAGCATTTTGTAGCTATAAGACTCTTTGCAGAGTCCGCCTGGGGGAGATACCACACCTTTTCTAGTTATTCTACCGCCAAGCACTTATGTCTAACCATCACTGTGTTCCGGTTTGAAGGGCAATGTTTTCGGAGAAATTACAGGGCATGGAGATAAAACATAAATGTTATTTATATCTCTGGGTGACGAGCGCAGCGCAGTGGTAGGTTATGATTTGGCTTCATCATGTTCCCATAGCTGCGTGACACTGTGATGTTATGGGCAGGCGTGCTGTTTACCATCAGACACATGTTCTGTTCGTCTCGTCACTCTTTACTATAAAAAAACCAACAGACATCCAAACGTTTGCATTTATAATAGCAGTAGGATTTGATACAAATGTTTTCCCCACATTTTTCCCTCGTCAATTCTCGTGGGATGCATTATTTCCGTAATCTTGGATTTTCTAACCATTCCCAAACTGCTACTTCTTCAAGTATTTGGTCCAATCTAGAGATATATTACAAAGGACGAAGAGGTTCTATAATTAAGATACGTAGGTCTGTGTCGAACCAAATCTTGAGTCTTGAATATATTCAACATAAACGTTTAAATCATGTTGTTCGAAAAGTAATCGCTTTTTTGAACAACATGATTTAAACGTTATTTTCAGCTAACGCGTTTGTTTAAAAATACTCCTGTATCATTTAATAACGTGACGTAACGTGGAGAAAGAGACAGAGAGGGTGATGGAATGAGCAAGGCATACTTCTGTTGATAAACACGCCTGCTTATTTAGCATAGTACTACGCATCTATTTGAATGTGGAGAGTAGAAATATGTTTAAGACTACACAAAGCTCACTTGGTTATATAAAATCATTCATCATTTTGCCCTGGACTTTTCCTATGAACATTGCCGCTTAATTCTGAACATAGCAAAGTTTGGAGTACTGCGAGTACTACTTTCTGTTTCTTACGTTGCTTTCCTAGGTGGATTCTGCACAGAGTACCATACACCATGTGGCTGGCTTAGTGACTTAGTTCGTATGTATTTAAGCTTACCTACGTGGCCAAAAGTCGTGGGTTCGATTCTCACCCTGTGTAAATATTTTGTTTCGTGTTTTGGGTGTTTCTATGTTTATAATGAGTTTGTATTTGAAATTAAAACCCCATCAGAAATCTGGCTTCTTTAGTGCAATATTTGCTTGTTTTGGGGGTATATAGTGTTGTTTGAGAAATTTGCACCGATATTTATAAAAAAATACACATGTATTATTTTGTACAACCAGGATAAATGTATACGTCACACGTTCTGAATATGTATTAAAAAAATAGTAGATAATTACGCCTTGAACAAGGAATATGCATTTTGCGAGATAAACAGACGAACTGAAATTCTGGTCTATAAACTAAGTGCATTCCAAATTTATTCCAGGCCCGTTCTGTGAGCATAGACCTACATTATTATAATATTAGTATGATCAGTAAGTAGAATCACCCAAGGGCAATCAAGCGTAAGTACATGAGTAGTTAAAAACATAACATTAAAATTTAACTTAACTTTAGCTGTATACCTGCTTCCTCATTACCAATCATTTAAGTAATTAAAACAACTGAAATCAAAATTACTTAACTTCTTTGTTTTACTTGTTTAAATTATGTAAAATTCGTCGAGAAGGCTGTTCGTATTTTTTTTTTTGTTGTGCCCGTTTAATTATCGTGTTTAATAAAACCAAGACTACTTATAATTATAATCGATTTGCATTCTATAGACACAAATAACCGTTTGATAAAAGTACAACAAATTTAACTAGCCTCCTGAAAAGGTACTATCATTCATTCATAATTTAAGAGCGACGCTCTTGTAGGTGGAGTACCTTCCATGTACTTCTACACTCCGCCTTCTCCTTGACTTCCTGATACGATACTACATTTATCTTCTCCTTCACTTGGTTCATGTAACTGCTCCTAGGTCTACCTCTCTTCCTCCTCCCTTCTAATTTACCTTCCATTATTGTTCTAATGAAGTTGTCGTGTCGTATCAGATGTCCCAACATCTTCCCTCTTCTGTTTTCTATTGTTTCCATTAATGTTCTTTTCTCCTCTACCATCTTCAAAAGGAGTAATGAAATGTACAAAAGGTACTATCAGCCGAAAACAAATTTTATACTGAACTTTAATATCAATTTTAGTCAGACGGTTCCATATGTTTGTAGCTTCTAAAAGCTAAGCTACTCAAACTTAAAATTTTCATCGTTGGATTTTGTGATTGGAGCCCTTTAGCTTTAGAGCATTTCATAATTTGTATCAGTTGGAACTGTGACATACTCGTAGCATAATTAAACGGTGTGCTCACAAATTTTCAGTTTTTGTAAGATTACAAAGGTTTAGTTAATAGGAACAACTGATGGGCTCAGTCTCCATTAAAATTTAATTAACGCTAGCAAATGTATAAAAAAGTGGATGCTGATGACGATGTTTTTAGCCAGTTATGGCTACACAGCATCCTTAAAATCCCAATTAACAAACCAGCTCGATAATTTTAGTTGTCGAATCGAAAGGGGGATATGGAATGAAATTTTTTGATATGTCAAAAGTTGGTTCCAGTTTTTATGTTATTTAACATCAGCAAAACGTTTTATAAATAAGATCCACCGAAACCTTTGTTCACTTACAATTCGATTGACCTATTGCATTGTGCGCCTCACAATGGGATAATAATTTAAAACTTGGTTTTTCGAGCAATGTTCCTGTGTTGCGCTTCCAGCAAAGTTTGCCATTAACTAATATGTACATACGCCTAGGAACACAATAATATATGTATAAAATCTTCATGTCGTTGAAAATAAATAGCACTGCACTGGATCAGGTTGAAATTTCGAACAGTTTTAATTTAGCCTAAATAGCACAAGAGCTACTTTAAATCCCAGAAAAATAATGGGAACAGAAATTACGCGGGTAGGCAAGTAGGCGCTGCTAGTATTCTACCTTTATCTAATAAATGTTTAGGTACTACAAACAAAAGTACTACAGGACTAATCTTTTCAAACAAAAGCGCCCAAAAATTTAATTACCAGTCGATACACTTGCATTACTAATGAGTAACGAAGCGTAGTCGTAGTAGAGGCCGAGTGACGAAACGACGAGGACATGTACCTGATGATAAGCAAACATGCCTGTCATGTAGCCATTGGAAATTAGAATCAAGAATCAATATCAATCAAAAGGACATGAAGAATACAAATCATTACCTAGCAAAGCACAGCGCTCGTCACCCAGAGATATACCATCTATTTATCTCTATGCCCTGTAATTTCACTGAAACCGGAACACATTTATATACATTACATACATTATGTTGTGTCACATGACATACTGCTTGGCGGTTGAAGAATTGACAAAGATTAAGATATTTATTTCCCCAGAAGAACATCTACAAAAACATTTCCATCTTTACGATGGTTCAACTGTTGTTACACTGCTTAAAAGTATGGCTATTTTTGTGTTTCAGGTGTGTTTGGAACGGCGAGATACAGCTACAGCCTAAGAAGTGACAACCAGGGCGTCCAGTTCTTCGTTGTGGGCCCCGAAACTTTAACATGTGAGGTAGTTGAAGAACCCGATGTTTCTCTGAGCCAGCCACTACGAAACGCCTTGTCTAATGGTAAGTGTCCTCAGATAATATGCCTTTAATAAGTCCTTATCAAAGACATATTCTCTCAGCTATAAAAAATATTTGATTTGTCCGACCACTACAAAAATGTACATACTTTATAATAAGACGATTAAATAAAAAAATGACAATGATAAATCAAATTTAGATAACAATTGTTATTTTACACCAAAACTACTCGTTGTACCTAATAATAAATCAAACAACATTTTATGTTGATAACAATTGATGAAAGACGTTAATATTTGAAACAGACATTAATTATTTATCTAAACTGACCGATGACCTCACCCAACTGCAGGACTGCACGATAAGGGAAGAGTAAACATAATCTTTTATTTACATTCTCTTATCGAAAATTAAATACGGATATTTAGTTACAACCATGATAACTTTTTAACAATTATTGTGTCCGCCTTTTTAACGGACCTGAAAAAATAAGTTAAATGTTCGCGTTTATCTATGTATGTGCGAGAATGCGATGAATAATAATAATCTTTTATTTCAGGCACAAGCCATTTTTAGTCTATACCTACTATGTATCTATACCCTGCGCATGTTGCTACGCCACCTGGCGAACATAGGTCGTACCAATTCAGAAACCTTCTTATACTAATACACAACAACTTTGATTAAGATTATTACATGGTCAAATGCATAGTTTACGATTCTGTAAAGCGCATATAGACAAACATTCATTTTTATATTTATATATGTATAGTTGTGCAATTTATAATGGCAAACAATTAAAACAAGTTTTTAAAAATTAAGATAATTGGGAGATTATAAATAGTACTATTTGGCTCTGCATTGGCTACGGTGCTCATCATTCTAATACGCGTACTTATAACTACAATATTAAAAATGTTTTCATCATCTCATGTTTCTTTTTGAAACAACCCAACAATTAAAAACCTAACACAAGATCAAAAATATCTTGTTCAATAAGTTTAACGTACGCTTTGAGTCAATTATTAAAATACAGTAGTAATAAGAGTAAATCATGGATGAAGGCCGCAGTGCACTGTACAGTGCTAGGCAGTGAATCGAACTCTTCGTGTTCAAATAACTACGCGACACTGTGCAGTTATGAGCTGGTGTTTTGTTTACCATCAGACACATGTCTGTTCGTCACTTAAAACTCACTGTATACTATAAAAAATACGGAAATAAATCTTGAAGATTTCTCGATGCTCGGGTTATTTGTATTAACGCCAGTGTCAAAAAGATTGTTATATTTTGTATAATTACATTGAAAATAATTAATTATTACAGCTATATTTTTCAAACTAGTAAAATCTCATTTAATATGGTCGTACGTCATTAAATAAATCGTCTAGAGCTTAATAAAAATCACATTTTACACATGAAATCAGATACCTAATTTAACTTTTTTTAATGGCTGAACCTTTATTAACAAAACTAAATTGAAATGAGAACTACACTATTATACTACTTCTACATATCTACCTATCGAACTCTTTACACTAAGGACTTTTCAATTATCCATAGACCATTGAAGGTGTACATTGTATAATCAAGATGATCAACCCCACTACCAGCTAGAAGCGTGCCCAGCTATCTTGTGGCGTTATTGACCATTACTCATAATGATTTAAATTCAATTTGAATTCGTTTAATTAATTGCACGGCGTGTAGACTAAATTAAACCAGTTCTGATAGTTTGAGTGATTTGTATTATAAAATAATTTACGATCTTGTTCTCAGATGACGTCGCCAAATCGAAACTAGCTCCTTACACAGCTAGCAGAGAAAAATACAGAAGAGAAGCCGTTTGCAAGATAGCAGAAAAAGCTTACGAAGCAGTGGTTCATAATATCAGAGCGGCTGCTCAAATTTTGCCTGTATCAGCATTCTTTAAAGACCTCTAAATACCGTAGCATAAATACTTTTACAAGAAATAAATATAAATAAATGTTGATGAACATTTTTCTTAACACTTTCTAGCCCCAAATTAAGTAAAACCTGTGCGCTGGTAACCAGATTCCTGATGTAACAGTCTCACGGTGAGTATATACTTAAATATAAATACTTAATATTTAAATAGTTATAATAGAAACACAGACACAGAATAAAGATAGGTAGGTGCTTACTTTTTTTAAGCTAGTAATAGAGGCTTGGTCATGATAGCCATATCTTGCCTGATGCTAAGCGATGATGCGACGTAATGCCCGAGCTACACGAGGCTAGTTTTTCAAGCTAGGATAGCAAGCTAGTGTTAGTACGCTAGTACTTCTAGCTCCGTGTAGACAACGCTACACAACGCCAGTTTTGTCTACACGAAGTTAGAAGTGCAAGCTTGATAGCTTACTAACACTAGCTTGAAAAACTAGCCTCGTGTAGCTTGGGCATAAGATGGAGCGTGCTTACCTAGAACAAACCGATTCACTTTCGACTTCAAGATGGCAAAATTGTATCCAACGAAAAAAACACTCAGGTAACACATTCACCCAGCCAGCAGAGACAGCCTAGACGTTCGAATTACGAAAGTATAGCCCGAAGTTCGGTAGACAGTTAGTTACAACCTGAGGTCAACAACTTACATTTATAAAAATAAATTGACTCTAGACCTTCTTTGGCTTATATTGCTTCATCATCAGTATCACCAACAAATCTTCGTTCACTTTTAGATTAGCCCACTGTCAAGACCCGATTGATTCTCAGTTCAGTTGCGTGTTTTGTTGTGAAATTAATCTACCTAAATGTAAATAAAAAGGAAAATAATAGAAAATCAGTGAATCAGTTCAATTTGTTTGGTCAAATGTCTGAATTTAATTTTAAATGGAAATTGGCTTTTGTTTTATCTTATAAAATAAATTATTTATGCATAAACGAATTCAAATTTACATTTTGTAAAAAGACCTCTCTGGGCAAAACATCTTTCACACCTCTGATGTCACTTGTTTTTATAAGCGCTCACCGCTTTCTGTTAATTATACCGTCTGTTTTTTGCAACTCTTTTATAATAAAAATCTTAAAATTTGTCAATATATTCTTAAACATCCTTTAATCACAAGTTTATCTCTTAGAAGTGAGTTTGAAGTCCACAAACATCCAACAATTTTTTTTATTTGACTTCTTAACTTAATTAAAAAGTCAAATCGATATGAATGTTTTAGATATGTTAGCTAGCTTGAAATATTGTTGAAATAAATAAAGTTAACGAGACAAGCGAGACATGTTCCTGATATTACCTACGCAACACGCTCGCCTATAGCAACCCAGTGTCACGCAGCTATTTGAACATGAAGAGTCCAAATCACTATCTAGCGCTGCACTGCTCTTTCGAGATTTAGTCCTAAAACTTCTAACCCAATCACAGTAATGTTTACATAGTAATGCCTCAGTCATATATCTTGCTTGTCTCGTCACTCTACGCTATTAAAAACATCAGTACTTAATGTTGATAATTTGGCAGATAAACAAATTTAACAGTTATAATAATTTTCACTAAATTAGAGTTGTGTTAAATTTATTTAAATTGAAAAGAATAACTCGCTGTAGCTTAAATGGCGCTTAAATGGCTGAAGTTACTTAAGTTCTAACTAACATTAAACACCGTAACTGTTCTAGTTGCATGTGTAAGTGGGCGTAAGTACATAATTTATGAACCGTACTGTAGATTAGTGAAATGGTAACTAATTGAGATTTTCCGTGAAAAGTTGAGCTTTAACATGTTAGGACGTCCGCCACGCTATATTCCGTACAAAATTCAAATACAATTTTAGTTAAAAGTTGGTTACACAATTTGAATGTGTTTAATTTCATTCTGATAGAAAGTTGTTACTATTGCTAGGGATAATAATCGACAATAAAATGTATGAAAGTAATAGTTTTTTAAAACGATAAAAACCTAAAAAAAACTAAACTTATTTGTCACTGTCGCTATAATAAAGGTGCTTCACCGACTTATTTCAAGCTTTTAATCAGAACTCAAGGCATAATCTGTATTTTTTTGGAAAGGGTCAAATGTAAAAGTCAAAAACTAATTCGGATTCTATGTGGGATGCAATAGTAATTTACACATTAAATGGATTCGTGCTTCAAGTGTTTTGACCCGAAATACTCGAACGATGTGGGTTTGTTTGTTTAGTCTGGATCACCACTCAAGTCATCTGGCAAAATTTGTAAACTACGACGTACAGACAAGAGCGATCTTGTATAAAACAGTTTTACAATAATAACGCCACGCGTAATCGAATAAGTGTGATGGTACATTCCCTCGGAATAAGTGTGACGGTACTCTGCCATTCTCGGAGACATTGAAATAGTATAGCGGAGAGACGTAATTTAAACTGTCCAGTGATAACCTGTAACCGAAGAGATAAATGGCGAGTCTTTTTTATTTACGAGAATAAATGATAAGTGCAAATAACCTTAAATTTATTTGCATTTTGTAACGCACAGGTGATTTTATCACACATTTATTCACTGTCGATAATTCACATATTCGCACAAGCGCATGCTGTAATGTGTAGTTAATTCTTTCCTACTCGACGATTTGGTATCGTACATTGTATTATTTCAGTTATCTACCTCACGATAAATATCCAAAGTATTTCCTTTCCTAAATATATTTATTAATATAAATTAACCGTTCTTCTGACCGACATAGCTAATTTAACTTTCTTATTTGCCGTATAATCATTTTACTTATACACATTTTTGGAATTGTGAATTAAATTGTATAAATAAAAAAGTTCAAAAAGTCCAAACGATGTTTTACTACTAGGATTCAGTGCCTTTTTCTCACTAAAATAAATTCAAGGCCATATTAATTTAATACTCCACGCTTAAATAACGCGTTTGTTTCATCAATAATGGAGGTGCATTTGACCGCAACTCAATCGTTAAGTGACATTGCGGTTTGCGATAGAGCGTGGTTACCAAAAAGAAACCTTTACACTGTCGTGTCGAATACACTAAAACAAAAATAAAAGTGGTCAAGTGCGAGTCGGACTCGCCCATGTAGACTCTTCCAAGTGGTAAAATTTGTGTGTTCCCTCCCCCTTGTGATTTTTAAAATAAGAGAATGACAAAAATAAAGAAAATGTTTGATGTACATCATCATCAACCGCAAGACGTCCACTGCTGAACATAGGCCTGCCTAGATTTCCACAACGAACGGTCCTGCGCAATCTGCAACCAGCGGTTTCCAGCGACCTCTGCGTCTTCCGGTTTGTGGTCGCCACTCGAAAACCTTTCTTACCCATCGGTTGTCGGTTCTGCGAGCGATGTGACCTGCCCAATACACATGATTGTATAGCATTAAATAATGTTTCTGACTTGTAACATATGTTATCAATAAATGATTATGATTAAACTCCTCCTTGTTGAAAGTCGGTTAAAAAAGGAGCCAAACTTTTTCGTTCGTCTCTGAAAGTTCTCGTCATGAAGATTCATGAATCTTTGGGACATGAAAAAAAACGCTTTTTGAGCTACGCGCCATGCCGAAAAGTAATATAAAACAATGCAGACCAGCGGTACACTCTCCTAAATGTATAATATAAAACCTTCAAAATTATAACGTTGAGGCGATGTTCAATGAGAACCTAGGACTTCGTTGCCTATGAAGTCTTTGGCTTGCCCCTCGATACAAACCAAAGCCTCCAGCTGAGATTCAACGAACGTTTTCCAAAGATGCGAACAATAGATACCTACTCTATTCAAGAGCTAATTTGTGCAAGTTGGTGTCTGATATTTTACTACACGCCAGTTTCTTCACTGTCTACCTATTTTATTTGAACTGCTTTCGCTTATTACATTTTGCTGTCGTATCTTACTAACTATTTAAATTCAATAAAGAGTTTAGCTGTCTACCAAACTAAGAGATCACTCACCATTTCTGACGAGCAGGATATATGGCTGATGGTAAACAATATGCCTGCCCATAACAGCACAGTTCCACACAACTAGGTATTTGGACATGAAGAGTTCAAATAACTACCTACGCCCGCCACGCAATCTCGTAATATGATCTCTATCCCTTATAATTTACCTAGAAATATTGCCCTTAAAACCTGACCACGGCAACGTTAGCACAATACTTGGCAGTATAATAAACTGCACAAGGTGTGGTATTTCCCCAGGCGGACTCTGCAATAGTGTTGACGAGTAATATTTTATGCATCGATATATAAATCGATGATTTTATGAATATTCTGAAAGCTTATTTTATTAACCGAGTTCACGAGTTAAATAGAAAATTCTAGACTACATTTGCTCGTTAAATCTCTTGCCATATAAAACCAATTCTGGGATTCCTTTGGGGTTTACTTGTCAGACATTTCGATTTACATTTTATTGATTCTCACAGCCTATGTCAAACACAGGGCAAACATCATTTTATTGAATCACTAGCTGATCTCGCAATTTCGTTCACGTAGGTAGGTTATCGGGGGCATTTCGAATTAGGGACTTTTTAAAATGTAGACATGCATAAACTAACTTGGATAATTCTTGAGTGTAAAAAATAATGTTGGTGACATCTTCTTTTATAAACAGACTAGATGCCCGCCCCGGCTTCGCCCGTGGTATATTATATAGCACTCATCGGGATCCCGTACATATCCAACGGTGAAAGAATGATTGAAATCGGTTCACTCATTCCTGAGAATATCTATTTCAAACAAAAACCTCTTCAGCAACCTGCAACGCCACCTGTCGGAAATTGGTCGTACCAACTCAGATTTAGGAAAAAAAAATAGCAAAGGTTTATATTCGAGGCACAGATTACTGAAATTCAATGACGCAATCTTTCACACATGCTGTCATGTGTCATGTCAAAGCGCGAAACGTACGAAAACTCTCAAAAGGGGAATATTTTTTCCCGATTTTGTTACATTCTTGTTTCATGCTCCGCTTCAATTAATAGTAGAGTATCCTCGATAAATGGACTATCCAATAGAAAAAAAATCTTTCAATTCGGACCCGTACTTCGCGAGATCCTAGCGTTCAAGCAAACAAACAAACAAACAAACAAACTCTTCAGCTTTATAATATTAGTATAGATTTATTTTGATAAGGATTATATATACCAAGGTACAAATCAAGAGCCTTTTCAAGAGGCGGCTATATAAATTAATATTTTAGAATAAAAAACTGCTTACTGTGACATAATAACTATTATATAATTGGACATATGCTGTCGCGACACTTTTGTAGATAATGATGAGTTCTGCAAAGTCGTAGTAAATGATTTTGTTCTATCATCAATAGTTTTCGCAGCGCACGCGTCGTAAAGGAATTTTCAGGTCTTTTTTTACACCTTATGTTACATTATTGGAGTTTTAGTAAGGATTCCTATTTTTTTTTAATGTAATATAGCCTATGTTACTCGGGGATAGTGTAGCTTTCCAAAGGTGAAAGAATTTTTGAAATCGGTCCAGTAGTTTCGGAGCCTATTCATTACAAATAAACAAACAAACAAATCTTTCCTCTTTATAATATTAGTATAGAAGTATAGATAGATACGAGTAAATCAAAATGAGGTCCACTTAATATCTTCAAAATAGAGAATTCGACTCGTTAAAGTTTTATTTTGTACGTAAATACCTCATTTGAATGCATTGATCCTTATTTATGTTACAGTAAACCTACCTACGTAATTTGATAAAATTATCGATGTGTATTCTAAAATAAACAAATGAAATGAACAGAATAGCCGTCTGGCCATAAGCGACTCGTTTATAACTGCAATATAGCGCCATGACATAATAAATTCGAATCACGATATAGCATTGCATCACGATCATCACCCAAGGATTAAAACTCGATGGAAAATACAATTATGACCGAGTGCTGGGTCGTACAATGGCTGACACATTGTTTCGTCAAGCTCAGAAACCGTGTACTGGTCACCCACGGTTAAGCAAAGAGGATCGCCTGATGGGGCTGTTCGTTTAGCCTTTGCCTCGAAATGAACAACGATATGTAGCCATGTAGGCATTGGCGCAACTGATGTGGGCCACATTGTTGTGGAACAGGGATCTCGCCTGTGAGGTGAAGGCCGCGGCGGGAACCGCCGGCCGGTATTACGGTGCGCTGCTCACCCTGCCCGCCGTGACTTAAGACGTAGTCACCAGTGTTCGTTGAGAAACACGATGGAGCTGCAGAGGAAAAAAGGTGCTGGTATTGCGGTGAGCTGTTCTCCCTGTCATTCGCAGCCCAAAAGCCAAAACCAAAAAAAAAAACCAAAGCCCAAAACTTTCAAACGCAGGAGCATCTGGCTCCTATCTGGTTTCCCCGCGATGATCACGGCGTATCTTAGGTTTAGGTGCGCAAGTGACGAGGGGAGTCCTTGGGGAGGATAAGTCAGTAAGGAGATAAGTCAGTAAGGAGATAAGAAAGTACCAAAGATAAGAGAGATGGACAAGTCGCGGCAGGTTAGCATAATCATGCGAAAGAGTATAGTCGCGCGGTCCCGCCGAAGCGGTTACATATTAATTCTCGTGGATAAGTTGGTAAGGGTATGAAGTCTGATGTAACCCAATCGTCTCCCTCATGTGGAAGGGTATGCTTATATCTACATTATTCTAGTACAATCAATTACTATTAAGACGACATTAGGTACATGTAACGTTGGAACGTTACATCATCTGATATATATTTTTTATTAAAGATAGACGAGACAAGCATGATATAGGCTTGATGGTAAGCAATATGCCTGTCACAAAACAGCACAGTGACACGCAACTATTGGAACATGAATAGTCCTAATCATTGCCTAGCACTGCACTGCGTTCGTCACCCAGAGCTCTAAGATGTCATATCCCTAAGCCCTGTCATTTCTAAATAAGCATAGGTACTTAATCTGTAGATATGTACCTCGTATTAAGAATAGCACCCTTATTTACTATTTTGTAGAAATAATAAAGATATGAGTGCACAATGTCAAATATCAGTCAACAATAACGAGATATCGAGAACCGAGAACTTGAAAACGATCTCTGTATATTTTGCAATCAGTTCATTGACACAAAGATAATTATGTAAAAACCCTCCACTGTCCATACACAAAGCTTTACAATCTCTTTGTTACCTTAAATGCAGTTTTTGAGTTTGTTGCACCCAAATATCATAATGTAAATATGCGATGTTAATATTTAAGTGGTGCGGTAACTGATAAAAGGGCAAGTGAGTTCAAGAGAACCGTTTTTTGTTTCTAAAGGTGACGCAAATATTTCGAGTGCACTTTAGCATACGAGTACTCTTTGATGAATGCATCTAAATATTTGAAGGTGTTTATGGCTTTGAACCAGTTTTGCATCGAAACCGCATTTTGACCTTGTGAATATGAATTTGAACGTAAATCTTTTATTTTGTGATTGGATATATATTATAACTTCCTTCACACACCCATCTGAAACAAGTTTTTCGTCTCAAACTGACATCATTTTATGAGATACTTATTGGATTGTGCAAAACATTTCAAGGTCGTCATAAATGATCGTAAAAGTCCCGGGTACCTATAGCCGGATTCTGATCTTTCATATGAAGTTTTTCAACGACAAATAATTATTTTGTTAAGTACAGGTTGTGCAGCACGTACAAAGTCAAACGCGTTGCATCTATGGTAAACAAAAAGTTTAAGTACTCTTAATTAACAGTCAGTCTTCTGGACTGACCTAATCACACAAATTAAAATTGAAATTCCTAATTTCGTATAAAATCACTATGTAGAGTCTGAATCACTTTTTGTATGCATTGCCTAAATTCTATCTAAAATCTGTATGATTTCAGAGTTGGTGTATTATATATAGTGTAGTACCTACTTAAACTTTGTTTTTTTTTTAACTTTTATAGGTTTTTTACTTGACCGCCATCTCGCCTGATGAACCATGACCATGATGCGGTCTACGATGGAGCGTGTTTACTTAGAAGAAACCGATTCACTCTCGATTTGTAGACACAAAGATTGTAACTGTTTATATTCGTATTTGAGACTATAATCTATTTTTTTTTTAAATTTGAATCATCTTTTTAGCAAAATAGTCGATTGCGACCATGTTACGTTCTGTACCTACTTCCGAAATAGACTTGTTACTATCATAATCATAAAGCGGAGTTTAATGCAAAGTTACTTAATTAATTCCATCAAAACATATTAGTTTTGTTGCATAGGGTTTTTTAACTATCGTTTTATAGAACAGATATAAAAACAAATGAAGACAGGTCAAAAAAGTGAAAACTATTTACCTAGAACTTATTCCCGTACCTACCTTACACTTATAAAAAAATACAAACAAGCCAGTTACGCCGATTATGAGGAGTACGAATAAATTTCGTTGGACATTTTTTTACCCGACCGCAAATAGGGTTATGTTTTTTACTATTAGATATTAAACTAAAGAATAGAACTATAAAGACTGCTAGCGGTCCATCCCGGCTTAGCCCGTGGTTCATAATATAATTATAGCCTAAGTATAGCTTTACCTTATTATATTTACCATAGTATTGTTATACTTAGAGAGTAAAAGTAAACCAATTAAATCAATGTAAGAATTTAGATTGACAACTGTTGGATCTTTCTGTTACACGTTTTCAAAAGGAATGCTAGTCGCCGGCTTAGCTCCATCTACATAAAGCCCCAGCCCCTCCAAAACTCTTTTTGAGATGGCGGATAGCAGTAAATGGTTCTGCACCGGCGCCCTCTATACTAAATTTTACTAGTCATATCCATTTCCTTAAAATAACCAGATACTTATTCTTTTATTTACACATATTTAGACTCAAAACGATACAGTTGATAACAGTATACCTTTCAAAGATCACGTACGTGGTCAACGGTGAAAGAATTTTTGAACTCGGTCCAGTAAATAGTTCTTGAGATTAGCGCGTTAATACATCTTCAGCCTTTATAATCTTATAGTACTTATAGATTTTCAAATACTAAATAAATATCGGTAGACAATTAACACACAACACCATCTGACCCCAAACTAAGCAAAGCTTGTATTATGGCGGCCAGATAGCTGATATAATACATATATAGTTTTAAATACATATTTATTATTAAATAGAAACACCCGGACACAGTGCAAACATTTGAATTCATCACACAAATATTTGCACTGGGTGGAAATCGTGCCCACGACCCTATGCTTCGCAGGCAGTCACGAGGCCAGTCAATAACAAGGTGACTAATAAACCATAATAATAAGCTAATTACACCAGTATTCCCGGGACTTTCCATAAAAAGTCCATAAAAGACAAGGAAAGGTCAAACAGTTGAAACTAGGGCTCGATTGTAAGCCCATTATACATAAATAATGGCTTTACTTTCCTTTGGGTTTTCCCCAGCGTTTTCTATAGCTTTTTTTCTGGGAAGGACGTATAATTATCATGGTGTTCATTCCTCTTAATTTCCTTTATGTATTTATTCATTACTTTATACTGAATTGCTTATTTATTGGCTTCGTTTTACGCTTTACCTATTCACACTTTAATGTTTGTTTTCATTCAGTAGATTAACGTCACGAACATTGCTTTCATCTCGACGGTAGATAGATACATTTCTTATTGCGATGTTTTTTTACCAATTTCGAGAAGAAGGAAGTTCGGAATTCGATTGTTTATATTTTTTGTTATTAAGTTACGGCTGGGGAACGGCGCCTGATGATCCGGAGACCCTGGGTTCAAACCCCACACGCACCACTGTCTTTTCAAAGTCATGTGCGTAATGCTGCTAACTTAAAACGGTGAAGAAAAACATCGTGAGGAAACACACATGTATCTAGAACCTTTCAAAGTCATGTGTCATCCACCAATCCGCACTGGGTCAGCGTGGTGGATTACTGCCTTAGCTCCCTCCTTGCGAGAAGGCCCGAGTCCCAGCAGTGGGAACATTTAGTGGGCTGTTGATGATGATTGATGATATTTTTTGTTTGTATGTGTGATACAACGGCACGTGGGCGATTCTGCGAATTTTTAATTGATTATTTTTTATTTTAGTGATTATTTTTCTGTTTAACAGAAAAACTTCAGATGTGTGGTGTTTTGTATTCAAATTGTATCGAAATTGATTTAGTTCTTTTCTTACTAATGTTATGCGAAAGTCTTCACATTTGTTACTATTTCAAGTAAAAAGTACTAAAGGAATCTGGTTGAAATTTGGTACATAGAAAGATAATACATACATATTTATACATATTTTATTACAATAGTCTAAAATAACACATAGGCTTTCTATTTTTTGTTCCCAAAAATAATGAAATCGGGAACTACGCAGGCTAAATAAACCATGTGATGCTAGATTGGAAATAAAAGAAGTAAAAAAAGTCTACCAATTTCAAGTCTCCTATCAATTTTATAAATGTGAAAGCTTGGATGTTTGTTGCTCAACCACGTCCTAACAGCCGAAATTTGAAACACGGTTAAATTAAATAAATAAATATTGGTGAACAATTCACACACAACACCATCTGACCCCAAACTAAGCAAAGCTTGTGTGATGGCAGCCAGATAGCTGATATAATACTTATATAGTTTTTAAATACATACTTATTATAAATAGTATAAATTATAGTCTGAATGAGCATACAGACTACTTAACTGCCTTTTTTTTACACCCTTCATTAACAAAACTAAAATACAGCGAGCACTACGCTAAAATACCTAACTACTTACACTAAGCACACCTGAATTATCCATAGACCAGTGAAGGTCTACAGATAATCAAGATGTTCAAGCGTACTACCAGTCGGAAGCGAGCCCAGCATGCTGGCGACATTACCATGTTGAATGACGATGCTTATGCGTTGGGCCAATTAAACACCAGCATTTTGGTGACGCGTCGCTTAACTGTGTTAATTCGATCTAGAACACATTTCATCGCAAAAAAATTACAAGAACGGAAACTACGAGGGGAAACCCCTGGGACGGTGCTGGTATTTATTATAAACAACGTTTATTTACTTTCTTCAGAGAAAAACAATTAATATTAATGGTTACCTATGTTTCGTTGTAATTTTGTATTTAAAGTTTATTGCTTCATTTTTTAAGCTCACGTAACATTCCTACTTTCCTAACAACCATTTTAGAATTTCGTAGGTTTTGTTTGCAACAATTTTGGCCACACAAACATTTTCGTTTCAAACTTCCGATCACGACACAAATAATTTAATTTCAAAATTGACAAGGTACATGTGAGATTTTGATTGACCGATCTTAGGGCAAATTAGTCACGTACAAATACGAGTAGAGTAACATTACCGATCGTATCAAACCCCTTGTCATCAAAATATTGTATTCCGAGAGCTGGTAACAAATGTTAGGTAGGTTTGGCAAGCTGAAAACTTGTCCCAATACGGAAATACAGACCCGGCTAATGAATCGTGGAGCAAAATGAATCTTAACACAAAAGTAGATTCAAAGAGTTTACATATACTACGTATAGAGTTGGCACAAACGCTTTACACTGGACGCACGGGTAGCATCATTCTTGGCTTGTCGCTCTTGTGGAAGTGTCATACTTTTGTCGCAACACATCACTATGTTGTCATAGAAAGTATGCACGTAATCTGCTTACGATTGACACAAAGGAACCGTGGCGAAAATCTAACTCTATAGTTCCGTTTAGAGTCCAAATCATTACCTAGCACTGCACTGCGCTCGTCACCTAGATATATAAGATATATTATCTCTATAGCCAGTAATTTCACTGGATACATTGCGCTTCAAACCGGAACACAGTGGTGTTTTCACAAACTTTCTTGGCGGTAGAATAAATGGCAAACGTATGATACTTCCCCAAGCGGACCTTGCAATGTGTCCTACCACTACAAATACTTTCACTAAGTTCAGCTGACTTTTAAATTATGTATATGTACCTATGTTATAAATATACTAGTTCTTACCAATCTGGTTCCGTAGTTCAAATAGAATAGTAACAAAGTATTTGCATTTAACGACAAATCAATCAGCACAAGCGTGATTCACGCATAAAGGGACAACGCGTTTGATATCCCAGAATGAACAAAAACTTGAATAGGTACTTAGCTAAGAACTTGTATCACAATTCACATGTTCGTGAAGAACATTGATATCTTAGATGCGTTATGTTATTGCTGTAAGTGTTGAACTGAGCCTTCTTTGTTTTCAAAAACTATATTAAACTCATTTTTGTATTATTAACCGACTTCCAAAAAAGGAGGAGGTTCCCAATTCGGTTGAATGTTTTTTGTATGTATATCACGTTCGGCCAATTGTGAATCAATTTTGCTGTTTTTTTTTCTTTTGTTTAGTACGTAGTCCAGAGATACGACTATATCCCACACATGTTATAGTCCCATATAAATTTTATTGAAATCGGTAATATGGCTTTTGAAATGTGAACAAAAAACTAAAATTGATCTACATAACCATGTTTTTAAATGTGGTCGAGAATCTGAATTTAATTACAAATTAAAATGGATTTTTGCGGAGAAATTAAGTTATAAATGAGAATTATTTATTTAAGACGTCAGAATATACAAGAGCTGAAACGTGGATACAGATAGAGAAGGCAGAACATAAATTCAGAATCGCTAAGCGAGCTATGGAAAGAGGTTGGGGATTCTCTGAAGGATTGCACTCGTAATTGGAATAATTTAGAACTCCGATTGGAGTTAGTAGTTCTAAAGACGAAGTTCAAATACTATCTATCAAGTTCCTTTAAAATTACAAAAGTCGAGAGTGAATTAGTATCTTCTATGTAAGTCATGCGCGGTCCGAGGGGGGGGGGTCACAGGGGACATGACCCCCCCAAAATCGTTAAAGTTAAACAAAAAATCGAATAGTACATAGACTATTTTTTAACGCGGGAAAACAACTAGAACGGGAACTACGACGGTAAAATCTTAGGGGCTACTAGTAAAGTATTTTTTGCTCGATTTATTGTATTTCTACTTGTGACACCCCCCCAAAACCTGAGGCTGCGTACTGGTGACCCCCTCCAAAATTCGAGTCTGGGACCGCGCCTGATGTAAGCATGCTTTATCGTAGACCGTATCGTCGCTTAATATCAGGCGAGATGGTGATCAAGTGCTGAGTTATTATTTAAAAATAGTTTAATCACTTCGGAACGTCTAAATTTATCAGGTTGAAATTTGGAACACTGTTAGATTATAGCCGCGAATACGTCGCTGTTTTTTGTAACTGCATGGGTAAAACCGCGGGGCGTTGCTATTCATTGCATAATGAAACCGTTGGTACACTCACTTACCTACGCCCACGTATCTAAGGGACGACCGTTAGTCGTGATTTCGTCACTGGGACGGACCAAGCTACGGTTATTCGGTCAACTTTGTTGTGGTCAGGTTGGAAGGAGATTGACATAACTTTGGGGTTGACGGTATTAATTTTAGTTGTGCCTAGTTTTATGCTCTTACCGCGTGTTAGGATGGAATTTCGTAGCGGTTATTGTCTAGGATGAGCTACAAAACTGTGTTACGGCTTTGGATGATCATTTTCAATGGCGTTATTTTTTAAGTAACAAGAACAAAATTAAAAAATTTGATTAATCCCCGACTGCCTCGGATTTGTTATCTGCACAACATTCTACTACTACCGCAATATGGGTATCAAACGAAAGGGCTTGGCTAATAGAATACTTTGCACTACGACAAATTTCAAATTCAAGATGGCCGCTACCACAAAATGGCGAAATACATTTCTTATTCACAACTCTCTCAATATGGGTATCAATTGAAAGAGCTTGACTTGTTGCTTGTTGTACAGATAACAAATCCGAGGTAGTCGGGGGGTTAATCAAATTTTTTAATTTTTGTTCTTGTTTTGGTCGGGGCTTAAAAATATCTTTAGACGAGCTTTGCACGTTTTAGTAAGGGATAATTTTATGGGTTAGAGTCACCGACATGTTCATGTAGGGTGGTGGCGGCGACGTAGCGTCAAGGTTTGCGCCCACTTATACAACTCCGCTCCCACCCTACAAATAAAATACACTCAAATATGAGCCTTATGTCATGCTGTTTAAGATATAGATTACAATGGCAACATAAATTATCAGACGGCTGTCAGCGAGCGGTCTGCTAATTTGTGTTGCCAATGTAATCTGTACCTTAATTTGCATGACACTAAGACCACATTTAAGTGTATTTTATTTGTCGGGGTGGTAGCTGAGTCGTATAAGTCGTCGCAGATCTTCAGAGTGTAGTAATAGTAGGAAGTATTTCTGTAGCTATACAGGTGACGTATGGTGCAACATTAGTGTTGTTTAAAACTAAAATTGTAAGTCACAAAACTTCACATCTATTGGCAGTCCCTATGGTTGTCATTATATACTTACTTATATACTTGCTCATAATGTGGCTCTAATTTCACCTAAATCAGACACGTAATGACGCCTTATCAAACGGTGACTTATTTCACTTTTACTCACAATTGAGTTATAGAGTTTTTTATTGGTTGAGTTGATTTATTCTAAGAATGTTTCGATACAAAACGATCGTGTTCAATTGAACAAATGAATTAATGTAGCTATTGATTACTCACTTCATGCAACTTCGTTTTTAAATAAATAATTTGATCTTGTACGTGTCATAAAATACAACATTCACTCAAATATAACTTTTGTTTGTTTGTAACAAAGAAAAATATGAATTCTACGTTTTGTAAGGGGCTAAAAACATGCTATCCAAAGATTGCAAAAAAAAATTGTCTATGGCTTAGTTGCGCGCATAAGATAACAATTGATTATTTTTTCCCGCACACACGAAAAAAAATGCATTGGTCTTTTTCACTGTGTATTTTTTTTTTCTTATTTTATTCACAAGTGTGTTGAAAAACATCGTATGATACAAGTGTGCATTGATGATTTACACACTTGTAACATAATCTACTATTATAACATAGTCTATATCATAAACGTATAGATTACTTATTTTACTCGTTGAATACAAGCGTATTCGACGAGTACAATTTGTGAATAAAATATAGTAAGTAGGTAAATGGAAAGAGAAAAACAATATGAACTATTTATTCACATAAATATGTAGGTATAGTTAGTGTAAGATTAGGTTACTTTGACGCTGCACCTCCTTTAGCTAAAATTGCAGAAGGCAGGAGAGATAAATCGAGCCCAAGTGTCATACATCTCTTAAAAAAACAACACTTATTCAGCTTATTTGCTCGAAATAGTCTGTAGAACGAGTCACCGAAGTAAAGGTTTAACAGCTACAATCTCGAACAATTCATATACAGGAGAATTATTTTCTAGTTCAGGTACAATTCGCTAAACGAGTGCAAGGTGGTTAAAAAATAACTGATGCAAAACAATTATTTTGTAAGCTAAAATTCCACCTTTTTATAACAAAATTACTTACATTTTGGTTACCGTATTCAAACCACAAGATAATATTGAATGCGTGAAATTGTTCAGGCGCTAAAATTGTTCAACCCAAGATTTCCCAGGTACTTTTGTGTGTTCTAAACGTACCCTAAATTCGTTAGCAAAAATACCATAAATTCTTTACGCACGAAACCATTTTCAAGAAAACAATCTGGAGAGAAAGCTAGGTCTCCCTACAGTACATTCTTGTTAGAAAATAAATAGAGCTTGGTACATAAAAACTCAAAGACTTTCTCTCCTACAGACTGAGTTAGGTCAAATAAGCAATGTGGGCAGCAACTTAAACATGAAATTTAATTAACCTGTCTATCTGTTTTACTTTAAATTACTATAGTAGAAATGATCGCATATACTTTATTTGCAATTTATCAGATTTAATTATTATTAGGACACTTTTTTTATTACACTAATTGATATTAGTGTAATAAAAAAATTGGCCTAAAGGTAAAATTTCAGTGTATATTTGTTACGAGTACCATTTTAGCAACAGCTGAATGAACGTGCATCTAATTTCAGTTCTATCATTTTAGTTTAAAAGAAAAAATAATCTGGTGGAAATCGGTGTATGCAGAATATTTACGCCAAATCATTCATCATCATTCATTCATCAGTCACGTGTGATTCATACCCGCTGCAGGCAAATCCAATGTCATTTTAAAGAATAGGTTCTTTAACCTAGATATTATCATAGACTGACAGAATCCCAAAATACCATAGTTAGAATATATAATAGCTTTGAGGCTTTATCCTATCTGATGGGAAGTGATGACTAGGACTCTATCATTTGGCAGTGAAATATAACAGTTCCACGCCTAAGCCGGCCATCGTCCGAAATCCGGTTTTGAAAAAATCCGCGTATATATTGTTGATGCAAGCAACCGGTCCTTTCTGATGTTCTGTGCTATGCGCAAGATGGTCCTGTGTAAAGTGCTGTGGTTGTGCGCTGTTGTCGTGCTCAATGTTTTGTTCTGTGATTGTCAGTTCGCGAATTTTGGATATAGCAGCTATGAAGCAGGTAAGTTCAATTTCAACCAAAATTATAAATACGAAAGTAGCTCTGTCTGTTATGCTTTCACGCAAAACTATCGAACCATAAATTAAATTACTAAAATTCTACAGAGATAGTCCGAAAAATGATATAATTTACTTTTTAATGTTAAAAATAAATTTTATTGTAAGGGGTTAAAAAAGAGGAATTTTTGAGTAAATTTTGTTACATTTTAATATTGATACTTTTTTGGACTTTTGATTACATCACCTACTCGTAATAATGGATTTGGTTAAATAAATTTAAGATTAAAAGTGTGTAATAATTTTACCCTTAAGAGGCTAAAACGCCTTCTAATTGTCTGGGTAAGTTGTGGCTTATGTAACCGCAGTGCCCAGATATTTGTATGTCAGAATCCAAATCTATTGTAGAGATGGGTAATTATTAGCTCGAAGTACTTTCCTACGATTTGGTCTAAGTTTTTACATACTTTGAAGTAAGTTCATTATTCATACGATACTGTACAACAATACTAAATAATTTCAATTAAAAATGTGTGATATCTTCTTAATCTGTTATTATTATACTTATCTTGGAAATATTTATACTAAAACATAAAATCACGTATTTTAAGCGGTTGCGTAATATAGTAACGACATTCTTTGCCACTTTATTTTTAACTTTCCTACCATAAATTCCAGAGGTAACAATTTCTTAAATGCATGTTCTAATGTTCTAAGCAAAATAATTGCAAATGTCTCACTCAAACCATGTAAATTCATGACACCAAACTTGCGTTGATATGTAAATTAGTCCAGTCGGGGTAGACATTTAAATAGAAAAAATCCGGAGCGATTTTTTTTAAAACGTCGGGGAGGATGGTTGGAAGTATAAATCTCAATTTTCTAACTAATCTCGGTAAAGGATTCGCCGCCATCTTGTTTAGTAAATTTTTTTCGTGCTTCTAAAATAACTCGTAAATTTTCAACTTTAGAGCAAAAATAGTGTCCAGAGTTGTTGGAAATTTAATTTATCACAAGTTTGGTCTTGATCGTTTTTACGCTAGGATCAATATTTGCAGAGTTATACCCTATCAAGTTTTAAAAAAAAATCGTAATGGGTGGAATTTTATTTTGCTCAACTTTGGTTCTCGAATTTTTTTTTTACTCCACGATCAATATTTTCGGATTTGTACTCAATTGGAGGTGAAATTGTTTTCATTTTTCATATATTTTATTTAATATTTAGTTTATTTACAAAAAAAAAATATAAACTTGATAGTATAACTCTGCAAATATTGATCCTAGCGTAAACATCATAATGGTCAAACTTGTGAGAAATTCAATTTCCAACAAGTTTGGATACCTACCACCATTTTTGTTCTAAAGTTGAAAGTTAACGAGTTATTTCAGAAACATGAAATCCTTTACCGGTATTAGTTAGAAAATCGAGATATATACTTCCAACCATCCCCCACGACGTATTAAAAAAAAATTGGTCCCTGGGTTTTTTTCTATTTCAGGCAAGTTTTATGTCTGCCTCAACTGGACTAAATTATGAATAAGATATTTGCAAGTTTCATTATAATTCGATTTAAAATAGAAATTGAAGCATTAAAACATAAATATTTTTACTGAAGCTGTGTGAAGAGGCGAGCAGATTATGTTTTCTATGTATCAAACGTGAAACACAAACATACTTTTAACTCCAATTCAAAACTAACATCTTTCTAAAAAAAATACTGACTTCCGAAACCCAACTTTATTTTTTGAAGTCAATCTATTAAGATTTTTTTGAAGTAACCTATACATTTTTTGCAAAACAACTACAAAACCCTTCAAACCGGAACACAGAAAACCATTATTTTACTTCTTGGCACCAAAATATTTTTAAAGGTTACTTGTTTGAGTGGACCCAACAACATTCGTTAATACGAACTAGCATCAATCCTGTATTTTTATGAGAATCGAGACCCATTTTGCCATTCACTATCAAAATATGATTTTGTTTTATGCACCTGGTTTGTAGAGTAGTCATATAAAAGTTTATGCTTCAGAGTGGTTTTAAATGGCTACCTGGAAAGTTGTACCTCTATAGTAACAAAAAGTATCTACTAAGTATTATACTGTAGTAGAAAGACTTATGGAATAAAATATATAGAATAGAGAAGTACCACCACTTTGCTAGTTGTTCTAACTCCAAGCATTAATGAGCAATTATTACAGTATTCAGTTTTAAGGGCAATGTTTTTAAAGAAATCCATTACATAAAATTTCTTTGAATACTTGGCTAAGAAATACCTCTAGATATATCTCTATGTGGACTTTAATTTGAAATATTAAAAATGTTTTTACACAATGTAATGTAATCTTTCGGCCAATCTCAAGTTCACGACAGTGATATCAACAAGAGGTTAAAGGTGTTGGTCACCTTGCCCGACTAATCTTTTTGAGTGTGTCTACATACCTAAGGTAGCTTGTCTTCTTCTATTTATTATATTAAATGTCCAAATAAATTAAAGTGGGTGTTAAACGAGCTTTTTTAGATAATAAATCTGAATATAGGATTTTTAAATTTTTTTGAGTGCATCAGAGTGATACTGTGAAAGAAAAGAGTGTACCTATATTGTACGCATTGCGCTCTATTGAGCATCTGTTTCAAATATGAACTTTAATATTGGGCCAATTTGTAACATTGGTGATCAATAGGAAAAAGGTACCTATAGGTAAACTCGGTCCTATCAAATCTAGGTTAAGTTAGCTAATTGGTGAAGGTAACTAAATTAAACATGTATTTGCTTAACGAACTAAACAAAACCACAAAAAAGTACCTACACATAATACCTATGTACATTTTAAGGTGTTAAGAAGTACCCAAATTAGGAAAAACCTGCAAGATGGCTTATCAATTACCTTCCGTAAAAACTAACTGAATACATAACCAAAACAAATTAGATGTCGGTGCACAATCTTACTACTTTATGATAAAAAATTGTTTATACAGTAAAAGCTCCTTATTCGCGCTTCCTTCATTTGCGTTTATACTATTCGCGGACTAAAAAAATGATACCCAATTCCTATTTTCGCAGCAAAAAAAATCTTTCAATAAAAAAAAAGACTAGGTGTCTTTGTAAAATCGTCGTCAAATGGAAATAAATAAGGTTTGCACTTGACCATAAATTGTTCGACCACTTCCAAGTCCAAGACCAGGCAACCAACAAAAAAGCCATCTCAACATTCTCAAGCCGTATCATTAAATTTTGCAGGCAATCTCAAATTCATTCAAGGATTACCGGAAGTATAACATTTCTGGATAGTCGAGTTACCAAAAATTGTCAATAAAATAAGTAATTAAAGGTCATAATTGTAGACACTCCAATTACCGGTGAATCAACTCTATTACATCATGTGTTTTCTTAATATCGGTTTTTGATAAGAATTCAAGAACCTTCTTCTTCAAGTCTCTTCACTAGAGTAAATTCATTAAATATTCAGTTTCATGAATAGCCAAAGCAATAGCGTGGTCTAGGGTTTAATAAAGCTATCAATCTAGGCTACGTCTTTGCCAACACGCGGTCAATTGCAAATACATTTATCTATCCCAAAGGGGGTTAGGTTCACAAATCTACCTACTATACTACGTACCTAATACTCAAAATGAATCATACTCAAAATACGTTGTATTTATGTTACATACATACATTGTGAAATAAAGTCTCGTAATGAGAGCATTTTTCACTGTGGGCTTCATAACGAAGCTCAAAGTCACATAGCGAGCTATGGAGAGAGCTATTCGTATGCTCGGAGTCTTTTTGCGCGACAGAATCAGTTATGAGGATATTCGCTAAAGAACGAAAGTGGCCGACATAGCTCAAAGAGTAAGCAAGCTAAAGTGGCAATGGGCAGGCCACATCGCTCGCAGAACTGACAACCGATGGGGAAGAAAAGTTCTCGAGTGGCGACCACGAACCGGAAGACGCAGTGTTGGACGGCCTCCCACTAGATGGACAGATGACCTTACAAAGGTCGCTGGAAACCGCTGGTTGCAGGTTGCGCAGGACCCTTCGTCGTTTCGTGTCGATCTAGGGGGGAGGCCTATGTTCAGCAGTGGACGTCTTGCGGCTGATGATAATGATGATGATGATGAATGAGAGCATCTCTCTTAATTTTAAAAGTTGAATGATTTTTTGAGATTGATGATTGAAATGATACCCTTGTTTACTTATAAGGCTTTATGTGGCTGAAATCTTTGTCTGTTGTCGGTGTCTGTAAACTTTTTCTAACACTATGTATCATCAACGAATATGTAAAAAACGCATGCCTAAAAATCTGGTAGGCAAAGCCATTTGAGGCCAACGGCGAAGATATATTTTATCAAACATTCACGGATGTTCACTAAAATGCTCGTATAACCACTGATAGCACTATTCGTGAATAATAACTTCACGTAGTGCTTACTCGAACTACTGAATTTGCGCGCCATTATTCTGACTTGTCCACATATTTAATACATTCCGTCCTATGGTTGCCTGAAAGAGATCGTTTTCAGCGTTAAAACCAACTGTCGTTACTTTACATTGTATTGTTTTTTTGTTCGGTGTGTCAATATAGAGTATCTATCTACTGTCTTATTAAATTCAAAAACTATTTTATGCTCACTGTGCTTCAGTATAATTAACGATTACATTTTACCGTCCAAATAACCATGACAAATCCTACTATCCTACTTATATTATAAAGGTCAATATTTGGATGTTTTCAAATACAAATGTTACCAAAATCTTTATTGCTGTTTGCAGGTAAGATATGATGATACAAAACATTTAAAAAAATTGATGACCCATACAAACTGGCCTCTGCGAGAAGCATGCAATATGTATTTGGATGCTTGTAGCTCCATCACGTCGTAACGCAGGAACAGATCGGTCTGAAATTTGGAACACAATTAGAGCATAGTCTGGAAGAACACATAGGCTACTTTTATCCCAGGAAAACAACGGGAACTACGCGGGTTACACTGCGAGGCGCTAGTATCTCATATTTATTGGTCTAGCAAACTCTGCATAAAAAAGTATAAGAATCAATAAGACATAAATAATTATCTACATCGAATACATAAATAATGAGGTTAATAACCTTTGTGATTTATGATTAATGGGAACTAGAAACAACAACAAAAAGTAAACGGGACTTAGGAATCGTGACTAATGTTTTTTTACAATCAAATGAAGGCGTACACTCTACTGATAATGGCTGTAAATTATTGTGATTCGAAATTGGATGGTTTATTAGACGATAAAATTCAAAAACGCCGCTAGATTTATACGTTAGCAAGCAAGATAATACTGATGTTAATGGGTTTATCGTCGCTTTAATTTGCAAACTCTATTGTGTTATTTGATTATACTCGTAAATAAATCAACTTGCTTTTTTTATACATACATACTTCATCGGCAAGCGTTTGATTGCGAACCACCAAATGTGAAGCACCAATAATGTACCCTAATGTAATACCTAATGTAGACAAAATTGGGGTTGCATAGCGTTGTCTTTACGCAGCTAGAAAGTACTAGCTTGCTACCACTAGCTTGCTATCCTATCTTGAAAAACTAGCCTCGTGTCACTCGGGCATTACAATCAAGGATGTAGCACTTTTATCTCGAAGATATCTGCTGTTTGCTCTCGATTTAAAAACACTGAAACGGTAGGTACCTACTACTAAGAAACAGACTTAGTTAATATTGTACAAATTTTTAATGCGAATAATTATTTACTGATGGTACAAACAAAATTAATACTGCTGTAATAATTATAAGTTTAAGACGAAACTTACGTAAATGGTAGAAGCTTACTTTGGTTCGATATACATAAGTAGTACAAGGAAGATCTCAAGAAATGTTTTATGTTCTGTTTCATAAAAAGAATTAAGTCCAATTTGCTCGTCACACCTCAGCTTTGAATATTAAACCATAAATATAATGTAAAAATTATAATTTAGTACGAACAATTTGTCTGAGCACCGCAGTAATCATCGCATTTAAAACATTTGCTAGCATAAGCAAGCCAAAAAGCATTACAAATGTTCAGCCTCTGTGACGTTAAGCGAAATCAAAGTAAAAAAATTGCCAGTCGTAAGGACTCCCAATTTTTTTTTTTTTACTTTTATAGGTTTACACTTGACCGCCATCTCGCCTGATGTTAAGCGACGATGCGGTCTACGATGTGTTCACCTAGAAGAAACCGATTCACTCTCGATTTGAAGACACAAAGACTGTAACCATCGGGGAAAACCCACTCAGGCAACGTATTCCACGGCCTAGACGTTCTTATCACAAAAGTAGAGTCAAATCTCTTCGTTCGTGTCTTTGGAACATCAACCATGAAACGATGTCACTTTTTCAAGCTACGGGCATTCCGATAGCAAAAAAGGCAAGGTGGTATTAGATCATGCTGATCAGTCGCACACTCTCCAAAATGTATCCGATAAAAAACCGATAAGCTGGGAATTTTTCGACGATGATCAAGACTTTGTAGTCTTTTTCGCACAAGAGTGTCGTTGCCTATGAGCCTTTTGGAACGTCTATCGATCGACTCCAGGGTCTCCAGCTGATATGTACTTAGCCGATTCACCCCAAAGGTGTGAACAGTATTCCATACAAGAGAGAATCTGTGTTGAATTTTTTGCCGATATACCGGTAATGCAGCAAAAATGTATATAATGTATAATGTTCCACCTGCATAGCTAGAAGTATGATATTATCTCAAGTTGGTGCGATGAACTCACAAAATTTAATCTCATAAAAACGTCTAACGGTTACCTCTAGAACGTCTACTGTCTTTCTACGAAAAACGTAATTTCGAAATAAACTCGCGACTTTCCTAATCCGGTTCTACTTTATTTCGTCCGATAGAACATTGTTTGACGCACCTACTCTAATTAGAGTAGGCTTAAAACAAACGGACAAAACGACAGGTTAAAGTAAAAACGGAGTTGGAAAGTCGCGAGTTTCGAAATTACGTTTTTAGTAGAAAGTAGACTGCCAGTTCCGCTTCTCCGGCACCGCTCCAACGCTACGCCACTACACTAACATGTCGTTGTACCTATCAGTTAACCTACCAAAACTCATCATAACTAAAGAAGTGTTCACTACAAAAACTGAGCTTAATTCTGAGCTCAAAAACTTGCCAAATGATTTAAAGAAACATCATACGATACGTACTTAAGCTGAAAAGCTTTACTCCAATAAGAGTTTTTAAGTTATATGTTATCTTATATCAAAAATACCTTATATACGTTGAGACCTTTTGTACCATAGTATCCGTTTTGCTCAACCCCGAATAGGTAGCATACTTCTTCAGTAGGTATGGTAAGTAATTCACGCGAGCCAAGCCGTGGCCAAAAAGGTCCCTACTTCTATAATAAAAGGGTTGGTGGTGCGAAAAGTATGCGCATGGAAAAATCTAATATTCTACGCTCGTTAAAAAGGGTCCACATCAAATATTCACATTGTTTAGGCAAAGAAAAACTCCGAAAAGGTCCGTCTGCATTACATAGTTATGACTGAAAATGAACGAATGTTCTTCAAGGCACTGACAAAGTTGCTTGATTATGTGGGGATCATTTATGGCGTAGTACGTTTTATGTACTCGAGATTTCCTTAAGCGCACGTTTTGGCGCGGTAAGGAAAACTTATGAGAATACATTTTTACGAAACCTACGAATGTCTTTCTAGGATGATACTGGTTTCGTCGCCATGTTTTACTTCAGCGTTAAAGCCAAGAATAATGCTAACTTGTATATCATTGAAAAAATTGTCAAATGTACAGGGCGGCTTCAAACCAACGACCATGCGAATGTGGAAACTAATTTTTTTTTTTACTTGTTAAAGCTTACACTTGACCACCCTCTCGCCTGATGTTATGCGATAATGCGGTCTACCTACTAAGTACGGTACGGTTCTGCCTATATACGGTTGTCGCCATTTCTCTACCTTCAAATATCAATTTTTTTCATATATCAATACAATCTTTGCCAAACTCCATAGCAGTATCTGTTTCGTAGTAGTAGGTAGGTACTTATATCAGACAGTATATTTATATGTATTGTAAATGTTAAATGTACCAACACACAAAGTTATAGGTACTAAAACTGAGCTATTACCGTTTAAAAATATGAACCACAAATTTGCACTGAAAATGTACTAAGTAGCTCTAAGTTTTATTTCAGTGTTATTGTACGCATGTGTACGCATGATATACTTCTGTAAATAGGCGTGACGACAGGTCCTGCAATTTTATTAAATTATTTGTTTTAATGACCATTTCATTAAAACCTAGTGACAGTATAATGTCAGTATTTAAATGGAATAAAATATGAACCAATTTCAATTTTGATATTTTTTAGTTTAACTTACTTTATGATTATTCAAAGCTGGATGGGCAAGTCCGTTTTAAAAGTACGAAATGATTAGAAAATGTATTTACCATTGGATAACCCATTCAATTTCAAGTTACTTATGTTATGAAACCAGTTTCCTAAACGTAATATTTAATATAGCTACCATACAAACTTTACGCGCGACGCATAGAAAATACGACAGTGTGACGTCACGTTTCTGAAGGGATTTGTATGAAGCGTTTTTAGGAGAGACCAAAATTGTGATATCACGGGAAGTTTTTAAGATAACAAAGTATTTTTTTCACCTATGTTTCAGTTATTGAGTAGTCATTGGATGGCACATTAAATCAATAAAAGTGGTCAAGTGCGAGTTGGGCTCGCTCATGAAGGCTTCCGTAGCAGCAAGTAACATAATAAAAAAGTTCTTGTACTTCGTTGTTACTATAATCAGTGTTTTAACAATAGTCGATTTATGACGTATTAAAATAAAACTACTTACTAGATATCATTCAAACCAATTTTCGTTGGTAGTTTACGTGGTAACCTACATCATACACTTTTTTTAATTTTGTTATTCTCTTATTTTATAAGTTACAGGGGGAAATATGAACCAAAAACTAAAATTTGCGTACAATTTTCTGGATGACGTAGTTGTAGATTTCACAAAAGTTATGAAACTCGAACCTGACAATACGAAATTGTATAAATGCATTTACAAAAACTTGTTTTGCAGTAAAAAGGATAAAATAAACTATTTTCGTACAAAAAATTCAACCGACTTCAAAACACAAATAGGCACTCAAAAGCGAAAAATAAATTAAAATCGTTGTTATAAGCGCTACTCACTCGTCTATTTGAAGTCGGTGATAGTCAGGTCAAAAAGTTAGTAGATTGATACTTTGTGGGCACAGGTAAGTAGTACCTATCCACTACCTATATTGTGTCCCTTCTCCATAGCGTATTATTTAACCCTTCTTGTCCGCGGTATTTGAAAAAAACATTTTACTTATTGGAGCATTGCACATGGTTCTACCTCTAAGGTCAAAATATTACTTGTTCCTTCAAACACCGCCGGCCCGCAGCGAAACTTTTTATGGCAAGTCATTTGCTTTCCAAGCTGTCCAGTTGTGGAACGCCTTGCCCGTCAACATTAGGCAAGCTCCTTCTCTTGCTGTTTTTAAGAACCAAGTCAAAGAATTCTATTTGTTACAGTCATAACATACATTTATTTATTTATTGAGATAAAAACGGATTTCCACTTACAATTATCTCACACAATATTCACCTTATTAACTTTAACATTTATCAATGGAATACAATTAAATTATTGTTCCTACATACTAAATTATTATTACCAGAAATACAATTAAATTATTTTATTAAATCAACGTATACAAATGAAACGAGTCAATGTAATAAAAAAAAAACAGTCTAATTAATCATGGTCGTCAATCGATATGTCTTCTTTTGTATTCATATCCCACTGGTCAGTAAGATTGGCACAATATTCAAATATAATCATTCGTAGGGTGTTCCAATTATCATAAAAAATGTCAATATCAGTGTTGGCGGAGAGAAGAGCATTGAGGTGACGTTGGATTTGGACAAGCGGCGTCATAGTGCGCGCCGCAGTTCGACTGCTCTTTAGGTGGAAAAGCTTATGTAATTGTCCTCGTCTGTTCGTCACACCTGGTGTGTCAGGCACACTCAAAGAGCTAATTAAATTGTGTAAATCTAGGGAGTCAATCGATCCCCCTAAGAATTTTGCACCCAGTGAGGAGTTGTTCCACTAGCCTTCTGACTTCCAGCGAGTTGTACCCGAGTTGACCGAGTAGAAACTTTCTTGGATAGAGATATGGATAAAAACCATAACATTTTTTGTAGAGTGATCTCAAGAAAGCCTTTTGACCTTACTCCAACGTTCGAGTGTAAGTGACGTGGTGTGGGTTCCAGACGCAGGTACTCGACTCGAGTTTACTCCTTATCAGAGAGTTGTATGAGGTCTTGATAACTAAAGGATTACCAAAATCTTTGGCGTTTCGCATAACAAAACCCAGACGACGATAAGCATCTTTGGCCAAGTCCGTTATATGGTCATGAAATGTGAGACCGCGATCAAACTTGACCCCCAGATCAAAAATCGTATTCACTCTATTTATACCTGAACCACCACGGCAGTATTTAACAGTAATGGGATTGATTTTTCGGTCGAATGTCATTACATTACATTACATTTAGCCACAAATGGTAACTTATTATTCGTCGCCCAAGCAAAAACAATATCAATGTCTTCTTGCAAACTAAGGCAATCGCCAGACGTCCTTATTTCGAGAACGAGCTTAAGGTCATCCGCGTACAATAAACACCTCGCAGTTCTTAAGGCCCTGGGTAGGTCATGGACCATGATTTGAAAGAGTAGCGGGCCAGTGATGGACCCCTGACTTACACAAGATCTGGTGTGATAAGGCTCGGAGACATGGGCACCGTAACTAACATACTGTCGCCGATCCTTCAAATAGTCTGCAAAAATTTTCAGGAGGCCGGGAGTGAAGCCCAGTGCAGATAGCTTACGCAATAGAATATCGTGGTCGATTTTATCAAAAGCCTTTTGAAAGTCGAAATAGATCACATCAACCTGTGAGCCGCGATCCATGGCATCGGAGATATATTCGACCAGCCCTAATAAGTTGGTGTTTACGGATCGGCCACGCCTAAAGCCATGCTGCTCTTCTCATATATGAGAAGTATATGTATATACAGATGTTAAAGTCATTATTCTCCTTGAAATCGTAATAAAATTGTACTCTATTTATCTTCAGTTATATACATACTCGTTTATAAAAGGATTCATGTCAATGTTTGAAAGTATTAAATATATAATTAAATATTTCTATATTTGGATGTTTGTTGCTCAATCACGTCATTATGAAACGGGCTGAAATTTGGACAATATATGGATTATAGTCCTGAAGAACACATAGGCCACTTTTTATCTCAGACTAGATATCTGCTCCGGCTTCGCCCGTGGTACATTATATAGAACTCATCAGGATCCCGTACAAATCCAACGATGAAAGAATGACTGAAATCAGTTCATTCATTCCTGAGAATATCGCTTTCAAACAAAACACCTCTTCAGCTACCTGCTACGCCACCTGTCGGAAATTGGTCGTACCAACTCAGATTTAGAAAAAAAAATTATTAGCAAAGGGAGGTGTTTAATCTGTGAGCAAAGGTCAGGTATTTAATCTGTGGCAAAGGTTTATATTCAATGACGCAATCTTAGACACATGCTGTCATGTGTCATGTCAAAGCACGAAACGTCCGAAAACTCTCAAAAAGGAATATTTTTTCCCGATTTTGTTACATTCTTGATTCATGCTCCGCCTCGTATTAATAGTAGGTAGCGTTATGTTCTACAGTCTATAGCCTTCCTCGATAAATGGGCTATCCAATAGAAAAAGAATCTTTAAATTCGGACCAGTACTTCCCGAGATCCTAGTGTTCAAACAAACAAACAAACTCTTCAGCTTTATAATATTAGTAAAGATAAAATAATGAGTACGACGGGAATGGGAACTACGCGGGTAAAACCACGGGGCGCTGGCAGTTTTTCATAAATATTAACGACTACTACTGTTTTTATTTACCTACTTATATTTAATTAGTCATATTTTATTTCGCAGCAACCAAAGCCATCCCGTTCCCCGCATGTCGGATGGACGACATCGAATGCCTGAGACGTGGTTTGCGCACTTTCTTCTTCCTCATGGACTCCGGACACTTGGGAATGAAGCCGATCGACCCAGCCATCTTAAACAGCGTGTCTGTGGCATTGCCAGAACATCAGATGTCGTTCCTGCTGAGAAATCTCAACGTAACCGGAGCGAGATGGACGAAATTGGTTGATAGGAAGTAAGTATTTCCTTAGTTTTAAAAATAGTACGTATTTAAGAATCCCATAATTTTCAAAACCTTAGAATGTTCCAGAGGTTTTGAAATGTATTAAAAATATCTAGCGTCACACTCGGGAATGATTCGAAATCTTCGGGTAAACTCTGGACCATGACCATTTTCCTTCTAGAAATGAGTCAGTATTTCCCATTGGCTATCTAGAAATACTGACGCATTTTTAGATGGCCATATTCATGGCCACACCCTCCGGATTCACCCGCGTAGTTTCCAAAGTAGGAAAGCCAACAAATTCTGAAAATGAAAAGAAAATGAAAAAAATTTGTTCACATTTTACAATACATCACATTTTACAGTACATTGGGGAGCCCTTTTAAGCAAACATATGCCTATATCAGGAGTCCCCGCTCTTCGAAATCTTAGTACGAATACATATTATTATGTACATTGTAAAAAGATAAGAAAATAATTAAGTTAATTCTGATTCTGTTAATTCTGACTTTTCACTTCTATCGGCAGTTCCTATGACTGCCATTTTTTTATTTAATTAAATATTGGTAAGTGTAAGACTTGCGCTTGCTATTAAGCAACAAGGCTGCTCAATAGCACGATGCTACGCAGCTATTGGTTCATAAACAGCTCAAATCATTGCATACCACTAACGAGAGGTCTTGGCCCTGTAATTTATATCAAGACTGTGCCTTTCAGAGTGGATCACAGTGCGGCTCTGTATGTCAGTACCTAATAGTCGTAATTGTAACGTGTAGTAGGTACTTCCTCATGTGAACTCTGCAATGATTCCGATCACAAGACTTGAATACTAGAAGAATGGCTCGACGCTCCTGTTTGAATACCTTGCTGTAATTCGAGACTTATCCTATCGGGGGTGTAACTCAGTGGTAGAGTGTCTGCTTCGCATGCTGAAAGTCCTGGGTTCAAATCCCAGCACCTCCAAATTAGTTTTTTATTTTCAAGCCTTTTTGGACATTTTCTAACTAAAAATAAAAGTTGATCAAATTGTGCGAACACCGTGCCTTTGTTTGCTTGGTAAACTCATTCGTAAACAGTAGTACGAATAGACATTCGTACTACTAGGTCGAAAAGTGGTGAAAGTTCGACCGTGAATCAATATTAATCAATTCGACAGAAATGCATTTTTTTAAATTGATTTAAAGTATTAAGAATACCTAAGTGTGCGAAATTTCATATCTACTAAACTATAAGTTAGCGAAATTTCAAATTCCTCCAACCTCGGAATTTTTGTAAAAAGGGGTAAACAGTTTATGCTTCAGGTATTAATATACCTATAGATATTATGTAATTATGAAGTTAGGGAAGTTTTGTTTAGTTACTAATTTGATGTTTGCAAAGAAACAGTTCCATCAGTCCGACAAGATTGACCAAATCTTTGAACACCATTAAGTTTTATACAAATAAAGCTGGAAGGAGCGCCAAGAAAAACCCTCCTAACGTGAAGAAGCAAACGCTTAAAGTGAGGAAACATCGGAAACCGGGTCCGCAAAACAAATTGCAAAGGAAATACAAGGGCGGAAAACATGCACTTGAAAATGAGATCCCTTTACTTTTTCGACTGTGACCCCGTTTACGTGTGGGCAAATAAATGGAAACCCTTACTGACGCGAGAACGGAAAACACGTCTTTGTTTCACAAGAACTTCTGTCGAGTGTAGATAAGGTACCTTCGTCATATGGGCTCATAGGTACGCTCGGCTTTGTGCTATTTTCATATACGACCGAGAGACGACACCCCCTCTGTGTTCTATTTGAAGCAAGGTCATGCTATGGTTCTAATCATGATTGGTAGTTTGGTTACTTGGATACTAAGAACAATATCATAAAGTGATTTGTTTGAAACTTAGAACCGTTTTTAGAAATGTTGAAATTAACTGTTTTTAAAACGACAGATAAGCAAGTGGCTGAAATAAAAATAAAATTGTCGTTTGCTTTTAAAATTACAAAATAACCATACCCAGTCATTGGTTATTATACTATCTTTATATAAGTACACTAGATGCCCGCCCCGGCTTCGCCCGTGGTATATTATATAGCACTCATCGGGATCCCGTACATATCCAACGGTGAAAGAATGACTGAAATCGGTTCACTCATTCCTGAGAATATCGATTTCAAACAAAAAACCTCTTCAGCAACCTGCTACGCCACCTGTCGGAAATTGGTCGTACCAACTCAGATTTAGAAAAAAAATTAGCAAAGGTTTATATTCAAGGCACAGATTACTGAAATTCAATGACGCAATCTTTGACACATGCTGTCATGTGTCATGTCAAAGCACGAAACGTACGAAAACTCTCAAAAGGGGAATATTTTTTCCCCGATTTTGTTACATTCTTGTTTCATGCTCCGCTTCAATTAATAGTAGAGTTATTTTCTATAACCTAAAGCCTTCCTCGATAAATGGACTATCCAATAGAAAAACAATCTTTCAATTCGGACCAGTACTTCCCGAGATCCTAGCGTTCAAGCAAACAAACAAACAAACAAGCTTTCAGCTTTATAACATTAGTATAGATTAAGTACATTTATGTAAATAATTCTTCTGTGTGTTCTGTCTTGACAGTGAGTCTCTGTGTCTTCAAATCGAGAGTGAATCTGAATCGGTTTCATCTAGGTAAACACGCTCCATCGTAGACCGCATCGTAGGCGAGATGGCGGTCAAGTGTAAACCTATAAAAGTAAAGGAAATAAAAATGAAAAAATGAACTCCTCCTAAACAGCTGGACCGATTTGAATGATTTTTTGTATGCGTTTGGGTAGGGCCCTGGATGCTTTAGATTCACAAATCAGCCCGGCAGATGGCGCTGCAGTTGGTATCGAGCGAAGCTGGCACGGGCCGCTAATAGGTATTATATATATTTCATTTCATTTCATTTCCAAGTCTGCTTGGACCAAATCTCAGCCGGTGTATCCCACTATTTCTATTTTGTATTTCTATTGATAGAAATACTGGGCCTGATTAAGACTGATTGTCCCACTATTTCTATTGCTGTCCGCTGCGACAAAAAACACTGCATCAGCTCGTATGACTGCGTGCACTTAGAAACTATTTATTTATTTCCTCTTTAGATAAAACCTCTTGTTGTCTCATAGTTGTAATTAACTGTTATTGATTGATAGACAGCTGTCATAGCTATTATTGCTTTACGGGATAGGCGTTGGTTTTGAATTATTTAAATATTGTTAAATAATGGAGTTAATAAAAAGGGGGAAGGGTGTTATACTGTTGTACGAGGGTTATGAATACACTAGGCAGATAGTTTATAAGAATAACAATACGTTATGGAAATGCAATAAGCGCCACAAAACTAATTGTAAAGGTTCGATGACAGTGTCCCCGGTAAGTTTCTATCACTATAACAGAGGCTGTAAGTTGGCCATTTATTTTGTATAGGTACTGTATGTTTTATTAATATACTTATTTGAAATTTTATAGGATAACACTATAGTGAGAACCATTGAGCACTCTTCTCACTGTATTTCCGACAGCAACCAATCCGCGATCGAAGTTGCAATGAGTTGTAGTTTTGATCAAGCTGCAATGGGCAAAATAACAATACCTAAAGCTTTCAATAACGCTATAAATTCTTTAGTTGACAAAGGAATTCCATTACTTGGTAAACCATTGCCACAATACACCTCTAAAAGTCTTCCATGTACAGACGTCGTAACAAAGTACTAAATATTAAAAGGTGTGTTGCAAGACCGTTCAAGAAGTACAAATTCCAGTAATATTTGAAGACTTTGTTCTTGCTGATTATCTTGACACTGATTTAAGAATAATAATATTTTGTCGTGAAAAACTAGATGTGAATTAAAAGCGGTAATTATTTCATTGACGGGACATTCTTTGCGTGTCCAGCACCATTTACACAATTATTGTCAATCCACGCTGATTTTGGCAGTGACTTGAATCAAAGCAAAGTGGTACCAGTGATTTATGCGCTTTTATCGAGTAAATCACGGAAAGCGTATTGCACTTTATTTTATCTTATTAAAAGATGGTTACCTGAATGGAGACCTGCTAAATTTACCGTTGATTTTGAAAGAGCTTTGATTTCTGCATTAACAACAAGTTTTCCTACGGTTCAAATAAAGGGCTGCTATTTTCATTTTGTGAAATCATTAGCTAAGAAAGCTAAATCTCTTGGCATGAATAAATCCATCCGCATGAAATTGATAATTCAACTTTCCTTCAGACTTCCACTTTTGCCCAAAAATAAAATACAAGATGGTTGGAATTATGTCTTAGCAGAGATGGGTGACAGTGAAGCCGAACATAAATTTAAAAACTACATAGAGAACTACTGGATGAAAAATGATTTTTCAAGGGTGTGGTGTGTGTTTGGAGAACGTCACCGCACTAATAATGCGGTGGAATCTTGGAATAGGAAATTAAATAGACTGGTGCCAAAAAATGTTAATATTAGTGAGTATAATAATAATAATAATAAATTTATTTGCTAAAAAGATATCTTACAAAACATTGGTGCGTCGGTCCCGAACTAGGTTACCCTGTATCTCGGACCCGACATCTTTCAACGGTACACAAACAAAAACTCAAAGAAACAAAAAATACAAAACAACAATACCCACCACCAACCTAATGCATCACAAAATCATTTCAATATAAGTAACATAATATGTGGGTAGTTATGAATAAACTTCACTATGAATATGAAATATAACAATGGCAAGCAATTCTCAAACTTTCATGTCTAGGCCAAATTAAACCAGTCATCGATCATTATAGTATTTATCTGTATTTGAAACTGATGTCACAAGTTCAACTGCCACTATATGACATTATTCCATGTATGTTTATTTATTTATTAAATTTAGTTTTTTTTTGCAATACATATTTGTTGTTTGTAATTTGTTATATAATATTCACATGCAATTATCATTTAGCTCTGCACCACCATTAGATTCTCAGTTTGTACATAATCAGCAGAAAGTAGCCAGTTCTGTAATACTGTTTTAGTTTCCTGTTTTGACAAATTTATAATGTGTAGTTTTTGTTTACCCTATTGTATAAAAAGGGAGCACAAAAAGAAAATTGGGTTTTATAAAATGTGTTCGATATATGTGAGATCCGATGGGAATTGATTTTAGCTTGCGATGTTTTCTGTGTGCCTGAACAATGTCAAATGGAATCTTGGTGTGTTGGTAAAGCACAATAGCAAGTATATACAGCTGTCGAACTGTTAAAACTTTTGCAATTTTGTATAGCTCAGTAGTAGGGTATCTGAAATGTCTGAATAACATGACTTTTAAAACAGATCTTTGGGTCCTTTCGAGATGAAGTAAATGCGTCTTGAAAGCACCGCCCCATATACTGTTATACAATAGGTCAATATGGATTGACAGAGGGCTGTATACGTCATTTTCAAGAGATCAGAATTAGCAACACTCCTGAGTTTCTTAAACACCCATACCAACTTCCGTACACGCGCAGATACCATTTCTATGTGAGGAAGCCATGACATTCTATTGTCCAACATCACCCCCAGATATTTTATCTGTGTTACTTTTCCTAAACAAGGGCAGGCACAACTTGCTGTAGTCTCATTGCAAGAATGGATTGTGATAGTAAGATTATCAGGGGGGTTATTGTTAGAACGAAGGGAGAATGGGATATACTTAGTTTTTGAGACATTGAGCGCTAATATATTATCTTGGAGACAAGAAGCTACCTTTTCATTCCTTCATTTGCTAATGCGTAAACTTCGGCCCAAGTGTTACCCTGAAATACAATCGCAGTATCATCAGCATACGTGTAGATTTGAGCATTTTCAATGTCAAGGTTACACAGACAGTTTATGTAACATAAAAACAGACTCGGACCAGTTATGCTACCTTGTGGCACACCGTACGAAATGACAGCCTCACTACTCAGGTGATTACCAATTCTCACTCTTTGAGCTCTATTTGAAAGATAGTCGTTGAACAAATCTAGACAGTTGCCCCTTATACCAATTCGTTCCAGTTTTCTGACTAGGATAGGGATCGAAAGTCCATCAAATGCCTTTGCAATGTCAAGAAAACGGCAATACATTTTTACCTTTGTCCAGTGCTTGAGAGACATTGACACATAAATCACGCACTGCGTCTTCCGTTGACTTGCCAGCTCTAAAACCGTACTGGTGGTCAGATAGTGTATTTTGTTTGGTCAGGTAATCCAAGAGTCTTTTATTTAAAAGTTTTTCAAAGACTTTTGACATAGCCGGCAGTATCGAGATGGGCCTGTAGTTGCTAACTGCACCCTTATCCCCACCTTTGTGAACAGGAAGAACGATGGCCTTTTTAAAAGCATCAGGAAATTTCCCTTGTTCAACGCACATATTAAATAACTTTGTAATAATAGGAGTGATAACATGGCTAGTCATTTTTAAAAATTTCGATGGTACATTATCCCAACCAGTAGCAGCGTGAGATTTTAGGCTGTTGATAGTTTTAATGACTTCGCAATCATCAGTAGGTAACATAACACAGGACTGGCTCGAGAGATCATATGATTCAAGTCAGCTTCTCGTCGATTATTAGTAATAAGACTCTGTGCCTGATTTCTTCCTATATTCGCAAAATAATTATTTACAACTTCAACAGATTCAAAAGGAGTATGGCAGATTTGAAGTAAATCGTTGGGAATAGTTTTATCTGTGGACATATGTGTTATATTTTAATCGTTTTCCATGTGCGTTTAGAATCGCGTAAGTTACTTTCCAAATCAAATTGATAATACGCATTCCGAGATTGTTCAATTAACTTGTCACAAAAGTTTTATATCTACTATAAATTATTTTAGCATCCTGGTCAGCAGAGTTCTTTTAGAAATATAGTGTAATTTATCTTTATGTCGAATACATCTAAGAATACCTTGTGTAATCCAGGGCTTTGAAATTCTTTGTTTTTAGATAAATAAATTGTTTTGAACTTTTTGTATAGCTCCAGAAAGGATATTTAAAAGAGTTTCTGCAACAAGGTTAAGCGAATTTAACGTAAAAATAGTGCACAGATTGGCTTGTTCCACAATTGAAATTGCTTCGGACCAATCTGTCCTTATAATGGTCTTTACTGGTTTATCTCTTAGTAAATCTTTATTCAAACTTAATAAAATAGGTAAGTGGTCAGTAACATCAGTGTTTATAACGTTGACAAAGCTTGGATATGAGGTTTTCAGTAAAACATGATCTAGACAGTTGCATTCTCGCGTAGGTAAGTTATGCGCCGGGAAGAGTCCAAGTTCAAGAATGACATTTAGGTATTCAGAAGTAATATCATTATTTATAGAATTAAGAATGTCTATGTTTATGTCACCCAAAATGGCGATGTTAGGTATTTTTTTCAGAGGTATAACTATTTCTTCTAGTGACTGTAGAAAATTATTAATGTCACGTGTTGACGGAGAACGGTATACTCCAATTATCGCCATTTCTTGTTTAATATTGTTCAACTTTTGCATATATTAAGAGATGGTGATAAATCAAACGAATACTATGTATCAAATAATTCCCGAAAACGAGTAATAGCCGAAGTGCAAAAAGATGAGATGATATTAGATGAACAAATGAAATTTCTCCAAGGCGATGTAACACCTGGACAATTTTTATTAAAGATGGTCCTTATATTTAAACTAAGCTGAAATTTGGAATGGAGATAGGTGTAAAACTGGAATAACACATAGACTACTTTTTATTCTGGTAGCATGTTTTATATAAAACCTTCATGTTGGAAATTTTGATACTGCTTGGTGGAATACAAAAATCGGTTACAGTCAATTGTTTCAAAAATTTAAAACAACATGTTAAAATTTAAAATCTATAATCCAATAGGTACAATAAAAATCAATTTTGTATAATGGATGAAATTGTGAAAAAATTTTACAAAGACTCAAAGACACTTTATGAAATAGCTTTATCGAATGTGTTAAACATTTTACATTCACAAATAGATGGAAACTTACAAAGTTATGAAAACTCGGTGCTGGAAAATGTAACAAGTCATACGACCATGTTTTTCAAGTATGTTGAAATTATTCTATTTCTAATATTATATCGTCTTGTTTACAGCTACTTAAAATACGATTATTGTTTTATAACCTTAAACTACCGACAACAATATGGGTTGATTTATTTTTAAAGTAATACCAGACGGAGTAATATCGTTAAGCGATGAAGAAATAATGCCAACGGAAAAATGTGAGGAATACAATCACAAACAATCATCCACACATCTGTGTAGTGACGAGGTGGCTTTGTGTGATTTATACTGTCGAGAATGTGGTGGAGAATTATTTAATAAAACTGCAGATTATTAAGTAAATTGTTCTTCATTTTTTTTAATACCGGGAAGTCATATTTCAATTTTAATCTATTCGATAAAAGTGGTACTTTTCAAATAATACAAATTCTTCTGCGTTTTTTTGTCGCAATAGAAATAATGGGATACAATTTTTATAAAATGTTAGTCCCACTATTTCCATTTTGTATTTCCATGGAAATAGTGGGATACACTCATCTCAGCAAACTTTATTCTGATACTATTATCACTGTCGCATTTTCTTTATACTGTGCTATTGTTATGAGTTCACGTCACGAGTCACTAGGACACCGTAGACAGCTGTCTAGACTCCGCGCCACGACTTGTGACCGACGATATTCAGTGCTATTGTTATTTTTCCCAATGACTAACGAAAGTCATTGTATAAAAGTAGCGTTGTTCAAAAATTTCACCGTATGACTTCACAGATGGCTAGCGCGGACGTTCCCGCCAATTTTTTTTAAAATCAGCAGGCAATTCTATGTTCCCACTGCTGGTACTCGGGGTCTTCTCTCACAAGGGGAGAGTCTAGGCCTAGGCCAGAGTCATAGTCATAGTATTTTATTTATAACGAAAATGTTACATGTCACAAAATAATTAATTTACATACATCATGTGTAGGTACATATTTCCATTTTACAAAAGAATCAAAACAAAAATAATTCAAAATAAAAATATAAACAATTAACAATAATGTCACATAAATCTACACTATCTATACTTCTATACTAATACTAATATTATAAAGCTGAAGAGTTTTTTTGTTTGTTTGTTTGAATGCTAAGATCTCGGGAAGTGCTGGTCTGAATTGAAAGATTATTTTTCTATTGGATAGTCCATTTATCGAGGAAGGCTATATATAGGTTATAGAAAATAACGCTACTATTAACAGAAGCGGAGCATGAATCAAGAATGTAACAAAATCGGGAAAAAATATTCCTTTTTAAGAGTTTTCGTACGTTTCGTGCTTTGACATGACACATGACAGCATGTGTCTAAGATTGCGTCATTGAATATCACAGATTACATACCTCTTGAATATAAAACCTTTGCTAATCTCTGAGTTGGTACGACCAATTTCCGACAGGTGACGTAGAGTGATGATCTCGATGAGTGCTATATATGTTCCACGGGCGAAGCCGGGGCGGACATCTAGTAATGTCATAATCCCCCACGTTGGCCCAGTGCAGGTTGGTGGATGACACAAGTCCTCTAAAGATTCTAGGAACATGTTGGTTTCCTGGCGATGTTTTCCTTCACAGTTTACTTCACACACATTTCACAGTTCCTTATTTAGAAGCTTTTATTTGTTATATAATTTAGAATTTATTGGAACGCAGCTATTGGAACATGAAGAGTCCAAATTATAACTGCACTGCGCTCGTCACCCAGAAACATAAGATGTTTTATCTCTATGCGATAATTTCACTGAAAACGAGCGCAGTAATGTAAGAACATTACTGCTTGGCAAATCTTCCAAGTTAAATTTAAACCACTTCCTGATCCCCATTGAAACTTTGTGTATATGTGTAAATCGCATGATCATGCAATATTATGATGGCATAGTGCTGATCTGATGATAGAGCTGGAAGATGGCCAAGGGAACTTCGCAATAAAACGACACAAACTTTTCGCGTTTGAGATCATTTGATTCGTCTTGACGAGTGGTTTGTGTTTAATTGGTATTTGTATCCAGGTGATGATGGAGCTAGAAGGTGGTCATAGAAACTCCGTAATGAAACGACATTACCAAGGAGTTTCGGCTTATTTGTTTCATCTTAGAGAGTATTTTGGACCAAGACAGTAACTAGGGTCTGACGATGGAGCTGGCAGATGGCTTTTTTTCTGGAACTTTTAGTTCTTTTTTCATTAACGAGCAATAAAAGTTTGTGTATAAAAAGTGTGTTTTAAATAAAATTTGTTTTATTTTTAAATTTTCAGGTTCAACTTGGCGGGATCCACTAGCACAGCGATTTTCACAAGTGACCTTCATGTCACAGGAGACATCATTGTTACCTCAGCGGAGCGCGTCGACCCTGTCGCCGCATTCCTTACCATGGATATACGTGAGTGGAAAATTAAGTGTACAAGCTACATTTTGGCGAAAGGTTCACCGAAGTTACTTGAGACAACAAATATAATAAATAATAAAGGTTTTAGGTCAGCGCACTCCGACGTAATGCATGTATTAGTAGGTAGACTTTCAAAGAGTTTACATATATATACTACTTTATCTAAACTAACTTCTAATAAAAGTGGCCTGACACATTCTTATAGAAATCACTGATTCTCGTAGAACGAAACTAGGGGCAGGTAGATATTTTAATTTACTATGATACTTGCAAATCATTCGTCTGATTTACATTGTTTGTATAGAAAAATAAAAGTGTTCAATAAGTGTTCAAAAATTAAAAGGTTTTTGGTTTTTTACTCTTCAAGTACGATCACGTTATCGTGTTTGCGTTTCTGTGTATGATATGTATGTATTTACAGTTATACCTATATAGGTATAACTGTAAATACAGAATATACATATAAAGGATGAATTAATAAAATAAAGGAAAAAATAATATAAAGGAAGAATTATATATGCAGTATAAAGTTAGCGGTAAATTTTTATTGATTAATTGTTCATTAATGTATTAACCATCAAATTACTAACATTATGCTTCTCTAAGTTACGTATGTACCTATGTTTAATTTAATTTAATATTTATGAATATACATAGTTTGAATCGAAATTATACAAAGTTACATAACTTACGTTTATTATAAACGTATTATGTATCTAAATAAATTATGATATCAAAAAACCAACAAAAGGTGGCTTTATTCCTTGCGTGAAGGCGAATTCTTCCAGTCTAGCTTAAGATGGGAAAAAAAATTCAAAGATTGAAACACCTGTTCTCTATTTTTAACCGATCCTTTTAATATAGTTATACATATTTTGAAGGCTCTTCAGTTTACAGCTCTTTTCACATAGAATAAATCAATTCAAGTAAATATTACTTGATATTGACGAACTTACATAACCAAAGAGACGCACAAAAGTCTACGGAATTTGGTGCTTAAGTATCTAGACAGATTGCTTTACCGAACCTGTATTAAGGCCACATGCCCATGTCACGACCCTTCTAAAGGATTTGTGGGCCACATGGTATACACCCAGCTTACGGCAAATTGTGTATGATATACCTAAACCGCTCTTAGTATCAAATAGTAAGGACATGCTTAGAAATGCTTACACTAAGCTTATTTCGCATATGATCTGTCTCTTTACTTAAAGTAGGTATCGTAAGTAAATAAATACACTAGGTATTTATTAGGTCTTGGTATTAAGATCAATTTAGCTTAAATTAATTAGGCAAATGTGATAGAAGTTGTTCTAGTATTTATTACCTTCAACACTAGCGAAAACAGGCTTATCTATCTTAATTTTAAAACCAGTTAGTTACTTACCTAAAAGTCTAAAATAATTAAAATCAAACAAAGATTCCTATTTATGATCTACCTTATTTTGTAAGAAACCTCGATAATAAGTGTTCAGCAACGTGTTATTCGCTAAAATATATTTTTCATTCGGTAAGCAGACAGTTGAAGGTCAATCTTATTTGGGATCATCTACTACAAATAAACGTAACGAAAACTTTGTAACTATAAATTCAAGGCTTCCGCAAAGCAAGACCTGGTTATAGAGCGTATTACAAAAACAATTTTGTCTAATGTCCTAATGTCTAAACCGATTTCACTTTGTCCGAAAATTTTACAAGCTCTTGCTTTGCGGAAGCCTAGAATGTTTAGAAGACGGCGGGTAAGACCAAGGCTTTGAGAGTCACTCGATCATGCTATATGCAACAGAAATGTTGTAACGAAACTCAATGTTGACGAAATAAGAAAGCTGAATCTATAAAAATATCTATCACAGATGGCCAATCTGTTAAATAACGTAATGATTTCAATTAATTACAAATTTTAATTTTTAAATTACTGTGTTGCAGTCAGAGCTTTTAATAAAAAATATAATATTTTCCACTCTGTCATTGCAACAATTATAACAGCATGGTGGGCATGTAAAATGTCATTTAAATCAAACAAAAATATTACTGTGTCCGTAAACCTACTTAAGTTTGACATTGACATCGAATTACAGCCACAGCCCACGCTCACTAATTAGACTTAGAAGCGCTCTACAGACGATGCCCTGAAATCGGAGGAAATGACGAAAAAGGGGCGGAGGGGGCGTGATAAATCACTTATCAAAAAATCGGGTCCGATTTCAGCCAGTGTTGTCAACCATATGATTTAAATCGTATTTATACGACTTTTTGGCTATAGTACGATATACGATCGAGTAATCGAAATCGTACACAAAATATTTTCTTAACTTATCTTGAAATTGAAATTGAAATGAATAATTGAAAAATAACCAGTTATTCTACCCCGAAGCAGTGATGTGGAAACATTACTACGTGCCGGTTCAAATGGCAATGCTTCCAGTGAAATTACCGGGCATAGAGATAAAACATCTCTGGGTGACGAGTGCAGTGCAGTGCTAGGTAATAATTTAGACTCTTGATGTTCCAATACCTGCGTATCACTGTGTTTTTTTTTGTAAATAGTGACGAGACGAGCTGGACATATGCCTGATGGTAAGCAACATACCTGCCACATAACGGCACAGTGACACGCAGCTCTTGGAACATGAAGAGTCCAAATCATTACCTAGCACTGCACTGCGCTCGTCACCCAGATATCTGAGATGCTATATCTCTAAGCCCTGTAATTTCTCTGGAAACATTGCCCTTCAATATGTCTGCACATTACTGCTTGGCGGTAGAATAACTGGCAAAGGTGTGGTACGTCCCCAGCCGGACTCTGCTAAGAGTCCTACCACTACCAAAAATGTGATGTTATGTGGCAGACATGTTGCTTACTATCAAGCACATGTCCTGCTCTTTTTTATAGAAAACAGTGACGAGCACTCTTTTCTATAAAAAGTGTAGGTATGTTTTATTTTAGTTGATATATGTTACGACTATTTTATTGTAGAAATTAAATGAAACCAGCGTAGCAATTCTAAACCAGTCGGATTGATCCGACACGGAATCTCACATCTCGGTCTTTGTTTTATCTGTTTAGAATTACAGAAGCAAGGATTGTCATTTTGAATTTGAGCCGTTCGGATTGCGCCTAGTACCACTACGCAGTACTACTTTTATCTGCAAAATTAAATTGATATCACCATCAATGAATATCGATCATCTCCTCTGGGCGATACTGAGTTCATCTGAACATTTCTTTCATTTCATTCACAGCCCACGAAAAATCTGTGTGTGCGCTACAACAAGTTTTCAAAAAACATCCCTAATGTTTTTGTCTATAATTCATGATGTTTTTACAACCAGTTTTTAACCTAAGTCTCTCTTTTCTCAGTAGTAAGTGCCATGGCAACACCTATGTTTTTTGTTTTAAGTAGGGAATGTAATATCGGAAAGTTTTCAATTCCTGCACTGAATCATGATAGTAAATACCCAATATCGGAATTCCGGAACAGCTTCGAAACTGGAAAATGTATTTGGATTTTACCTACAAAATTTATTAATATTTATGCTTACTCTTTATTGACACATTAAAAAAAGGCACAGCAAAACTCAACAAAACATTGTAAAGTACTGCGACAGTGGGCGGCCTTTCCGCTGAAAGCGATCTATTCCAGCCAACCTTAGGACGGAAAAGAATATGTAAAATAGTCAGAATATGGGGTGCGCAAACAAGAACAAAAAAACGGAATGAAAGACACAATAATAATGAAAACACAATATAATGATATTGTAGTTAGTTAATCTTATACAACAATACTAGTAGGTCCTCAATTATTGATGTATAATACCAATACTAATTAATACGATTATAAATAAATGTAATGCGATTACAACATAAATAAAAAACGCCTGTAATTGCATAAGTAGTAAATTTTCCAACAACAAGTCTACAATTTTAACAAATATAATTATTAAACATATTTTTTCAAATTGTTCAGTGAAGGAGAATGCCTGATGTGCACGGGCAATTTATTCCATAACTGAGTCGCCCGCCCTGCAAGTAAACGATATGCCATCGAACATTTTAGTTAAAGCAGAAGGGGCCTTTAGGGAAAGACTGATTTTTGACCTAAAAGGAAGCTTATGGTAATTATGTAAAGATTTAAAAAGTTCTTTGAAGTAGGAGAATGGTGGGGTTAAACAAATCCAGTTCAATAATTTTGGAGCCGCTCAGGTTTATTTTAATAACTTATCGCGTGTGTGTATCGTTAGAAAAGAAGTTGGTAGTCAAAATACCGACATTGAGTAACGATATTAAAGTGTTTCAATTTCGGAATTTAAGTATCGAAAAAATCTCCAAGATTTCGGAATTGCGGAATACACGCCCTAGTTTTGTAAGTTGTAAGTCTATCATAACTTGGAACAAATATAAATGTATGAAATTTACACGGTCCATGTCAAGAGCACAGTATGTATAGCTTCTCTTTCTTTCACTGTTATATCAAAGTATCTACTTAAGTCTGTGGTCATGTCCGTCACATTGCTTGTATTGTGTTTCGTGTATTTTAATCGAGGAGCTTAATAGAAAAAGAAGAAGAAATAGAAGTTGAATAGAAGATATTGCATAATAATATTATGTTAGCATTAAGCAGTGAATACGTTTTACTACAATGCCGCCGAAAAGATGGTCTATAATAAATTTGAAATTTGCGGAAACCAGATAAAATGTAAGTCAATAGATAGAATAGATAGGAGTTTTCGGCACGGTTCTTTTGTGCCAATCGTAAGCGGATAAGGTTTATGTCAACTACGACAGCATAGGGATGTGCCGCGACAAAAGTATGACCCTTCCACAACTAGTATTTTTAGTTAGTACAGAATAAATACGTGTGTAAAGAAGTAGGTTACTCTTTAAAATAGTATTTATATCCATGTTGACTCACTATTTGAGAGAATTTTTGGAATTTAAAATTGTTTCAGTTCCTGTTCCTATATACCTACAGTCGATTTTTGGTCAGATTGACTTCAAGCAAGACATCAAGCTGTTGGCCAAACCGCGAATCAGTTAACGTAGTATAGGATTTCGAGATACTAGATGGAATGACTATACATGAAAAGCAATTGATGGCGGTAGCAGACGTAAGACCAAAGATTGGGTTGAGAAGCATATTATTGGAGACGCCTATGTCCAGAAGTGGACGAATACAGACTGATGATGATGACATTTTTACATTGTACATAGTAAAATGATAAATTTTTAATAGCCCCAACAGTATTATCCATTAGAAACACACAAATTTGTTGCCCATCATAATCCTACAAATATTATTCATAAACTAACTAAACTAAAAGGTAAGATAAGGTGTTACAAAACATTTTAAAAGTTGACCTGTACAAACTGGCCTCTTCTTCTAGAAGCATGCAATATGTCTGGCAACACAGTTTCTACTGGTCTGAATTTAAACAATGATAATAATAGTCAGCTGATAAAGTCTAAGTTATTCCAGACTATAATCCAACTGTTTTCGCAATTTCAACCGATCCGATTTCAAATTTTATAATAGGCAATAGCATTTTACTATATTAAATATAATATCATATCATCGGGCATTTCTTTACCAATTTAGGCGATTTGTCAATTTGGCATTGTTTAGTCATTGTGGCATTTACGTGTTGATCATAATTGTTCTTTGATTTATTTCCGCGTTTTTTGTTCTTTATTAGCTGTAAATTTATTTTTCTATTGTATTGTAAATATAAAACGTAGTTTACCAAGCAGTTTTTCATTTCCACTAGAAACTATTTAAGTCTAATATTGCATATATTATGAAAACTAAATAATTTGTTAGGTTGGTATTGAACAGACATGTTAACTGCTGTTATTGGTTTGTACTGAGTGCCGACTCCTACGTAGTAATTACATACTCTTTGCTCTGATCGACGACCAGTCCGTTGTACAGCCAGTATCGTACTGACTGATTTGTACGTGTGTAGAGAATACCCTATTTTAGTGCTCCACTACATCTACGTCATAACCTCCGATTTCAGGGCATCGTCTGTAGAGCGCTTTTTAGACTTAGGAAGGTCAGTCAAGATCAGTCAACTTTTTGACATCACATACACTCAAAGAAACAAACGATTGAGCGAAAACCACGATTGTTGAAACGCCGCGCCGGTTAATTAAATTTTTAAACAATCTGAATGTTTGAATAAATTTGAGATCAGGAAATAACAACATTTCTTATACTTCAGACGGAGTCCAGACCAACGTAACATATTCTTGGAGAGGACAAAGAGGCTACGACAACAACGACTACATCATTATAGGCCAAGAGAGGATAACTGTGAGGAACAGTAAGATCCCAACATTCTTTTTACAGCCGGGTAAGTTTTTAAATTTTTGGAAAACAATAAAATATTCATTCAATTTCAAAAATAGAAGACACGTTTTTTTCATTTAATTTAAATAAAACTCAGTATTATTTGCAATCTCCTTAGCTATTGTCAATGTCCCAGCATCTTTAGGTACTCAGCAGAGTGATAGTAGCTAGGAAAAAAAACTCATTTACACAATGATTATACATACATATAAATATTAAAGACATAGTAAATAATTGAGGTGTTTTCAAAATGCAAATATAGATGTCAAAGATAGATATAATGTCCGTAGAGCCAATTTTTTATTTTATTATTAACAAAAGGCGACCTTACCAATAGTGGTAATGTTTTTAAAGTCAACCTATTTTTTTTACCAATAGTGGTTAATGTTTTTAAAGTCCTATATCTTACCGATAGTGGTAATGTTTGTAAAGTCAACCTATATTTTTTCCGACTGATTTGAGAAAACGTGATCTATTCTCTATTAGGTCACAAAATTTGAAAACTTAAGTTGTTCATGAAATGTATCGTGCTTTTGACGCTAACAGGAGACGCGCCTGTATACAAACAAGTCTGTGCATGATGTTGAAACTCCACTTAATTAATAACCTACGCTATTATTACTTCAACAGAGCTTCCCAAACTTATTTTTATGTCTTCAAAATTGTCTGAATTTGCTACGCTAAAAACTATTTGTGGTTAGTTTACCTGTTATTACAAAATCCAAAAAAAACGTATCACTATGTAATAAATTATATATAATATTATTACACAAATTACATAAATTACGAACTTTAAAATCATGATCTCTCACGGAAAATAAAGGTATTTCTCTATTTTTCTTATCGTGCCTACTACCATAGAATAGATACTATTAGATGTACTACTAAGTACTAATATACATTTTTACTATATTACTTTTCTCAACAACAGTTTTAAAACCGAGGTTCAAGATTGGAAAAATGACCCTCAAATGAGAGTACGTTCATGTTATACCTACACGGATTTTTAATTATAATAATAATTAATCATAGGATACATGCCCCAATTAAAATCATTACATTAAAATATTTATCCGGGTACGTTAGTCCATTGCTGGACATAGGCCTCTCCCAAAGCTTGCCACTCATATGAATGGACATAGAGGTAAAAGATCTTATATATCTGGGTGGCGAGCGCAGTGTACTCCTAAATAATGATTTGGACTCTTCATGTTCCAATAACATATTGCTTAGGTACTACTTATCAGACTATCACGCACGTGACTTGCTCGTCGCGGCACTCTACAGTCTACACTATAAAAAAAACTCAGCCTAATCCTCATTTTTACGTTGCATGATTAGTAATTAATATGAAAACTACCTTTACACTTTACAATACCGTTGTGCCGACAAGACAAGCAATCCATGTGGAAACCGTTTGCGACGTTGCACACCACCCCAGGGCATCATGATGCGTAGTTTGAGAAACTCTGCCATAGAGGATTAGTGCAGTCGCAGCTACCCTCATCTTGAAACTTTAGGGGCGCTTTCTGTCACAATGAGGGTCTGAACTTTTGGAATTGTTCTCATTGATAACTTTGCTCGTGAACTCTGATAAATGCCATTTTCCCGCGTGCTATTCATTGTAATCTACAGGTAACATAATTTTTACCGGAGTAAAATCTTCATCTAAAGTCTGACCGTTATCTATTGGAGCATGAAGCATTCACACACATGGACTCACCCTAACAAAATAATTTTGTATATCGGCGTACCCGTTTTGATCACAATGAGGCCTATTCATACTCCAAATAGGCATTAGAGTACTTATACTTATACTATATATAAATATATATATAATACACTATAAGCAGCAAGAAGCATGCAAATTATGATACTTGATGTCGCCAGGTGTTGTTCCATTTTTGAACTGAAAACTTCTTTTGACGCATCACATACAGATTTTCCGTTGGCTGTGAATGGAGCTCAAGCGTCACGTTCGTAAATGAAAGATATCTTCGGGTAAACTCAGATGATCTAGATGGCCATGACCACGCCCTCCGATTTCACCCGCGTAGTTTCCAAAGTGAGCTATCAATTTCTGAGTTATTAGTTTTCACTTCTATCGGCAGTCCCTATGACTGTAAATTTTTGGAAAAAAGATCAAACCTTCTTAGAATTCAAGTAAATGGACTGAACATATGAATAAAAATGGTCATTGTGGCTTATCCCTAAAAGATATACATACGTATATATATATATACTATCGCGGAAATTCAAAACCGTACGTCGACTGCGGTCTTCATACTCGTATTTTGCACACTCGACTCCATCCAGCGCCTGGTCTAACAGCGAATTTTGAAGGGTTCGATATTTGAATTTATTTCATTTGACATTTTTTGCTAAGTATACATTAATACAGGTACCTAATGCTATTTTCAATGTTATTGTTTTGTAGGGCCTTAATGGCTCACGTTTGGGTATGAACTATGAGATTACTAATAAGACAATTATATTTAAAGTAAAAAGTAATGTTGAACTAGAAAAAATCGTTACGTTTTTGCGTACCACAAAGCTGACTAGAAAATACTCAAGATCTACTTTTTTTTACCGGTTTGCTTTCCGGTTCGTCTAGTTGCCGTGATCATGTCATTATGAACAAGCTGAACCAGACTATGATTATACCTATCTACCAAAAGCAGCACACCTACTTACCTACATTAATCAATGTAAAATGTCAGAAAAGGCAAACCTCACATTTACAATGTCATTTATTTAATATTTTAAGCGTAGAAAGAGATTTTAAGACGTCGAAAAAAATATTCGAAATCTATGATTTTAAGAATTCATTTCTACAATATCATAAATAACAGCATTAAGTATGATAGGTACCTACCGAAATAAAGAACAGTAACTGCAGCGCCACAAGTGGCGGCTTTATTAGAGAAATCTCTTCAAGGAAACCTGCATTAAGAAAAAAGGCCAACACACGAACACAGGAACGGCGGGGGAGTGTAGTAGTAGGTATATCTGCTTAAAACTGGTACTATGATATCAAATAAAATAACAAATATTTGTCTATAAATACAATAAAACACCTATTACTAAATAATGCACCTACCAATTTTTGGTAGGTAGTCAACTGATATGTTCCATTTAATGGCTTATTTTTACGTTATAACATGGCCAAGCCCGAGGCAAAAGGTGATGATAAGTTAGTAATAAGCGCAGTATCCTTCTGGGCTTTAGCTTGACGTGAAAACAAGTTTAGGTACATACGTTAGTCTGTTCAAAAATAGAGTAAAATAAAATGTATGGCCTGTGGCGAGGGAACTAGAGATCTATTTCATTTCACGTAGGTAAGCATCAATATCGATGGATACTTAGGTACTTATTATCTGCCTACCTATTTACGTAGGTATACACATCAACCGCCTACGAAAATTAGTTCCCAACTTACATTTCAGGTATTACCTACAAGTTCTAAATTTCGTAGGCGACAGGCTATCTTAAAGGTTCTCGGATTTTCTTACGTCTAGACACAAGAAAATCCAAGTAATGGTTTGCTAATGCTAAACATTTGGGCGCCAAACCATATATTTTCGGAAAGTGCTTCTGCGAAAGTACTCAGCCTAATGGTTGAACAAACCACAAAAACTTTCTATTTTCCCTCTTCGTCGCGTCGCGTTCAGAATGAAGTCAACATTCATCATTTCACTGTCGCTGCGTAACAAACGACTTCAGGCTTCATTCACTTCTCCGTAAATTACCTATCTGAAAGCTTTTCATCATTTCAGTAAAGTTCTTCAGAAATTAGGTGACGCAAGAATTTATTAGGCCCAGCGGCCGTCAACTTTCTTCATAAAGGTCATTAAGTCGGTCAATTAGTAGGTCGAAAAAGGCAAAATTTTCTGATGAGTGAAGCCAAAAAATAATCCAACGTTTATGAGGGTCGTCGCGCATTTAACGTGATGAACTCCCTGACAGGGTTAAAAGGACTGACCTGATGTACTTTTATTAATTACAATATCAGTCTTATTCTCAGTATGTAGGTACTTACCTATTACCTACCTACTTAGAGTTGTTTTTGAGTGTGCTTTTAGAACCCTTACGATCCAAAGGAAAACTTTTAGTAAAATGCGCCATATTTATATACCTATTTAGTTTAACAAGAGTTGCTCTACTTACCTAGGCGGAACGAGGTTTTTTTGACATTGTTGGATGTAGAGTTTTCGAGTAATAGGTACTTAGGTACTGACCTACATTATCTACAAGTAATCTACAAATATTTAGATGTTTGTTGCTCAAAAACATGGGATAGGTTGAACATAATATAATAATATGGAAATTTAGAACACTGATAGAATATAGGCTGGAACAACACATGGGCTACTTTTATCCCGGGAACATTACGGGAACGGGAACTACGCGGGTAAAACCGCGGGACGCTGCTAGTACAACTTAAGGGGCGTCCCTCACCAAAACGAGGTTTTTGTCCAGTTTTCAAAGCTATCTACTCAAAAACAAATATCAACTGGTAAAAAATACATTAAATTTCTACAGTTTCTTGGCTTCAAAATGGTAGTTTGTTTTTTTTGTTAATGAAGTTAATGTTTGAATAATCTCCTCACAACGAAACCATAAAAAATAACAATAATTGTAATTATCATGCATCTACTCGAAAACCAGCCATTATTTGGAGTTTGTACTTACACCAACGGATAGGCAATTCCATTACGAACATTTTGGTAGAAATATTTTTTTCAAAAGACCAAAATCTGATTTTATAAAGAGTTTATTCTAAAATTTTTGCGTAAAACAGCGAAAACGCCTACTGTTTCTCTCTTGCTCTTTCTTGCGGTGTGCGATAAGGTAAGAAATACTCAAGGTCATTTGCTCGGGGTATGCCCTTAAATCCATCATTACCTGGAAAACAGCATAACATGAAGTAGGTAGGTAAATAACGGTTCTTCGGAACGCCGCTGGGGTAATACTATAATAATAATAAATTAATTGTGTAAATTCGGCGATACTATTAGGTTTCGAGCTTGACACGCATCTAAATTGGAAAAAAACATATTAACAAAATAAAATTAAAATTGTCTAGTTTTTCTTACGCATTAAAAGAACTACGGCGGGTGTCTGACCTAAATACGGCAATAACAGCATACAATGCGTTTGCTTCATCGTGGCTGAGATACGGTATTACACTTTGGGGAAATAGCGTGGATGCAGATTCTTTGTGGCCCAGAAAAAGTGTATCCGTATCATGGCCAATATAAAAAATCCCGATATAAAAATAGATAAATTTCACAAACCATACTTTATCCGATTTATAATACTATCTCTCACTTCATTATATATTTTAGAATGCTGTAAATTTGTTAGAAAATACAATGAGTTCTTTGAAAAAATTGCAGATACTTAAAGCTCGGAAGACTCCATGGAATATCAGATATCAATATAGGTAGGGTTGCGATCTCTTAAGTTTGGGAACCAGGACAAGACTCGTGAAAACCCCGGATTTTCCTGAGTTTAGAGCCCAAAACCCGGACATGTCAACAGCTTTTTTTTACACATCACTTTCTTACCACGTCTTACATTGAGACAATAGAATAAGATTTTTCTACAAGATATACGAGTATTAAACCCGAACTATGATAATGCGAAGTCCGGCCCGGACGCTCCCCGGACGCCTACTAGGTAGGACAAATCCGGGAAAACCCGGACGGATGGCACAAAATTAAAGAACCTAATTCCCGATTAGAAATGCATAGCGCTGTCCCACACTCAAAAAGTTACTATAAATTCATTGATAAAAATGAGTTCAATGTATAAATTACACGATTTTTTTAACGACAAATTTGACGACTAAGAAATGAAACGTTCCGTTGCCACTTTTGCCATGCCCTTATAGGGCCATATGTAATAATCACAAATAACTTTAACCAAACATGCATGTATTGTACACATGACGCAATAAATATTTGAGTATTGAGTATCCCCCACACAGAACACTTATAATCTCCCAGGCAAACATTTCCTTCACGTACCTACTAGCAAAAAAAAGGTTGGACGGTGACATACCTAGGTATAAGTAAAGATAACTCATAATTTTATCATTATTATGAGCCGTGTTTGTCTGCATGTCCGGACTTGTAATTCACCTTATTTGCCAGACTACTTTGAATATAGAGTCTAAACATGTGATTCCCTAAAATATCCTTATCAAGGTATGTTTTTATTTCAGAGTCCAAAGAAGCCAAAGAAATTGAGTTATTACTACAGATGCAGCCATCCATCTTGGACCACCTATCTAATGAGATCACCATCGCCTTGATGCATTCTATAGTTGATAACTTCAGGTTATTTACAAGAACTGTGCCTGTGAATCAGTACTATCAACTGTATAAAAAGTGAAACTTATAAATAAATATAAAGGGTAAAAATACTTTGCATTGCATTTGAAGTTGCTGTATAAATATACTTACCAATTAATTTATTCACATGTGGTCTACCCACACAAATGTCAACAAACATAGTTTCCAGAGGACCTAACTCCTAATGCCTTCTCCAGTTTTTCTTTTTGTAAGCAATAATTTTACAGAACTCACCACGAGCCTGAAGATACAAAAAGAGTTTAGATAATTAGTTTGTAAAAAAATTGTCTTTTTTATTACTTGATTTATTGTATTTCTACTGGTGACCACTGTTCCCCCCCTCCACCCCTCAAAACTCCCCAAAAGCTGAGGTTGCATGGTGTGGTCTTGCATAAGTTGAAAATAAACAACTCCAGCTATTCGATCTTCATAAATTCATAGCATCTCAATGTTCGTTCTGAGAAATCACGAGAGCAAACCCAATTTTCATGGCTTCGCACACTTTTCAGGGGAAGCCACTAGACATTCTGTAAAATCTACTCTATCGTTAGGTACATACAATGTTACAACTATTCGAACGCAAATTCGCAAAGTATTTTTACTCATAAACAAATCAATTGAAGCTTAACAGTGCAAATACAAAAATAAATGTAATTTTAGTGTGAAAAAGAAAAAACTTAACATGGCAAGGCATGGTAACAAAGTTCAATCAACATGAGAATAGCTGCAGTTAAATTGTTAAGTTCATTGTACAAATAAAATATTAAATTTTATATGAAATAGAAAATCACAAGTAAATCAAATACTTGTGATTTTCTATTTCATATAACCTGTTGATTTCATACTAGTTTACATTGCTATGGAATCAATATTCTCATCTGTTGTTGCCTGGAAGTTATCACTTTTAGAGATCAAGCCACCTCATCTAACACATGCACCTGTTTTGTATTTCTTTTCCCTTCTGTAATTATTTTTAGTCACATTAAGCACTCTTTGAAATACTATGAGTTTACGTCACTGACACGCTAATGTATCAGCCAATGATTTTTAAATAGCTCAATGGTATCAGTCATTAAAATAAATACTTCCCTAATACTGCTTCGGCGTTCTGAGGTTAAATACTTCCTGTGTAATACATACAATGTAGATCCTGTCAAATTTAATTTAGTGATAGGAAAATACAGCCTGCCAAGACTATTGGTTGTTACTTCATTGGTTCTCCATCCTACATATCAATGGCACCTAGTTATTGAGTCAAATAGCAAATTCCAACAATTACACTTTCTTTTTATATTGACAACATTTAAATCATTTTCTATCAACCTGTGTAAAAAGTTGAATAGTCTTAATTGACTTTGTATACCTAAGAGCCATAGAAATTAAAAACCATTACAGTAATTGAAGGATTTCTGAAAGTTACTAGATAATGGAAAATGTACAAAATGAAATAAAGAACATAAACTGAATACTTAAGTTTTATTTCTTTTCGCAAATATTAATTAGTCCACATTTGAAGATTTAAAAACAAGTGAAAAAAAGCAGACATTCATGTGATGCTAAGTGATGGAGTTTAGACTACCATATTGGCCTATCCATTTTAGTTCCATAAATTTTATCACATTTAGTTTAAAACTTAAGGATGGTTGTTTGGTTTCTCAGAAGACAAAAATATGTTCACTTAAATTCCCTTCAAAAACATATCGTTAAAAAGCATCGCCCATGGATTCTTCCATGAACTTTTTGTAAATAGCCATAAATTTTGCGACAAAAGCTTCTAAATGGAAGATTGCTTTATTGCCTAATCTCATCCTATGCTCATATTTAGCTGCATAGCTGGCTACTTGACACTTCATAGCCATATCACAGTTCCGAACAAGCTCCTTCAATAGACCAGCAAAGATCATGTCAGCTGGTACACCGTGGATAATAAGTTCATACAATTTCTGTCTCACTTCACCAAGCTTTTTTGGAGACTGTTCTGAAAGTATCATTGTAGCGGTCTCCCGAATAACTTGTTGCCAATCTGGCTCCTGTACTTTCTGGTCTGTAGTAAATGGATACTGTTGGACTTTACATGCTTCACACATCAGTAATGCTCTTCTCAGATTCCTGTCAGCACACTTTGCTATTCGCAAGGCCAAATCTAAAGGCAGGTTCAAACACTCTTTCTTGCAAACCAGCTGTAGAACAGAGGCAATTTCATTCTCTTCTGGTGCCGGTACCCTGATAGTGAGACAACGAGAACGGATAGCGGGTATCACTCGGGATATGGAATTTGCTATAAGGATTAGGCGACATGTAGCTACGTACTTCTCCATTGTCCGGCGTAATGCATGTTGAGCATCTTTGGTCAAATCGTCTACCTCGTTCAGTATAACAACTTTGAACTCCCGTTGCCCTGAAGAGTCAATCTGGTGAGTTTGAGCAACATTTTTGACCAAATCCATTATCACAACACGATCATGTATACCAACGTCGGTAGGGTTAACCTCAATGTGATAATTACTACTTATGGTCATAATTTCTATTTTCTTGTTAGATGGAGTATTGAAATTCATGGTTTCTTGTCTTAGACGTTCAACGCCGGGGCCATACAGTTCCCGCAGTAGACACATAATGCGAGTTTTCTTGCCGGCTCCTGAAGGCCCATAAACTAGAAGATGTGGAAAATCACTTTGTTGGACGAGACTTTTCAGTTGCAGAGCTTGGTTTTTGTGAAAATCCAACTTGTTTAAATCTTTTGGACGATGTTTATCTACCCAGAGACTCATTTTACGAATTTATTTGTCCCGACTTTAAAATTCAAAACTAGTTCAACAAACAAATCCAAACAAGAAAATGCGCGCGCTTCATGACTTTGATTATTGTACCGTTCCACGACGTAGACTTTGACATAAAAAGGTGTATGATAACCGACGTCCGACGTTCATAAGTTCCTACTGAAAAAATTGCCATTTATCAGCATTTACCCGTATTTTCGGAACGCCACGCTATACGATGGTATATATATATATATATATAGTCTATATGTAGTAGTGTGTACAGTGTGGCGACGCGTCGCCATCTGCAATCGACTTTGCGTTTACAAATAGCTAAAGTATTACAAAATACAACATTTTATAATGGGAGTTGAATAAAACATACTAATTGGTGGTGGTGGTGGTTACCACGCCTAGTCAGAATTTTTGTGGGCTGTGAATTGAAATCTAGCGTTACGCTCGGTATGGTATGGCCTTTCGGGTAAACTCGGGATGCTAGAGCGAGAAACAAGATACAGTGCAATAACAAAACAAGCGCGTCAGAGCGAGAAAGATAATATTATAGCCCCTGTGTACTTTTTTTATGTGGGGGAAATACTTTTACATATGCCCACCACGTAGGGGCATTGTCTGGTATGTCGGGATCGGCACCATGGGATACGATATGGTGCTCCTACCAACTAAAACCCCCCACAGATTTCTTCAGCATGGCCAGGGGCAGGATCGCGGGGTCACTTTTTGCACTCCTACGACGACCCAGATCCTTGCCACCGTCCTTGCGGACTCGCCTCGCGAGGGGCGTTAGCACCCCCGCATTTAGCTGTAGTGACGCGCCGGAAATCAACGACGCGTCACCTTCTCGAAGGCCTATCCCTAAGTGGGGTGCCGGACGGCCCTAAATGTTGGACGCCCCAGGCCCTCCATTGCAGACGGGACGCGAGTCCAGACTTGCAATCGTCGTGGATAGTCGCCGTTCCGCCTCTATGGCCACACCACGGCTCTTGTCCTTCCACTGAGCACTCTGCTAATTAGAGTGCTCATGGAAGACCCTCATCATGAGAATCTGGCAACACTGGCCAAGTGAACAATTAACTGAAAACTCTGCTCGTTTTTAAATCAATTTAATAGTAAAAAACAAGTGAAATCAACTTACGACAAGGCATCCACAATAGCAAGTAACCTGCAAACGAAGTGTCAACAAAAGGCGGAATCGGTGAGCTGTATCTTGCCTTAAAAATCATCACAAATGTTGAATATTTAACGTTACGCAACTTGAACACTCACACACACACTCAAGACTCAGGCTCGTTTGAAATTTGGATGTTTTTTGTAATTTATTTTGTCTTCTCTGAAAACGACGAAACTGTTTAATGTTTACCCACTTATTTATTACAAAAGTGACAAATCATACAGTGACTGACGGTATCAACGACTAATTGACGTTGAAACTGAAGTTTCACCTTACTGAAGCCTGACAGTACTAAGATTGCGTTCCGATACACACTGTCGAACTTCACCATCCGTTTGTTCCGTGAACACATTGCCGTTTGGGTACTGTAAAAAGTAAAAGTTAACGATGCCGCTCAAAAGAACTCCACCTTCATCACCTGCTCTTCCCAGTGTACCAGATGGTGAGCCCAAGCAAACAGTCACTAAGGATAATGCTCAAAACATTAATAGGGCAAAAAAAAGGAAAAACAGTGATGGTGTCTCCAACGATGAGTTAACCAATTTTATGTCGGACATGAAGAGAATGTTCCAGGAATTTAAAAATCAACAGGAAATGAGTATTTCTGCATTGGTTAATACTGTTCAAGAACTAGGCCAACAAATCACCAGTATTCGAGACTCAGTAAATTTCATGTCCACACAACACCAGGCAGCCGTTGAAAGGATTTGTAAACTGGAACAAGAGCATAAAATCCATTTAGCCTCTGTACAACAGCTGGAAGAAAAGTCGAGTATACAGAACGATACCAACGCGCAAGTAGTGTGGAAATTAGAAATGTCCTAAGCTTACAAATGAAGTCGAATCGAAGGAAGAGTTGATCGAGCTAACAAAAAGAATTGCTCAAATGATCAACATACCAATTGTGAATGCTGAGATCAGGGACATCTTTAGGGGAAGCTCTAGAGCAAAACTTAAACCAATAATAGTAGATTTCACCACTGTACTATACAAGGAGAAATTCCTGCAGTCTGTCAGAACATATAACACGATGCACAGAGCGAATAAACTGAATACTAATAATCTGAAGATTGGAGGTCCTTCTATTCCTGTCTATATATCAGAGAACCTCACCCCAAAAATGCGAAGTCTCTTCTTTCAGGTCCGTGAATTTGCCAAGGTTAATACCTATAAATACTGTTGGAGTACGCACGGCAAAATTTATCTCAGGAAGACTGATGGTGCTCCCCATATAAAAATCAATGCATCAAGTGAACTGAAGAATCTTATAAAAAAATCATGACTAAACATTCAATACTTGGCTCACTATTTTGGACTGATGTCTTTGCTTTGTATACAAAACTGTAAACTCAAACCATCTAAGCTAAACAGTGTCACACATAAACACAATGTTAACATTAACCCTACAAAATTCCGCGCACAAAACACATCACATTTCACTTACTCACTAACATTTACTTACACTAACACCAACTCTAAACCTATTGAATTCGGATGTTTAGTTGAGTTGTTCTACCGCACACCTACCCTCTTAATCTGGGAAGACAACATGAGTGCCGCATGGACCTTTCACAAGGTGCCTTGCTGCTGGTGTGTTGTCTGCAACACTGAGCTGTGCCCTCTCTTCTGTTGTCGCCCTAATGGATAATACTCTGTACACAAGCGACAGTGTTGAGTCCTTGTGCGCTGCCGAGTCATTTAACTGCCCACCGGAGCAGTGTAGACTACTTATAACCAAAACCAATAATTCTCTCACTGTTCTTCACTGTAACATTCGTAGCATCAATCGTAACTTTGATGAGGTGCTGGTTTTGCTCTCGAGAATTGAAGTCCCTGTGGATGTATTGGTTCTGACTGAGTGTTGGCTGAGCAAAGTAACAAATATCCCATCGATAAATAACTACATTAGCTACAAGTCAAATTTTCATAACCAAAATGATGGTGTAGTACTCTATATAAAAAATAGTATTAAGTGCAGTGTAACCGAAGCCGATACTGCAGATAGCAATTGCTTGGTTGTAGCATGGGAGCCGGACACAGTTTTGGTTGCAGTGTATAGATCTCCATCATTTCATTCCCCGGAAGGGTTCATTGACAGCCTCGGAGAGCTCCTGGAGTCTCTATCGGTTCATGGGACGATAATAGTTATAGGAGATATTAACATTAATATAATCCCGGAAGTAAGAGACAAATTCAGAGAGATGTACTTGGATACAACAGCTTTTCATGGGTTAATACCCGCACATTACCTACCCACAAGAGGGGATAATTGTTTAGACCATGTACTCTTTAAGTCCAGATCCAATGATGCCACCGCACTCGTTCTTGAGGCAACAATAACCGATCATGCGCCAATTCTGTTCCACTGAAACTGCTCAGTACTCTCTAGTAAATTATATAGCTCAGTTAAAACTCGCCTAGATATACATGCAATAACAGCTGAGTTAAAGAACACTGACTTTGCACCGTTGTTAGCCTGTGTCGGTGCCGAGGCGGCCACCGACCTGCTTATAAGTACTATCACAGGTGTCATTCAAAAGCATACAAAAGTAATCAAAACATCACGTACAACTTTTATGATAAAGCCCTGGATGACTACTGGTGCGTTAAGGTGCATAAGGCACCGTGACAAACTGCACAGGCGTGCGAGAGACAGTCCAGACAATTTGGTACTCAAAGCCACATATAGACGATATCGCAATTTCTGCACTAGCTTATTGCGTAAGCTTAAATACAGCTACGAACGACAAGAGTTGGAAAAAGTAAAACAAGATCCCAAAGCCACTTGGAAAATTGTGAACAACCTTGCTAACTTACATACTGGCCCCTCATCTGCTACTGACTTACTGGGGATTGCAGATGGTCATCAAGACTCCGTAAATCAGGTCAATAGTCATTTTGTGGCTGTCGGTAGGCGACTGGCGGAAAAAATTACTGCTACATTTAAAGATGGGAATAAAGGTTTATTATCATCATCAACCTGTCTTTCTGCCAGTCCGAGTGGAGATTCTATGGTATTACTTCCCACGGATTTCAAAGAGGTAGATTCTCTCATTACGGGTCTGCGAAGCGACTGCGCGACTGGATGGGATAATATTCCAGTGAAGGTACTGAAGTACGCTCGACAATCGCTTGTTCCCCCGGTCACTCACGTGTTCAACCTTTGTCTGTCCACGGGTGTTTTTCCAAGTGGATTTAAGAGAGCAATAGTCCACCCCATTTTCAAGACCGGCACGAAATCAGATGTTAATAATTATAGGCCCATTTCTATTCTATCCAATCTCTCTAAATTGTTAGAAAAAATTCTGAACAAAAGACTTGTAGATTATCTAGAGGCTCGAAATCTGCTTGCGGACAACCAGTTCGGCTTTCGTCGAGGGAAAAGTACTGAGGACGCCGTGCTCGAAATCACAAACTCTGTGGTCAGAAATCTGGAATCTAGAGATAAGACTATTTGTATACTCCTAGATCTGTCTAAGGCGTTCGATACAGTTTCTATCCCCCTCCTGCTAGCAAAGCTGGAAAGCATGGGAATACGCGGCTTGGCTCACAGCATTTTTACGGATTACTTGAGGAATAGAACACAGTTAGTTAAAATTGACAACATCCTTAGCTCTCAGCAAAAAATAACATGTGGCGTGCCCCAGGGCAGTGTGCTGGGACCTACTTTCTTCACTTGCTATGTGAATAACATTTGCATGCTAAACATTCCAAACTGTAAAATTCTAATGTATGCTGACGACACAGCTCTGGTGGTCCACGGGAGTAACTGGGAGGTTGCACAGGATCATGCTGAAAAAGCCCTCAAGACGGTGACTTGCTTGTCACTTACTTGGTGCTTGTCAGAAAACATACTTACCTTAAACATAGATAAGACTTTGTACATCGCCTTCTCTCCAAGTTCAAATGTGCGGCCACCAATGGGCTCTCTTAGAATTAGAGCTCACACTTGTGGTCAAAGGTGCGAAGACTGTACTTGCCCGGAACTCTCACGTGCCTCACATGCCAAATACCTGGGAGTGACATTAGACGATACCCTAAGCTGGAGTTTCCATTTGCAAAATTTAATCTCCCGTACTAGAAAGCTCATGTTTGTCTTCAAAAGGCTAAAAACGGCTGCATCAATGGAAATTCTAAAAACGGTGTACTATGCTCTCGCACAATCGATACTGTCGTACTGTATTACGGCATGGGGGAGGCACATATACTACTAATATGCTCTCTCTCGAAAGGGCACAGAGAGCAGTCTTAAAAGGGGATGACCGGTAGACCGCGTAGATACCCTACTACACAGCTGTATAATGATTGTGCTGTTCTCACGGTCAGACAGCTCTACATAAAGCAGGTGCTACTCCGCAAGCACGCAACACTTCCATACTACCCGTCTAGCAAGCGCAGGAACTACACAGTGTGCCCTATAACTCGCACACGGACAGCCCTTGCCAATCGGCATTATGATGCGATTAGTGCTCGATTATACAATCGAGTGAACAAATCGTTGAACATTTACAGTCTGAATTCAATAAACTGCAAAAGGTGTTGGAGAAATGGCTGATGAGTTTAACCTACAATGATACTGAGAAACTACTCACTATTACCTCATAACATGAACTCATAACCTAATAACCTCCTGCCATCTGTATCACACACTCATACACCCTTACACAAAATACATACACACACACACACACACCCTTACATTCTCTACTCCACACGCACACACCCTCTTACCTTCTCGCACACATACATTCATACACCCTTACACATCCATGCACATACACAGATACGCGCGCTGCTCAATTCCGACCGCAATGGTTTGCTTACAATAATATGTTTTCAAATTATGTAGCTATTTAGTTCTAATTTCATTTCAGTTATTGACACTACTCTGGTTTTGCCTTTATTTAGATTTTATTTTTGCTTTTAATTTTGATTAAGATGTTTATTCTGATTTTAATGGTAATTTTGACTTTGATTTTATTTTGATTTTAATGCTGATTTCTGATTTTTATTTGAATGATGATTTTTATTTTTGATTCTAATGTTAAACTATTATTATTATTATTATTTTTTATATTAGTTTTGATCTAAATTTTTAATTCCATTTTGATTTTATTATGTATGACTTTTGGTTCCTGCTTTAGATTTAGATTTTGATTGTAATTTTGAGCTCCTATTAATATTGTTTTTCTCAACTGGCTCACATAATGCAATGATTAATTTTCCCATGTGTATTTTTCTTTAACTTATGTACATAAATTGATATAAGAACGAATAGGACTAATACCCAAAATACAGGTGTTCTATACACCTAGTTTGGGAAATTAGAAATGTAATTGTTGTAGAATGTACAGTTTTTATTGAAATAAATTATTGAATTAATTATTGAATCTGGAAGACTTAGGTATTTTACTTAGCTGATAATATATCACCCGAGTCACTTTCCAGTCTTCCAGTCCCCCTTCCCAACCTCTACACGTACTGCTAACGGGGGTGAGGAGCGCGAGTAGAAGTTCTCAACATCACAACAAAATGCCACCGAGGCAAGTTGTTGTGTGATGCCCAGGGTGCACCAGGTGGAGGTTCCCGAGCCACGCACCCCAGCCCCTGAGTACCTGTGTTTATTATATTTAAGTATGTTATTTTATCGTGACATTAACTTCTAGGTATGTACTTACCACATTAATTGAACTTGTCACGAAATATTAAATTTGCATTTCATATTAATTGTAAAAAAGGTTTTGTTTAGCTTTACTTACGCGGCTTACGCCCAGAATGATTTGGGTACATGCTTGGGTAAATGGCTTAAATGGGGGTTTTAAAATTTAAATACGGTATGGCTGATATGCTGGTTGGAAAACTTCAACTTCAAACTTGTTTATGTTTCATTTCACCATGGTTTATTGGTTGATTTTGCTTGGTTTCGCTGGCGTTGGTTGATTGTTGATTGTTGATTTGTTCGTGTTATTAGGTAGTGAGACGTTTCATGAAAATTAAATAAGAATTTGAGAATCAATTCGATTTATTGAAGTAAATTGGTATAATGTAGCTACAATATAATCACATCCCAACAATTATACCGCTGTGTGCAGTAATGGATATGCGATACATTTACTTTTATTATTCATTGCAAACGAAAATGTTTATAATAGTGTTTGTTGCTCTACTGCTTTGTCTGCCCAAAATAAATGCTGACGGCTTCAATTTGATTGGCGAACCTGGTCAAGCATACTCAATTGAAATTAATTTAGGGCATCCACATCAAAAGGTGAGTCCTGTGAAAATCTTAAGTAATATTACTTCTAATAGGTATCGTAATGAAAAAAGCGATAAGGTTGTGATTCAGTCTGAAGGGAAATGTTTTCAGAGAAATTACAAAAAGATAAAACACCTGGTATCTTACAATACTCGAGCGGTAGTTCCGTAATTTGGATTCTTCGTGTACAAATTGTCACTGTGCTGTATTAGGCAGTCATTGTTTTGAAGACAAGAGGTAAGAACCTCTTGTCTTGCTTGTCCCGTCACTATATTATTGAAAAAGAATGCTTATTTTAGAAGAAAGTGCTTGGTTTTTAAAAGTAGGTCTATATTTAGCCATCAATCCTGATGGAAAGTGTCATTCTGACTGAAATTGGGTCATATATTCCTGGAAGGTACTTATAATTTCAAATTGAAGACACTCACATTTTAGGTCTCAGAAAACTAGACACATAGCAAGGTGCTCCATATCCTTTGGTTCACAATTCACATTAGAACATCATGACAGATGTGCAATAAGGTTTTGAAAATGTGAAGGTCTTGTTTAAATTAACCCATGGTCAATAAAAACAATGATACACTGATAGATACACGTTTTTGCGTATTATTGGAGCCATACAGAATGTATTTCTCTTTAATAATGTTAATGACGGTAAGATTTCAAACATATCCTCTTATTTATCTACTTCTGCAAAGCCATACTTTCATCAGCTCAGAATTTGGATTTTACAGCTCAGGATTTCATTTTGAAATACCAAGTGTGTGGACACAAAAGAATTAAGAGAGGTACTTTCCAAAATGAATGTTAGAAGCTGCATTGCATAGTGACTGAGTTAAAAATCATAATCACCTTTATTGCATTGTGCATGATCTTATATGAACCAAATTGGGTTGGTTTACTTAAATTATTAAGGTTCAAAAGATTAAGTACCAAACACACCTGTGCGAGTTATTCTACTCCAAGCATGCCAACATTACTGTGTTCCGGTTTGAAAGGCAATGTTTCCAGTGAGGTAAAACATCTTATATTTCTGGGTGACTAGCACAGTGCAGTGCTAGGTAATGATTAGCACTCTTCATGTTCCAATAGCTACATGTCACTGTGCTGTTATATGGCAGGCATGTTGCTTACCATCAGGTATTACATGCATGACTTTAAAAAGACAGTGGTGTCCGTGGGATTCAACCCAGAAGCTCCACAATGGCAGTCGCTGTTCTCCCAGCTACACCAGGCGTAACTTTTACCAAAATCATTTAAATATGTTGTGCAAATAATATGATATTTTGTCTGTTACAGCTTAATGTCATACTTGATACCGGGAGCACAACTTTAGCTGTAGCTTCGAATGCACAAGACAGCAAAATCTATTTCCAAGCTGAAAACTCCACGAGTATTTACAAAACTGGGAAAGAGGTGAGAAAATAAATTATGATTGAGACAATCTTCTTAGCATTCCATGGATTCACCGTGCGGGTGCCGGGTCCATCGTGTGATAGAGAGAGAAAACCCGAGTAGATCCCCAGACTTGTGACGTGGGCGTAGGTTTAAGGGGCTCCTTTGTGACGTACATCAATACTCACCTTCACTACTCGTTTTCTCTCCCTGCCCAGCCAAATCTGATATGAGCCTACTAGTGCAGCTTTAAATACTCATTCTAGTATAGAACTTACTGTACTTCTGGATAAGCCAAGGTCTTTCAGCAGGTTATAGATTTATACTGTTAAACATCATGCATATTTTGTTATTACATCTCGTGCCTTACAAAGCAATGATGTAGTAATAAAATTTGTATAGAGTGAACTAATAGAAACCTATAGTTCTAAAAACATACTCTGCAATGAAACTGCAAAAAACATTCAAATGATAATTAATTATCTAATGAGATCTCTGATAAACAAGACTCAAGGTTTTAGCTTAAAAAATCATGAAACTTCCATCACCTATTTCAACCTCTTTAAAAATGTTTCTTACATTACAAAGTATAGGTACTACTAAGTCCTCACACATTCTGTAGGCTATCTTTGTACAAAACTTAATTTAAATTTCGCTTTGAGTAGTTGAGCCAAGTTATTTAGTTAATCCTGGTCACTGTTGCAGGCATTTAGCAAGCAGGCCAACTAGGTTCAATTAACAGCCAAGTAACTATGATACAGCCTGAATTATACTCAGCTGTATTGTATTACAACATTTAAAAAAAAATGTTATGATCCCATTCATAGTAGGGTAAAGATGTGACAGAAATAAAAAACTGAAACATTTTACATAAGAAAATCTTTATGAAAGTAATGAAGAGACGATTTTCTTAGCATTCCATGGATTCACCGTGCGGGTGCCGGGTCCATCGTGTGGCAGAGAGAGAAAACCCGAGTAGACCCCGAGACTTGTGACTCGGGCGTAGGTTTAAGGGGCCCCTTTCTGACGAACATCAACACTCACCTTCACCACTCGTTTTTCTCTCCCTGCCCAGCCAAATCTGATATGAGCCTACTAGTGCCAGCTTTAGATACTCGTTCTAGTGTAGAACTTACTGCACTTCTAGATAAGCCAAGGTCTTTCAGCAGGTTATAGAGAGATTTTGCTGGTATACCTCTCGCTCCCACTTCTACAGCGTATAAACTAGCTACATAGCCGTTTTTTGTTAATTCGTTTAGGAGGTCGTAATACTTATTTTGTTTCATCTACTCTCTATCTACGAAAAACGTAATTTAGAAATAAACTCGCGACTTTCTTACTCCGGTTCTACTTTGAACAGACCGTCAAACATAGTTTCGTCCGATCGAACATTGTTTGTCGGACGAAACGACGGATCGTCCAGTGTCGTCTAGGCTAGCAAAGTAATTTTATATGTCACCGATTCAAGTTTGCCTTTTGCCTAGCTGTTTGATCAAATGGCTGAATATCATTTCGGATGTTGATTCAACGGTGCTATATAGTAAAAAGGCTCGGCTATTGATTGAATGCCTGAAGTTAGTTGGCTGCAACAAATTTAATATATGTAGTAAATTTAATTGTAAATCTTTCCGTAATTTCCAGGTGCAAGCTAGATATTCCCAGGGTATGTGGTCTGGCAAACTTGTATCAGATTACATAAGCTTTCCATCGCTACACAATGTAGATGAAGTTAGAACAGACATTGCCCTTATTACCAAGAGCCAGAACTTCTTGTTGGACGGTTCAGGGTGGCAGGTAATATTTAAAGTTATATTTATTCATAAATGTACAATTTACACCTCAATTAAAAAAAATAATAACAAAAGTAAGAGCTTATAAATAGATAGATAGAAGATAGAGCCTATACATTACTATGTTTATATTTTTTATAGTTATTGAAAAAAACTTAAAATTTCAAATAGATTATAAAAGTTTTAAAATGAAAATTTCACTATACAAAAAAAATTTGCAGTCATAGGAACTGCCGATAGAAGTGAAAACCTGATGCCATCGTGGCCATGAGCATGGCTAATGCATTTTTAGATGGGAAAATGCATCAGCATTTTCTAGATGAGCTATGGTCATGGCCCCGAGTTTACCCAAACATTACTTATCATTCCTGAGCGTGACAATAGAATTCAATTCACAGCCAACAACAAATCTATCTGTGGCGCGTCAAAAGAAGTTTTCACTTCAATAATAATTAATGAAATGCCCAGTATTAAATATTTATTTAATTTTACTATCACTCTCTAAGAACTCGCTGTAACTTTAAAAAGTATGATAAAAAATATATTTTAAATTGTAATGTTTGCCTATGGTAAAATTTGGATGAGGCAATCAACAAAGGACAAATATTAGGTTGCTTACTAGATGATATTCAAATTAGAATGACTGTACCTAGTGTTGTTTTCAAACTATCACTGTTGTGTACAATACCAGTTTTATTACCTACACTATTTTATCTGTGAATCTGTTGCATATAACTGCATCAAAATATCTGGAAACTTGCTTCTCCATATAGGTAGACAGACATGTTCCACAACTGTGGAAGGTGGATACTTCTTATCAATAACCACGTCATGGCTTCGTATCAGATGAATATAACCAGTAGTAGGGACTGCTGATAGACAATTTATGACTTAGAATATTAGTATTAAAAGCACTTATGTTGCACAATATATTTGTAGCTATGTAGGTGATGCTTTAAAAGCTACAAACAATATATTAAACACGTTGATGACGCGTTGACGCAACAAGATTTCACCCAACCAAAAAAGGGCTAACGCGCGCGTTCCGTTCCGTTGCTCCGCCGTATCTCTGACGCTACGCCGCGACGTTAGCGTGTCGGTGACGCGAATCTATAAAGACTTGACCAACTTTTACTTTTAGATCTACTAAAGAGTGCACAAAGCTACAAGAGACGTCACTAAAAAAATTTAAAAACAGTTATATTTTGCTGATAGAAATGTAAACAATCCATATAAATACATATTATATGTAACGGTGTCACCAGTTCAATTGTTTTTCCATCTCAACAAAAAAGACATTTTCTAACATCCAAACAAGTTTTCATTTAATAAACTGGAAAAAACCAAGCATACACAACAATAAAAACATAAAGTGCAATAAAGCCCTTGTAAGTAATTATACTTACTCTCAAAGAAATTCATTCTCTCCTTTATCTTAATATAGGTTGATACCCTTGAAATATTCCATTGACCTTTAAATGTCTATGAACTCAATGTTTTTATACGACTCTCCAAAACAATCTGTACCTTGTAAGGTGTATTTTTTATGATGTTATTTTTAAATGCTTTCTTTGTTGTTGAAAATGTATTATTTTAACATATGACTTGAGCGAAAGAATAGACATTGCACCTAGCAGTGAGATGTAAATAACTATTTATATATGTTTATAGCTTTATTTTAGGTACTAGCGGCCCGCCTTAGCTTCGCCTGTGTGGTTATTATTCCCGGCAATTATTCGAATTTTTCTCACAGTAAAAACCATCATTGGACTTCAACGAACATTTAAAAAAAAGATTTGGCCGAATCGGTCCAGTCGTTGTTGAGTTATGCGCTTACCAACACATTTTCGAATCATTTTTATATCATAGATGTAGTAGCATAAACAGTCCACTGTATTTTTTCACTGATGCGACTCGGCTTTCTGTCCTAAGTCAAAGCCGTAAATCACCAAGTGCGGGTTGGCAGGTTATACATTTTCTTGAACTTATATTGCATTACATTATTGCATTGCATTCCATTGCATATATTATGGTGTACTTATTGGAACACGTCGGTTTCCGCGCGATGTTCTCTTTCACCATTAAAGCCAGTGTTGCTGATAAACTTGTACAAGGCGAAACACATCGGGCCTGATGAAAAGCGACGATGCGGTCTACGATGGGGCACGGTTTCCTAGAAGATACCAAGCTTATATGATAGGTAGAGATTTACTACGAAAACATGACCCGCCCCTCCAGAATTCAAAACGTTTGAAAGTATTTGTGAAAGAATATACAACGCACCACCACGCATGTGTGCGTACTGCTACTGCAGACGAATAATTACAACTACATACAAACTCTTTCGTAAGGATGTGACTACACACATTTAAACAGTAATTTGAAGGGGCGGGCCATGTTATCGTAGTAAATCTCTACATAAGTGAATACCCACTTAGGCAAAGTTCTCCAGTTTAGTTAGATGTTCTTATTATGAAAGAGTAATATGAATTCTTCGTTAGAGTCTTTGGGAACATCAACCATGAAATGATTTCCCATTTAGGAGCCACAAGCAGTCCTTTAAAAAACATTCGCCCGTGGTACATTATATAGCACTTATAAGGATCCCGTACATATCCAACGGTGAAAGAATGACTGAAATCGGTTCATTAATTCCTGAGAATATCGCTTTCAAACAAAACACCTCTTCAGCTAGCTGCTACACCACCTGTCGGAAATTGGTCGTACCAACTCAGATTTAGAAAGGCAAAGCAAAGGGAGGTGTTTAATCTGTGAGCAAAGGTGAGGTATGTAATCTGTGGCAAAGGTTTATGTTCAATGACGTAATTTTAGACACATGCTGTCATGTGTCATGTCAAAACACGAAACGTACGAAAACTCTCAAAAAGGAATATTTTTTCCCGATTTTGTTACATTCTTGATTCATGCTCCGCTTCTATTAATAGTAGCGTTATGTTTTATAGCTTTCCTCGACAAATGGACTATCTAATAGAAAAATAATCTTTCAATTCGGACCAGTACTTCCCGAGATCCTAGCGTTCAAACAAACAAACAAACTCTTCAGCTTTATAATATTAGTATAGATATAGAGTTGGCACAAACTCTTTCCACCAAATGCACGGGTAGCATCTTTCTTGCCTTGTCGCTCTTGTGGAAGTGTCATACTTTTGTCGCGGCACATCACTCTGTTGCCATAGAAAGTACGCACGTCATCTGCTTACGATTGACACAAAGGAATCGTGCGGGAAATCTAACTCTATACGTAGTTTAAGTAAACTCTTTGATCATAACTATTTGGCATGGCGATCTTCACGTCTTAAATATTCACCTTATTTATTGTCAAGAATGACAGGACGAGCAGACCATGTGTCTGATGGCATTGTAAAAAATTACTCATAATTTTTCCCTAATGTTTTAAAATTTCTAATGAACTAACTGAACTAAACTAGTTATTTTTAACCGACTTCCAAAAAAAGGAGGAGGTTATCAATTCGACCCCTATGTTTTTTTTTTTTTTTTTTTTATGTATGTTACCTGATTTCTCGAGAACCTCTGAACCGATTTTAAAATTTCTTTTTGTGTTCGGATGGGTATGCTTCCCGAATGGTCCCATATAAATCTTTTCGAAATCGGTCAAGTAGTTTTTGAAATATGAACCAAAAACTGAAAAATTGCGTATCTGGATGACGTTGTAGATTTCACAAAAGTTATGAATCTCGACCCTGTCAATACAAAATTGTGTAAATGCTTTAATAAAACTTGTTTTTAACCCCGACAAAAAGGGGTGTTATAAGTGACGTCGATGTCTGTCTGTGTGTCTGTCTATCTGCTGTGGCACCGTAGTAGAACTCAAACAGATGGGCCGATTTCGATGCGGTTTCTTTTATTTCAAAGTTAATACCATAGCAGATGTTCTTAGCTATGTCTGGTTAATGTCGATTCAAGATGGCCGCCTCCACAAAATGGCGGACAAAATATTTTCACAACCTACCTCAATTTGGGTATCAAATGAAAGGGCTTGACTAGTAGAGTACTATGTACTATAACAAATTTCAAATCCAAAATGGCCACCACGACAAAATGGCGAATTATATTATATTTTTCATTACTACCTCAATTTGGGTATCAAACGAAAGAGCTTGACTAGTAGAATACTTTTCACTATGAAAAAATTCAAATCCAAGATGGCCGCTTCCACAAAATGCCGAAATACATTTGTTTTTTCACAACTCCCTTTATATGGGTATCAAATGAAAGGGCTTGACTAGTAGAACGTTGTACAGATAACAAATCCAAGGTAGCCGGGGTTTAATCAAAATTTTGTTTTTGTACACTAAAAAGAGTAAAATAAACAATTTTCGTACAAAAATTAAACCGACTTCAAAACCACAAATAGGCACTCAAAAGCGAAAATAAACTAAAATCATTGTTATAAGCGCTACTCACTCATCTATTTGAAGTCGGTGCCAGTCAGGTCAAAAAGTTAGTAGATTGATGCTATGTAGGCACAGGTAAGTAGTATCTATCCTATACCTGTTAGATTTAGCTGGCACCGACTTCAAATAGATGAGTGAGTAGCGCTTATAACAATGATTTTAGTTTATTTTTCGCTTTTGAGTGCCTATTTGTGGTTTTGAAGTCGGTTTAATTTTTTGTACGAAAATTGTTTATCTATCGGACTGTTTGTAGATCGAAAAAGCGATATCCTTTACAAAAACGAACGTAGATGTTTGACTTTACATTTGTGATAACATCTAGGTTTTGGAATGGGTTGCCTGAGTGAGTTTTTCCCGATGGTTACAATCTTGTCGACTTCAAATCGAGAGTGAATCGGTTTCTTCTAGGCAAGCACGCTTCATCGTAGGCAACATCGTTGCTTAATACGAGGGTCAAACTGAAAGTTCTTAGAAAATCAAAAACTGATTACATTAGCCAGTTATTAGTTTTATTATATCTTTTCAAAATATTGTCCATTCACGTCAATACACCGCTGCATGCGATGGAACCACTGGGAAAAGCACTTTGCCCACTCGTCCTTAGGGGTCTCTTCAATGGCATCGCGATACGCAGCCACCGCTTCTTCAGCATTCATAAACCGCTTTCCTTTAAGTTTTTCTTTAATTTTTGAAAATAAATAAAAATCACAAGGCGCGAGGTCGGGGCTATACGGCGGGTGACCCAGTAATTCAACGTTTGATGTCGCCAAATAGTCGATCGTTCGCTTGGCGGTGTGCGATGAGGCGTTGTCGTGGTGAAGGAGGATCCTACTGCGAGGTCGTTTCTCTCGAACTTTTTCCAAGACAAGTGGCAAACAATTGGTAGTGTACCATTCTGCAGAAACTGTTTTTTGATCCTCTAACACAATTGTTGCGAAATGACCTATCCTTCCAAAGAACGAGGCCACCATTTTTTTCCCCGCACTTCGATCTCTCTTCACTTTAGTTGGCAACTCCTCGAAAGGAAACACCCACTGAGCAGATTGTCTTTTGGTTTCAGGATCATAACAGTAAATCCAGCTTTCGTCACCTGTTTGTATGTCGAACATAGCATTTGAGTCACCTCCGTTAAATCTTTCAATCATTTTACGGCACCAATCCACACGATGGAGTTTTTGAGCCTCAGTCAAATTATGAGGTATCCACCGGGCGCAAAGCTTCCTGACCGCTAAATGTTCGTGTAGGATTTTGTGCACTTGACTCATACCGATGCCTAAGCTTGTCCGAATCTGCTGATAGGTCACTCTTTTGTCAGTCTCTACCATACGCCGCACAACACAGATGTTATCTTCAGTCGTCGCCGTAGAAGGCCGTCCCTCACGTAAATCATCAGTGAGATTAGTGCGACCACGTTTAAACTCATTAAACCAGTTGTAAACAGTCGCACGAGATGGGGCTTCATCGTGAAAGGCCAATCGTAGTCTATCATAACTTTCTTGTTGACTTAAATGACATCGAAAGTCATAAAAAATCATTGCACGAAAATTTTCTCGTGTTAAATTCATGTAGACGTGACACAGACAATTTTCAATTTGCCGCCAAATCGTAAAACAAATGACAAATGAATGAAGTATATACTCAGTAATATTGGCAAAGAGTTCTATTTTCAAATTATAGAATTATTTTTTTATTATATTGTTTATAAGTGGCCAGTTCTAAGAACTTTCAGTTTGACCCTCGTATCAGGCGAGATAGCAGCCAAGTGTAAGCCTATACATAATAATTTAAACAAAATTAAGTATAAGAATAAGAATAAGAATTTATTTATTGCTATACTGTGTTTACAAAGTACTGATGTTTACAAAGTACTGTGTTTACAAAGTACTAATGTTTCAGGGCCTCCTAGGACTGGCATACCTACCTGTGGGAGCTTGGGGTGATAAAGTGATTGTGGAATCATGGTTGGACTCACTGGAGAGAAAGGAAGACAAACCAATGTCGTTTCTGATGCAGCTGTGTGGGCCACAGGGAGTGACCAATGCGACGCATTATGGGAAATTTCAAATGCTTGGTGAGTAATATGCTAGTGGTCTTATTTAAGTGTTTAGTAAAACATAAATACCTAAATATTAGTGGACATTTCAGATACAACACCATCTGACCCCAAACTAAAGAAAAGGTTACTATGGAAGCCAGATGGCTGATATAATACTTACCTATATTATACATGTATAATATTATATATAGTTTAAATTCATACTTAAACACCCAGTCATGTTTCCCATCGTTAAAATACTCATTTATTACATTCCAGATGACCAAACATATAACAACGCAGCACAATTCAAAACGCCCATCCTACGCAAGCGATGGTACGAAGTGGGCATACTGTCCATCAGAGTGATTACTAACACGAGTGGTGAAAGAGAGGCCAGCCATTATCAGTGACGACGGCTATCGGGACCCTGACGAAGATATGTGCAGGAAATTGAACGCGGAGAAAAGTATCGTAGACAGCGGGACGACGAATATTAGGGTGCCTGAGGCTTTCTTTAGGCCGGTGTGTATGTTTCTATAATGTTCCTAATATCTAATTTTTATTATTATTGTTAAGAGCCCATTGTGTCCCAGTGTTGAGCAAAAGCATAGAATAGATAATATAGATAGAACGGACACTCCCCACCCCCCGCCAATTTCAAGCTTCCTCACCCCTGAGGCCGTTTCGGATACGCTAGGGAGCACTCAACGAAGGGATGGTATCGAACATCTAATTCCTAACGAAATATCATCATGGTGGGTTGTTGTGCTGTTTACGGCTGTCCGTCAACTAAACGGGACAAAATTAAAAGCTTTATTCAATTTCTTAATGATAAAATAACGTAAGATTAGAAACTTTTCAATATAAATGCTTTATAATATTACAAGCTTTGCTTAGTTTGGGGTCAGATGGTGTTGTGTGTGAATTGTCTACTAATATTTATTTATTTATAATAACGAAGTCATTTTTAACTCAAAGTTCGTAACTTACACAGCCAGTACCTTACGTGCCCAAGCATGGATTGATAATACCTGGAGGAATAATTATAGTGACAGAATAAAGTTTCCTTCATGGGTAAGTATAAAATAAAATGCGAATGTGTACCTAGTAACAGAATCTAGGTACTAAACAATTTAGAAATCTGTGCAAACACCCTTTTAATTAGAATAGTATAATTTGGCTCCATTCTATTTATGTAACTCAACATTATAGCAAGTTTATAGACTACTTTACGTCACCAGGTGAACTCAAGGGGCACACCTATTCAATTAAAGAATTCAGTAGCCCTAGCTCTAACGCACACATTCACGCGTGTGTACGAACGACATCTGCGTAGTTGTAGTGTGAAGAGTAGGTAGCTCCACAGCGGCGTTTGTATGGAATTTTAGTGGAGTGTCCGGGGTGTGGCAAAAGTCTCCTACCCTCCTACCCTCCTTTGTGTTCGTGTCTTTGATCGCCGTATGGTGTTTGTAATGTGATTGGTGAGCTTTACGTCCAATATACTGCGTTCCATAGGTCGTTGGCAAACCGCGAGGTTGAACCTTAGATTCTTTGTCAAAGACCAAGTCTGCGCTCTGTACGTCAAGAGCCTGCGTTTGAGGGATAGTGACATGTTGCCCTTCATAAGGTCTTTCGTATAACAATAGTTCTTAATATATAATAGTATAACTAATGATATAATAGTGAATAGTATTCTATTGGTCAAGCCCTTTCATTTGATAACCATTTTGGGGGAGTTGTGAAAAAAAAGTTATTCATTTTATGCCATGTTGGATTTGAAATTTGTCATAGTTGTTGCACTTGGAATACACCCAACTATTGGAACATGACAAGCCCAAATCATTACCTAATACTGCACTGAGCTGGTCGCCCAGTTGCGCTGTAATTTCTCTGGAATCATTACCCTTCAAACCGAAATACAGTGATATTTGCACATTACTGTAGAATAAAAGTGTAATAGCTTTATAAGGCATACTTAGAGAAGTGTCCTTCCTACCACTACAAAAGGTTTGAGGGGAATTCGGGGACGCTCTCGCATTCCTCTGCGAACCCTCAGGGTGGCCTGCAGGTCTACTACGAAGTCCGATAAACGATATATCGGCCGAAGTTATGGACGTTTTATACCACGAAACACAATTGGTCGGTTGATGACACAAAAACTCTCAAATCAGCGTCGGTCGGGATGGCCGAAACGCCCGATCAGATCAACCATCGTATCGTGGTATATAACGTCCATAACTTCGGCCGATATATCGTTTATAGGACTTTGTAGTGCTATCCATTTTCGAGCCCATGGGAAACGCCCCGTATCCGGCGCATTATTATTAAATGCACTACCCACACTTTGCGAACCCCTGCCATAATCAACAGAGCTAAAAGGCGTATTACACTTTGCTAAATTTAGTGTCTAAATTCAGATGCTTTAGAAGCAATATTAGTCAATTGAATACAGGTGCAAGTTAAAAAGCAATAAAATTTAGAATCAAGCAATTCTCGCTTCTGAATTTAGTATGTCAGCTTACTATTTACATTTCACTGAATTCAGTAACGACTAAATTTAATAAGCCTTAATAAATTAATATCTATTTGCAGGTTGTGGATGAACTAAAAAAATGCAGCTCAAGCGTCGAATGTGCTCATACTAAATGAGTTTTGGTACCATGGCGAGGTAAGTTTATGAAATACTAGCGGCCAGTTCCGGCTTCCCTCGGATATTGCCTCATAAAGTCTAATAATCGAAATAAAAACTATCCTATCTTTCAAGTTAGGGGCCGTTCAAATATTACATAAACAGATTTAATACAGTTATTGACCCCCCCCCCTTGTCATAAACAGTAAGAAAAGCTCTTACTCCTTCCTCCCATGCTTACGTAACCATTGGTACCTATTCCCCCGAAAATGGGTTTCGTTTTCAAGTATAGACAACGTGGGGGTTGCCATCTGTGTACAAAAATAAATAACTACTGCTGACGTAATCAGAATCTAAATCACCCAGCCCCCATGTCATTAAAAATAAGCAAAGCCTAAACCCTCCGCCCCCCCTATAGTGCTTACGTAATATTTGAACGACCCCTTAGATCAATCTGCGCACGGTGTGCAAATTTGATTAAAATCGGTCAAGTACTTTAGGAGTCCATCGTGGACAAACAACGTGACGCGTAATTTATATATATTAAGATAATGATACAAATAGGCATGGTGGTTTAAATGAACTAATTTTGGATCTACATTTGTGATAAGAAAGTCTAGGCTGTGGAATGTGTTGCCTGAGTGAGTTTTTTCCGATGGTTACAATCCTGGTATCGTCAAATTGAGAGTGAGTCGGTTTCTTCTAGGTAAGCACGCTCCACCGTATACCTCATCGTTATTTAACTCCTGGTGAGATGGTGAAAACTATAATAGTTAAACAAACTTATATTACCAACTTGTACGTCAGTGTTCGTGAATGGTTCAATTGGACTCACGTTGGCAATGGAATTGAACTAGAATTCATCAGCAAGAACAGTTAGACTATAATTGTGTGCTGAAATTATCACATTGGAATTCTTAATATAGTTTTTAAAGCTTTCGCGGTTTGATCGCGAATCATAAGCATTGCACAAAAAGAGGTCGGGGCTTGTGTAACTATGGATGGAAACGCACTGTTTCCAATACCCAATTCCAATGTCTTTTTTATAAAAACATTGGAATATTACCTGATATAATACTACAAAAGTATTATATCAGCTATCTGCCCGCCATAGTACAAGCTTTGTTTAGTTTGGGGTCAGGTGGTGTTGTGTGTGAATTGTCCACTAATATTTATTTATTTATAATTAATATTTGGTAACGTTATTTAACAGAAAGTCATGTAATTCCAGGCGGCTTGCTGGCCCGAGCCGCAAGAGTGGGCGTTACCCTGGCTGGCCGTGGATCTCCTCAGCGCTGATGACGACACACAGTATTTTACCCTGAAGATACCTTCACAGGTACTGTAACATTTTTAACACACTACGAAAAAGGAGATAGACCTACGTTCAGTTAGATACCTGACCTTCGAACTAAGATAGAAAAGAAACGTCTGACCAATATATATGTCGCAGCCGGATCGTATAATCCGCTGTATTACATTACAGCTAGCCGTTTTGTAAAGCGGCGGTTTGACGATTAGCCAGATTGAAAGCGGCTGATTGAAAAAACAGCCGGAATGTATTCGACGCCATACGTCATTCAAAACGGCTAGCCGTAATGTAATAAAGCGAAAGATTAGCCGCCCCTTTGACAATTTTTAGTTCCGATTCTTAACACTCATGGCGCTGTCTGACATAACAACAACATGGCGTTGAAAACAGTACGTGTGTTGCTAAATTGCTAAGGTGACTGTGGATTCTGGTGTTCGGCGGAATCTTACACAATATTATTGGGTTGGTTTACCACTAATAACTGGTAATCGGACCGGGTAGATTAGAAAGGATCCAGATCCGACTAGGAGCACCCCGACTCCACCTAGTCTTGTCGCTACTACCCCTAGAGTGTATATAAAAAATGCGGGAGCCAGAAGCTCAAATCTGAATGATGACCCTTGTCTAAGTGCACCATATTTCTTAGGTGTACCATAACCAATATCAAGTTAGGGGCTTTCAAGTTTTATCTGAGAGGTATGATGTTTAAAAAAAAATGTGAGAAATATGGCAAGAGATAATCTGTCAGCTTTTTTATGATTAATACAATTAATTTTCATTGTTTATTTTGTAAGTATGGTCACCCTACAATTTAAGTAGTAGTACAAAGCGGCTAAACGTTGGCCGCCGTATTGAAGAACGTATCGCAATTACAAAGCGGCTAATCGTTGAACCGCCGCATTACAAAACGGCCCTGTTTTTCAAAACGGCTAGCCGTAATGTAATACAGCGGATTAAACGATCCGGCTGCGACATATACCGAGTGTTACGCAGTCAACTAATGGTATCGGTGTGTGTGTGTCAGTCATTTAAAGACCTATTATAGTCACGTGCTATGCAATAATATTTTTTTAATTGAACACTTTTTGTTTGTTTGAAGACAGATGTTTTCGTAGGCTGTGAATGAGGCTAATCGCCAGTTTCGGAAGTGAAATCGTTCAAGTGAACTCGGGACCCGAGTGTGCCCGAGCGAGAAAGATAGTCATCTGCTGCTGTCTGCCTGCTGTTAATATCGTGTGGCTGTGTTTACTATATAATCAATGTATATGTAATCAGTTTTATTTTGAATTATCCAATAGTTTTTAATACTCGTACCTAGTTATCACGTCTGCCGTGGGATTTTAAGTTCTCACATTTTGATGTGACTACATCTAATAAATCGATGAACGCTGGCTGCATGCACGAAAAAGCATGACTCATTGTCCCGTAACGTTAGGGTAAATTATTTTTGCATTTCAAAAATCCGATTACTAGTATAATTTCAAGTATTTATTGTTTTTATTATTACAAAAAGTAGCATCGGTCGGCGGGTGCAGTAATAATAATATAGGTTATGGTTATTTACTAAAAATGTATGATTATTATTAATTGATGATAGATATTTGATAGATACAGTTTACTTATATGAAATCTTGTTCATGAATATAATTTATTTTAACTTTATGGCTAAACTTCAGTTTATAAAATTAGTTACAAGTTATTGGATTTAGATTAACAATGTCTTAAGAAGTACCCTACATTATCATGTTCATAAATATGTCGGGGAAACATTACTTTTGTGAGTTTCCCATCGACATCAGGAAGGCCTTATCATCACATATGGGATTCTGGTTGTGGGCGTTAATGTTCAGTGCTAGCATAAATGAAAATCATTAGTCTTCACAATGTTATATTTAGCGTCACAATTCCATATTTTAGGAAGTAATAAGTATAGTTGGAATTGAAGAGCATCGAATTCATGTTGAACATCATGGGATTCTATCAACTGTACTAGCACACTCTTGCAAACAAAGAGAATGTAATATGTCTCCAAAAACCCTGCTGCTGTCGCTGCTCTGTCCACAATACGAATCCAATGATGTCACCACGACTACGCTCAGACATTGACAATACCCTCTGCTCGATGTTTAAATAATTTGATTTGAATTAACGCTTAATGCTAAAGGAGGATTATATGGGCGTAACATGAAGGTAATGTGTAGATTTCCCTCGTAGACTCTCTCATATACGAGGGTCAAACTGAAAGTTCTTAGAAAATCAAAAACTGATTACATTAGCCAGTTATTAGTTTTATTATATCTTTTCAAAATATTGTCCATTCACGTCAATACACCGCTGCATGCGATGGAACCACTGGGAAAAGCACTTTGCCCACTCGTCCTTAGGGGTCTCTTCAATGGCATCGCGATACGCAGCCACCGCTTCTTCAGCATTCATAAACCGCTTTCCTTTAAGTTTTTCTTTAATTTTTGAAAATAAATAAAAATCACAAGGCGCGAGGTCGGGGCTATACGGCGGGTGTCCCAGTAATTCAACGTTTGATGTCGCCAAATAGTCGATCGTTCGCTTGGCGGTGTGCGATGAGGCGTTGTCGTGGTGAAGGAGGATCCTACTGCGAGGTCGTTTCTCTCGAACTTTTCCAAGACAAGTGGCAAACAATTGGTAGTGTACCATTCTGCAGAAACTGTTTTTGATCCTCTAACACAATTGTTGCGAAATGACCTATCCTCCAAAGAACGAGGCCACCATTTTTTCCCCGCACTTCGATCTCTCTTCACTTTAGTTGGCAACTCCTCGAAAGGAAACACCCACTGAGCAGATTGTCTTTTGGTTTCAGGATCATAACAGTAAATCCAGCTTTCGTCACCTGTTAGTATGTCGAACACAGCATTCGAGTCACCTCCGTTAAATCTTTCAATCATTTTACGGCACCAATCCACACGATGGAGTTTTTGAGCCTCAGTCAAATTATGAGGTATCCACCGGGCGCAAAGCTTCCTGACCGCTAAATGTTCGTGTAGGATTTTGTGCACTTGACTCATACCGATGCCTAAGCTTGTCCGAATCTGCTGATAGGTCACTCTTTTGTCAGTCTCTATCATACGCCGCACAACACAGATGCTATCTTCAGTCGTCGCCGTAGAAGGCCGTCCCTCACGTAAATCATCAGTGAGATTAGTGCGACCACGTTTAAACTCATTAAACCAGTTGTAAACAGTCGCACGAGTTGGGGCTTCATCGTGAAAGGCCAATCGTAGTCTATCATAACTTTCTTGTTGACTTAAATGACATCGAAAGTCATAAAAAAATTTGCACGAAAATTTTCTCGTGCTAAATTCATGTTGACGTGACACAGATAATTTTCAATTTGCCGCCAAATCGTAAAACAAATGACAAATGAATGAAGTATATACTCAGTAATATTGGCAATGAGTTCTATTTTCAAATCATAGAATTATTTTTTATTATATTGTTTATAAGTGGCCAGTTCTAAGAACTTTCAGTTTGACCCTCGTAAATGATGAACAATTTGTTTGCAGAACCGCTATAGGGTGCTATAAGGGAGCTATAAGTTTGACGTCGATATATGTCTGTTTATGTGTCTGTCTGTCCGTCTGTGTGTCTGTCTGTCTGCGTGTGTCTTGTTTGTCTGTGGCACCGAAGAGCTCAAACGGGTGGGCCGATTTCGATGGGTTTTTTTTATTTGAAGGTTAAATTCCGTGCGCTGGTTCTTAGGTATGTATGTTTGGTTAATATCGATTCAAGGTAGCCACCTCCACAAAATGGCGGACAATATATTTCTGCACAATGTACATAATATGGGTATCAAATGAAAGGGTTTGACAAGTAGAATATTATGCTTTTTGACATATTTCAAATAATGTTGTACAGATTACAAATCCGAGGTAGTCGGAGGTAAATCAAAATTTCACATTTTGTTGGTGTTTTTCCACTCGATTCTATTGTATGCAATTCATCAATGTTTTGTGATGACGTTGTCACGTTAAACTATCGTCCGTAGACCAACTTTACAGACAACCAAAATATTTTTTTTTACAATTTCAGAATTACATGCGAGTAGTGAAGGCTCGTAACAACACAGGCGAGGATGGGATCGTCTCCGAATATTGCTACAAGCTGGGTATAGAGGCGGGGAACAAAGAGACTATACTCGGATACACCGCTATGGAAGGGTTTGAGGTAACTACGAGCATCATTCAAATATTAATGACCACTCTCGAAAGTATTTTTTTAAAGTTTTTATAGGCTTAAACTCGACTGCCATCTCGCTTGATGTAAAACGACGATGCGGTCCACGATGGAGCATGCTTACCGAGCAGAAACCGATTCACTCTCGATTTGAAGACACTAATCTTACCTATCATTTTACCTATTATCGACCTATTATTATAATGCAACTGTTACTACCATTCACTTTTAAAATGCTTGCATTGTGGTGAAATAACTGGATGAAGTATTTTAGCAATCAATTCCTAAATTCCTTGGATTCTTTCTATACTCTGGAAAGAATCCTACAAGAGTCAATCCCATTACAACACATAACACAGTAAAATAAACAGATATTGTGATTGTCAATGAATATATACAGCTATAGGTATTATTACGTCCACATTTTTATGATAAACCGTATAATTTAAAGAGAAATTAAAATAGATAGCGGTCTTATCGCTTAAAGCGATTTCTTCCAGACAACCTATGTATGAATGTGTGAGTAACCTGCAATACAATTTTCCAGGTCCTATTCAACCGTGCTTCAGACTACATAAGCTTTCGGCCGTCGAACTGTGGCGGCAATACCCGCATATCCGGACCGTACAATACCTCTACTTCTATCAAAACTCTTTGTAATCTCATCATACATCCCCACGAGGTCGCTCCGTCGATAAAAGCGGCCCAGTGGGCCTTATTCGGTGTGTCATTGATAGCTTGTGCCGTGTTAGTGTACTTGTTAGCGCCTTGTGTCAAAACTTTGTTGTTGAAACGTGTTAGACAAGCAAACTCGCCCCAAATTTCACTGTCTCAGGCAGCTTTAGTCGATCAAGAAGGCATCTAAAATCTTTATAGAATAGGGTACTACATTTGATTTTAATTATAAAATAGACACGAAATTGTTAATAAAAAATTTACATAGGCAACTAATTCTATTTGTTACATGTATTGGTTCCTCTGTGCAGGTGTTAGTGTTGCCAGAAGTGTAGTTGCGAAATTAGTACTTTTGGAGAATTTATTCTCAATGTAATTGAGCTGAATTTGGGGTCGTATAAATAATTCGTAAATTGACGAACGACAAAATCGGATCTTTGTACAAAAATAAATTATATGGTTAGGTTCAATTTTTTTATGTTGTAATCAAACAAAAATAATCTCTCATTTGAACTGCGATTATGTAATATAGTTTTCAGCATGTCAGATAACACTGATAAATGGGTTAAAATAATATGTGAATTGATTGACCTTGACATTTTTATCAAATTTCGCAAACGAAATCATTAACGTCATCTCATGCGGCCAGTTTTTGACGTGAACACGTCTTTAAAATAGGGAGAAGATTAAAAAAACTAATTAGTCCGTCAGGAAGAATATTAAATATATGGTATACGTATTTTTTCTTATGTTTCACAAACAAAAAATTACGAAGTTACAGTGCTCAGAAGTTTCGAGTCACGTTATCGTGCGATTTTTACGATAGAGTGACGTCACAACTCCCACTCCGGAAGTTGGATGATTTATATCTTTCTTAATTTTTGATAATTTGGTAAAACAAAAAATACGTGTCCTATAAATTTCCATAGTATACCAGCTAAACTAATTAGAATGCTATATTCGATCCTGTCGTCATCACAATAGGCATGACTACAGGTCCTGTAATCATATTCAATTATTTGATAAAATGACGGTATTTAAAGAGAATAAAATATGTACCAACTTTGATTTTGATATCTTCTTGTTCAACTTTATGATCATTCAAAGCTGGATGGGCAAGTCCCAAGTATGACGTGTTAAAATATTGAAATTATTATATACGAAATTATTGGAAAATTTATTTACTAGCATATATAATACCCGACAATAGCATAGCATAGAAAATACCCGACAGTGATGTCAAGCTTTAGTAGTGTTTTTGGGAAAGTCGAAAATTGTGATTTTAAAATCGTGATATCACGGGAGGTTTTTAAGATAACAAAGTAATTCTTTCACCTATGTTTCAGTTATTGAGTAGCCTTTTGATGGCACATTAAATCAAAAATGAGTCGTCATGCCTATTGCTTCAACGGGAGGCTAGTAAAAAGAAAGATCTCGTCTCTTTACGTCACAGAATAAGGAAACTATAAGACAGGTCGAATTTTGCATCGTTCGTCAATTTCTGACTATGACGTGTATAATTAGCCGTCCCAAATTGTCACGCTTCAGTCATATTACTTGGGTTCAATTAGTCACAATAAAAACCAAAATTATGTTCTTGTGATAGTTGGATGGGCATCGCACATTACGTGCTGTAATATTACTAGGATTAGTGAAAAAGCTCTAAAAGAGCAAAATTTAATTTCTGATATAATAAGTCTGAATTACTAAGAGTATGTTAGTTTTAAGGCCAAAGTCGATATGAACAGCTATACGGAAAATGAGCATTGAAATATGTACGTAATCTCATAAGTACTATATTTTACAGTGACAGCAAATTGGGGGCAAGAAAAAAACTTCCCATAGTATCTGCTCTTATATTGTCATTGTATTATACTTGTAATACTTATATTGTATTATTGTATTTATACGTTACGAGTTAGAGATCATATTTGAATGTTCACTTTTAGTAATGTTGCATTGTGGTATTTGTTAGTTACGGACCTTTAGTCGTAAGATTTTGAGTCAGGTGAAATGTTTCGTCTTATGAATAGATTTTAAGTCACTGAGTGTTCGTTTTTAAACTTTGTGTGTAGATAGTATCACAGGGTTACGCTAAAAGTTTTTACTTACTAAAAACAGCAAATTCTAGAAAGAAGTGGGGATTGGCGGTTGACATATGTACTCGAAGGCTAAACACGCCAAAAGACTAGCAACGCGCAATGCAGCGAGGATCAGTTTCATTATAATGCGATTTAAAACCTTATAATCATTGGTACAATACTTAGTATCGCTTGCCGCTGTGTAGGAGTCGTCGCGTGCAGAGCAGACGCGGGCGGCCGCGCGACTTTTCAAATTTCTCAAGCGATACTATGTTTTATAACAATGAATATAAGGTTTTAAATCCTGCTCTTCGCTACGCTGCGCGTCCCTATTTCTTTGTTGTGATTTGAAACGAAATGTGTCTTGAAATCGCGGAGCGCTACTAGTTCGTTAATAATGGTATGTACAAGATTTCTTACTGCTTTGTAGATGTCTGTATCCTTTTTGCTTAACCCTGTTTTTTAGGAATCTTGTGTACATTGAAATTGTTAAAAATACTATATTGACTAAAGTACAATTACGTATTATATACCAACTGCACTGTATTATATATGCACCTTGTTAATTGAAGTGGCTTAACCTAAAATTCTTGATTGTTGGGTTTGGGGAAACGCAATCAAATTATTTGCATATAACTTGCTTACATGGACTGTAATTAAATTATTTGCTTTTAAATAGTTAATCCTATATTTTGATTTTAGATTTTGAACTACAAGAGTTCATTCTTTATAAATAAATAAAAAAACATGTTTTGTCCAATGGATGAAACTACTTTCGTTTTTTTTTTCAGTTAAGCCATTTCGATTGCTAACGTGCAAATATATGAATAGGTAATAATCAGGGTACGATGATTAGTATGTATCAAAATTGTGTACATACTTATGTTTTAAAACAAACACAGTTTTAACATGTTGTTCATAGAAAGTAATTTTTGACATCATAGTAACTTAAGAATATAAAAAAAAATCAGAATGTTTTTTGTGTATGTTTGTAAGTTGACGATGTTTTAATCTATTGTTAACAAATTTAATCATTGGTTTTTTAAATATGATGTATATCTCAGCGGTAATACTGCTCTAAATCCATTAAAATCTAATCTAAAATATTACTAACCCCAAAATGAGTAAATAATTTATTGTCTGGACTGGAATTTGGTTTTGCTAAGCTAAAAGCTATGTAGTCCAGTCGGGGCAGACATAAAACTAGCTTAACTAGCTTGAAATAGAAAAAACCCGGAGAGCGATTTTTTTAAACGTCGGTGGTTAGACGGATAAATCTCAATTTTCTAACTAATACGAGTAAAGGGTTCGCCGCCATCTTGTTAAATTTAAAGTAATTTTTTTTCGTATTTCTGAAACAACTTGTAAATATTCAACTTTAGAGCAAAAATGGTGGTATCCAAAGTTGTTGGAAATAAAATTTTGGTCATCTTCATTTTTACGCTAAGATCAATATTTTTTAACTTTGAATATCACCATGTTTGCTCTAAAGTTAAAAAATTAACGAGTTATTTCAGAAACACGAAAAAATTGAACTTTGGCGGCGAACCCTTTACCCGGATTAGTTAGAATATCGAGATTCATACTTCCAACCATCCCCACCGACGTTTAAAAAAAAATCGCTATCCGGTTTTTTTTTCTATTTAAATGTCTACCCCGACTGGACTTATGAGATACCGTACGACTCTGCTAGCGTCGTGTGCGTGTGTGTAGCAGACGTGACGGTACAAACAAGACGGGTGTTTGAAAGTAAACGAAACACCTATTTATAACAATACAGCGTTAGTATAGGTACTGACGCTGCTTTTATATTTTTATGTTAGGACATAAAAATGTAAATTACTGCGTTCCACTAACTGACTAACTGATTGACGATATAATAATAACTACACACAAAAGATAGTAAAATATCTTTATTGAAAAGTGTTTGTTAAACGAATGACCGTTTGTATAATGACAAAAGTTATTGAATATTAAAACATAAAAGTTTTCATTAAATAAGTACAAATTAATCCATTTTCTTTTGAGGTCATAAATTACGTCACACTAATTTCATAAAGTACGTCATTGTATATTTTTTTACCTCTTCCCGTCTTTATCACAGTTTGTGAGACACTTTCGTAGTATGACGTTGCATGTTTTGCCGTTTTAATTGAGTATATATTTTATAGAGTAAATTTGAATTTTTTTGGCATTACTTTTATTCATAAAAACATTTAACATTTAAATTTTGAAAATTTATGTCATTGTCACTCAATGCCACACCTAGTCCATATCCCTAGAAGTAGTTGTATTCACGACACGGCGCCCGCCTTACTTATGGTGACCAAGTGTAAAAACACGCTAAGTATGTGTGCGTGAAAACAAAAATACCTTCGCCCGCGTCTCGGGCGGTACTGAGAGCGTCCGCAGTCACACGCACATTCACAGCGTGTTTGTGAATATCGTTACTACAAGTAAAGCTCGCGTCGCTTCGTGAGATAAAAGTACTATATCAGGTAGTTATGCGATGGGGACAGAACTATTGGCGATAATTAACAAATCCAACTCAATTATATAAGTCATCATATTACAATACAGCTACGTAGGTACATGTATGTTATTCCAGCGTAATTTTGTCCGTAAGTAAACCTCTTGAGAAAGCTAATAGATTAGTAAAACAGTGTACTTAATTTAGTTGTAATTTTAGAAATAATACGCTTTTTAGATTTGTTTGATTTTAAATAATACGCTTTTTAGTTTAGTTAGATTTGTTCAAAATTTATTGCTCTACAAATTTGAACTCTTATATTTATTTAGGCTCTCCCGGTTTTTCGTTAAACTAGTATTACGAGTATTAATTTCGAGATATTTACCGGAGTTATATGTATAGTAGAACAGATCTCGATATTTAAAGCAGTTTCATGCACTGTGTTCACGAGTAAACTGACGAAATTATCAGGGACCTATGTAGTCGTAACGATGGGCATAGAAATAAAATAAAAATAAAATAAATAATATTGGTGGACAATTCACACCCAACTCCATCTGACCCCAAACTAAGCAAAGCTTGTAATATGGCGGCTAGATAGCTGATATAATACTTTTATAAATATAATAAACTCCATCTTAAAATTAAGGAAATCGAGAGTGAGCCTATATTTATGACCTTTAGAAATCGGCTGTTGTCGATAGCCTTATTATCTGATATAGTCTATACGAGTTTATAACCGACAACCTAAGAAGTTTTGAGGATGAAAACATAGTACTTGACTGCATTAAAACACTTTATTTCTAGAGTTGTTAAATTGCAATGCCCGATTGGATAAGTACTCGTACATTGTGTGACAACTTGGTTTTGTATTTTCTCTTCTATCTGTAACATAATTAAGCAATACATTATTGGGTATTGAGTGAATATGATTCATGAAACTGCTTTGAATTATCGGACTACCTCTACTATGTATCCACTGTAAATATTTCGTAAATAATAATAATACTTAATAGTAATTAAGGATATCGGATCCTACGATGTTAGATGCGTTGCTTTCCCTGTCGATAAGATACTTACACTTACTTATAATTATGTATTTGTATTGTGTACCGATCATATTCGTATCGTGTACCGCTCATGTTCCGATCATATTTGTATTGTGTATGATCATATTTGTATTGTGTTTTGATTATATTAAATGTATTCTGTACCGATTATTTACTTTGCTACAGTATAACTTGCACAAAACATACTGATCTTTTTTGAATCAAGGGTTGGTGGAGACACTGTATGCTGATTTTGTCTATCACAGGGTCGATAACTAGGTAATAATATTTTTTAATTGATTTCGGTTGTGTGTTATTTCTTGTTTTGTCTTTTGTGATATAATTTCCGAAGAGTCATTTATTGTCTCCGAGGAGTCTACTATTCTATTATATTTATTATTTGCTATTTTATTTAATAGGTTTATTACTCCATATTTTTGTATTATTCTTCTTTGAACTCTATTCTTGTCCGAATTGATTGAATCTTTATATGGGCTATATAAATTTGGCGAAAAAAACCTTTACTATCGTGATCTGTTTGTACACGCGGGATTTTGAATATTTTTTGTATTATTTATTTTCTTATGCCAATGTATATTTTCTAAGTTCTATGTGTTAGCAATATAGTGGCCAAAATCCAAAATACGCATACTAGTATGTTCAAATATTGCGTCTAGACTAGTTAATGGATGGAAAATTAGAGTTCTGCAGCAGCTGATGTCAAAAGATAGCTTATTTTCCGTAGGTAGTAATGGAAACGGTAATATTCGTACTTTGTCTATAGTTCATCCCATGTATCGCAGTATTATTTAATACAAGATTAATTTTAATGGCATTAGTTACTACATAATATTAATGCCCTTATTATTATGAGTGATCAATATTTTTTTGGACTCCATACTGTAACACAACTGTCACTGTTTTTTTCTTAACAATGAATAGAACTCGGTGAATAACCGCCTTTTTTGTACATTCATGTATAATAAACAATTGAAAATTTTACTGAAAAGATTCTATCATAATTGTAATATATTTTCTCACTTTTTCACCCATTACCATGTATCAAATATCAACGTATCTTGAGAAGAAAAATGTCTGCATTCAAATGACCAATCTAGGTAACGAAATTGATGTTAAAATAACAATCTAGTGAAAAAGAAAACAAAAAATATTTACAATAAATTATTTAATCGAAATTTATTTTCTTTTATTTTTGTTGTAAGTAGGTACCTACATTTTGAAAAAGGCATAGTCCCCGAACTTACAGGTAATTTTAATGCAGTTATGCATTAAGGCCGTCACAGATGTAGCTATTATATATATTTTCATATTTCATAGCTGGACATATTTCCGTATATTTTCTATACAAATCCTCGAGTGTCCACACACGCAGCTATAGGTAATATATATTTTCGTGACGTCACCCAACTATACCGTAATATACATTAAGGCATATTAATATAAATTATGCTATAACAAGACATATTTCAAATGTACAGTCAAAATATGTCTTGCTATGTTAATATGGCATAATATGAATATATTACGGTATATTTTGCTGACGTCACGAAAATATGAAAATATATATTATACAGATGTAGCTATAATGTATATTTTCATATTTCATAGCTGGACATATTTCCGTATATTTTCAATACAAATGCTCGAGTGTCCACACACGCAGCTCTAATATATATTTTTGTGACGTCACCCAAGTATACTGTAATATATATTAAGGCCATGGACGTATGAAAATAATTTAATAATATGTTATTCACACGTCCATGATTAAGGCATATTAATATAAATTATGGTATAGCAATACATATTTTGAATGTACAGCATCTTTCAAAATGGTCCGAGCATACATCACGAGTTGTTTTACTTATTACTTTCACTTAAGTATCCCGATATTAACCAAGTTCCGATGATGGATCTAGAAGGTGGTCATAGGAAATCTGTAATGAAACGACGAACCCCGTCAAATCTGGAATCGTTTTAGTTGTCTTTATGAGTACCTTGGTGCTAGATGGAAACCATGGTCTGATTCTTAAGCTGGAAAATGGCCATAGGAATCTTGTTAATTCCACGACATGTCTAATTAAACGACATAACACCATCGAGTTTGGGCTTGTTATATTCGTCTTGATGGGTACTTTGGTGCTAGATGGCAACCAGGGTCTGATGATGAACCTGGAAGATGGCCATAGGAACTTGGTAATTCTACAATATAACCCCATCGAGTTTGGTGTCATTCTCTTCCTCTCGACGATTACTTTGGTGCTCCATTGTAACGAAGGTCTGATGATGGGAGCTGGAAGATGATCATAGAAATTTAGTAATTAAATGACATAACCCTTTCGAGTTTGGGCACATTTATCTCTTGACTACCACTTCAGTGCTAGATGGTAACCAGGCTGTGATAATGAAGATGGAATTCATAAGAATTCAGTAATTAAACGAACCATATCGAATTTGGGCTCATTTAATTTGTCTTTACGAGTAATTTGTTGTTAGATGGTAGCCAAGGTCTGGTGATAAAGCTGGAAGATGACGATATTAACTTCATAATTAAAAACATTACTCCATCGAAATGGGGCTAGTTTTATTCCGATGTTGTCATAAACATCACATTACAAATTATTATGATGTTCCAGATCTATTGTATTTTAATAAAAACACAGTTAAATTATGAAATTTTTAAAAATGTTTGTGGCGGCCATCTTGGAATTGTTGTTTACCATAGCGTATAGTATTATACTAGTCAAGCCCTTTCATTTGGAATCCACATTGTGTAGAGTTGTGAAAAAAACGAGTACGTTAACTACCATTTTGTGGCGGCAGCCATCTCGAGCAGTTTTATATCAAACATAGCTTAGAACACTTCCGATTAATTTACCCTTCAAACACAAAAAACGAAACCGGCTCATCCGTTTGGGAGCTACGTTGCTACAAACACATACACAGTTATGTCAAACTTAAAACACCCCGTCATTATTGCGTCGGGGGCCAAAAAGTGACGTGCGCTCAGACAACGTTGAAACATGCTGTAAACTCAAAATACGTCTTGCTATATTGATACGAGGGTCAAACTGAAAGTTCTTAGAAAAACAAAAACTGATTACATTAGCCAGTTATTAGTTTTATTATATCTTTTCAAAATATTGTCCATTCACGTCAATACACCGCTGCATGCGATGGAACCACTGGGAAAAGCACTTTGCCCACTCGTCCTTAGGGGTCTCTTCAATGGCATCGCGATACGCAGCCACCGCTTCTTCAGCATTCATAAACCGCTTTCCTTTAAGTTTTTCTTTAATTTTTGATAATAAATAAAAATCACAAGACGCGAGGTCGGGGCTATACGGCGGGTGACCCAGTAATTCAACGTTTGATGTCGCCAAATAGTCGATCGTTCGCTTGGCGGTGTGCGATGAGGCGTTGTCGTGGTGAAGGAGGATCCTACTGCGAGGTCGTTTCTCTCGAACTTTTTCCAAGACAAGTGGCAAACAATTGGTAGTGTACCATTCTGCAGAAACTGTTTTTTGATCCTCTAACACAATTGTTGCGAAATGACCTATCCTTCCAAAGAACGAGTCCACCATTTTTTTCCCCGCACTTCGATCTCTCTTCACTTTAGTTGGCAACTCCTCGAAAGGAAACACCCACTGAGCAGATTGTCTTTTGGTTTCAGGATCATAACAGTAAATCCAGCTTTCGTCACCTGTTAGTATGTCGAACACAGCATTTGAGTCACCTCCGTTAAATCTTTCAATCATTTTACGGCACCAATCCACACGATGGAGTTTTTGAGCCTCATTCAAATTATGAGGTATCCACCGGGCGCAAAGCTTCCTGACCGCTAAATGTTCGTGTAGGATTTTGTGCACTTGACTCATACCGATGCCTAAGCTTGTCCGAATCTGCTGATAGGTCACTCTTTTGTCAGTCTCTATCATACGCCGCACAACACAGATGTTATCTTCAGTCGTCGCCGTAGAAGGCCGTCCCTCACGTAAATCATCAGTGAGATTAGTGCGACCACGTTTAAACTCATTAAACCAGTTGTAAACAGTCGCACGAGATGGGGCTTCATCGTGAAAGGCCAATCGTAGTCTATCATAACTTTCTTGTTGACTTAAATGACATCGAAAGTCATAAAAAAATCATTGCACGAAAATTTTCTCGTGTTAAATTCATGTTGACGTGACACAGACAATTTTCAATTTGCCGCCAAATCGTAAAACAAATGACAAATGAATGAAGTATATACTCAGTAATATTGGCAAAGAGTTCTATTTTCAAATTATAGATTTATTTTTTTTATTATATTGTTTATAAGTGGCCAGTTCTAAGAACTTTCAGTTCGACCCTCGTATGCCATAATATGAATATATTACGATATATTATGCTGACGTCACGAAAATATGAAAATATATATTATAGCTACGTCTGTAACGACCTCTACGCCTACCTTTACGCCTGGGGAGAACGTGGGGACGCACTTGCATTTTTGTCTTGTAAGTCTTGTAAACTTCGAAGAATAGTCTCGCGCCCGTTCACCGTCGGCTTGTGCGGTCTGGGAAGTTGACAGGCGTGGTGGGTGTCGAGGCATAGAATAGATAATATAGATAGAACGGACACTCCCCACCCCCCCGCCAATTCCAAGCTTCCTCACCCCCTCAGGCCGTTTCGGATACGCTAGGAGCACTCAACGAAGGGCTGGTATCGAACATCTAATTCCTAACGAAATATCATCATGGTGAGTTGTTGTGTTGTTTACGGCTGTCCGTCAACTAAACGGGACAAGATTAAAAGCTTTATTTAATTTCCTAATGATAAAATAACGTAAGATTAGAAATTTTCAATAACGTTGCTTTATAATATTACAAGCTTTGCTTAGTTTGGGGTCAGATGGTGTTGTGTGTGAATTGTCTACCAATATTTATTTATTTATAATAACGAACTCGTTTGTAAATCAAAGTTCGTAACTCACACAGCCAGTAACTTATGTGCCCAAGCACGGATTGATAATGCCTGGAGGAATAATTATAGTGACAGCATAAAGTTTCCTTCATGGGTAAGTGTAAAATAAAATGCGAATGTGTACCTACTAACAGAAATAGATATCTAGGTACCTGGTCTAATCTATCATCGGTTTCGTTTCATTTTACGCGGCAATACAAACACCCACAGATTTCTGAAACAATTTAGAAATCTGTGCAAACACCCTTTTAATTAGAATAGTATAATTTGGATCCATTCTATTTATGTAACTCAACATTATAGCAAGTTTATAGACTACGTCACCAGGCGAACTCAAGGGGCACAACTATTCAATAAAACAATTCAGTAGCCCTAGCGCTAACGCGCACATTCACGCGTGTGTACGAACGACATCTGCGTAGTTGTGTGAAGAGTAGGCAACTCAACAGCGGCGGTTGTATGGAGTTTTAGTGGAGTGTCCGGGGTGTGGTCGAGGTCTATAATCGATTGCCTTCAGATATTAAGGATGCATGTAGTGATCACGTATTTAAATTAAAATTATAAAACTGGCTCGTCCAAAAAACGTTTTATTCCATTGATGAGTTTATAAATAGCAAGAACTAAAATTGGGCTTTATGTGTTAATTCTATGAGTCCAATGTTTATTTTAAGCTAACATTTAATTTTTATTTCTTTAATGTATTTATTAATTTATACATAATATTATTTATTTGAAGTGTAATTTTTATTTTTACTAATAAATAACTTTGATATTGTAAGTGGGTGCCAGACGCCCTTGCCTCTCTGCAACGAGTCGGGTCTGATGTTCTGCCGCCTACCACTTTTGAAGGTTAAGATGCAGCTTAATCTTGAGGATATTGTAGGCAATAAAACATTACCGTCGATCGATCATCGATGCTTCCAGTGAAATTAAAGAGGTAAAACATCTCAAATCTCTGGGTGTTGCGCGCAGTGCAATCTTAGGTAAATGATATGGGCTCTTCATGTTCTAATAGGGCCGTGCCACTGTGCTGTTATGGGCAAGCAAATTGCTTATCGTCAGGTAGGTACATGTCTTGGTTCTGCTCGTCTCGTCTCTATATTATAAAAAAACAATAAACTGGTAGTATTGTTTTTTTATACCTTATATTACATAATACAACAATATTTTTACATTACATAATTATGAAGTTTGTAGTTTTGTTTAGTATTTATTGCATAGGTACGTAGGTAAGTAGGTAGATAATTTATTGATGTCTCTAACAACCTTTTGATTCCTCCACCTGCTTACATGAATTACAAGGAAGTAGATATATAGACCTTTCCACCCCGTTTCAAACATATTACTCTGCCCAATTATTAGATCTTGAAATACGAGATTTCGATTTCCCGATGCGAGATTCTAATTTCCTTGAGCTAACAACTTATCAAGAAAATCATTAATTTCGCTCAAAATTATGTTATCAATTTATATTTGGACTTAGCTAACTGAATCCAGTTTAAGGTAGGTAGATGTATGTTTAAGGAAATTTGAGGTGATGTGATTTTTCTGTTCAGTTTTGATTTAAATTAACTTTTCTTTATCCTTTTAAATGTATTTTTATGTCTCAAAAGTTGTGAATTTTCGTTTAACAATTTCATCACTATCATCAGCCTATGATGGTGATGAAATTGTTAAACGAAAATTCACTTACAAAATTCACTCACAAACTTACCTTAGTGTATCAAAGAGTTTCAGTACCTACACATGAAACAGCATTAATGTTGTAGGTAGGTACGTCACTGTAGATATAGCTATTGATATTATTCGTTGCTATTACCTACGCCGGTAACGCGAACCACTAAGATTTTCCCCTGACAAATAGTGCTTAAAATTAATCAAGAAGTTTTCACTTCAAAAGTTTTTGCTTTACAAAGTAGGTAGGTCACAATTACAATCACTATAATAGTCACTAATTTTTCCTAAAACAATCAAGCGACTTCTAAATTTAGTGTTGTGGTGTTAGGACTTTTTGCAGAGTCCGCCTGGGGAAGTACCTACACCTTTGGTAATTATTCTACCACCAAGCAGATATGCGCAAACATAACTGATTTCCAGATAAGTACATAGGCACCTATAGGTACTCGTATTAGGCACTTATAGGCCATAGGGATAAATAATCGTACCGAGGTACACCTACAATAAATATTGGTGGGCAATTCACACATCCATCTGACTCCAAACTAAGCAAAGCTTGTACTATGACGGCCAGATAGCTGATATAATACTGAAATAGTTCTAAATACATACCCTACTTATTAGGTAATTAATATTTTAAGTCAGTTATGCCTATAGTATGCTACTTGCCACAGCTTGGCCCTGGACTAGGCAACGCACCCATCAGAGGTGCACCATACCATATCACCCATGGCATGTAGTGACTTCTCAGAACAACTACTAAGTGCGCTTGTTGCACCGGTGCTCATACTCCTGGCGACGTCGGAAGCGTCACCTCATCGCCGTTGGCTTTTTGATATTATAATTAGACACTCCATGGACTCCGGGGTCAGAGACCTTTTTTTTCTATGGACGAAATGTATTAAACGCATTACCCTTCTGCCTGTGGAAGAATGGCGAATTGTGTCGAACTCAACACCACTGGCGGGAATGATGGCTACCAACTACACAAGATCCACTTTTGCCGCTTATGGCAGGAACGCGGGACGTAAGATATGGGAAAATAGGGATTAGGGAACATTTTTTTCACATATTTGCCGTCGGCATTGTTAACGGCGCCACTTCGGTTAGGTTCTTCTTACCTCTTAGCTTCATCGTGGGTGACCAGGTCACGGCTATTGGCACATGTATGTTGTTAATTAGTTTCCTTGATAGTTTTAAATCACTTAGCTACCACGTTATTTGACATAATAATTATGTATGAGTTACCTTTAAAAGCTTCGTTAGTCGTCTGCTGCTTATGAACAACTAGCGGCCCGAATATAAGTACTAATAAAAATGGTTATTGTTTATAATATTAATTAATATTTGATTAACCCCCGACTACCTCAGATTTGTTATGTGTAGGTACGTACAACATTCTACTAGTCAAGCCCTTTCATTTGATACCCATATTAAGGGAGTTGTAAAAAAAGGAATGTATTTTGTCATTTTGTGGTAGCGGCCTTCTTGGATTTGAAATGTGTCATAGTGCAAAGTATTCTACTAGTCAACCCTTTTCATTTGATACCCATATTGAGGTAGGTTGTGAAGAAATATGTTGTCTGCCATTTTGTGGAGGCGGCCATCTTGAATCGATATTAACCAAACATAGCTAAGAACATCCGCACGGATATTAATTTTCAAATAAAAAACACACCGCAATCGGCCCATCCGTTTGAGTTCTACGGTGCCACAGACAGACACACACAGAGACAGACATCGACGTCAAACTTATAACATTTTTTGATTATTTTTGATCGGGAGTTAAAAAAGCCCGCATTAAAATATGTTCGATGGTTTTAAAGATCTAAGCATATATATATAGACAGACGTGAGAAGTGACTTTGTTTTATATATGTACTTACTATGTTTGTAGTGATGAGACGTTGAGACGTCATGTTAACTGAACATGATGCCCTCTAAAAATATAGTCACCCAAAACATCAGTGGATAGCAAGTCAATTCGATTAGTTATTCATTTTTTATTTGAGCATGTAATAAAGTTGAATTTCAGTGAAAAAAATAGATAATCCCCAGTTCCCGATTGAATTGAATATTGCATACCTCAGATGTCAAGCACTTTGCATCAATTTGCATTGAAACGAGGTCGGACAGAAGAAAGATATTAAATTGTGATTATCTTAGCATTTGAAAAACTGAGTCACGGTAATATTACCGTGACTGAGCGGAGATAATTAATTTGCCATTATTGACTTATTGTATTTAGATATCTATAATACATATCTATGTAAATACCTACTTGTAGTGGATCGACTCTTGCAGAATGGGGGTGTGATATTTCCAAAATATCGCCCTAGCGATGTGGCGATACAACTGTGGGAACGCTAAGTTCTAAGTGCTGTTGTAACTACTCACTATGTGTATTTGATATTTAATTCTTCAACTAAGTAAATAAAATAAAAAATACTTCACACAGCTTGTGAGTTCATTTTTTAAAACGGCTTTTTCTGTGACATACTATAATTCTTCAACAGTCAGTTGATGGCAGTCAAGTGTAACTCATATTACCCATAGTAGTAAAAAAAGTTAGTAACAAACAGGAGCAATGTTGCACAATGTGTCTCCTGCATCGGTATAAACCTATGAATGTGCCGCCCTCCCAAACTTCAGGCGCACGGTTTTTTTTTTTATTTTTGTAGGTTTACACTTGACCGCCACTCGCCTGATGTTAAGCGACGATGTGGTCTACGATGGAACGTGTTTACCTAGAAGAAACCGATTCACTCTCGATTTAAAGACACAAAGATTGTAACCATCGGGGAAAACCCACTCAGGCAACGTATTCCACAGCCTAGACATTCTTATCACAAAATCTTTATCGTATCTTTGGAACATCAACCATGAAACGATGTCGCTTTTTCGAGCTACGAGCATTCCGATTGAAAAAAGGGCAAGGTGGTATCAGATCATGCAAATCAGTCGCACACTCTCCAAAGTGTATCCGGTAAAAAACCGATAGTCTGGCAATTTTTCGGCGATGATCAAGACTTTGTAGTTTTTTTCGCACAAAGTGTCGTTGCCTATGAGTCTTTTGACACGTCCCTCCATCGATTCCAGAGCCTCCAGCCTTAGCCGATCCATCCCAAAGGCGCGAACAGTACCCCATACAAGAGCGAATCTGTGCTAGATATACCTTCGCACCACATTATGTCATCGTTGGGAAGAGCGAGCTCATTCTTTCCGTTTTAGTTGGTTACAGGAAGCGGTGAACGCAGTACGTTTTTACCTATCACTATTCGTTGTCAACAACCAAAATAAGTAGAACTACAGCATACCTAGCCGCTAGCGATTCTAGGGGTCAAGTGGATTAGTGGTGTATAAACCACTTATGCTAGATACACAGAAGCAGCTTATTACCAATTTCAAGGTGATCAGGGTACATCCATGGTTTTTATGGATGTCTAAAAACACTAGTATTACGTATGTAGGTAACGGGAACTCATAAAATCTCACCCATCGGCGTCTTATGCCCGATTTACACTTCAATAAGTACAGTAGCGAGTTAAGAACTCAAACAGCTAAGTAATAAGTAGTACCTAAGTGGCGTCAAAACAGGCGGAGTGAGTATCTAGTCATTATTGTTTTTTCGCACATGACTACCATCTCGCCTGATGTTAAGCGACGATACACTCTACGATAGAACGTGCTTACCTAGAAAAAAGTTACTGAGAACTGAGAAAAAGACTAGTCGAGTTTCGCATTGTTTCAATCCAGAAAATTGATAGTGTTCTGTGCTGTACAGCGAGCAACACGGAAGGGAGTAGGCATACACAGCGTTTCCCCTCTGCCAAAGTACAAGTCCACGTGGACCATGGAGTTTGATAATATACTGTGGCGTGAGGACGGGGCTAGATTTGTGAATGTTGCTTTATTTTTTACGTATTAGTGATTTGGCTGTGTGGGGATGATCGGCGGATCGGTACATGGGACAGGTATGTTTTGTATGTAATAGTGCAGCTTTGCGCTAGTGTGCAACTTCCCCTACCGCAAGAAATGACAGAAAGACTTGAACAATGTTTTTTAGCTACGGCTACTACTCCCTTCCGTGCTTGCGCGGAAGATCGAGTTGCTCGATGGTGCTGTACTAAACTCGCCCGTTTACTTACCGGGCAGTTAAGTTGGCGCGGGAGACAAGAGAGGAGGCTACTTCGCTCTGGAGGCGCCAAAAAAAGGATCGCGATCTATTCTACTCAACTTAATCAACAACTTGCTTTTGCCGTTTAAACAAGATTAACAACTTAACCTCGCTACTGTACTTACTGAAGTGTAAATCTGGCTATAGTATCAACCGCCCACGTCCCACTTCGCATATTAAATCGGTACCTACTTATTTATTAATTTATACATGAAGATTTGCGGCTAACGAAGTAGGTAATTGATCTTATAATAAGAATCGACGATAATATTAATGTCATTGGATTGAGAATAATTACTAGCTACATGAATAATGAATAGGTAAATTAACACTGGCCACGATATAGGTACATAAAAACTTGAGTGTTTTGCTGCGAAGCGACTACCCGAGATATTATATACCTACTAGGCAAAAGCATTAAATTACAGTCAATTATAAACACATTCAATGGAATAATCATTTTAATCCATTTTCACTAAGTAATATTTATAAGTAAATACTTTTGAACTGTATAGACTGCAGACCCCTGAACAAAATTTATGGGTCAAATGAACCACCAGAAGACCTATGTAGGATGATAGAAGGGTATAAATTAATAACATTGAACACTATGGCGTCACTTGAAAGCTGTCTAACTGAGTGCAGGGGACGATAGGTGGTCGCAAATCTCGATCAATTCTCCTTGCCACGTGATTTTTGTACGGCATTGCGCCTAATCCATTATTCCGCAACGCCGCGCCGTACAAAAATCATGTGACAAGGAGATTTATCCTATGACCTATCTTCACCTGCACTCAGTTGGACAGATTTCAAGTGATCACTTTCAAGTGATAGTGTTCAATCTTATTATTTTATACCCTTCTATCATATTACATTAGTCTCCCATACATTTAGTTCACGGGCCTCCAGTTTAGTAGCTCACTATAACTTTGTTCCCATCTCTCGCAAGGGGAGCGTCAGGGTCATTATTCACCACGTTGTGCGCAGTGCGGGTTGGCTGATGACGCATGACTTCGAAATATTCTAGGAATATGTTGTTTTCCTCACGATGTTTTCCATTCACCGTTTTTAAGTTAGCGCCATGCCGATAACTGTTGTATCAAACTGTCAGTTTATCAATAATTAAGTATTGAATGAGATTTAAGATGTTTGTAAATACAATTTCTATGCTAAGGTTGCCTGAAAGAGATTAAGCCTTTTAGAGTGCCTTGTAGCAAAGAGTTCGCAGGTTAAAACACAACTTTTTAGTGGTTTTCTTCTCTAAAAATATCGACCTATAAACACCTAAGATAACATAAAATTTGACTGGCCTCGTTGCTTAGTGGGTAGTAACTCTGCCTGCGAAGCTGAGGATCGTGGGTTTGATTCTCACCCAGTGCAAATATTTGTGTGATGAATTCAAATGTTTGCACTGTGTCTGGGTGTTTCTATGTATAATAAGTATATGTTTACAACTATATAAGTATTATATCAGCTATCTGGCCGATATATTACAAGCTTTGCTTAGTTTGGGGTCAGATGGTGTTGTGTGTGAATTGTCCACCAATATTTATTTATATTTATAAAAACAATACCTAAAATACCTAAAAGTTATTATTGCGATGTGTACCATAAAAAGTATATTTCTATCAATCAATATTTCACTTTAGAATGAAATCCAGGACAGTTAGACTGCCCTTGTCAGGGTCTGTTATGTTACGACTTATGTCTACTCTTGTTTGTAGAGGTACCAATGATCTTTGCCACATATAAATTAAGAAAGAAAAGAGATTATTGAGTATTGAGTTTCAATAAATCTGGATTTAAAAGTTGTAAAACATGCTTTTGTTTCACTATAGGTATGAATAATAAAAGCAAACAATATGTTTCAATCGTATTCTTCTTATTCGAACTACTGAAGTACCTACTTTAATTTAAGTGTTTAATATTTTTGCGGGCGTTTATTTGGCTCAACGTATAAGCATTCCCATTTAAGGTGGTAATGTCGCCAGTGTACTGACCACGCTTCCAACTTGTAGTGGACTTGGACATTTTTATTATCTTGGGTGCCGCCGCGCAGATATCTGCTTGATTTATTTTTTTGGTTTTTTACAGATATAATGTTCACTTATTTAAGAAACATATTGAGAACTGTTTGCCCTAGACAAACTTTGTTGAAGTTTTAAGGGCGAATTTGTTTTTATGTGTAATAATTATTGTTTTCGAAAAAAAATTTGCCTAAGTATATATAATTCAGACGTGCTTCGTGTAAGTAGTTAGTTAGGTTAGGTTAGGAGCATAGTTCTCATTGTTTTTAATTTTGTTATTATAAGCTCAAATTAAAAGCGTTTCAAATAACAAGTAAGTACTTAACATCAGCATCATTTTAAGCCCCCATTAAACCACTGATAGGTATATCCTCCCTGTACTCCTACATTTATATACCCCCCTCTCAACTGTGCTATTGTCTGTGTATCTCGAGCGTCACCGCTGACTATTTTCTGAGTGCAATTTATCGTTACAACTTTAACGGCGAAGGAAAACATCATAAAGAATCCGGTATATTCCAAGAAACAAAACTTTCCAGGACATCTGTGTTATCCGCTAACTCGCACTTGGTCAGATGACGAATAATGAAATAGAATAAATATTGGGCAGTGATAGGGACTTCCGATGTGTCCATTTGTTGCATTCTTCATTCCTACTTCGCTCTTAATATTGATAGTAGCGTAATATTATACAGCCTTCCTTGATAAATGGACTATTCAACAGAAAAAGAGTCTTTCAATTCGGACCAGTAGTTTCCGAGATCCTAGCGTTCAAACAAACAATCAAAGTACCTAAGTGTTGTGTGTTTTCGCACAACACATCTCTGTGTGTCACAATTGTGTTCTCACACACACACACACCCTCTCACAATGTTTTGTGTGCGCGCGTGTTCGTGTGCGTGTGTTATGTGAAGTAATGTTGTTATGGCCTTGACTCTCTCCATGTGAGCAAGTCAAGGCCACCACGCTATTTATGTTTACGCTGTACCAACAAATTCTTTTAGCGTAATCTGTCCAAGCTCAAGTGGCCGTACTTGAACGCAATCTGTAGAACTTGAAACAAGTAAAAGACCATTTAAATAATTTCTTATAAAGTTTTATAGTGAACTAGCTGTATCCTGCCACGCTTCGCTGTGGCATATTGTGATGCAAAAATTAGATAAAAACAAACCTTGATGCGGATTATATAGGTATCATTTTAAAATTTCAGCTCGATTGGCGCAGAACTTTTTGAGTTTTTGAAGCGTACACAAACCAACATAACATTTTTATATATAAAGATAAACGACAATAAAATAATTTCTCCTCTTGCTCCATAGTCTAGGAGTAAAACGGAACCTCATTACTAAGACTCCGTTGTCCTTCCGCCTGTCTCCAAGCCGTACCCATATCTATTCTATCCCGTAACTCAGGAATCGTTATAGTTTAAAATTCACAAATGATATATTTCTGATATCGCTATGACAAACAGGAATATTTATGTCCCAAAAAATACCAGATTAAAACTAAAAATGGCTCCCTTACAACAAACGTGTTTTTTGGTAGATATTTACAAGGACAACAGCTAGAGACGGTATCAATTTAAACATTCATTAACTTCATTTTAAAATAAATCAATTTTTAAAGGGTCTCCCATACAAAAGACATGATTTTTTGGTCATTTTTAATGAAAATGGTACAAAACTCTTCATGTGCGAGTCTGACTCGCACTTGGCCGGTTTTTATGACATAGTTAAAGTGACGAGATGCGCCAGCCATATGCCCGATGGTAAATAACAAGCCTGCCCATAACAGAACAGCACCATACAGCAGTTATGAAGCCAAATCATAGGCGAGCATTGCACTGTGTTCGTCACTTTACGGTATTTTTCCACGTAGCCATACAATAATCATACAAATACAATTATGTTCCAAATTTAAACCCAATCCGTTCAACTGTTCTGACATGATTGAGCAACAAACACCCAAACTTTCACATTTGTAATATTACTACGAGTTTTCTCTTTGCTCTGTGATTTCTCTGAAATCATTGCCCTTCAAGCCGGAATATAATAATATTTTATTACCAAAATAATACAAATACAAAAATCTTTATTGCTGTTTGTAGGTAAGATAAGATGATACAAAACATTTTAAAAGTTGCCCCATACAAACTGGCCTCTGCGAGAGGCATGCAATATAATCTGCTTATAAACAATAGATACATATCTACTGAAGCATACTTAACTGTCAAAGATGTGGTACTTTCCTAGAGGTCTGGACTCCCAATACTGAAAATCTTCTAATGTTTTTAAACAAAACATGTCACGTTCCGTGCTTGCGACGGACCCAACTTGTTTTTTGAACCAACATCTTACTACCTTCCCTTGCCATCACGCGTTTCCATATAAACAAAGCCGAGCTATCGTGACATTAAACTGTGGGTTAGCGTTCGCTGAGCACGCTCACGTAATTAAATAAGTGAAATAAATTTTGAGCATTATGAGAGTAGTTTGTGCAGTTTTAGTTTTGCTGGTCCACGCTACAGTTACGTTCTCGGCATGTAAGTTTATTAGTAAATTTATCAATGATTTTTCTTTACTTAAGCCTAAAAATACTTAATAAAAAAAAACTTAACCTAATAATTTTATTTTAATTTAAGGTTTATTGATAGGTACATAGTCCTTTTACAGACGTTGTCGGTATTTCTAAGCTAAAACGCTATTTTTATATACCTTGTTTAACCGACTTTAAAAATAAAGGAGGTTCTTAATTCCTTCAATGCCAAAAAAAAAAAAAATTACATAAACTGATAAGTGAAGTGATACTACGAGTATATCACTGCTTCTTCTAGCTGTTCTGTAACTGGCATTTCTAAGCCAAAATGATCCTGCTAATCTATTTCCTGCTACCTCGTTTTCATTTTAATTGGACCTTCGATATGACTTCGAATAACAAATCTGTGTTTAGTTAATTTTTGGTATGCGTTGTTGTTGGTCAGACTAATTCTAGTCTTATACAGTGACTATAAAGTGTCAAGCTCATATATTTAATTAACCGTGTGTAAAGACGTTTGACGGTTTAAAATAGTATTTAAACGGTAGGTAAGATTACTATTTACAATTGTTTTAATAAATGATTAAAATAGTGTTTGTTATCGAAAACAGAATTGCTAGTATATTTATGACATCAGAATCAGAATAATGTATTGTTGAACTGTGTACAAACTAGTTGGTAGGTTCATGTCCAGTACTTACAACAGTCTGCCATTTGCGAGCATATATAATTAAAGTTAAAAAAACTATTCTTACTCAAGAGTACAAAAAGTTAAAAAACTAAAAATAATTTCACCGTCCTATATAAATACCTATTGCAGTTGTTATTACTGAAAAAATATTGTGACCTGTATTTAATTTTTTTGTTGACAAGGAATTGATCTACGTAAACATAGAAGCTGTGCCTCACAATGTAATCCACGGCTTACTCAAGAGTTTACCACGATTAATTATTTCCGAAATAATTTACGCAAATGACTGGCCTCGTGGCTTAGTGGGTAGTAGTAGCTCTGCCTGCGAAGCCGAGGGTCGTGGGTTCGATCCCCACCCAGTGCAAATATTTGTGTGATGAATTCAAATGTTTGTACTATGTCTGGGTGTTTCTATGTACAATAAGTATGTATTTAAAACTATATAAGTATTATATCAGCTATCTGGCCGCCCTAGTACAAGCTTTGCTTAGTTTGGGGTCAGATAGTGTTGTGTGTGAATTGTCCACCAATATTTATTTGTTAATTTACTTTTAGTGCGGAACTCTAAAACGTTGCACGCTATGATTGTGTTATTTATCTTATAGGTATATAGAAATGGATCTTCGAAATGTATGTACGCTCATAACTTTTGAATGACTGTATCAAATTGGATGATTCTTTGTTTGATGTATTCGTGATTTTCGGAGCCAGGTTTGTAGGACAGAAAATTCAGAAAATGTTGACGAAAAGAAGTATGGTTAGTATAGTATAGTATAGTAGTAACTCAGATTTAATAAGTCTATGATAATATTATAAATATATTATATTATTGGTGGACATTTTACACACAACACCATCTAGCCCCAAATTAAGCAAAACTTGTACTAGGGCGGCTAGATAGCTGATAAAATACCTATATACTTTTTTTTATCTGGGCAGAGCCTTTATTAACAAAACTAAAATACAATGAGAACTACATACACTACACTACAAACCTAACTAACTACTTACACTAAGCACACCTGAATTATCTATAGACCACTGTAGGTCTATAGATAATCAAGATGTTCAAGCCCACTACCAATCGGAAGCGTACCCAGCATGCTGGCGGCATTACCACGCTGAATGGCAATGCTTATGCGTTGGGCCAAATAAACGCCAGCATTTTGGTCACGCGTCGCGTCGACCAAGCGCTCGGATAGGCTTTTGAAAATGAGGTGAGCTCCCGGCCCCCCACGATCCCAATGTCTCAACCCCAAAGGGCTCAAATATGTAACCACTTCCGAGGGTTGTATATTTGCGCCGTTTGAGTCGCTCAGCTGAATTAGCCGCTGCACCGGCCCTACTATGTGTCTCTGGAAGATGTGATGGTGCCAGAGTATCGACGCAAGTTGCGTCCCATACTAAGGGCCGACCCAACTTCCAAGGCACAACAGTCATGCCGTCAGGTCTTTTGCCATCGTCACGCGCAAGACCACTCGGTTCGAGTATGGCTGGGACATTGGCGGTGGAAAAAGCCCGGCGTATGATGTCGTTCAGGCAGGCGTGGCGGCCAATACGACCCGCGCTTTTCGAGCAAGAGAGACCATGGTGACCGAGTTGGTCGACGGCAGTACCACAATGGCAGCGATGGGCTTCATAGCACCTGGCACCCAAGCGCAAGCTAACAGCTAGACGAAATGCAGTTGGATCTAATAGGCTACCGGTATTGAAAGATGGCAAAGCTTGTAACCAAAGGCCCGATTCCCACACAGACACAGCAAGGATACGAGCACGATCCGCGATACTAGGACACGTATCGAGAAGAGAGTTCCGTGCTAGATCGCAGATCGGTCGATCCCACTGTCTCTGAGATGACAGACATCTGGGGAAATCGTTGTTTGGACAAGCCAGCCTCCAAGCATTCTTAGCCTCGCACAAATTAGCTACTACTACATCCGAATGGCCTAATGAGGGTGCGAGAATTTTTTCGATTAGATTTTGAGTACTATGAACTGAGGACAAGAATGCCGGTAAAGCTACACTTGAAATTTGGCGGACCCCTAGGCCTCCCAACCTTATGGGTAGTGAGGCTTGTGACCATGCCTCCCACTCAGGTCCACATTCAACACCGATATTAAAGATTCCTTTACGACATTGTCTAAGCTCCAAAGGAGCTCACCATGTTTCCACAGTGGACTACATCGTAAAGCGTACATAAATTTCGGAACAAAGAGACAATGCCGAATAATTGTAAACGCCATATGGGCGTTTACTTTGAGTAGCCTATCGGAGGCTCTCGTAAAATTTTGAATTTTTTCCTCGACAAAAGGTGTAAACGACTCATCTAATATCGGTGAACCCAGGAGGCGCAAGGAATGTTTGTCAACTGATTTGATGTTGGGGGCCAGATCATTAAATTTCTGTATTATCGAATCTTTATCTGGACACGTGTGGCAAACGAAAAGTTCGCATTTTGAGAAATTTAGTTCCAAACCAATGAGACGAAAACCGTCTATAAGTTTTTGTAAATCAGTTAAAACAGTATTCACATCGCCCCCCAACGTTCCGTCGTCCAAGTACCAAACGTTTAGTTTGGACTGGAGACGTTGAATGATAGGGTGAATGGCCAGGGCGAAGGTCGCAGGGCCGAAGGGATCACCCTGTTGACAGCCAACGGAGGATAGCATATGATTGTTTTGATAAGTCAATTTTGTGGGCTCGCCATAACATTGCCAAAGAAAATTGTACAGATCAGGAATTTTATCCTTCACTTGGGCCAACAGGGCTCCTCGATCAACCGAATTAAAAGCGTTTTGACGTCCACCTTTAACAGCACCTCTCCGCAATTTTGGTGAAGGAAGGTCCGGACAGAATGAACGGCAGCCTCACATCCACCCGCGAACCAAAGCCGAGTTGTATTGGTTGGAAAAGGGAGCTCAAAAGAGCAACCTTTTTCCTACAACCCACCTTGGCAGCAAGGCGACGATATGTGGTGCCGACAGCGATTGGCCTGATCCCACCATCTTTTTTGGAAAGTGCGCACAGATTAGCGCCGTACAAAACTTCGACAATATCACTACTGACTCGACCAGATAACATGAGATTAACTAAAGAGGTTAGATCTCTCAAGAGGGACTCTCCGACCTCACCAGAGCTAAAAGATAGAAGATCTTTTAGATGTTGAGGTGTAAGGCCATCTAGGCCTCCGGCTGAGCCACTCAAAAAAGATGTAATCGCAGCCGTAACCTCCTGCGATGTGGCCTCAATAGTGACGTCATCTGATTGTGGGGGATCAGGGAGGTGGAGATTAGCTGTCGCAGGTGGATGTTTGTCACGAAGTGACTGAATGGTGTGTGTTGTATTTGGCGCAATAGTGTCACTGGAAAACAGAATACGTGCAGCGCCTTTGATGTCGCCATCGCTAATTTTGTTCTCTACTATCCTAATTATAGCCGAATCATCACTTTTCTTAGAATTTATGTTATTCCGCTGCTTAGGCGGAATAAAACTACTCAAATCTAAAGGGGTTTCCACTGATGCAGTGTACTTAATGCAATTTTCCTTGACCCTAGTGGTAAGGGACTTTTGTTCGACGGTTCTAAAGGTACATAAAGTACACTGTATGGGAAAGTGAGTAAATGTTCCCAAGCATCTTTCGAATTTTGTGACAGAACAGTTTTGATAACAAACGATAAACTTTGAGCCACCGAAACACGAGCACCACGCGGGATGCGCTTAAGGATCGGAAATGAATTTTCAGTGAGCTCAACACTTCCCAAAAGGTTGGGAAGGCGTAGCAGCGCTCACGAAGCTGCCACTTGGGGTCTGCTGACCCGCAATCGGAGCCGAAAGCGGAATTTGCAATTTTTGTGGCATTTAGCCCGATGAATTTTGAGCCCTTTTGTCCCTTAAAAAGTCGCACTTGGGAACATTCTGTGCACTGTATCATGGGTTCCAACGACACTATATTAGACAACGCATTGCGTCCAACCGGGGTGCAAGATGCCATACTATGACTAAAACTAAAAATAAATAAAAATTATCTTAGTGTCCCTAAATGACGACCGCAAGACAGCGAGACGTCAGGCGATGACGTTGTCTGAGGAGCGCGCAGGCTCGCCGGATGGCGTCGTCATGGAAACAGAAAAACACAACTAAGCGGTAATCTGTCAAAATATATGGAAATTATAAGAACTATGAAAATCTAATATCTGGACTATCCCCAGCTCTACAAACAATACCTTGCAAAAATCCTTAAATATACTTGCGGCTGATATAAAGAAACCAGCCTAAAAACGAAGAAAAGCTGAAAGAAAAAATAAACCGAAAATTTGCCAACTTGCGTTGACCTATATACTTAGTTTTAAATACATACTTATTGTACATAGAAACACCCAGACATAGTACAAACATTTGAATTCATCACACAAATATTTGCACTGGGTGGGGATCGAACCCACGACCCTCGGCTTCGCAGTCAGAGCTACTCCCACTAAGCCACGAGGCCAGTCATTTGCGTAGCCTTGTACCTACTATGGAAGTCAGATAGCTGACATAAAACTTATATACATATAATTGTAGTGGTAGGACTCTTTGCAGAGTCCGCCTGGAGAAGTACTACACGTTTGTCAGTTTTTCTGCCGCCAAGCAGCTATGTGCAAACATTACTGTGTTCCGGTTTGAAGGGCAATGTTGCCAGTCTAATTACAGTGCATAGGGATAAATCTTATATTTCTAGGTGACGAGCGCAGTGCTGTGCTAGGTAAAGATTTGGCCTCTTCATGTTCCAATAGGTGCGTGTCACTGTTCTGTTATGTGACAGGCATGTTGCTTACCATCACACTTACCTACACATTACCACATAAAAACACCTAGACACCGAACAAATATCTACTTGAATTCGTCACACAAATATCTGCCCTAGGTGGGGATTCAACCCACGACTTCGCAGGCAGAGTTATTACCAAATAAGCCAGTCAAAAATAATATTATGCAACACTCTTTGGCGAATAATATGTTTCAGATTTATCTAATATAAATACTACGCGAAAGAAGTTGTAGCTTTGTAAATATTAATAAAGCAATGTAAAACCATTAAACACTATTATACAAGCAAATTTAATACTCGTAAAATGCATAAGAAAAAAAAACGCAACAATACAAATGATCTTTTTGTCATTATGTGAGACGCAAAACAAAACAAAGGAAACTGCGTAACTGCAGCCGTAGTTTGAGCTTAGATAAGATAGAAATGACGTCATTTGATAATAACACCGTGATATCCCGTAGGTATATGTAATTATGTACCTACCGTTGATTTACAAACCTTTTCTTTCTTGTTTTGTTATTTCAGATCCTTCTCAAACGCATAAACTTAATAATATATTGGAGGATAATTCACGCACAACACCACCTGACCCCAAACTAAGCAAAGCTTGTACTATGGCGGCCAGATAGCTGATATAATACTTATATAGTTGTAAATACGTACCAATAATACAAATGTCTAAACTATTTGACTGTACTAAAATTCACTGTACCTACAAATTTTTTTTAAATTTTAGGTTTTTGGCCTGGGTACGCCAAAGAATACGGCAGATTTTGTAAACTTTTGCAGGTTTACGCTTGACCGCCATATCGCGTGATGATAAGCGACGCCGACGCGACAATGCGGTCTACAATGATTATTATCTTAATATTTGTATCTTATCTTATTATCTCAGCCATCTGTTTTTAACCCCCGACCAAAAAAAGGGGTGTTATAAGTTTGACGTCGATGTCTGTCTGTCTGTCTGTCTGTCTGTCTGTCTGTCTGTCTGTCTGTCTGTCTGTCTGTCTGTCTGTCTGTCTGTGTGTGTGTCTGTCTGTGGCACCGTAGAGCTCAAACGGATGGACCGATTTCAATGCGTTTTTTTTTATTCGAAGGTTGATATCCGTGCGGATGTTCTTAGCTATGTTTGGTTAATATCGATTCAAGATGGCCGCCTCCACAAAATGGCGGACAAAATATTTCTTCACAACTTATCTCAATATGGGTATTAAATGAAAGAGCTTGACTAGTAGAATCCAATAGTACACAATAACAAATTTCAAATCCAAGATGGCCGCCACCACAAAATGGCGAATTACATTATTTTTTTCACTACTACCTCAATATGGGTATCAAATGAAAGGGCTTGACTAGTAGAATACTTTGCACTATGACAAATTTCAAATCCAAGATGGCCGCTACCACAAAATGGCGAAATACATTTATTTTTTCACAACTCCTTTAATATGGGTATCAAATGAAAGGGCTTGACTAGCAGAATGTTGTACAGATTACAAATCCGAGGTAGTCGGGGGTTAATCAAAATTTTTAATTTTGTTCTTGTACATACAGCTGAGATAATACTTATATACCGATTCTGTATGGGAATATACAGGCTTTGCTTTGGGGCTAGATGGTTTTGTGTGAGAAATGTCCACCAATATTTATTTATAATATTCAATCAGGAAACGCTCATTAATAATGGAATAACGTAACCTATGTTACTCATCAAATTGCAAAAATGGAAGCAAAGCAAATTTTATGACTTGATTGTTAAATATAATCATAATCATAATCATAATCATAATCATAATCATAATCATAATCATAATCATAATCATAATCATAATCATAATCATAATCATAATCATAATCATAATCATAATCATAATCATAATCATAATCATAATCATAATCATAATCATAATCATAATCATAATCATAATCATAATCATAATCATAATCATAATCATAATCATAATCATAATCATAATCATAATCATAATCATAATCATAATCATAATCATAATCATAATCATAATCATAATAATCATAATCATAATCATAATCATAATCATAATCATAATCATAATCATAATCATAATCATAATCATAATCATAATCATAATCATAATCATAATCATAATCATAATCATAATCATTTATTAATAACAACTGTTACACGTCAAGTATGATAATTATTATTCATAATTACAATAAATAATAAATTAAAAATGTACGATTATTTTGTACTGTGTTGTACTTATAGCATGATATTAAGTAATAATTTAATAGATACAATTCAAAATTGATAAAATAAATTACAAAAAATCACAAGACATTAATTAATTAAAATAAATATTCATTGTCAACTTCGATACAAAAGAAATTTTGTCACTTAAAAAAGTAACAAAAAAAAAAACAAAAGTCAAAATTACAATTTACACTGAATGAATTCATCGTAGCTATAGAATGTCTGCTCGATAAGCCAACGTCTGAGCCGCGATTTAAAGCTCCCCATAGTAGGCGCAGCGGTGATGTCAACCGGGAGCTTGTTGTATACGGTCGGGCCCATCACGCGCGTGGACCTGGCCGACCGCTCCAACGTGCGCGGCACCTCCGACAGCTTGCCCTTACTGCGGGTTTCGTTGCACTGCGTCTTGTAAGAAGCTCGGTTTGATCTGACGTACACTGCGACTTGGAAAATAACTAGTGCGGGCAACGTCAAGATCCCGAGCCTCTTAAACAAGGGACGTGCAGATTCATCCTGGGGCTCCCACGATAGCGCGGACGGCGCGCTTCTGCAACGCGAACACGCGCCCGCGGTCGGCGGCCCGCCCGAACAACTCTGCTCCGTACTGTATCAGGGAATGGATCGTGGCGAAGTAACACGTCCTGGCCACGTCAGCTGGTACAATTTTGGCAATCCGACTCAACGCGAAACACGCACTTCCCAGTTTGCCGCATAATTTATTTATGTGGTGTTCCCATGTTAGACCACGATCAATGTCGAAGCCCAAGAAAGTGGTGACATCGGTTTGACTTATACTGCTTCCATCTAACAACACTACCAATCGTCGCGTCCTGTGTCCCGATAGGCAAAAATGAAGAAAGTGGGTTTTACTCAAATTTAGCGCGAGTCCATTTATATTAAACCATCGCGCCATTTGACCGGCCACTTCGTTCAGTTTTCGCTCTAAGAGATCGATAGAAGTTGCAGTAACAACGGCGGCAACGTCATCCGCGTACATAAAAATTTCAGCCGCCGTGACGGCACTCGGGAGATCGTTCAGGAGCAAGGAAAACAGTATATTGGAGATCGAGGACCCTGAGCGACCCCCATCTCCGTGATCACGGCGTCTGACCTCTCCATGCCCCCGCAAGCGACCACCGTCTGGGTTCGGTCCAACAGAAGATCTGTCAGCAGGGCGTGCGCCGCGCCGCCCACGCCGTAGTGCTGCATTTTTTCAGCAAGTACGGCGCGGTCGGCGACGTCAAACGCCTTCGACAAATCACAGCAAATCATGGCTACTTGCTGTTTGTTTTTCTCGGGCTTGCAGTACACGAGAAATTACGTCCCGGGTTAGTGACGTCGTCGAGTGGCCCTTTCGGTATGCGTGTTGTCGGTCGGAGAGCGCGGCAGTGGACGTTAGGAATTCAGTTAGTCGATCGCTAATTCCGTTCTCGAACACTTTTGCCACCGCCGGTATTATCGCGACGGGCCTGTAGCTGTCCACGCTATCACGACCACCTTTTCCCTTATACAGCGGAGAGATTTTGCTGAATTTCATCGCTGCTGGATAAGTTCCCTCTCTCATGCAACAGTTAAAACAATCTGCTAATATTGGAGCTAGTGAGTGAATCGCGGTTCTTACCAGCCTCATCGAGACTCCATAAATATACTAGTTCCTGTATCTTTTTTAATACCATATATTATTATATCTCTTACCATAACTACTTATACATATTCAATGACATAATTAAATATCAATATTCGGAACAAATATGCAAATAAATTGACAACAAATAGGTAGGTACCTATTAAAGAAAAAAAAAACTTGTTTTCTTCCGTCTGGGTTATTTAATTATTTATTTTTTAAATGTTTCATATGTTAGAACAAGTATTCATTTAAGCGTGACTATTTCAAGAACTGGCCTCCCTTAAATATCGCTTGATCAACTTTTTTTTTCAATTTTAGTAGTTCTGGTAAATGTATAGTATATTATATGGCATATTGTTTAATGTATAATAATATATAATATAGTATATTATTATTAATTATATGACAACAAACATCCGAACATTCAAAGGTATACTAGTATGTATTTTTATGTATTGTATACCGTTAGGTAATCTAACGACGTCAGATTATAAGCTTACCTAACGTAGGTACTTTAGGATTATAAATCAAATTCAAATCTTTGTTTGCCACTAAGTGCACATCATGGTCTTACAATAATAATCGGTATAGTAACTTACAACTTAGTCGCCCTTTACAGACATTGCAAATGTTACAAAAGCGTACAATAAGTACGTTAATGGTAGCTACAAGAGAGCTTTGTATATTAAGACACTATAACTAATTAAAAACGAGTAATTGTCGGAGTAACCTAATATATTTATCTATAACATTAATATGAATCCCACGTATTATATAATAATTTAATGGTGACATAAATGACGCAGTTGAAAATGATATTAGTAAAGGTACAAGTTCGCCCGGAGACTGCGACACGAGACCGCGACGCGAGACCGCGACGCGAGACTGCGACCGGAGACCGCGACAGACACTTGACTCTATAGCATTGTATGGGCGCCAGTTCGCGCCGAGACCGAGACACGTGTCGCGAGACATGTGTCGCGGTCTCGGCGCGACACATGTCTCATAACCATAACCATAACCTTAACACGACACTTAGCGTAGTGGAAGTAAAGCTTATAGCTGTTGTGTTTTATTTTCAATAGCAATATTTATAAAGGAATAAAATTGCAAATAACTAAACAATTTAACGAGGTGAACGACTGAATATATAAACAAGAAACCGAGAAGGTCGCGCACGCTATGCGTCTCCTTAAGTATTTAATGCCACTAAGTAATAATGCTCTAGGATCACGTCTTAACTGATCTCTGGTGACATTTTGGTGTGTAAATGTGGTTTATCCTCAAAGAAACTTGTTCCATGGCCTAGAAGTTGCAAGAATCTTATATGGCCCAGGTATGCTAAGATACTTAGCATAGTTATAACTACGCAAAGCTGCAGCTTAAATTATTTTTACCTATGACCGTTGTTTTATTTCCCCGTTTCTGTTGATGTTACTAGAAAATTCGTTTTGTTAAAAATAATGACCTCGTTCTTAAATAATGTTATTAAATGAAAATCAATAAGTTCATCCACCATTTTTGAAGCTTCTACAGCAGTTGATTTTTTAAATTAAATAACTATGGCAGTTTTTAGACTTGTATGACATCAACTGTGTACCGACCATAACAGTTGTTCTCAGATGATATCTAATAACTATCAGTTTAGGCTCGCACAGAAGACACAGGTTCCTAACCTGTAGTGACCACCTAACTACACTTCCACAAATAAAACGTAAACATAATTTAATTTAAATTTCAAGAACCTAGCATAATATAAATTGTACTGCTTTTTGATACTGCTACCTTTCCAAATTCTGAATCCTGAGACCGGATTTATTTATTTGAAAAACAAAGTTTGGTAGTGGTAGGACTCTTGGGAGAGTCCGCCTGGGGAAGTACCACACCTTTGCCAGTTATTCTACCGCCAAGCAGTAACGTGCAAACATTACTGTGTTCCGGTTTAATGGGCAATGCTTCCAGAGAAATTACAGGGCTTAGAGATAATAACATCTTAGATGTCTGGGTGATGAGGGCAGTGCAGTCCTAGGTAATGATTTGGACGCCTCATGTTCCAATAGCTGCGTGGTAATGATTTGGACGCCATAGCGGCGTGTCACTGTGCTGTTATGTGGCAGGCATGCTGCTTACCATCAGGTATATGTCATGCTCGTCTCGTCATTCATTATAAAAAAAACTTGTTTGTGTTACGGGACTTCATACGGAACTAGACCAATTCTCTATTCTTTGGGTACTGATCGATACATGCATAGTTAAAATTTTATAAGCTTGTGGTGTGTGTATTCATACAATTAGGTTCACAGAGTATTTCGCTGAGGCGAAGGATGCGGCTCAACAAAAGTACCTTACAGTTCAATGGGGCGTTTTTAAGATGCAAAAAGACCTGTCAAAGTCAGTTCTCGATTTCACCAAAGGTGGCGCCATTGTTTTATTTTGTTGAGACATTAAACAAAAATGAACAGTAGTGCCACACTTGGCAAAATTTTGAACTATTTTTGACAAGACAATTTGCATCTGGAAAACGCCTCATTAGTGTAAAACTGAGGGGTTTTAACAGCGCTCATAAATAATGGTTGTACCCATACCGGTGCAGAATACTGAACTCGCTGGCTTGGAGATGAGAAATCTTGATTTAGCCTTAAACTTAACCCAGCAAGTTTAAGAGACAAGAAGAGCATATTAGATAGAGGAGATATTGAGACGCTTACTCCTTACCATTTCGACATTCTGCTGACAGATCCAGGTTGATTTTCCCGCAGTATCTTCGCTGTTAGACAGTTCCGACCACATCTGGTGTCCATATAATATTGCATGTAAATTTGGTATAGAGGAAGATTGTAACACATACTTTTTATTAACGCGGGATAAAACGGAAATGGAGCTACGCGGATGATACTGCGGGGGACTACTGGTTGACAACTAAATTATTCTCATGTTTATTGTATTTTTGTTTATGACTCGAAAGTGTAACAAGTTTTATAGTAACATATAATTTATTTATGTTGGTTTCAGTGCCAGATATAACAAAATGCCAGCTCCGCGATTCAAACTGCCTCAAATCGTCTGCTCAGGCAGTTGTCCCAGTTTTCATAGCCGGGATACAGGAAGTGGGCTCAGAGGTTTTGGACCCGTTGCATGTGGATGAGATCAATGTGGATTTAGCTGGTTTGAAACTGAACGTACGGGACGCTGATATAACGGGCCTGAAGAAAGCTGTTATTGATAAGCTGAGGTTAGTGGTGGAGATAGAAATGATGCCTGTTCTGTTTCACAAACTAGTAATCCAACTTGTCCAGGGCCAATCGTCCTCGGGCATAATTTGTAGTTTTTTTTATAGTACCAACATATTTATAGAGTGACGAACAGGACATGTGTCTAAAGTTAAGCAACATGCCAACAGCACAGTGGCACGCAGTTATTGAAACATGAAGAGTCCAAATCATTACCTAGCACTGCACTGCGCTCGTCACCCAGAGATATAAGACGTTTTATCTCTATGCCCTGTAATTTCACTGGAAACTGGCCCTTTAATTAATATTTGCACACTTATGCTTGGCGGTAGAACACCTGGCAAAGGTGTGGTGTAAAGGTCCGTAGATGGGAAATTAATTATACAGTCTGGTGGTGACACTGTCTCTGGGCATAGAAAGGATAAATTAATATGCTATACTCCCACAGTCATAAGATGAGTCATATATTTACTCTTCAATGCAAACAATATGGTCGCGATAATTTTCCACGTAGCGATGTACCTAGCGCAATTCAACTTCGCTCGCAATTTAAGTTTACAACGCTTTATTTATAACTAGCTGAACCCGCTACTTCGTTCGCGTAAGCAGATGTTACTGACTTATACATTAATTGGAAGTATCGTACGTCAAATATTTGGATAAGTAGTCATTGAAAAACCTTTGAGTTTGAGTGAATTTGTTTTTCTACACAAAAATTTATTTAATTTTATCATCTTTATTTTTCTTTTTTTTAAACAAAATCAAACATACTTAGTAAGGTTTCGTAGTATCGAACATAGCCGCAAGTGTTAAGTTTGCAGGATTTTTAAAGGATACATTATGAAAAGTCTGAAGCTAATGTGCATGATCTGATACCTACTTACCTATTTCTTTTTATCCGCAAGCTGTTTTCTAGCTGTTACCCGCGACTTAGCCGTAGTAAAATTTTGAACGAAGCCTGTGTGGAATCAAAATAATTAAAATTTTGAGTTTTAATGATATTCAAGCAAGTTGAACCCGTAAATCTAAGCCAAGTCCTAGTGAAATGTTAATGTATGAATTTAATTGTAGGTAACACTGAAAAAAATCAAGAACGAAAGAATCTAAATTTGGCATCATAATCCTTTTAGCCAGCAAAAACTTATTAGTACAATTTAGAATACCAGTAACGCCACCTAGTGATGAAAGAAAAAATACTTACCACAATAGCAAAACATCGATTTAAATGGCCTTTAGTGCTTTTAGATTTAAACTGGCATTAGCGTCTAATGAGAATATTATGTTGCTTGTTATTTTGATTGTGAACGCAAATCACCTATATTTTCTACGCCAAAACGGGTGCATATATTTTTCATTTTTGGCTTTTACCTTACCATCACATGAAGTTCCTTACGAAAATATATGCTTATATTAATATGGAGTTAAATGAAAATGTAGACTTATTAGCCCATGTGAAAATTTTGACTCTAAACTATATGTGTTTCGTATGTCAACCCATATCGTTGTGCCGTTTTGACGTGATAGTTAATATTTGTTTCCTTAGGGCCCATGCTTCTTTTCAGGTTGATAGGTAATAAATACGGTATTTCAGACTATGAGTTATCTCTGTTTCAGTTTTCTACCAAATTTGCTTAGTCTTTCCTACGTCACAGTAACCTATAAGTAACCGATTTGTTATTTCTGAGTTCAAACTACGTGTGTTTCGAATTCCATCCAAATATGTTCAGCCGTTCCAACGTTGTCCTGTAAATATTATGAATGTTACTGTTTGGATGTTTGTTACTTAATCATGGCGGAACGTATCAAGCGATCGGGTTGAAATTTGAAATAGAATTAGATTACAGTCTGGAATAACACATAGGCTAAACATTTCCTTTGTTTAAGTACTCTATGTATTACTTAAGCTAAACCAAGAGTGTGTCTTTAATTTTAACTCGATACATTCAGCCGTTCCAACGTAAGTGAATAGTTAAAGCGTCTACCTGTGACGGGTACGTTATTTTTAGTATCGAGCAAGAAACGGTAAAAAATCAAGTTTGTTGTATGGGTGCACCTCTTAAATATTTATTTTATTTTTAGTGTTTTTTGTTAAAGCGGCAATAGAAATACATCATCTGCGAAAATTTCAACTGTCTAGCTATCACCGTTCTTGAGATACAGCCTGGTGACAGACGGACGGACAGATAGCGAAGTCTCAGTAATAGGGTCTTTGGGTACAGAACCCTAACAACGGTCTGCTTCGGTCACCGAAGCTTGTTGAACACTACCTTTAAATTTTAAACAGTATTTGGATTGAAATAATACGTTTTCTAATAAGTTACGGCTGGTCTAGTAAGTTACAGCTGACCTAGTCGGGAGAACGGCGACTGTCGATCCGGAGACCCAGGGTTCAAAACCACGCGCACCACTATCTTTTCAGAGTCATCTTCGTAATGCCGGTAATTAAAACGGTGAAGGAAAACACCGCGAAGAAACCGAAATCTACCTATAATCTAAGTTCTAAGTCTTATGTCATCCACCAACCGACACTGGCCCAGCGTGGTGGATTATAGCCTTGTCTCTCTCCTTGCGAGAGAAGGCCCTGACGCCCAGCAGTGGGAACATTTAATGGGTTGTTTATGCTGCTACTTATTATGCTGATATGTTTTCTCCAAAAACAAAATCTACTTCAATGACAGGTAATTTTAGTTTTCTGTTGATATTTGAAAAATTACCTCCCTGTTTTCGATATCTAAGACCACCTCTGAAGTATTTTCTACCAAACAAAAAAGGAATTAGCGGATTTATCGCGTAAAATAAAACCAAATAAAAAAACATGCAACCCGATTGAGAACATCCTCCTTGTTTGAAGTCGATTTGTGTATCTCTCTACTTAGTCTGTAATTATAACCGAATGATGTTTGTTTTCCACAAAAAATATATTTTGACAATTATTTTGTCATCCAAGACTACGCGACGCGATCACGTGGGCACTTTCTAGAATCTAGATATTCTGTGGATCGTCTGTGATACACAGAATACTTAGAAGTTAGTATGTACCGAACGCGCCCCGCGTGTCGTTATTATTTAATGTTTGTGTAATTTCCGAACCAACAGACCGATATTGTTCAAATTTTGACGGAACAATATAAAAAATGTGTTCTTTCTAACAAAAAAAGAATTAATGAAATTAAACAACGCAAACATGAGTTACAACCAAATACACGTTCTGACTTTCACCCCCTCCCGCAAGAAAACCGATCAGAATTTGGGGATCAAAAGTAGCCTACAGCAATGTCCTTAGTATAAACTAAAATCATGCCAAGTTTCAGCTGAATTGAATCAGTAGTTTCGGCGTGATGCGTGATCTCTATACAGAAAGACAGACAGACAGACAGACAGACAGACAGACATGAAAGAAAAAAAATGCAGTTTCGCCATCAGTATCGACTATAGAGTGCCCCAAAAAAAAATTTTTCAAAATATCTTCAATGTACAGAATTCGACCCGTTACAGTTTTATTATAAGTATAGATGCATACTTTGATATCACAATGTGATACACATTATACGTCCTGTACATTTTGTTTACAAATAAGGTCTTGTTTGAAGTATGAATATACCTTCATATAACTTTAGAAATATAAAATTAGCTGTTAATTTAATATGATGATAATACCTATGCAATTTGTATGATGATATTATACGCGTAAATACGGTAGTGTAGAGTATATGCATTAAATTTAAGTATCAGTAAGTATATCTACCATGGATAGCCGCTTGATACATCGAGGGAACTATTTTACACCAAATGACTTTTTTGTAGTGGTAGGACTCTTGGCAGAGTCCGCCTGGGGAAGTACCACACCTTTGCCAGTTATTCTACCGCCAAGCAGCAATGTGCAAACATTACTGTGTTCCGGTTTGAAGGGCAATGTGTCCAGAGAAATTACAGGGCTTAGAGATATAACATCTTAGATCTCTGGGTGACGAGCGCAGTGCAGTGCTAGGTAATGATTTGGACTCTTCTTGTTCCAATAGCTGCGTGTCACTGTGCTGTTATGTGGCAGGCATGTTGCTTACCATCAGGCACATGTCCTGCTCGTCTCGTCACATTTTATAAATAAAAAAAAAAAGACTAAAACCAGCAAACTTAACTTTGCGGTCGGGTTTTAGGCGGGATTTTTTTCGTATTTTTATTTGGGGAGCATAAATTTGAAGGAAGGATACATTTGATTTTATTGGCGTCTGCATAAATCGTTCTGTATTTTGAGATAAATCTCGTTAAAGTTAATGTTCGATTACATAGAAAAATCATAAAATTAAAAAAAAAGTGGATGGAATATGGTTCCGAAGTGAAGTGAAGTGAGCAAGCTGAAGTGGCAATGGGCAGGCCACATCGCTCGCAGAAATGACAACAGAGGGGAAGGAAGGTTTTCGAGTGGCGACCACCAACGAACCGGAAGACGCAGTGTTGGACGGCCTCCCACTAGATGGACAGATGACCTCACAAAGGTCGCTGGAAACCGCTGGTTGCAGGTTGCGCAGGACCGTTCGTTGTAGAAATCTAGGGGGGGATATGTTCAGCAGTGGACGTCTTGCAGCTGATGATGATGATGATATGGTTCAATTTATGCTATCGAGTGCAATTTTTTTGTATTTGTTATGTCGTATACAATTAATTTAAAACATAAAATCACTGTCTTTCTTTATAATTTAAAATGTAATATAAGCTCTTAGAATACTTGATAACTCGAAAAAATTCCGACGTAAGTGTCAAAATTTTTAGTTTACATTTTAAGCATATTAATCATAAGCAAACGATACTGCCAGAAGCGTCTTGATACGCTCTTGAATCTTGAATAATCGGCATACATGTACAAAAGGCATGAAGACAGGTAATTCCATTATATTAAATTATTTGATATAAAGACAGTATTTAGATACAATAATATATGTACCAATTTTAATTTTGGTATTTTTTAGTTTAACTTACTTCATGAACATTTACAGCTGGATGGAAGTCCATTTTAAAAGTACGAAATTATTAGAAAATGTATTTACCATTGCACAACCCATTAAATTTCAAGCGACTTTTGTTATGAAACCAGTTTCCTAAACGCAATATTTAATTTGGCTAACATACAAACTTTACGCGCGACGCATAGAAAAAACGACACAGTGACACACGCTTCTGTAGTGTTTTGTAAAGAAGCGTTTTAGGGCGTCTAGAAGTGTGATTTTAAAATCGTGACATCACGGGAGTTTTTTAAGATAACAATGTAATTTGTTCACCTATGTTTCAGTTATTGAGTAGCCTTTTGATGGCACATTAAATCAAAAATGTGTCCTCATGCCTATTAACGCTTCACTTCATATGCGTAATCAAACGCACTTATAATAGTTAACCTAACACCCGTTTTCCCGCCAAAATTTAAAACGCGAGTCACCGCCAGAGAGGCAAACGGATAGATAATTATACGATGGGGACAGTTGAAACCTTAGTTGGTAAATAACTTATTACCTACTAATGTAAACCAACTCCAATTTAAATCTAAATTCAGACACTTTGACTACATTTCATAAGAAGCTAAGTCGTCCGGATAAATGTAAGCAAATTTTAGTTTTTTGTTCATATTTCAAATACTGCCACACCAACTTTTTAAATTCATCTCATTTATCAAAATGTACGTGGGACCATCTCTAAAAATTTCTTACCAATAAAAAAAGAATCATCAGAATCGATTCGCAATTAGCGGAGCTATCGTGTATTAAAGGATATGTAAAAAACTAGCGGCCCATTTCGGCTTCGCTCAGATATTGTCACATTTGTAAAGACCATTAATCGAATTAAAAACTATCCTATCTTTTAAGTTGGATCAATCTACACACGGTGTCCAAATTTGATCAATATCGGTTAAGTAGTTTAGGAGTCCATCGCGGACAAACATCGTGACAGGAGATTTATATATATTAAGATATAAAATCGAATTGAGCTCCTCCTCTTTTCTTGGAGTCCGTAAAAAACAGGATAAAGCTATCCCTGTTTTTTTTAATATTACTGATATTTCCGCGCTAAAATTAAAAAAAATTGTTCTAAAATACTTCAAAAGAAGATAAAATCGTGAATCATCTATTCAAACGAAAAAGTAAGTAAATCATTGATCAAACTCGTACGTAAGTAAACCGAGTTAACGTTATGATAAACTATTTCGGTGATTCAAAACCGATTGTATTCTCTCGTGTTAAGGTTCAATTTCATGTTCGAGATGTTTGTATTTTTTGCCAATATTTAGGCCTACGTAATGGTATGTTTGAATGTTAGTTAACGTTAATATGACTAAGTAAATATTTGATGTAATGTTATTGACACATTTACATTACCTTACCTCTATTAAAGATTGCGATTGGGATTTGAAGTTCATTGTAGTATGCTAATAACTGATTACATTGAAACATCTCAATAAGTATGTTATAATCCCTAATTTATTTTATTAAAATATATCTGTGATGAGCTGATGAATACAGTTGTTTCTTTAGTTTCTTTGTGTCATAAGTACATTCCTACCTATTTGCTGTTATTTGTGTATATTAGCAGTCATCTAGATATATTAGACGAGTTATCTTTTGGACCAGTAAACAATGCATGTCTACTACTTGGCGCATTACTGCTGGTGATAGAATATCTGGCAAAGTATGTGGTGGTAGGTACAAGTACAAGTAACAAGAACAAAATTAAAAATTTTGATTAACCCCCGAATACTTATATTTGTAATTTCTGCAACATTCTACTAGTCAAGCCCTTTCATTTGATAGGTACCCATATTGAGGGAGTTGTGAAAAATGAAATGTACTTCGCCATTTTGTGGTAGCAGCCATCGTGGATTTGAAATTTGTCATAGTCCATAGTATTTTACCAGTTTAACCCTTTCATTTGAAACCTATATTGAGGTAGTAGTGAAAAATATATGTAATTCGCCATTTTGTTATGGCTGCCATCTTGAATTATTATACGAATCAAGCCCTTTCATTTGATACCCATATTAAGGTAGGATGTGAAGAAATTTTTTATCCGCCACTTTGTGGAGGCGGCCATCTTGAATATGTGCCAAACATAGCTACGAACATCCACACGGTAATTGACATTCAAATAAAAAAACCGCATTGAAATCGGCCTATCCGTTTGAGGTCTACGGTGCCACAGACAGACATACACACAGACAGACAGACATGCACACATACAGACAGACAGACATACTTACATCGACTTCAAACTTATAACACCCCTTTTTTGATAGGGAGTTAAAAATAACTGTTACATTTTATTTCAAATAAATTTTTAAATAATAAATATATATTAATTAAAAATCTAATAATACAGACAGACAGACATTGACGTCAAACTTATAACACCCCTTTTTTGGTCGGGGGTTAAAAATGTGGTACCAAAAACCAAAATGCAAAAACCTAAAGCAAAATGTCCTATCACTACCAACTAAAATCCGGTTCACTAATGTTTCACAAACATTTTTTGACAAAACATCACTTTAAAACCAACTAATCGTATAATATTCATTACGAAAACTTTACACCACATAAATGTTTCATTTAAAAAACAACGTTTTGCATAATATTTATTTCAAAAATGTCTTACATCAACAAATGTTTTATTTTACAAACCATCATTTTATAACCATTTATCCGGCAAACGTTACATTTAGACAATGCATCGAATGATATTTTGTAATTTGTACATTTTTTGTTTCATATACTATTCATTTTACAAATTTAACATTTACCAAAAAAATCTTCCGTTGTGAAATTAAGTACAAAATCATAAAAGTACCCATTAAATTGTCCATAGGAGTTAGCCGTTTTGATTAGGTCCTGTCACAGAGTTTTGACCTAACCTGTCCGATTAGGATCTATTACTAAGATTTGACTCGGGTGGGCCCGCCAGAAGCTCTGCGGTCAGCCCTGAGTGTCGCTTCTCCATACTCGGCCTGCGCTCCACTACGGAGGTCGCCGGCTCGCTTCGCTCGCCACCTCCCCCCTTCGCTACACTTGACCTCGCATGGCTCGCTCCACTCAGGACCTCCCTTGAGCTTCTGGCTCCCGCACTTTTTATATACACTCTAGGGGTAGTAGCGACAAGACTAGGTGAAGTCGGGGTGCTCTGAGTCGGATCTGGGTCCTAAGTTACCTAACCGGTCCGATGAATTAAACAACTTCTTTATGTATTTTATTTTCAGAAAAATCCAGAGCAGTGGCATGGGCAAAAAGTTTGCCAATGATGTAGAATTTAATTTTAATTTTTGTTAAATGAAATGTTTTTATGTTTAAGTTGTTAAGTAATCCATACTAATATTATAAATGCGAAAGTAACTCTGTCTGTCTGTCTGTCTGTCTGTCTGTCCGTCTTTACCGCCTAAACCAACCAACAGATTTTGATAAAATTTGATACATAGATAAAATAGATCTCGAGAAAGGACATAGGCTACTTTTTGTTTCGAAAAAAGGGTTGAAAGGGTTAAAATAAGGGATGAAAGTTTATATGGAAAACTTCGTCATTGTTGAAGAACTATGAAACTTTACGTCTAGATATTTATCACGAAACCATAAAATGTATGTTTTAGCAGTTTTGTAGTTTCAAACTGTACCTACGGGGGTGGAATTGGGTTTTTTTTATTATTTATTATTATTTATTCTTGGGTCAAATATAGTAATTCAAATTTCACCCTCTTCCTGTCAACCGATTAATCTGAAATTTTGTATACACTTTGGATTTTGATGACAATACAATTATGTTTATTCATTATCATTACAAATTCAAGATGGCCGCCGCTACAAAATGGCGGATAATTTATGTTTTATTAATCCCATCAATATGGGTATCAAATGAAAGGGCTTAACAAGCAGAATACAATATACTATAAAAAATTGAAATCCAAGATGGCGGCCGCTACAAAATGGCGGATAACGTAGGTTTTATCAATCCCATCAACATGGGTATCAAATGAAAGGGCTCAACAAGCAGAATACAATATACTATACAAAATTGAAATCCAAGATGGCAGCCACTACACAATGGCGGATAACGTAGGTTTTATCAATCCCATCAATATGGGTATCAAATGAAAGTGCTCAACCAGTAAAATACAATGTATTATATAAAATTAAAATCCAAGATGGCGGCCTCTACACAATGGCGGATAACTTAGGTTTTATGAACCCCATCAACATGGGTATCAAATAAAAGGGCTTGACAAGAAGAATACAGTGCACTATACAACCTCAATACTTAAGATGGGCGCAGCCACTAAATGGCGTATCAGACTATCAGACAGAATTTTTGATAGTCGACGAGATTTCCATGGCATCTTATCAAATGTTATGCATGATGGACGCTCGATTAAGGCAAATTAAGAACTGTGAAAATGAGTTTTTTGGAGGAGTAAACGTATTACTTTTCGGTAATCTTTTACAACTGCCTCCTATAAAATGATCAGGAACACCTGTTTCCAATTCTAATATGAAATTATATATATGAAAGTAACTCTCTCTGTCCGTTACCGTCTAACGCCTAAGCCACTTAAAGAGTTTGTTACAATTTGGTGCACAGATAGACTACCTAGACTTAGGAAAGGACAACGGCGACTTTTTATCACAGAAAAAGAGTTGAAAGAGTGGAAATGAGGAGTAAAAGTGTGCATGGAAGGATCTTGGCACTCTTTGTATGCTATTTTAACCGACTTCAAAAAAGGAGGAGGTTATCAATCCAGTTGTATTTCCAATTGTGAATCAATTTAGATGGTTATTTTTTTGGTTGGTAGATTATAGTTCAGAGGTGGTCATATAAATTATATCGAAATCAGTGCGGCGGTTTTTGAAATATGAACAACAAACTAAAATTTGCGTTCATGTAATCAGTCGATATATCTACTAATAGACTCTAATAAAATTTGGTGGAACGTCCCAATATGATTTTAAATTAAAGTCTGTTTTTGATTAATTTTTTGAGAACATAGTTTCTTTGTAATTTGTCGTATAAATTGTACATTTATTAATAAATATAAAACTTTGACTTAGACCGATTTTGATTAGGAAACGTGAATTTGTATGGTAGTAGACATACGAGTAGGTACTGCCTCAATTACTTTAATAAATATGTGGCGCGGACGAAGTCGAGGGTAAAAGCTAGTTAAAATATAATTTGAAATGTTTGTCAAACAACACTCTGTAAAATAAAAATGTGTCAAGTGTTGGTTTTGTTTTTAAACATTTATTAGTTAACTAAAATATTAAACGAATCAATTGTCAAATAATACGTTATGTAATGAAAGTTTGTCAAATAAATATTTTGAGATGTAACCAATTTGTGAAATGGTTTTTTGTGTAATAATCATTTGGCGATCCGTGAGTTTGTCGAACGTTGGTTATCAGGTGTAGATTTGTGAAAAAAAGTTTTTCAAAAGAACGGATACCCTAAAATCCATGATTAAATAAAAATTAACACATTTCAGCATCGACATGGGGAAGAAACGAATTCAACTGGTCTTCCACGCCGATTTGGTTTTAAAAGGACTGTATAAAGCATCAGGAAGGTTGCTTATTCTTCCCATCAGCGGCGACGGACAAACAGTCATGAAACTTAGTAAGTATATTTACAGTATTTTACCTTTACTTGTACTTCTAAGTCAATCATTGACCAAAGTCCCATGTGAGTAAATAGAGGTAAAAGTATTAACATTTCGGTGATTTAAAAGCGATTGTATTCTCTTGTCATAAGGCTCAATCTCAGTTTTGGTGTGTAGTTAGTGAATATTTAAGCAAATGCCCCCCCATGCGTTGTTAAAACATTGGAATCATCATCATTATCAGCCGCAAGACGTCCACTGCTGAACATAGGCCTCCCCCCTAGATTTATACAACGAACGGTCCTGCGCAATCTGCAACCAGCGGTTTCCAGGGACCTTTTTTTTTTTTTTTGTTTTTAGTGGGAGGCCGTCCAACACTGCGTCTTCCGGTTCGTGGTCACCACTCGAGAACCTTCCTTCCCCATCGGTTGTCAGTTCTGCGAGCGATGTGGCCTGCCCATTGCCACTTCAGCTTGCTTACTCTTTGAGCTATGTCGGCCACTTTCGTTCTTTTGCGAATATCCTCATTACGGATTCTGTCACGCAAAGAGACTCCGAGCATAGCTCTCTCCATAGCTCGCTGTGTGACTTTGAGCTTCGTTATGAGGCCCACATGAAGGACCACGTCTCAGTTCCATAGTTCCATAAGACATCACTGGCAACACGCACTGGTTAAAGACTTTCGTCTTTAGTCATTGGGGTATTTTGGACTCAAAGATGTGCCGAAGTTTCCCGAACGCTGCCCATCTGAGTTGGATCCTTCGCTGGACCTCTTTGTCGCAGTTGGATCTACCTAATTGGATCTTTTGACCCAGGTAGACGTATTCGTCAACAACTTCGAGTGTGGTATTCCCAACAATAACCGGTACAGGTGAGACATGAACATTTGACATGACCTTCGTCTTGTCCATATTCATCCTCAAACCTACCTATTGGGATACTCTACTGAGGTCCCTGAGCATAGCACCTAGGTCCTCCAGCGACTCCGCCACAATAAATAAAATAAATAAATTTATTGACCAATTTCAAACATCACATGTTGGCATAAATCTAAGGTAATACAGTAAAGTATGTCGTTGATTCAGGTTAGACAACCTTGGTACCCAAACTAGGTGTAACCTGTATGATGGCATACCAAGGCTCTCCACCGGTATTACATACAAACTTAAAAATAAGAGTAAAAGGCATGCAAATTTAGTAATCGACCAAATGACGTTTGAATAACAATAATAAAATAAAACATTTGATTCTATAAACGCTTAATTCTAACTTAATAAAATTAACGCTAAGTAGTTAGTGTAATAATTTGGGGGAGGGGGGAGAGGAGGGGGGAGGGGGAGAGGAGGGAGGAGGGGGGGCGGAAGGATACAAAAGGAGAGGAAAGGAAGATATAAGATTGGTCCGAATGGATTCATAAATGAACTAAGACAGGATAGTGAAAATTGATTCAGTTGCATTATAGTTCATTGAAAGTAACCATTTTGTTAATGAAGTTTTGCAAGAATACCGGTTCATCGAGTAAATTTGTAAAGAAATGTTGATTTTGTTATAAAGGTAAGCTCTCAGATAGCATGACTGGTTTCTGGCAAATGAGGTATAATACGCATTGTTTCACAAACTTTAGCTTTGGTCGTATGGGGTATAGGAAGATCCGTACGAAATTTGACTACTTTATGGTGTGAAAGAACCGCGTGCAATACGAAAAGTTGGCAGACAGTCAGTACTTGGGCATCCTGATATAAAGTTTCAGTAGGATACCGAAAAGGTCTAAAAAAACATAACTTTTAGGACAGAACGCTGGGCTCTTTCTAGTTTAATCAAGTGAGTTTTGTAGGCTCCGCCCCACACAGACACACAATATCCAAGAACTGATTGACAGATAGCAAAGTAAACTGATTTAAGCAATTAAAGTGGTAGAGTATCTCTTAGGGTTTTAAATATCCAGATTAGTTTCCTGACACGTACCGTCATACTGGCTATATGAGAGGTTTTCGTCTATAACTACTCCAATGATATTTGAGGGAAACCACACACTCCAAGCCCATGCACTTACACGACTCTTCTTCATAGTTGTGACATGTGTGAGCCCTTATTTTGAAATTTTCCTTATTGGGTGAATTTTTCTTTTTTATGTTAAATACGAGTACCTTACTTATGGAACAATGACTATGTCGTCGGCAAACCGAAGGTGAGTGATGCATTTGCCGTTGATATTGATGCCATATCCGTTCCAGTCCAGTAGCTTGAAAACATCTTCCAGCGCGGCAGTGAACAGTTTCGGAGATATAACATCTCCCTGTCTCACGCTTTTCTGTAGCTGGATATGTTTTGTGCACTGGTCCTGTAATCGGACAGACATTGTGGCTTTGTTGTAAATACACTTCAACACTTCGATATAGCGATAGTCGATGCGGCATCGCTGGAGAGACTGAAGCACTGCCCAAGTCTCGATGGAATCGAAGGCTTTCTCATAGTCCACATACGCTATACATAGTGGCCGATTATACTCCTTGGTTTTCTGTATAATCTGCCGAAGCGTATGGATGTGGTCTATGGTACTATAGCCTTTTCGGAAACCGGCTTGTTCGGGTGGCTGGAAGTCGTCAAACCTGCGTGCGAGACGATTCGTGATTACCCTCGAAAACAACTTAAAAACGTGGCTCAGAAGAAACATTGGAATACTCATTTGTAAATCCAATCGTATGGTCGTATAATAATAATTTGTTAATCGACAGACGTTTTAAAGTGCTTACACATATTAAATGACATAAGATTTAATGAAAAAATTGAAGGTAACTGTTTCATATTACTTGTTACTTCGTCAGGACATGGCCCTAAAAACTAGTTATATTGCAATGGTATTTGCATAATAGTGAGGACAGCGTAGGGCTCTGTTTTCAAGTCTCAGTTACTATTGTAGGTTGATTTCACTTTGTGTTGCAATTAAAAACGAGAAATGCTGCCATTCTAAAATAATTCCACAGGAATTTCGACAGTTGGCACTAATTTCTTAAGGCGCTGGGAAGACCTGAGTGAAATTCACGAATGCAAAATGAAGCTCCGCCCCTTTACAACTCCGATAAGACAGCGCCACACGAAGTTGCGTGCACTCAGTAAAATTATTTGCATTGATGGAAACAAAAGGCTTCCATGCTCATGCTCATAGATGGCGCTTTTCAAAATTTTTATTAATTAGAAATGCACGTCTTTTTGCAGTTTACAAATTTTTTTCGTCTGATTCTCTTATTTTTCTAACGGACTAAGTACTTTTGTATATTAAAAAAAAAAACAATTTGCATAAATTAGCTAAGCCAGGAAGATGAATCACTACATATTAAGTAATCCATTTCTTTAAAATTATTGTACGAATTTTGAAGAAAAACATTCACTGTTAGTGAAGTACAAGTGTGTGTGTACCTGGGTGACCGAGCTTTGCTCGGTTTAAACACTGAATTAAATTTAGATATTAGTGGCGGCCTGGCGGCATTTTTCAGATTTTGCCCGCTTAAAAATATTGAAGGTCCGGGGCTGACTAGCAGCACCCTGCGGGTTTACCTTCACTGTTCCCGTTATTTTTCAGGATAAAAGTAGCCTGTGTGTTCTTCCAGACTATAATCTTACGTGTTTTCCAAATATCAGCCCGATCCGTTTATACGTGACTTGATGTTTGTTGTGACTTAGAGATATATGAATAAATAATAATAATAGACATATAATTACAGGGCTTAGAGATATAAGATCTTAGATCTCTGGGTGACGAGCGCAGTGCAGCAGTAGGTAATGATTTGGACTCTTCATGTTCCAATAGCTGCGTGTCACTGTGCTGTTATGTGTCAGGCATGTTGCTTACCATCAGGCACATGTCCTGAACGTCTCGTCACACTTTATTTAAAAAAAAAAAATTACAAACATTGACATTTACAATATTAGTAGGATTGGATACTAATATATCATCATCATTATCATTAGACGAGGCTACGAGTAAATAATCCACCATTATTGCATACTACAACTCGGAAAACAAGTTTTTGATAATAATACAGCGACATCATTTCGCTGCTTTGTAACGAAAGGTCCACAAACAAAACAAAACCAAAATCACTTTTATATCATTTTAGTTTGGGCATTCTTTTTATTAACAAGTGATAAAAGTATTTTTTGTTGTGACGGGATGAGCAGTAAGTATATGTGCCTGATGGTAAGTCACATGCCTATAATAGCGCAGTGACACGCAGGTATTGGAAAATAAAGAATCCTAATCATTACGTTGCATTATACTGCGCTCGCCACGACTATTATCTACATGTGTTCTGAATTTCTGCCCGACCCAACGTTACGACGTGACTAAGCAATAAACATCCAAGTATCCAAACATCCATATTTTTCAATATATTTCTATCCATATATTGAACATTTAAAACATTAGTAGGATTTCATATCAAAACCCTGTAATCTTACTGTATTTTTTTCCTTTAAACCGGAAAACTGTGATGTTTATAATCCCCGACCAAAAAAGGGTGCTATAAGCGTGACATTGATGTCTGTCTGTCTGTCTGTCTATCTGTCTGTCAGTCTGTGTGTGTGTCCATCTGTGGCACCGTAGAGCTCAAACGGATGGGCCGATTTCGATGCGGTTTTTTTAGTTGAAGGTAAATATCTGTGCTGTTCTTAGCTATGTTTGGTTGATATCGATTCTAGATGGCCGCCTCCACAGACTGGCGGACAAAATATTTGTTCACAACCTACCTCAATATGGGTATCAAATGAACAATAAGAACAATATGGGTTTGCCTAGTAAAATATTATACATTATAACAAATCCAAGATGGCCGCCACCACAAAATGGCGAATTACATTTTTTTCACTACTACCCCAATATGGGTATTAAACGAAAGGGCTTGACTAGTAGAATACTATGCAATATGACAAATTTAAAATCCAAGATGGCCGCTACCGCAAAATGGCGACTTACATTGCTTTTATCGCAACTCCCTCAATATGGGTTTCAAATGAAAGGGCTTGACTAGTAGAATGTTTTACAGATAGAAAATCCGAGGTAGTCGGGGGTTAATTAAATTTTTAATTTTGTTCTTGTCACACTACTGCTTAGCGGTGGAATAGCTGGCAACATGACTAGTAAAACATTACACACTATGACCAATATAAAATTTAAGATGGGCGCCACCATAAAATGCTGAATTATATTTTTTCACTTCTACCTCGATATGGATAACCAAATTTTCCTAATTCTTTTTTATTTCGTAAGTGAATATATCTTAAAATACAATACATGATTTATTTAAATCGAGTAAAAATATATATGTGGTTTTATATAGTGTCTACACATAAGTGAAAATAATCTATACTAATATTATAAAGTTGAAGAGTTTGTTTGTTTGTTTGTTTGAACGCTAGGATCTCGGGAAGTACTGGTTCGAATTGAAAGATTATTTTTCTATTGGGTAGTCCATTTATCGAGAAAGGCTATAGATTATAGAACATAACGCTACTATTAATAGAAGCGGAGCATGAATCAAGAATGTAACAAAATCGGGAAAAATATTCCTTTTGAGAGTTTTCGTAAGTTTCGTGCTTTTGACATGACACATGACAGCATATTTTGTCAAGATTGCGTCATTGAATATAAACCTTGCCACAGATTACATACCTCACTTTTGCTAATCATTTTTTTTTCTAAATCTGTGTTTGGTACGACCAATTTCCGACAGGTGGCGTAGCAGGTAGCTGAAGAGGTGTTTTATTTGAAAGCGATATTCTCAAGAATGACTGAACCGATTTCAGTTTTTCTTTCACCGTTGGATATGTACGGGATCCTGATAAGTGCTATTTAATGTACCACGGGCGAAGCCGGGGCGGACATCTAGTAACAAATAAAATGCATTGATTTTGTTGATATTCATTTTTTCAGTTCTGTTCCATATGGGGTACAGCATACAATAACATATTTCTATGTTTTTTCTTGACACTAGAGCAGCGCTGTGTTTCTTCTCGTTCGTTTAGGAAGATGATCATGATGATGAATCATTATTTCCGCCCCTCAACCAATTATATTGCCAGTTTATAACTTTTAAATAATATCGATTTTTTTCAATTTAAGCTTTAAATTGTTACAAAAAGTCACATTTTTACATTTATGCGTGAAGTAAACAACTAATATCGGTTTTAAGTTATATTTTCAGCAACAATGGAGATAGACTTTTTATGTTATGGTTTTCATCGCACCTGTTTTCGTTCACAACTCCACGAAAAGCAAATTCATCTACTAATACTAAATAAATAAAAAATAAATAATCCGGTAGAGCAGTATAAATGAGCGTCTACTTTTGACCACAAACTTGTGAATATTTTAGTTATTATTTTAAACAATGTCACATCATCATAATCATCAGCCGCAAGACGTCAACTGCTGAACATAGGCCTCCCCCCTAGATTTCAACAACGAACGGTCCTGCGCAACCTGCAACCATCGGTTTCCAGCGACCTTTATGAGGTCATCTGTCCATCTAGTGGGAGGCCGTCCAACACTGCGTCTTCCGGTTCGTGGTCGCCACTCGAGAATCTTTTTTCCCATCGGTTGTCAGTTCTGCGAGCGATGTGGCCTGCCCATTGCCACTTCAGCTTGCTTACTCTTTGAGCTATGTCGGACACTTTCGTTCTTTTGCGAATATCCTCCTTACGGATTCTGTCGCGCAAAGAGACTCGAGCATAGCCCTCTCCATAGCTCGCTGTGTGACTTTGAGCTTTGTTATGAGGCCCACAGTTAAGGACCACGTCTCAGTTCCATAAGCCATCACTGGCAACACGCACTGGTTAAAGACTTTCGTCTTTAGGCATTGGGGTATTCTGGACTCAAAGATGTGCCGAAGTTTCCCGAACGCTGCCCATCCGAATTGGATCCTTCGCTGGACCTCTTTGTCGAAGTTGGATCTACCTAATTGGATCTTTTGACCCAGGTAGACGTATAATTCGTCAACAACTTCGAGTGTGGTATTCCCAACAATAACCGGTACAGGTGAGACATGAACATTTGATATGACTTTCGTCTTGTCCATATTCATCCTCAAACCTACCTGGTGGGATACTCTACTGAGGTCCCTGAGCATAGCACCGAGGTCCTCCAACGGCTCCGCCACAATGACTATGTCGTCGGCAAACCGAAGGTGAGTGATGCATTCGCCGTTGATATTGATGCCATATCCGTTCCAGTCCAGTAGCTTGAAAACATCTTCCAGCGGGGCAGTGAACAGTTTCGTAGATATAACATCTTAAAGTGTAGGGTCAGCTTGGCTCTGGGGTCTTTTGCCATGCTAACGACAGGTTGTGCTTGCGTAGAGGTGTATAACTGTCCATAGAACCTCTCAATCTCCTCCAAAATCTCGGGCTTCGATGAGACGATGCTACCACTATCGGTCTTCAGTTTGGTCAGCTGACTTTGCCCAAGAGACAGATTTCTTGCGAACACTTTCGAGCCTTTGTTCTGCTTGATTGCTTCTTCAATACTCGAAGTATTGAAGCAGCGTACGTCGCGTCGCACACAAGTAGAGATATGTCTATTGAGCCGTCTGTATACCATCATGTCGACCAAAGACTGTAACCGCATATCTCGTCTGACCGCCATAAGATCTAGAGTTTGATCGGAGAGCTTTCGGTTCTGTTTTGGCGTCGGCTCTTATAAAATTTTCTGCCAACCGCATGAACAGTTTCCACTAGTCTATCGTTATTTCGTCCGCCGTTACGCATTCATCTAAGGATTCGAAGCGATCTTCGATCTGAGCATAATTTGGTCCGAGCGTGGACTTCATTAGACGTGATCTTTCGACCTTAATGTTTAGATTCAGCGTGCCTCTTACAATACGGGGATCACTGCCGGTCTTAACCTTGCTGATCACAGAGACATCGCTGAATATTTGCCGTTTAGTCGTCATAATGAAGTCGATCTTATTTTTTGTGGAATCGTCTGGGCTAATCCAGGTATAATTTCTTTGTGGTTGTTTCTTGAAAAAGGAGTTCACCATAAAGATGCTCTCCCTTTCCAAGAAATCCGCTAGACGTTGCCCTCTTGGGTTCCGCTGCCCATATCCGAAATCCCCACTCTCACTCATCTACGTTTGCCCAGTTTCGCGTTGAAGTCTCCCATCACAACTTTGAAATGTGTTGGCGAGACATGTATAGCTTTAGAGATGTCCTCACACATGCTCTCGATCTCTTTGTCGGGTTGTGTCGAGGTCAGTGCGTATACCTGTATGACCTTTAATGAATACCGGTCGCTAATTTTAAGTATTTAGGCTTTGTTTGTATTTTTCGTATTATTATGATATTATGATTTTTGTATTCGATTGATGAAAATGCATTCTTAGGACCTTAACTGGCCCTCGAACATCGATAGCATCCTCCCAAAACGATTCTGGCTCTCCGATGATACAAAATGTAGTAGTTTTGTTTAAAAATAATCACGTCAATATGGTGATTGATCACAGACTGACATTTAATAATCACATTACCACCCTGCGATGTAGACTGCAAAAAATGTTGCACATTTTTAAGCACCTTCGAACTGTTGCCGATGCTAAAACACTGAGTATGGTCTACATCACCTTGTGCCAGTCTGTGATCAATTACTGTATTGTCTGTTGGGGCTCTGCTGCAAAAACATACCTGATTATTGTAGAACGAGTCCAAAGAGCAATACTGAAAGTAGCCTACAAAAAGCCACTCAGGTACCCAACAGACAAACTTTATGAGGTGACTAATTATCTATCAGTACGAAGGCTATTCATACTCTCAGTTGCTCTAAGGATCCATAAAACATCTTTATTCACTGTGATACACTCAAAAAAGAAAGGTCAAAAGAGACGTAACACATGGGCAATACCTAAAACAAGAACCGGTTTTGGCCAGGGTGCATTTTCCTTTACTGGACCATACCTTTACCAACCTATTAACAAAGAGTTGGACATCATAGATACGTCAACATTATGAGTGCAAGAAAAAGGTCTCGGCTTGGCTATCTACTCAGGGCTACTGCTCGCATCTCAAAAAAGCGACATCGTTTCATGGTGGATGTTCCAAAGGCTTTTTGCTTTTTGTCTACGCTGTGGTATTCCACAACTCAACGTATTCGTTGCCTGAGTGAGTTTTCCCCGATAATTACAATCTTTGTGTCTTCAAATCCAAAGTGAGTCGGTTTTTTCTGGGTAAACACGCTCCATATCGTAGGCAAACATATTGCATGCCTCTAGAAGAAGAGGCCAGTATTTGTATGGGTCAATTATTAAAATGTTTTGTATCACCTTATCTTACCTGCAAACAGCAATAAAGATTTTTGTATTTGTACCACATCAGTTTGTACCACATGTGTTTAACATCAGGCGAGATGGCGGTCAAGTGTAAACCTTTGAAAGTAAAAAAAAATGTCCTGAATTATTTTGGTTACATTTAACACAATGTTGAAATAATCATATACATAAAATAATCAAGTTGTAGCTAATTAACATACACAGAGAATGATAGAAAAACATCAGAAATAGAAAAAACAGTTGAAAAACAAAGTTAAAATGATTTTGAGTTGTGGCTTTTTAGTTTTAAAGCACCGATTTAGGTAATTTTAATTCATCGCCCAATCGAACAAGAACAAAATTAAAAATATTGGTTCGACTACCTCGGATTTGTTTTCTATAAAACATTATACTGGTCAAGCCCTTTCATTTGAAAGCCATATTGAGAGAGTTTCGAAAAAAGAAATGTGTTTCGCTATTTTGCGGTAGCACATCTTGGATTTCAAATTTGTCATATTGCATAGTATGCCACTAGTCAAGCCCTTTCGTTTAATACACATAAATATTGGGGTAGTAGTGAAAAAAAAAAATTCGCCATGTTGTGGTGGCGGCCATCTTGGATTTAAAATTTGTTACAACGTATAATAATACTCTACTAGTAAAGCCCTTTCATTTGATACCCATATTGAGGTAGGTTGTGAAGAAATATTTTGTCCGCCATTTTGTGGAGGCGGCCATCTTGAATCGATATTAACCAAACATAGCTAAGATTTTATGCAAGGATTCTTTTGTACACCTACGTCCGAACACCTCGGTGATCCAAAGCTAGTTTGTTTAATTACTGAGCCTTGTACTAATATTTATTCTGTGACTGAGCATTGTCTTGCAATGTAGGTAGTGTGATGTAGGTAGGCTAGAGATTAATACTATACTTGTGGGTAAACCAATAAATGTCGTTACGCTCGTTACCCAGAGATCTAAGATGTTATATCTCTAAGGGCAGTAATTTATCTGGAAACATTGCCCTTCAAACCGGAACACAATTTCAACTGGTATCTATAACTTCAGTCGGTAACTGAAGTTACCGACCATACCGACCGAAGTTACAAATCTATCTGGGAAGTAGATTTGATGATAAGCTTCGGGTTCCATAGAAACTATTTTCTAATCTGTGTCTCGAAAACTAAATACAAGCTTGATAAACAACGGACAAAATATCCAACAACAACAATATCAAAAAACATGCAAAAGATTTCACAGTGATGAGATTTGAACTCGAGAACTCGAACGCGGTTGTACCACCGAGCCAAACTGACACGTTACAGTTGGGTCTAAAATTTCACATCATATGAACTTTATTACCGTTTGTAAAACTTCTATAACTTCAATCAGGAACTGGGAAGTAGATTAAATTTTTAAGATTTGATGAAAAGCCTCTGGTTACATAAGAACTATTTTCTAATCTGTGTCTCAGAACAGGGAGAACTAAAGAAATAAAACTTTGAAGAACAACGGAGAAAATATCTAACAAAAACAATATCAAAAAACACGCAAAAGATTTCATAGTGCTGAGATACGAACTCAGGGTCGTTAAATCGTAACGACTTCATCCGCCGCTTCAAACATCGCGCCAAATCTACAGTTGACTGAAGTGTCGAATTTTCAAACCACATGAACTTTATAGATGTTTCTGCATGAATTTGTGAGAATTGTTTATTTTTATTTTTTTGAATTGCGAGCGTCGGACGACAAAGCGACACAGGTCCTTTTAGCAAGGCGCATCAGCGCTTTCTGCTGGACTTCATAGTAGTGAGCGAGAAGCAAGACACGGGCCGGCTCGGTCGAGTTAGCTTTTCAAAAACAATTAATTAATACGAATTAAACTACATAATCCAAAATACAAAATCTTCCATCCCCCTTAGTAAAAAATGATACGTTTACCTATAAAATTTGAATTATGTATGTTTATTAATGACACAGATATTTACATCTAAAACTTATTTTAGAGGTAAGTTTAGGATTTTTTCTTATCGAGTTTTTTTTCCAAATCTTGTTTTGATACAATAGGTTACCTAATAAATATGTTCAAGAATAACATATATTTTACTAAAAGCCTCAAACCATACACATGTTGTTAAATGTGTGTTTAAAAAGTGCCAGTTGGCGATATTCAGCGCCTTAAGTGCTAAAATAACAGCTAGTAAAGTTCTGATGGTGAAATTGAAAAGCCAAATGCATGCGCATTGGGCAATGATTTCAAATTGGCTAAGAACCCGTGGATAACCAGACCTTCACAGTTTTTTGAAGTTACCGCAGTATTTACATTTTTAGACCCAGTTAATAGACGTTATCAAGAAAAAAATAATGGAAATGTGTAAGTGCAGCGAGTAAACATAATTTACAATACAATACAAAAACGATTCCAAATTTCAAATTATCAAAAGATTTTACAATATAATTAGCATGCATACAAGATGCAAAAAGACCTGCCAAATTTCCCAATTTCACCACAGGTGGCGCCAAGTCTTTGTTTTTTTGTTGTAATTTTGTTAGCGTTTCACAAAAACCAATAGCTTTGCCATGCTTGACAAAATATATACGTAGCTATTTTTGACAAGCCAATTTGCACCTGGAAAACACCTTATTGTCAGTAAACAATTAAATGAAATGTCAAAGGGACGCCACAGGTACATCATTTGGGTTGTTTAGTTGTGTTCGTACAAAAATGGTAAGTAAAGTCACGATAAAAAATTAAGAGTTGAGATTTTTCTCCCATTAAGTGGTTTGTTTACCTATTCCGACAAAATATTTGCCAAAATTTTTACTAAAAAAAATGTTTAATTTTTCAGAAAACTGCGTGCTTTCAATGGATATTCCTTTCGACATTGTGAAGAATAACGATGGAAAAGACATCATCAACCCGAAGAGTTTCACATTTAAATATGACGTAAAAGACAACGCTCATTATTCTCTCTCCAATCTATTCAATGGAAATAAAGCAGCCAGTAAGTATAGCGCCAATATTCGCCCTATGATGTTTATACTATTTACATTGAAATAATAATATATTATTACTGGTTTAAAAAAAACAGCACGATGGTAGTTCAGGATGAAATGAAACTTAAATAACAATGAAATGAAAATATATCGAAGGTGATAAACTTTTCCAGCTTATTTAATCCGGCCAATCCACAAAAGAATTCATATTAATCAACTATAAAATTTACTATAGCACTTGTACAATTTGCTCTGTCGAAAATAATTATACTTACTTATTAAAAAAACTGTAGTATAAATTTAAACAACTCACTCTCTTTTTCCACTATTGGGACATTGACATTGACACTATCGGATCTTTCTCTTACAATATTTTTTTCTAGCTCAATAGCAACCTTAAAGTAAATTCTCGGTTTATTCCTACTACGCTTTAAACCCTTAACACGCACTTATCGTAATCAAGATAAACGTAATGAAATCAAAACAAATCTATGTTAATGATAGTAATCACTAACTCAGTCACAATTATAAATAACTTAAAAAAACCGATTGCAAAAAATGTACACAAAAAACTTTATGTAACACAATATTTTATGCTTGGGCGATTGAAACTAATCTAACGATATCTTACTCGTCATTGTCAAAATCCATCCAGCCGTTTGGAAGATACGTGGGAATAAAGAAATTTACAAATATATGCAATATATAAAAGCACTTGTACAATTTGCTCTGTCGAAAATATTTATATAAAAAAACTGTAGTAAAAGTTTAAACAACTCACTCTCTTTTTCCACTATTGGGACATTGACATTGACGCTATTGGATCTTTCTCTTACAATATTTTTTTGTAGCTCAATAGCAACCCAAAAGTAAATTTTCGGTTTATTCCTACTACGCTTTAAACCCTTAAACGCACTTATCGTAATCAAGATAAACGTAATAAAATCAAATCAAATCCATGTTAATGACAGTAATCACTAACTCAGTCACAATTATAAATAACTTAAAAAAAAACGATTGCAAAAATTTACACAAAACACTTTATGTAATACAATATTTTATGCTTGGGCGGTTGAGACGAATCTAACGACATCTTACTCGTAATTGTCAAAATCCATCCAGCTGTTTGGAAGATACGTGGGAATAAAGAAATTTACAAATAATGCAAAATACGCGCGAAAACCATAACTCTTCTTTCAGTCGGGTAAAAGAAATTTTATCAACAATAAATACAGAAAGATAATTTAGTAAATCTGTCACATAACTTTACCTAAACTGTAGATCAAATTTAAATAATTAGCAGTAAAAGAAAACTTAAATATTATAGTGACATTCCTAAGTACTTGAACACCTAGTACAAACCATCAAATTGTATTAATTGTTTCTGATCGCGTAACGTAATGAGCAAGACATGCGCCGCAGAAAACATGAGTAAGACTGAAAATTAGTAAGCGTGATAATGCCCAGAATTGCACAGTATCATGCAGCGTTCAAACACAGCCTTAAACACAGTAAAAGAAATACTACCAGTAGTTCATCGCCTTTGATCTTTCTTGGAAGAAACGCCGATAATGTCTAAACACGGATAGATAAAACCAAAAACTGAACTGCGCCATAGAATAGATAAACTGCGCTCACGAAATACTAACATTGTGATGTTGGCAATGGCGGGAGCGCGCTTCCCGCGTCTCAGCCCGTACGCCCCGCACGATTGTCCCATCTAGACGGCTTTTTTGAGCGACTGTATGGTTTAATAGATTGTGGTCTTACATTGCACTAGATATTACATTAAAATATTATGTTTGTCACCAGGATTATGATTAACATTGACCCTTGAACAGGAACACAGTAACATATTATGCTCATTATTGCTAGGTAGAAATGTGCAAATGCTTTTTAAAACTTACTTGAGCCTGCAGAAAACCAACTAGTTTGAAAATCCAGCAAAGTGCGGATTTGCTAGATAAATATTGTTAGGCAACAGAGACCGTAATATGGGTTGCAATGTTCTTGTGAAAACATTGACGCTCAACGTTTTGGGTATCGCGATCTCGAATATTTTTTTCAAGAAATACGGTTCAGAATCGTAGGGAACGAAGTCGTCGTTCGTGGACGTTCTCGTTCGTCGTATCTTGGATCCAAAGAGTTTACGTATACTACGTATACAGTATACATATAGAAGGAACAAACGCTTTACACGGATAGCACGGGTGTAGCATCTTTCATACCGACAAGGCAAGAGCTCTTGTGAAAGTGTCATACTTTTGTCGCGGCACATCACTCTGTTGCCAGAGAAAGTATGCACGTCATCTGCTTACGATTGACACAAAAGAACCGTGCGGAAAATCTAACTCTATACATAGTACTTAGTTGGTTGGAACGAAAAAAATTAGCGTTCATATTGGAGTTCATAGTAAGGCCCCTGGTGGCCGTAACTTTTAGTCCTCGTGTGTGAAGTGGCTCAGACCAGTCGAGCGTTATTTACTGAGGATCTAAACACTCGGATGTCATCCACAGATATCAATATTTTTGAGGTTGTATCATACAGTTGATAACGTTGTACCATTTATATTTTGTTGTATTTCCTGATTTCCTGCAGATGAGCCTATGGCATTTGTACCTAATAGTGTTTTCTTTAAATAAAGAGTGACGAGACAAGAAGGACATTAAATTTGTGCCTGACGGTAAGCAACATGCCTGCCAAAAAACAGCACAGTGACACGCAGCTGTTGGAACATGAAGGTTCCCAGTCATTGCCTAGCACTGCACTGCATTCGTCACCCAGAGATCTAAGATGTTATATCTCTAAGCCTTGTAATTTCCCTGGGAACATTGCCCTTCAAACCGGAAGACAGTATGGTATACGCAAACATAGGCACGATTTCGCGTAGATGTATAAAAAATGTGCTATTGAAATAATTACGTGTGTAAAAATCCCCACAGGTTAACATTATGACAAAAAAATATACACAAATACAGTATTCTATATTATGTTTATGTTTTGTGAAAAAAAACATGAAATTGAAAAAAATCCAACTTTGATATACCATCCTCTTCATGTAGGTGTCTATAAATCTATATCCTATACCTATCTGTGTATCATGAAATCGTCAAGAGTGAATCGGTTAGATTTAGACAAATGCACTCTGACTGAAACAACACAATTAAGATGGCACATTCTCGGTCGGTGAAGTTCCAAGACAGAGAGAGAAAAGACGCCACAATCTTAGAATGGTGCTGTTTTATGTACTACTGTACCAGTAATCGCTAGACCGTGTCAGGTTTTTTAATTAATCCTGGGACGAATACCCAGGTTCTAAGGTGGAATGACAGATTGTAGCTTCTGTCTGTCTGTTTTGTGGCAGTTGAAAACGTGATCGAGCTGAGTGGCAAATATCGAGTCTATAAATACGTATGAATATGAATCATAAAAGTCTATGCCCAGTTATGGACACGGATGTACGAGCTGGCTATAATGCAAATTGAACCATGCTTAGCCAGACGCGATCTAGAATCTAACACTTACTTAAAAGTTAACTATATTTCAACTAATTTAAAACTACTTTTGGATTTATTTTCCTTTCTTAACGTTTCATTCATTACATGTGTAACTTATTTATTTTCAGGTGACACCATGCACACTTTCATGAACACAAGCTGGAAGCTTCTTACAGAAGAGTTCGGTATCCCAATGTTCACCACTCCAATGAATAAAGTGTATAAATCTATTAAAGCTTATCTGAGCTCACAGCCTATGGAAGAGCTAGTCTCAATATAATTATAAAACGACCAAAAAAACCCAGAAGACATTCTTTCAAAAGTTATAAATGACAAAATTACATCTATCGAAAGCTATTTGGCAGAACCAGAACGATATTTGGCTGGCTTTTGCGTGACAGTATGTACGGGAAAAATCAAAGAGAGTTTTTTCTCGTTTGTTCCGATGTTTTCTCAGTGGTCTGGAAATTTCAATGAAAGTGGTTATTAAAATAGCTTGGCTTAGTTGTTTTAGATTTTCAACTCAACTTCGATGTCTATCTATGTAGATATAGGTACATAAACGGTATGTGTTTGCGATTTTATGTAATTATGTATATAGAAAAACAAGAATTCTTTTTTTTCAGGGCTGGACCTTAAAAAACTGAATTACTAAAAAAACTACATACCTAACTAACATAAAGTACATTTTAATTATACATAGACCCTTGAGGTATATAGATAATTTAGATGTTGATAGAGGTTTAGATATAATAAATATGTGTAAGAGAAAAAAGTATCAACCATATTATGTACCTTGTTATGCCAAGTGGACTCAACTAACTTAATAAGTGATGTAATTGAAATATTTTTTTAGTAAGTATTTATTTGCTAATATCGACGTTCTGGTTAAAACTGTGTTGTAATAGGTTAGTAACATAGTGTGGTTTAATGTGATGAAATAAAACTAACAAATTTGATCTGCCTTAAATATGACAATGTTAACGGTATATTATGTTTTTATTCGTCGGTCGTTATAAAACTGTTTAATTTTATGACTCTGTTTTTCGTTCGTTAATACTTACCATGTTGCAAACGACAGCTTCTTTAAAGTATGTTCACTATAAAAATTGCCTTTATCTTTAATATCTTAGATTTATCGTATATTACAGTACTTTACTATTTCTCGACGAATGTGCAATAAACAAGTAAATTAAGTTATTGTGAACTTAGTTTTAGTTATTCAAATAGATTAAGCAAAATAATGTTTTGTTAATGTTGATTAAGAAAAATAAATTGATCATAAATTAAATTAGTTGTAAGCGATTAGAAAATAATTCTTACAAATTATCGCTATGTTCTATGTTAGTCAAGTCTTACGTCAGCCAAAATCCGTAGATTTAAAAAAAAAATGTATGTTTCGATTTTACGTCACACGAACTAAAAAAGAATAATCATAAGAAGCTTCTATGATAAATGTTTGTAATACAGCGGTTTAATTAATAGGGTATTTAGATTGCTGCTTATTGACTATATATACTTATTGATTATATTTATTGGGTATTTAGATAGACTGCTTATTTGTTGTGACCAATTGTAAAATCAGGCTAAATATGTGTGCGTGACAAACTAATACATTTGCCCGCGTCTCACGCGGTATTCATAGTGTCCGTGGTCACGCACACATCCCTAGCGTGTTTGTAAGCATCGTTACCACAAGTAAAGGTCGCGTCTCTTCGTGAGATAAAATTACTGTAGAGCTGTAGAGAGGTAGAGAGATACATAGCGAATGTAACTTATTGTAAATAGGTTTAGTAAAAAAAACTAATTGGTATTGTCGTATTTTATCATCGTGTTTTGCTCGCTTATCGTAGAGACTGAGTCGGAAGAAATTTATTACAAACACCGTCATTTACAATTCGTTTCTGACACTTACTTACTTTACTTACCTATTTACTTTTACATGGAACCGATGAAAAACGGTGAATGAAAAAAAAAATCTACTAAATAAAGCGCAATTTAACAAAACTACTTAATAAAAACAAGTCCCTCATTGATATATATGTTCTTTAGTTACCTTTTTACATATTTATTTATTTATTTATTTATTTATTTATTTATTTATTAACTAAAACGGGCGTACAGACCAATTACATTAGTTAATCAAAACTTCATATAATATAAATATATATCATGCATCTCATTTTACAAGTCCACTTAAAAATTCAGTAGGTACAATTGTTGAGTAGTACCTATTCAACAAAATACTTATTAATAAACAATTCATGAAGACAAATACACGTAATACTGCAGACAACAGACATGTTAGAAAAATATCACTGAAGTGATATTTATATATCTATTAACGTCAACTTACAAATATAGTCACGAGTAAAAACATAAGGTCAAACAGAAAAAACAAAAAGTTAGTCAAAATACCTACTTATACTTAACAAGAACATAATTTTCTTCAAAATTAATCATTTTTCATTAATAAAAAATAATCACCTTAGTATATCTGCAGAATATCGATAGCCAAAATTAAGTCGTGCAATCAAATAAAGATTCATCATCATCGTCATATACCCTGCCTGCCCTTATCTCACAGTACTTCAGACATTCAGATCTGATGCTCTTCCAGGCATCCGCAAACAAATCACACTCAGGTGTCATAGCCAGGAGAGAGTTGAATGAGATAAGAGCATGCTGAATAGGAGAACGCGCATGAGCAATAGTTCTTCCCCAGGGACAGAAAAGCGGATGACGCCCCGACGACGGGTACTACCGGGATCGGGTACGAAGAGGCGGGAGAGCTTTTCGTGTAGACTAGTTGCATCGATTCTACTATGAAGGATCTTGCACATAACTGTCATTTGGTTCAATTCACGACGGACAGCCAACGAATTGTATCCGAGACAGCCCAAAATAAAGGAGGTTGGGTATAAGTACGGATAATAGCCATAAGTACGTTTATATAAGAAACGCAAGAATGCTTTTTGCACTTTTTCCAGGATATAGATGTAAACTTCTGTATACGGAGTCCACACGCATGAACTGGCTTCTAGTTTGCTTCGAACCAAAGTCTCATAAAGCAATCTGATTACACGAGTGTCCCCAAAATCCTTGGAATTCCTCAAAACAAATCCTAGTCTCCTATATGACTCCTTTGCGGTATTAATTACATGCTCATTAAATGTTAGCTTTCTATCGAATGTAACACCAAGATCTTTTATACTGGTGCACCTACAAATCTCGTAAGGACCCAACCGATATTTGTGCTCTACCGGATGCAACCTTCGACCGTAAGTCATGCAATGGCATTTAGTATAGTTAAATTCCATTTCATTTTTTCCGTCCATCTAAAAACGGCATCGACATCTAATTGCAAATTCAGGCAGTCTTCGCTCGTCTTAACTTCAATAGCCAGTTTCAAATCATCTGCATATAACAAGCATTTAGAGTGCTGAATAACGGCAGGAGATCATTGATCATAAAAAGAAAGAGAAGAGGTCCGAAAATAGAACCTTGACTCACCCCAGATCGTGTATGATAAGTAGCGGAGTCATACATACCCCATCTAACAAATTGCTGACGATCTCTGAGATAATCCGCTACAAATTTAAGTAGGCCTGGAGCAAAGCCTATTTCTCGAAGTTTGTCAAGTAAAACGTCATTATTGATCCTGTCGAAGGCCTTACGAAAATCAAAATACAGAACATCTACTTGGTTGCCTCGATCGAGACATTCTGAGATAAAATCTGTGATTTCCAGAAGATTTGTATCAACAGACCTCCTCCTTCTGAAACCGTGCTGTGCGTTAGATAAATACTGCTCTACCTGTCTATAGATTTCGCTGTGGATAATTTTTTCAAAAACTTTTGCCGGCGTTGATAGGATCGCTATAGGTCTGAACTCGTCCACGCAAATTCCATTGGATTTCTTAGGGATAGGTGTAACTCTAGACAGCTTCCACCGTGAAGGGTAAGTTCCCGTTGCTAGTGCCCGATTAAATATATGGCACAACGGTACAACGGTACACATATGATCGGTAACATATGATCATGTGTGACAGAGCTGAAAGTGAAATAAAATTTTGGCCAGATGAATCCGTCGAAGAATGAAATTTCGAAGAAGTACCCTTAACAGATTGCTTGTAGCTCAAAATAACGATAACATTTCATGTGTTCCAAAGACCCGAACGAAAAAGTTTGACTCTACCTTTGCAATAAGCAGGTAGGACTGTAAATGCGTTGCCTGAGTGGTTTTCTCCCGATGGTCAGCAATAGTTATTATTTACACATTTAGCAACCCACACATTATCTAGACTTGAACACGGTACGCATTATCGGGGGAACAGCTCTTCTACCGCCTAACTAAATCGGCTATGGCTGTGATATTGTTGTCTCTATCATTTCAAGCGAAAAGAAAAGAGACAACAATATCAAAGATAAGACTGTTTTAGTTAGGCGGTAGACCTTCAGGTCATCAAAAATAAGCAAAACACATACCTCCTGCCCCCTTTACATAATAATTGAACGACCCCTAAGTTACGAAGCGGAATCTAAGACAATCGTTTTACGTAGAGTGATTTAGGCTCATTGACTGAATGATCTTGTGGCTCAGTACGCAGTGAACTTTTAACCACAAATAAGTCATGGGTCTGACTGTCACCTATGTATTTCAATATTCGAGCCATTTGGAGGAGTACAAACGCAATATCGTGACACGAGATTTTTTTAGGATAGATTTAACATAACCTGTGCAGCAAATAGTAAAACTCTTCACGACCTTCGTTTATTTTATAGATAGTCTGAATTAGCTTAGCTCTGCCAATTTTAGTACTTATATTGAATTAATTATCAGAAATGGGTTTATCAACATAAATTCAATCCAATCAAATTTTTCTCAATTTCGGAGATAGAAATATTTAAGTGGCTTTTATCGCGAGCTACTTGCCGAATTTTATTAAATTATTGTTTTTTTTTCTGAGAGGTACCAAGAACCACGTTTTAATTTGATTTGACTAAAAAAGGGATTTTTTACAGGTAATGTTTGCTACCTTTGATATTCTTTATTCTTTTAGTAAAAATGCAGACATAAAAAAATGTATCGATTAGGTATTAAAGATTCCTTAAACTAATCATCATCATCATCAGCCCGTGTTCGTCCACTGCTGAACATAGGCCTCTCCTATAATACGCTACTCAGCTCGATCCTCGGTCTTACGCTTCCAACCGCCACCGGCTGTCTTTCGTATATCGTCACTTCATCTAGCCTCATGGCATCCTACACTACGTTTACCGAATCGCGGTCTCCACTCCAGAACCCGTCTACCCCAACGCTTATCGGGTCTCCCTAACCCTAAAGAAACCTAACCCCAAGGATAGTGGGTTTTCTCTGAGGGATTGCATCCGCAATGAAGTAATTTGTCAGAGAACTAAAGTCACCGACATAGTTCAGCGTATTAGCAAACTGAAGTGGCAATGGGCCGGTCACATCTGTCGCAGACCCGATAACCGTTGGGGTAGACGGGTTCTGGAGTGGAGACCGCGATTCGGTAAACGTAGTGTAGGATGCCATGAGGCTAGATGAAGTGACGATATACGAAAGACAGCTGGTGGCGGTTGGAAGCGTAAGACCGAGGATCGGGCTGAGTGGCGTATTATAGGAGAGGCCTATGTCCAGCAGTGGACGAACACAGGCTGATGTTGATGATGATGAATTTAAGGAATCTTTAATATCCAATCGATACATTTTTTTTATGTCTCTTTCCATAGCTCACTCAGCGACTTTGAGCTTTCGGAGCATTTTGATTGTCTGTGTCCACGTTTCAGCACCGTAGGTCATAACAGGTAGGACGCACTGGTTGTATACTTTTGTTTTGTGACTTTGTGAGATGGGTGACGAGAAAGATTCCTTAAATTAACGTATTATTATTTTAATAAAATATAGCAAGAAGGCGAGTTAAACCTGGAATCGATTCGCACAGAAATGAGGCAGATGGCAAAATAAGAGTGATGGTGATGATTTATTATAAAACCAACAGCACTTCGTGGTATTATCGATACAATTGTCGTTGTCGTTACTTTCCCGTGATAAAAAATAGCCTTATCTGCTTATCGAGAGTATCATCTATAATACTGTTCCGAATTTGAACCCGATCCGTTAATGATACGTTACCCGAAACGTTATGACGTGGCTGAGGAACAAACATCCAAACATTGAAATGTATTGGTAGGATCTTAAATAAACATTTTTGTAACATAAACGTATTTTTTAATTCAAAAACTTCGAGAGAGAAACGGCATTTTTCATGTTTCGCAGACATGTTTGTGTTATCTCTCAAGTCGAACTTGGCAAGGGAGAGAAATTACGGCTTCAACTCTCTCCTAGTGATTTGATACAAAATGAGCTGATAGCATGTTTAGTCATAAAATAGCACATTTGATAAAAAAAATTGCAAGCTTGATTTTGTAGGTAAAACAATGTATCTATTATAAGCAGCTGGCAAAGTGCAGTTAAGGTGGATTTTGCGGTTACAGGGTTATTGTAATTGGTTATTCCTGTGATAAAATATTTAATACGAGTAAAACGATTTAGCGCTGTTTCGATATTAATACAACTAAACTCTGTTATTTGCAAGTAACTCTGTTATTAGTAAGTATTAATCAATATGTATTTTCATATTGTTGGAGTAAATAATGAAAACGTATTTTAACTTGGCATGAGGCCACCGCCATTTAGGATGTTGATTCGACGATCTTGGTCCTGATAGAGTTGTGTCAGTCAACATGTTTATAGCCAAAACCCTTGACCAATGTCTTGCGCTAGACGGTTAGACCAAGGGCCATATGCAGAAAGCAGGTTTTCCTTGAGACAACGTGCAGCATCGTCTGGAGGTTTCTTTTTAACACTCAACCAAAAAAAAAGAGTGTTATAAGTTTGACATCGATGTCTGTCTGTGTGTGTGTCTGTCTGTGGCACCGTAGAGCTCAAACGGATGGGTCGTTTTCGATGCGTTCTTTCTACGAAAAACTTAATTTCGAAATAGAGTCGCGACTTTCCTTCTCCAGTTCTACTTCGATTCGTAGTTTCGTCCGTTTAAATGTTCTAAGCCTACTCATTTAAATTTTAAACAATGTTCGAGCGGACTAGGTCATGTGCCTGATGGTTAACAACATGCCTGCCCATACCAGCACAGTGACACGCAGCTATTGGAGTATGAAGAATCCAAATTATGAACGTAAGTAGCACACTGTACTGCACTTATTTTCCGGAGATATTTATTAGATAAGCAAAGACGTCGCGTTTGCGAAGAGAATTTGCGTAGCAAGAAAAAAATCGAAATCTATGGAGATAAGTTTTTATCTCTATTACTCTGATTTCACTGGACACATTGCTCTTCAAACCGGCGATGTTTTATATTAAGTATTGGTTGGGCGTAGAATAACAGGCAACATTGACTTTCAAATCAGGGCACAATATTGTAATAGGGACGGAAAACAATATCAAGGTGTAAAAGAACGTATATCATAATATATTACACGTAATTATACCAACTATATACCTACATTCTACACATACTTACATTCTACGAGTAACTAAGCAACGTGGTGCTTTACATTTTAACTAATAAACAACCAACCTAGTTAGTATGTAGCTGTACCGACCATATTTATCACACGTGAATAAACCGGTAGATAATTACGATAAAGTTAACAATTATTAGGAGGTACTCAGTTTATATATGTCGCCGCCGGATCGTATAATCCGCTGTATTACATTACGGCTAGCCGTTTTGAGAAACAGGGCCGTTTTGTAATACGGCGGCCAACGTTTAGCCGCATTGTACTACTGCTTAAATTGTAGGGTGACCATACTTTCAAAATAAACAATGAAAATTAATTGTATTAATCATAAAAAGCTGACAGATTATCTCTTGCCATATTTCTTACACTTTTTTTTAAACATCATACCTCTCAGATAAAACTTGAAAGCCCCTGACTTGATATTGGTTATGGTACACCTAAGAAATATGGTGCACTTAGACAAGGGTCATCATTGAGATTTGACTCCGGGTGGGCTCCCGGCAGGAGCTCTGTAGTCAGCCCTGAGTGTCGCTTCTCCATATTCGGCCCACTCAGGACCTCCCTTGAGCTTCTGGCTCCCGCATTTTTTAAATATACTCTAGGGGTAGTAGCGACAAGACTAGGTGGAGTCGAGGTATTCCGAATCGGATCTGGGTCCTTCCTAACCTACCTGGTCCGATTTAGTCTTAGCAAAGTGGACGGTGGTTAACCACCCCAATAATATTGTGTAGGATTCCGCAGAGCACCTGAATCCACATTCACCTTAGAAATTTAGCAACACACGTACTGTTTTCAACGCCATGTTGTTGTTATGTCAGACAGCGCCATGAGTGTTATAAATCGGAACTAAAAATTGTCAAAGCGGCGGCTAATCTTTCGCTTTATTACAATACGGCTAGCCGTTTTGAATGACGTATGGCGTCGAATACATTCCGGCTGTTTTTTAATCAGCCGCTTTCAATCTGGCTAATCGTCAAACCGCCGCTTTACAAAACGGCCCCGGTTTTCAAAACGGCTAGCCGTAATGTAATACAGCGGATTATACGATCCGGCTGCGACATATACACTGAAATCTTTGAAGTGGTTGAATGAGTGGTTGGTTTGAGACTGAAACTGTCATTCTAATAAATAAAAAAATAATAAGTAAATTTCAATCCAATATCCATTTAGCAGTTTTTATGTGCCAAATGACCACGCTTGTAAGAATAGTTTAATGTTAATGGCTTCTGAACTGTAAAAACATATATACCTACGGTCGAATTTGGTTCCCTAACGGAACTGTATCGAATTTGAGTATGAAAACAATCGATGCTTCATCATCAGCCGTAAAACGTCCACTGCTGAACATAGGCTCCCTAGATTTCCACAACCTGCGCAATTTCCTGCGCAACCTGTAACCAGCGGTTTCCAGCGACCTTTGTGAGGTCATCTGTTCATCTAGTGGGATCCATGTTTAGTTGCTTAGTTTCATTTGATATCAGTAGGTTGTTTTGACGTGATGAGCGGCGTAAATACAAACAGACAGATATACATAAAAACAATACAGTTTTGGGACCAGTATCTGTTTATAAAGTATTTTATTTTTTCAAAAATCTACCTAATTCATGCACCTAGGTATTTCCATCACATTTTTATGAAATTTGTAGATTTTATTAACTACAAGTATCTATTTTTTCCGAGAATGTACTTGGGGAAGTACCACTATAAATAAAATCCTTAAGTAGTCAAGATACTGCAGGTATTCATTCTGCGTCATCATGCCAAGAAGCCATTAACTTATTTGAACTAGTTCAATAACTACATTGTTTTACCAACAACTTGCCTTGATGATATCTTGTTGAGTGGTAGCCCTGGCCGGGGAGAGAGAGCCTTTACACGCGCTACTCTCTTTTACGCAGAGGAAAGAGGCTGGAAGACTTGGGAAGGTTACTCAGATGATAATTTAATCGGCCAAGGAAAATTCCTAAGTCGTCTAATATGAGAGCTGCTCTGGTTAGCAGAGTGCTCAATAGAAGTACAAGGGCCGCGATAAAAGGAGCCATAGCTATCATAACCAGCGTGGGTGAGAGATATCAACTATCTGGGTCCCATAAAAATAAATAAATAAATATTGGTGGACAATTCACACACAGCACCATCTGAACCCAAACTAAGCAAAGCTTGTAATATGGCAGCCAGATAGCTGATATAATACTTATATAGTTGTAAATACATACTTATTATATATAGAAACACCCAGACACAGTACAAACATTTTGAATTCATCACACAAATATTTGCACTGGGTGGGAATCGAACCCACGACCCTCGGCTTTGCAGGCAGAGCTATTACCCACTAAGCCACAAGGCCATAGCACAACCTTTGCTTAATTTGGAGTTAGACGGTGTTGTGTATAAAATGTAAAAGTAAGAGCGTCACCCAGAGCGTCATAAGATCCAAATGCGGGATTGCAGACATCCTGTGAGGCGAGCCCATAAGGGCGGTGCTTGGCAGGGCCGAAATGCGAGAGCGGTCCCGCGTCAACGTTTTAGTCTGTTAGGGCACCATGTCCGTCTGTAATATGTCCCTTCAAAGTGGTTATGTGTAGTTGGATTAATATAAAGAGATATAAATGTAAAGTGGCTGGGGCGCCATTTTTCAGTTTTTCCCCGCCTAAAAATGTTGAAAATCTGGGGCTGATTACTGAGCATAGAGAATAACCTATATTTCTGGGTGACGAGTGCAGTGCAAGGTAATCATTTGGACTTCTTATGTTCTAATAGCTGCATGGCACTGTGGTATGGTTAGGCCTGTTGTTAATAATTAAAATAATACATTTATTTCTTTTTAACGTTGTTTACCATCGGGCACATGTCCTGCTTGTCCTGTTACTCTATAGACTACACTATACTGTATACTGTAATGGTAGGACATTTTTTTTTGGGCTTGGGCATTTTTTTGTTACAGGTTACTTATTCTCGAGTATATTCAATACTATTTGTCTATCAGTGATTTTATTAATAAATACTTTTAATGACGCACACAATTATTTGCTAAAATAATTCATAGTCTTCGCTTCAAGTATCCATCATGTAAATTAATGGTTATCGGAACCTTTGAAATCTCAATAACCATAATCGTATTCAATAACTACTGCCATTTATCTGTAATTTTTTTTTCTAGCAAAGTAATTTTATGTAGTGTAATTGTTAATGGTTGCTCAGATTTTTTTATATATCAGTTAATGATTAGTAAAACTTTATTTTAAATAAACTTTAGAGTAATTGTAGTCAAGAGATGTTTGTTTGTTTTAACCCGAATATCCGTGGTTTTAACACTTTTGAGACCAGCGAGCGTCAGGTCAGGCGTATAAAACAGACATAATATGAAGTAAGTTCAATATCATTACCAGCTACAATATGGATTTTTCTCATGATAAATAACTTATTTTAATCATGTTATCATATTATATTATGCTATCTGGCACCCATATTTTTACGTGAAGGAAATTCATTTACGCATGACCACCATGCAAGTACCTGATGAGGTATGTTGGGCTCCATACCATGGACGGATATTGTCCCTCTACCTATTAAAACCCTCGCAGGTTTCTTCGGCATGGCCAGGGGACACAGGTGCGGGGTCACTTCTCGCACTCACCACCTCGCGCTTGCCACCTCCCTTGCGAGCCCACCTCTAGGAGAGCGTCCGATCCCCTCCGCATTTGGCTCTAGTGACGCACTGGAAGCAGCGCGTCACTTCCCCTTTGCTTCCAGTAGCGTTGGGATTCAAGCTAGAGTGACCATCCAGGCTCGCCTCCGTATCCACTTCCGCCTCAGTGGTTGAGCAAAAAGCATTAAATTTACTATCATTACTTCACTTCACACGACCTCTCACTATCGAGCATCTTGGCTAAGATGGTCGGCAACAAGAGGTACACCCTCACGACCGCGACTAGGAATGAATTGGTTTGGTATGATATGCTCTACATGTTATGAGCGTAAGTATAACTAGTTATTATGTTCAGGACAGTCAAATAAAAAAAAAAAAAGAGGGTATGTGAGGAAAACCGCTAATATAGTCCTTTGACAAAAAAAAAATGACGTTCATAGGGACTACCGACAGAAATGAAAACTTATAACTCAGAATTTGATTTTAAAAACTACGCGGGCGAAACCGGAGAGCGTGACCATGAGCAAGAGTTCATATCAAACGGCCGAACTGTATCATACTGGGAAGAGATCTTGTAAAACCAATATTTTATAAGAAGGTTTATTGTAAGTTATTCCAAGGTTTTATTTTCCTTGTCAAACAAACTGAGTTATATGGCCTTTATATTTATTTATATTGCGCATGACCACCATGCAAGGACATGACTTCGGACTCGACACCATGGACGGACATTGTGCCTCTACCGACTAAACCCCTCACAATTTATATTATTGTTGTAATAATCTAATTGAATAATTGTTTTCTTGGCATCATGCCTATTAACATGGTTATATTATAGTCTAGCAGATTGGTACTCGTGTATACGGGCAAATGCGTAGTAGGTATACCCGGGAACATGGTGTATCAAACCAAATAAAAATATGGTGACCTGCTTCACCATATCAAACTATGCTAAAGATACTGTAATCAATAATATATATACAATAAATGAAATGACATTTACTTCAAATACAGAAAACAACAACAAAAATACATTTTCGAACTATAACATTAATGATATTTAACCGTAAAATATATGAGTCCAATTATGATTAAAGTGGGCCCCAAATTATACAGTTTGTATCTTGAGACCTGCATAGTTATAGTGAATATTCTGTGTTAAAATTGAAACAAATGCTAGTGGAACATTTAAGATACTCAAAGAAGGAACAATTGATTTCAATTTAATAATCCTATACGCGTTCTCATAAACTAATCTTACTAAGTATCTTAGTAAATTATGAAAAATTACCGGTAGTAAATAATCTAGAAAATTACCTTAATTGTGGAATTACGATGACATGATACATGTACGTAATATTAGTGCAGGAAATTAGATAAAATTTTACGCTTGTCATGTTTTCGCATCTGCAAAATATAATAATACCTACAATAGACAAACAATATCAATTTGGACTAGAATCTGGTTTTCAATACGAATACACAGGTTTAAAGAGAAGTAAGAATATTATGCATGGATACATTAAGCGGGTCATGCATGGATGAGACTAGCAAAGGATCGAGACTAGTGGCGTACATGAAGAGAGGCCTATGCTCAGCAGTGGGCAAAAACGGGCTGAAGAAGAAGTATATTATACTACCATATTTTTTATGATGAATACCCAGATAACCAGTACTAAGGCAATAGGGTCCAGTGAAAAACACCATCTAAGGATAGATCTAAACTTGATTCAATCTGATTTATCCATAAAGCCTACTATAATATTATACATGGAAAATTTTGGATGTTTAGATGTCTGATGCTCAATTATGTCGGAACGTCCGAACAAATTGGAACTTTAAAACACAGTTCAATTATATTCTAGAATAAGATACATATAGGCTACTTTTTATCACTAACAAACATAATGGGAACAGAGCAGGTAAACTGTGGTGCGCTGCTAAAAAAAATGTATGTCTGTTTTTCTGTTAGATCCAGCTAATCTCTAAAGAAGCTGGACCGATTTTAGAGAGACTATCACTGGCACATAGCTGAAGTTATAAAGAGTAACTTAGGCTACAGTTAATTCATTATGAAAAACATTCAAAATTAGGCAAGTTCCGAGGTAAACCGGGGAGTAGAGCTAGTCTTCAATATATTTTTAAATAGAGTTTTGCGGAACAACAATTTTTGCAATCTACAAAGTTGGTCTGATGGTAAAAAATGTTATTAATGGTGAGTAGGTATAACTCAACAAATCATCCTTTTTTTTTTGGTCTTGGTATAAAACTTATGCGTAACATTATGTTAATAACTACTCGTAATAATTACAGTAAATTAATGTAGTTTTTTTAATTTTTTTTATTGTAGGTCTTTTTTGCATTCCGTAGCCAAATGGCAAAATGCGGGACCCTTATAGATTCGTCATGTCTGTCTGTCTGTCCGTATGTCACAGCCACTTTTCTTCGAAACTATAAAAACTATACTATTGAAACTTGGTAAGTAGATGTATTTTGTAAACCGCATTAAGATTTTCATACAAAGAATAGAAAAAAACGATAAATTTTGGGGGTGTCCCATACTTCAAAAATGATATTGAGGTTTCTAACATTTTTTAAAACAACTGAACAGTTTGCGTGAGAGTGAGTGAGAGCTCTTCCAAAGTGGTAAAATGTGTGTGTGTATATGTCCCCCCCTGTAACTTCTAAAATAAGAAAAAGACAAAATATAAAAAATGTATGATGTACATACATTACCATCTAAGCTTTCAATGAAAATTGGTTTGAATGACATCTAAAGTAGTTTAATTTTAATACGTCATAAATTCACTATTGTTAAAACACTGATAAAACAACAACGAACTACAAGAACTTTTATGTTACCTGCTGCTACGGAAGCCTTTACGGGCGAGTTCGACTCGCATTTTATCACTTTTATTTTAATTATGCCTCGTCAAGAGAATGGCCACTGCCGATTCGGAGACACCGGGTTCAAAACCACGCGCACCACTGTTTTTTCGAAGTCATGTGCGTAATGTCGCTAACTTAAAACGATGAAGGAAAACATCGTGAGAAAACTGACGTCTACCTAAAATCTTTCGAAATCATCTGTCATCCACCAACCAGTACTGGGCCAGCGTGGTGGATTATGGCCTTGATCCTCTCCTTGCGAGAGAGGCCCCGAGTCCCAACAGTGGGAACATTTCGCGGGCTGTTTATGATATATGTACTTAATGTAGTTTTGAAGTTACGGAAGAAAGTTACGGCAACTACCGATCCAGAGCTCCTGTTCGATCGTTTTTTTGAAGTTTTATGCGTAATGCGACTAGCTTAAAAACGGCATGTTACATCGTCATGCGTCATTTAAGAATGGTCCAATCGTAAACGGTAAGATTTACAAAAAAGTTTACTCGCAACAAAAGATGCGAAATTTGTTTTCTACAATATTGCTCTCTATGACTTTTGCCATTAAGTGTATTGTTTCTGAGATATCGGCCTATAAGGTTTTTTCAAGATGACGCTTGAAGCTCCACCTGGATCAGTCCGCGTTTTATGATTTTATGCGCAATAAATGAATCTAAACCTTATAAAACAATGGATCGGAAATTTACTGCTGGCTTACAAAAAAAAAACGTATCTTTTACTGTCCTATTAGGATTTACATGCAGGGTTGTTGGTTATCAGCCATCCATTTAAGGGAATGTTGGGGAATGTTCTTTATATATGTATATGTATAGACAAATATGTATAGACAAACAATACTTACCCTACAACTTTTTTTGAAATTCAATACACAACCCAATTTTTTTTTAGTTTTTGTTCTCTCCTTTAGCACTGTTTAGCTCTACCCGCGTTGGGACTTCTTTTATTGAGCGTTAAAGAGTGCGTGCGCTCTTTTTAATAAGAGTTCGATGTTTTTAGACTGAGCAAACACACTTTATTTATTTTGTATGGGAAAAAAATACACGAATTTTTCAAAACTGTAAAACAAAAGTTGTCACATTTAATGTACTTAACGTGCCCTTAAAAGGATGCAGGCTGATTATCAATAAGCCTGTACAAGTAATTGTAGATACTATTCAAAATGTTTAATAACCTATGTTGACGTGACGCAAAGACTTTGTACCTTTTTGCACAAAAAATTGCGTGGACGTATGAGTATGTATGATATTTCTCACATTTAAAGCTATAGATATAGAGACGGAGTGCAGAATGTAGATATTTATTTTTTTGAAAACCTTAAATCAATAAAATAACATAGGTATCAGTCACTACTTGTGTTTGACACGCACACGCTGTTAATGTCTGTGATCTGTAATGTTCAAACTTATAGAGGTAATTTATATTAACTATGGTTAAGTTACGACCACTCAGTGAGCTCTAGTACCTATTAATAAAGACTTTTTACAACTGAACGTGAACACTACTGTGATTTGGTTTAAAGGGGAATATTTCCAGTTATATAACAGGGTCAAGTGGCCAGTACAGTACAGAAAGAAATAAGTTTGTACTGATTTGAACTCTTCATGTTCTAATACAAGCTGCAATCCGTAGTAACACAATGCCGCTATTACGAAAAAGAGCGTTGCGTATCACCAGACACTTGCCTTAATAGATAGACAGATAAATATAATACTCTTTTTTTACATACCAAAAACAAAAACACTGATACAGATATGAAAAAACAATAAAAACTAGTGCTTATGCTCATCTACCATAACTTATTTTAATACGAGTAACATGCGCAATGTCCAAAGAGGTATAGTTTTTTTGCTTCTTATCAAAAAACCAGCCTCGTTAACGCGCCGCTAAAGCAGTCGACCATCTTTGTTGATTCATTCTGCACTAATTTCCTTAAAATCATAATAACCTTTTTTTTGTATCTATTATTATGATTTTGAAATAATTTTGCATTTGTACACATTAGCCGTCATCATAGGCTCTAACGGTGAAGGAAAACATGGTAAAGAAACTGAAAGGTCCTTTAAGACACACGCATCAGCCGTCAACACGCACTTGGCCAGCGTGGTGGATTATGACCTTGAATCTCACATTGTGAGCGCAAACCTTCCCCATCCCAGCAGAGGAAACATAAACGGTGGTGCTTAGGTTATTGAGGTAATTTTTTTATTGATTTATATAAATAACCATTAAGTATCGTCCTTAAATATTAGGCACACAATCTTTACCAGTCAGCTTTAATAAAGATTACTTGGATCATTACAAGCGGTTTATCGGTCAACATTAAAATTTACTAAATTTAGCTAATTTACACTACCTATAACGAAAGATCTCATTTCGTTAGGATAAAATATCTTCATGCCTTTGTGTTATTAGTATTAAATTCATAAAATATATAGGTTTAGAATACATGTATGGTCTATTATCATTTGGAAAACGGTGGCCGTCAAATTGTGTAAGATTTGTTGATATTGTAGGGATCTAAATTCTAATCTAGATCAAAATCCATCTAGATAATACGGAGTTATCTTATGGGGAAACAGTACAGCCGTTAAAAAAATATTTGTTACACAAAAAAAGTGCATTCGTATAATTGCAAATATACAGAGACGTACAAGCTGTAAACAATACTTTATAGATCTAAATATATTGACTCTACCGTGTATGTAAATTTACGAAACTGGTATTTTTGTTAGGAAAAATCTCCACCTATCCACACCGGAAACCAATCCCCGTCGATGTCATAAGCTTAAATTACCCGTGCCGAGATTAGAAATGTTTAAAAAGGGACCACTATATGCATCAATACACATTTACAACAATATCCCAAATCGAATAAAAAAAGAAACAAATGATAACACGTTTCAGAAAAAACTTCGTACGTCTGCGAGTTTTTCAAAGATGAAGATAAAAATTTAAATTATTGCAATTAGACTTGTGATATTTATAAGGTACTGTACAGTAATGCTAGTTTACTGCCTGCTTGTCTGCGACCAAATTACTGCTGTTGCAGCGCCCTTAATGCAGGGTCTACTTCATTTTTGTTCCATAGTTTTTAGATACAAACAAATGTATGTAAGTGCAATTTATAAATAAATAAATAATTTTATCGAAACCTAAGCAAAGCTTGTACTATGGAGGCCAGATAGCTGCTATAATCCTTAAATAGTTTTAAATACATACATACTCATTATAAATAGAAACACCCAGACACAGTGCAAACATTTGAATTCATCACACAAATATTTGCACTGGGTGAGAATCGAATACACGACCCTCGGCTTCGTAGGCGGAGTTACTACCCACTAAGCCACGAGGCCAGTCAATCGTCTCTAAGACACGTGATATTTGATTTTGCTAAATGTATAACATGCTTTGCTATCTTTAACGTAGCATTTCTAACGCTTCTTGTACTGAATACAGAGTTGATATATCCAAAAAAATACAACAGGCAAATTTAATGGTTTTGCTTCATTATTTAGATAATAATGTTAATGTAGATAAAGCCAAACACAAACCTAAGTCAGGTTAATCTGACTCAAGCAGAATCCCCAAGATTCGTATCAAATGCTTCGAATTCTATCGCAAGATTTACAAGCTCTGAAAAGTTGCGGAACCCTTTCTCTGAGTCAGCGTTCTGCGGTACTTCCAATATTGTTTGATAACCTGGTTTTCATCAATTATAGTAACTAAAGTAAACATATTAGTCCAAGATCCCAAGATCCCTGGTACAGTTTTTGCAATTGATTACTATCAAGCTAATGTTGCGTGAATAGCTCCATTTTGATGAGACACCCAACAATTTCCTGTAAGAAACTCTCGATTGTGGTAGCTAACAGAGACAAGTAAGATAAAATATTTCTGAGTGTGGGACCGGGATATTGTACTACGCAATTTTAGGACAATATGAATATCATATTAAATTAATATTAAGCTAGCAGATAGTTGAAACGTACACAAAGTACAACTTACTTTATGCAAGTATTTATTGTTGCGATAATTTATTTAACTGGCCATTTTCCTCGTAGTGGTATTTTTTTATAGAAACAGGTTTTCATTTATGCTTGAAAAGACACGGAACCAAGTAAGGGAGGTCGCTCACAGCAGAGCACCTTTTTGCGGTGATGCGATCGATGCAATGCGATGAAGATCACAAAATGAACAGTATATTTTATGTTAGCTATAATACCTAACCTTTGACACAAATTTTACCTACAACAACGTTGATAAAAACTGCATTTATGTCAGTTCCTTTTATACTGCAGGCCCGTGAACAAAACTTATGAGCCAAATTAATCACCAGGAGACCTATGTAGGATGATAGAAGGGTATAAAATAATAAGATTGAGCACTATACCGTCACTTGAAAGCTGTCCAACTGAGTGCAAGTGAAGATAGGGGGTTACAATTCTCGATCATTTCTCCTTGTCACATGATTTTTGTACGGCGTTGCGAAATAATGGATTAGGGAGAGGTAATGAAACTATAACAATTGTATTTTTTTTTAATGTTATTTTTGTCGGAAAAATTCATGATTTTCCGACGATTTCGGAATAAATTTGGTCATTTGATTATGTACGGCATTGGTTCCATGCAGTTTCAGCTATTAGACGGAAGTGATGAAGTGTTTAGGACGTTCTTAGTATTTAATCTACCTCTAGTGGTATAAGTGTTACCGTTAAATTGTGAACAACTACCATCAGATTATCATCATTAGGTTACATTAAAAACTAATCTAGCATACCGTTTGGCTTAGTAAGTCTGCCTGCGAAGGCGAGGGTCGTGGGTTTGTAAACCACGTTATCGAATTACCGCAAAATATCATCAAGGTTTAGCCTATGAAGACCGTGGGCGATCTCCTTTACGTGTTTTTGTGTCTGTTGTTCCGACGTTTGTTTTACTATAAAATTGTTGAAAAATAGTTCTAAGCAGAGGTCAAAAGTTAATGTTACCCGTTATGGTTTTTAGTGTTTTCTAAGTATTGTTTGCACGGTTCTACTTGTGATTTCACGAAACCGAAAATGCAAAGGTAGGATTTGGTATAACTTAAAATGTAGTTTTTATTATTAACGTCTATTTCTTTTACATTTTTGCCGCTTATGCATAAGCAGCCTACTAAATGTTAAAAACTGCTGGGACTCTCTCGCAAGGAGAGAGCCAAGGCCATAATCCACGGCCCAGTGCGAGTTGACAGATGACACATGATCTCTAAAGATTCTAGGTATATGTTCACGATATTTTCCTGCACGGTTTTAAGTTAGCCGCATAACGCATCGAAAAGACAGTGGTGCGTGTTGGATTTGAGCTCGGGGGTCCGGATCGGCAGTCGCCGTTCTCCCGACTAGACCACCGTAACTTGTCTTTATGTGCCTTAAACAAGTAAATTCCATGCTCAATTCATACTAGTATATAGAATATGCTATGCACCAAGGTATTTTAATTTGTAGACATATTCTACAAGTCCATGAGTGAGTCCATACGACATTCATAGAGATTGATAGTTTTAATCCACTACCACAAGTTCAAAATACAAGTCAACTCTACATCATCACAACGCGACGAGTCAAAACGATAATCGATTGGTCAGCGTGATGGATTATGGATTAAATTCGTATTAGTGTATTTTAAATCCTTCAAATACGATTTTCATGGAAGATGTCGTTTCCTCACGTTGCAACATAAATAATAAAAGTCGTATAACGATTTCAGAAACTTGCATTTTGAACTCACTGCTGTATTTCCAATTGACTCAAAGCTTACCTATACGAAAAAAAAATGTTTGACGAATTTCAAATTAGTATAGATATGATTACCATAGGTAATATCGAGTCAAGCGAGGTCAATGAGACAAAATTGAGCAAGTTTTTTTAAACCGCGTTTAACTACCTAAATTGGAAGTCATTCAAGCACCATGAAGCCTTCTTTGTTGCTACGTCACAAACGAACTCTTCAACTCCGTGACGTCACCAGCATGTAGCTATATTAACCTTCGTGTATACATTTCCTCCGCAGTTCTCGGATAGCATTTCAGAAGATTAAGTCAAAATTAAACTAAAAGATGTCATTTTTAAGAGTAATAACTTTAATTGTATCAGCTTTATGTGTTAATGCGGGGGGGTGAGTAATTTTTATAGACTGTCAGGAATGCAAAATGTAGAGAATTATTGTTTCTTTTATAATTTATTTCTTAACTAGCACCATATCGCAGTTTCAATTACGAAGATCTCGTTATTTATCCTGAATGAAATATTATTTATATTCCTATGTACTCTTCCAGACTATTAATTTTTAGCTTTATTAATACTAGTGTAATATAATAAAATATATACGAAGAAATAAAACTAACATTAAACAATACTAATGTAATACTATCATAATATTAAAGTTCTAACGTAACATTTTTTATTAAAAACAAAAAATAATTCCTACTACATCAAAGTATACCTGAACGAATTCCACATATATAGATAGATAGATAGATTAACTCTTTATTGCACTTCACAAGTAAACAAAGTTACAAAAATATACAAAAACTAAAACACATACTGTACTCAAAAAGTACAAAATTTTGTTCGACGTCTAGAGCAATGACATCTCATTAATGTACGATAGAATCTTAGTTATAGCTAGGACTGCCATCGGTAGGAAATTCACTGATTGGTCTGGCATCCCAAGAAGAGGATTACCCTATGTTTGTAGTGGAAAAGATCTGGTACTTGCAGACTTACGTTTAAATTTTATTCATAATTGTACAATTTACGTGTCAATTAGAATTAAGAAACAAAAGAGTACACAATTTGTATACATTTTCCAAATTTTAAATTAACATTTTACTGTACGACAAGTCTTATTATTATCGTACAGATAAAATAAATGTCAAGCAATTTATATGTCAATTGACATCATCAGTTGTATCCTTACCACCACTTTCTAAGAACTCGCTTCTATAAATAGTTAAATACAATACTCGTAATACGATATCTTTCATATCACAAGCTGATTTTCTTACGAATAGTCTTGAGGAACTCTACACACGAAAAACAAAGAATATTGTATAATATTTGAACTCTGAACCTGAGCTAGGTTCATCGTCAATCGGTTTGTTCATGAAACAAACAAAAAAATGATTACAAAATCTGTCCAAGCTGTTTAATGCTTGTGAAAAAAGACAAACACGTGACACTTATTTCGTAAACACATAGGTTAATTTTAAAAAATACTAGATACTAGATGAATCCTTACCTAATTTTTTGTATTTGTAGTAGAACTCTTGGCAGAGTCCGCCTAGGGAAGCACCACACCTTTGCCAGTTATTCTACCGCCAAGCAGTAATGTGCAAACATTACTGTGTTCTGGTTTGAAGGGCAATATGAATTTACATCACACTGCATAGGTAACATGTATCACATGCGCTCGTCACCCAGAGATCTAACACTTAGATCTCTGGATGACGAGCGCAGTGCAGTGCTAGGTAATGATTACTCTTCATGTTTCAAAAGCTGGGTGTCACTGTACTGTTATGTGACAGGCATACTGCTTACCATCAGGCACATATTATGCTCGTCTTGTCACTCTTTATACAAAAAAAACACACACATTGTCACAAACATATTCATTGTTTATAGCCCGGAATTGCATTTGCTTATAATATATTAACGTTAAAAAGTTTATTTTATCCTTTGTTTGTGAAATAAGCAAAAAAATGATTACAAAATCTATCTTAAGCTGTTTAATGTTTATGAAAAAAGACACAAACGTTAGAATTATTTCGAAAACACAACAGACGAGTGCACTCTAGGCCACAACTATTATTAAATAAACATAAATAGAGTTAAACAAGAACAAAATTAAACATTTGACTAACCTTCGACTACCTCGGATTTGTTATCTATACAACATTCTACTAGTCAAGCCCATTCATTTGATACACATATTAAGGGAGTGGTGAAAAAAGAAATGTATGTCTCCATTTTGTGGTACCGGCCACCTTGAACTTGAAATTTGTCATAGTGCAAAGTATTCCACTAGTCAAGCCCTTTCGTATGATACCCATATTGAAATAGTAGTGAAAAAAATATATAATCCGCCATTTTGTGGTGGCGGCCATCTAGGATTTGAAATTGGTTATAGTGTGTTTGTATTCTACTAGTCAAGCCCTTTCATTTGATACCCATATTAAGGTAGGTTGTGAGTAAACATTTTGTCCGCCATTTTGTGCAGGCGGCCATCTTGAATCGATAGTAACCAAACATAGCTAAGAACATCCGCATGGCTATTAAACTTCAAATAAAAAAAAACTGCATTGAAATCGGCCTACCCGTTTGAGGTCTACGGTGCCACAGACAGACAAACACAACAGGCAGACATATAGACACACATCGACGTCAAACGTATAACACCCTTTTATTTGGTCGGGGGTTAAAAATAAAGTAGATTGACGTCCATAAACAACTAGCTCAAATTTACGCATCTCATAGTTCAACTTAAACGTACCTCACAGCTCTCATTTCAAACAGTTTGATGGGGTTTTGAAGTAGGAACGTTAGAATTTAAATTAATCGACCCTTGTTACGTCTAACTTAGCATAATTTCAGGAAACCTGTCGTAATTTATTCAAAGGATATGTAACATCGCCAACAATGTGTTCGTCTTCCTAATTAGAGATGTATGAGCATAACAAACATTATTCATGTTGAAATATACGTATTATTTACTAATATGGATCTTATGACTGGCAACTAATTATTATTATATACCTATATAGGTGTATGTCTATAACTTTACCTTAAGATTGTCTCATAAGGGAAATAACAGGAAATGTAGTTTTTTACGTTGTAACGTAGCATGCTTATAATGTTTTATGGTTTGGTTTGGCTCTTGTTGGATTCAGTTCGATTTGGATAGCATTTTTTTTCGTTTCATCTTTTTATTTTGGGTTTCGCTCACTTGATTTTTCAATCAGACGTTAAGGTACAAGTTCGCGCTGAGACCGCGACACGAGACCGCGACATGAGACCGCGACCGGAGACCGCGACAGGCACTTGACTCTATAGAATTGTATGGGCGCCAGTTCGCGCCGAGACCGCGACACATGTCTCGCGACACGTGTCTCGGTCCTTGGTCCTGTCGCGCTACCTTTAAGGCAGCGGTTCGCCCGGAACAACAATAACAAAATACAACCGGTATAACAAAAGTCACAAACAGAACACGGTAGGTGCCTGACAATAGTTTGTATTATGGTGCACGATATAAAGTTTTTCTAAATTATATTACAATTTAATAATAACATAAATATTATCGCTCTATATCGCATATATTTTCGCAGTTGTTACATCAAATATTAATATTATAGGTACATTTAATCAATCTGTGTTCCAAATTTCAAGATCCATTTAGGCCTTCTAGGCCTTCTAGGCTAGCAGCAAACATCTGAACATCTAAGCAGTCGAACTTTCGTATTCATAATTATATTAACTAATTATATAATACTACTAATTATTCTTGATAAAACTATTATCATAAAAATAAATATGTACTGTTAAAATGTAGGTATATATAATGTTGTAGACAAGTTTCTAAGTGTCATAATTAAAGGTTTAGTCCGGTAATTATTGTTGGTCATGCAAACGTCAATTCAATCTCCATTAAGTTGTACACCTAGATATTTAATAATCTCGATGTCCTTTCCAGAGTTAACTGTTGGCCATTGAGTTGATGCATTCAACAGTGTTTAGCTCTCGAAAATAACTTGTAGACCACAATGTAATAATTCTACGAAAGGGTTTTGTCACTTTTTAACCCCCGACCAAAAAAAGGGGTGTTATAAGTTTGACGTCGATGTCTGTCTGTCTGTCTGTGTGTGTCTGTCTGTGGCACCGTAGAGCTCAAACGGATGGGGCGATTTCGATGCCGTTTTTTTATTTGAAGGCGGATGTTCTTAGCTATGCTTGGTTAATATCGATTCAAGATGGCCGCCTCCACAAAATGGCGGACAAAATATTTCTTCACAACCCACCTCAATACGGATATCAAATGAAAGGGCTTGACTAGTAGAATACTACACACTATATCAAATTTCAAATCCAAGATGGCCGCCACCACAAAATGGCGAATTACATTATTTTTTTCACTACTACCTCAATATGGGTATCAAACGAAAGGGCTTGTAAGGAAATGTAGAAGATTCAATTTTGTTACTGTTTTAAGCTACTACGTTTATTCGTTTACTATTATCATTAATTACGGTACATTTAAATACCGGAGACTCACCCACCCTTTTATGCACGTTTTATAGTGGTAGGGCTATTTGCAGAGTCCGCCAGAGCAAGTACCACACCTTTGCCAGTTATTCTGCCGCCAAGCGTTAGTGTGCAAACATGAAGGGCAATGTTTCCAGAGAAATTCCTGGGCTAAGAGATAAAACACCTTATATCTCCGGGTGACGAGCGCAGTGCAGTGCTAGGTAATCTGGACTCTTCATATTCCAATAGCTGTGTGTCCCTGTGCTGTTATGGGCAGGTATGTTGCCTACCACCAGGCACATGGCCTGCTCGTCTCGTCACTCTATTCTATAAAAAAAAAACGTTTTCTTTTGTTTTATTTCCTTATTTAATTTTATCCATGGCTCTACGAAGCCGCTGATCAACTATTATACCTATTATTCTAAAATATACTGGTTGCGTATTTTTCTCGGTAAAACTCATAATAATTAACCATATGTAGGTATGTATCTAGGTCTTTGCCGACGGGTCAAGATATATCGAAGATACAACATAATAATAATTTTATTTCCAGTACTACCAGTAGATAAATGCGATCTCGAGAACTCCAAATGTATGACGGACGCGTTTAACAAAGTAGTGTCAACCTATATGGCTGGTATACCAGAACTCGGGGTAGAGGTTCAAGATGTGATGGACATGGAGGATTTCAAGTTTGATCTGTCTGGACTGCAGTTCTCTTTCAAAAACGGGAAGGTTAAGGGATTGAAGAATTCAGTTTTTCAAGAGGTCAAGTGAGTAAACCTATCTTCTATTTATAAAAATGATATGTTGGTTTGTGTACGCTTCAAAAACTTAAAAAGTTCTGCACCGATCGAGCTGAAATTTTACAGTAAAATGTAATCCGCATCAAGGATTGTTTTTATCTAATTTTTGCATGACAATGTGCCACAGCAAAGCGTGGCAGAGTACAGCTAGTTATTAATATTAATTTTATCTATACCTACATTTAAAAAATTATGTTTCCTATGTACTTGCGAATCGTAAACTATGCATTTGATCATGTGTAATATTTAGCAAAGTTGTTGTGTATGAGCCAAAAAAGGCGTCTATGTTGGTACTTACGACCAATTTTCGACAGGTGACGTAGCAACATTCAAAGGGTACCTACAGATACTCGTAGTTATTAAAACAATATTACACGTCAAATCAGATTTTATAGTAGAACGTCAAACCACAAATACGTAGATAGTCACAACTTACACTAAATATAATTGGTATTTTTTTATTAAATGTAATTTAAGTAGTGGTAAGACACTTGGCAGAGTCCACCTGGGGAAGTACCACACCTTTGCCAGTTATTCAATCGCCAAGCATTAATGTGCAAACATTAGTGTGTTCCGGTTTGTAGGGCAATATTTTCAGAGAAGTTACAGGGCTTCAAGATATAATATCTTAGATCTCTTGGTGACGAGCGCAGAGCAGTGCTAGGAAATGATTTGGGCTCTTAATGCTCCGTGTAACTGTGCTGTTATGTGGTGGGCATGTTGCTTACCATCAGGCCCATGACCTGCTCGTCTTGTCACTCTATACTATAAAAAAATCTAACCACTACACGCTGTGGGTCAATTACCATTATTCCACCAAAGGTCAATGTTAGTCGGGCATGCTTTTCTGCGGCATCGGCTGATCAAGAAGAACCTTCGCTAACCTCGTCCTTTCACCAATTTTTTTTGAGACAGTGCTCTTACTAATTTAGATTACATCGACCTTTTTCAAACAAAATGCGCGCACGTGATCGCGTCTCGTTTAATCACTCTTAGCTAACTGCGATCCGATGTAAATTTTACAAATCAAAATATCGCTTTCTTTGGATGAACAGTTTTGAAAGTGTATGATTGATACTTGGAACAACTCTGGGCCAAACAAACAACTATTTGGGTCCCACAATATGTACGACCAGCCGGGCGACCCAGGAAGAGATGGTGGACCGCACCGATACATTTAGGGAAGATTGGTGGACTGTTGCTCTGAACAGGGAAAATTGGAGGGAGGGGAGAGAGGCCTTTGCTCTGAAATGGGACAATATATAGGCTGAGATATTAATAATAATAATGATCTCAACCTGATCTCAAACAGTAGGTACCAATACGATGAATTTTGACATTGTCATAACACGCAAAAACATTCATTATTATGCAAAAATATCAAGAAACGGAATGAAAATACAAATAAATGATTGAATTAAATTTGACACAAAATTTATACATACATAGGTGTATACATAATGTGAAAATTGAATAAATAATGATTTATATTGTGCGTGTTTATATTATTTTAACCGCGTAGTTCCCGTTTTTTTCTCGGGATTAAAAAAATAAAGCCTATGTGTTATTACAGATTATAATCGAACTGTATTCCAAATTTTTACCGGATCCGTTGAAAAGTTTCGCCATGATTGAGAGACAAACATGCAAACTTTGATATATATAGCATTAACAGGATTAGTGCCCAAGTGAATTTAAAAAAGCTTGTCCTATCGTCTCACAGTAAAGGCAATAATTTCAGGTGGGACGTAACGAAGAAACATTTCGACATGTCTTTTCTCGTGGACTGCACAGTGAAGGGGCTTTACACAGCTGCTGGAAGGCTCCTAATCCTTCCAATCACAGGAGACGGCCAGATGAAACTTAAATTAAGTAAGTAAATAGTTGTTAAAACGTATCCCTTTACAACCCACTTGATATGATATTTAATATCAAAACTTATAACGTATCTAAAGAAGCAGGAATAATTTTATGGACTGGCGGAATATTTTCTCCGGGATCGAAATTCCTACTCGACTATTAATTTATCTAGTTGGGTTATTGTATCTTTATACTCGTAGTTAGTATTTATTTCAAGTCTTGTGCATATGTTTTATTACGTTAAAATGGGGCTGGCATAGACTTGTAGTCTAAAAGCCCCTTTAAAACTAAAGAATAAAAAAAATAACAATACTTATATCAAGAGCTATCTCCTAAGCCTAACGCTCGTGAGGGTGGGTGAGTTTTAAGGGGAACCAGACACTTTAGGGTGTTTTTGCATGGTGGGTCTCATGGTAGATATGCATCCATGAAAAAGTCATGTGAATTTCAAAAAAGTCTGAGGATATTACTTTCTTCGGTTATAAATTTAATACCTATTAATATTTGCTTGTCCTTATCTAGTGTTGGGTAGGACGTTGTTTAAAAAAGATTTTTGTGCGAGTAGTCTCTAGCAACGTCTAATACTACCAGGTCTGGTAGTGACTTGGACGCTTCATACTAGGACAAGCGTGTTTTATCAGGCGCTGTAGATTTAAACTTGCACGATCTTTGCAAATGAAAAGAGTATCTCTCTACTGAGTCTGTGAAATCAAACTTCATGTTTATCATGTTAGTTACATCAAATAAAAAGTACAATACTACTTCTCTAAAAAATTTTTAACCGAGTTCAAAAAAGGAAGAGTTTCTTGATTCGGTTGTACCTTGTTTTTTTTATGTACCTACCTATGTTACGTGATAGCGCCACTAAACGTGAATCCATATTGTTGGTTATTTTTTTGTTTGGTAGATCATAGTTCAAAGGTTTCATTTGTTTATCGAAATTTGTGTAGTGGTTTTGAAACAAACACTTAAATTTGCTTTCATGTATTTAGACGAGGTAGTGATAGATTCTCATTTTTTTCTCTCGGGTTTTTATTTTTTCGGACAAAATAAATTATGTTGTTCATATTACATTTTACTTAAATTCCATAAACATATATTGATTATCATGCACATTAATGCCTTAGTGTAGTGTAGGTAGTTGGACAAAGCTGTGGCTTTTTATTTAATCTTTTGATAAAAATATTGGCTATTCACTTTGTTACGTTTACTTGTACTACTGATAGGCCTCTTGGCAGAGTCCGCATGGGGAAGTACCACACCTTTGCCAGTTCTTCTACCGCCAAGTAGTAATGTGCAAGTGTTCCGGGTTGAAGGGCAATGTTTCCGGAGAAATTACAGAGCTTAGAGATATAACATCTTAGAGCACTGGGTTACGAGTGCAGTGCCAGGTAATGATTTAGACTCTTCATGTTCCAATAGCTGCGTGTCACTGTGTTGTTATGTGGCAAGTATGTTGTTTACCATCAGGCACATATACTGCTTGTCTCGTCACTCTTTATTAAAGAAAAACTTGGCGTATTTTGTTTTTATGTTCACATATATACTAGCATAATATGTTTTTTTTCAGAGCAATTGCATTTAAGCTTCCACATCGATTACGATTTGGAAAAGGACGATGAAGGAAAAGAATACGTGGTACCCAAAAAGTATAAGTACGAATTCGACGTGAAAGAAAATGCCCACTTCCAGTTAACCAATCTGTTCAATGGAAACAAGGAACTTAGTGAGTAATTTATATGTTCACTAGGTACCCCTGAAATTTCAATTAAATTATGTTTTACACAGAGAGTAACAAAACACACACGAAAATATACTATAAAAGTTTAACATTATAGACACAGCGAGTATGTGTAAGTACAAGTATGTTCATTGGACCCCTACTACACATACTTGGCATTATGTTTGTACACTCCGCGAGGTATAAGCTGAGCTTTGCATTAGTGTGAGTGATCACCAATCAGGTAGGAGCGCGGCGAGACAGAATGGCGCCGCGCCTAAGGCCGGTTGTCACACCTACACTATCCATGTACACTCACACAAATGCAAAGCTCAGCTTATGCCTCGCGGAGTGTATCATGCATGAAGCAAGAGCTACTGACAAGGTACAAATACAAATACAAAAATCTTTATTGCTGTTTGCAGGTAAGATAAGATGATACAAAACATTTAAATAGTTGACCCATTAAGGTTCCTCTGGAAGATCATTGGCTAGATAGAGAAATGACATTACACCTATCGCAGAGTGGTAGGCGTGAATAAGATATCGTCCCGAGAGCTTGCACTAATTTTTGGGTAGGTATTGGGACAGTTTTGCAGCTTAAGCTTTAGCTAGATGAGATTATCAAAAAGACAGACCATTTTGGTGAGACTTTTTACCAGCCAATTGATTTACATTAAATTAATAAAATATTGTATAGTTAAGATCTATGTTATTGAAATAAATTTTATTATTTATTTATTTATTGAGAGTTTCAATTTTCAAGCCAGGTTTGCAGCTCCGTGTTGGAGTAAGTATAATAGGAAATGTATGTGTAAAATTTTCTGCTTGTCTCAGATACCTATCCAAAAATTGGTACCAGCTCTCGGAGTATGGGTTGGGTCGTTAAAAGCTGACAATGATAATAATAATGATAATAGTCGTGTTGGCAAACAGCCTTGTAGCGAAAAGTCTCGACCAACATCTCAAGAGACTTTCGCTAGACGGTTAGGTTAAGGGGCCAGATGCAGAAGGCAGTCATCCTTGACACAGCGCACATCGTCAGGAGGTTCCTCTCTCTGCAGCCCTAACCACCGGTAGCTTGGGCCCTGCGCTGCTGCTAGCGGCGCCCTAGTTTTTAAGTTTTTTATGATGTTTGTATTTTTTTATTTATTGTAAAAACTTAAGAAATAAATGAAGCGATAATAATGATAATTTATGTGCGTGAATAGCAACTTTAAACATGCATGTGAATAGAACTAAAAACTCGTAGCGGGTGTTTGAAATACCTGTAATGAAATAAGTCCTTTACCTATTTTAGGCTACTACTTTTTTTTTATCATTTAGAGTGACAAGATGAGCTGGACATGTACCTGATGGTAAGCAAAATGCCAGCCACATAACAGCACAGTGACACGCAGCTATTGGAACATGAAGAGTCCAAATAGTTACCTAGTACTGCACTGTGCTCGTCACCCAGAGATCTAAGATATTATATCTCTAAGCCCTGTAATTTCTCTGGTAACATTGCCCTTCAAACCGGAACACAGTAATGTTTGCACATTACTGCTTGGCGGTAGAATAACTGGCAAACTGAATATTAGACTTATTCAATGACACGCCAGAGAGAACAATTTAATAAATTTCCTTGGCTTTACGTTTCCATCCACTCTCGATAGGAAAATTTGATTACGCACACCGGACCTTGGATTACACAATACTATAAAAAAACTGCCTGTTGCTGCTGTACTTTTTTTTTATTTTTTATCTGGGCTGAGCCTTTATTAACAAAACTAAAATACAATGAGAACTAAATACACTACACTACAAACCTAACTAACTACTTACACTAAGCACACCTGAATTATCTATAGACCTACAGTGGTCTATAGATAATCAAGATGTTCAAGCCCACTACCATGCTGTACTTATATTGTCAGTCCATGATTTTTTGGTTACAATGCAGTACTACTACTCTATATATTTGGTACTTTTTGATTGGTTTTTTGATATTTGATTCAAGAAATTCTTATTTGGCGATAAAATTTTTGGAAATGCTCTTAATATGAGGAAAAGTTCAATTGCAGAAATGATCATAGTTAAATAGGTGACGTCCCAACTATATATGTAGTGAAACAATCTATGCTATTAATTATTATTGGCATTTGGGTTTTTATTGGGGCTTAAACTGATTCTGAAATACGATTTTGTTTTCAAAAGGGACCTGAGGCAATTATTGCCCTCCGTCTTTCGACCCTGAATGCTTTGATTAATCAGAAAGTTTATAAGTTTAACAAACCATACTAACGCACTTATTAAATATAAGTTTTTCCTACAAAAAGTACTTTTAGACACTTCACAAGATAGTTTCACATACTTGTCGTCGATACTGGGCAAATATTACATCTTAAGCAATCTGTCTATTATTGTGTGCAATTACAGTAGTTATCCTGAAGTAAATTTAAATGGAATTTGAAGAAAAACTCTGTTACGTTTCAGGTGACACGCTGTTAACGTTCCTGAACGAAAACTGGAAACAAGTTTCGATGGAGTTCGGCAGACCAATGATAGATGTCGCTGCCAATAAGCTTTTCAAGAACATGGTCACGTTTCTGAAAAAACAACCGATTGCTGACATTGCCAATATGTGATTTATTATATTTAGTTTAGATGTTTACAAATGTTATTAAAAAAACGGAATTAGTAAAACAGTCTGTTTCACTTGCGAATAAATTTTATTATAACTAGCATTTCAAAACTCAAACTGATGATTTGTAGGTTGTAATAAACCAAAGACATTTTACTGATCGTACGACTGCCTCTATAATGCCTTAACGTTTTATAAGCATAATTCCACTATACCTGATGCGAGTCCGGGCAGTCAGGCTTTTGATTTCGACCGAAAGAAAGCTGGCAAAAAAACCGTACCGTGGCGTGCCGCCGCGCCGTACCCCCGCAAGAGTGGTGTCGGTGATCAGGGTAGAGACACGGTCGAATGCGAGAGCGGTCCTGCGTCTCTGCCTCCAACTCACTGAAGAAACCTGGGCGTTAGTCAGTAGGGGTACCACCTATTCGTGGTGTCAAGCCCGATATACCTACTCCTCACCATGTTCCTGCATGGCGGATGATACGTAAATGTATTTCCCTCACACAAAAAAAAGGTAAAATGACTAACCATTAACACCATACACTTCCAAAGTTAAGGGAACTAGATTTGAATTTAGTGTAGTACATTTATTTTTTTAACCTATTGGTGTCTCACATGTAAATTATAAATTCGGGCGCTCTATGAATATTTTATCTGAACTAAATTGCATTTTGGATTCAATAACTCTGAATATGTTGTACTGGGTATACTGGGTGTAAGAGCTCCTTATAAAAATAAAATATATTAAAAATACAAATGCAGTGCAGTTGTAATTTTATAGTGTACTAGATGCCCGCCCCGGCTTCGCCCGTGGTATATTATATAGCACTCAGCGGGATCCCGTACATATCCAACGGTGAAAGAATGGCTGAAATCGGTTCACTCATTCCTGAGAATATCGATTTCAAACAAAAAACCTCTTCAGCTACCTGCTACGCCACCTGTCGGAAATTGGTCGTACCAACTCAGATTTAGAAAAAAAAATTAGCAAAGGTTTATATTCAATGCACAGATTATTGAAATTCAATGACGCAATCTTTGACACATGCTGTCATGTGTCATGTCAAAGCACGAAACGGACGAAAACTCTGAAAAGGGGAATATTTTTTCCCGATTTTGTTACATTCTTGTTTCATGCTCCGCTTCAATTAATAGTAAAGTTATTTTCTATAGCCTAAAGCCTTCCTCGATAAATGGACTATCCAATAGAAAAAGAATCTTTCAATTCGGACCAGTACTTCCCGAGATCCTAGCGTTCAAACAAACAAACAAACAATCTCTTCAGCTTTATAATATTAGTATAGATATCACTATTTTGGGATTTTTGAGAAAGAAGTTCACTACGATATGAACAAACTGAACGTCTTATGGATAGTAATGTGTTAAATATATTAGTTTCATACAGTATTTTGATAAAAACATCTAATTATTATCTAAAAGTGCTGAATACAATCATGATTTCATAAATTTTCTTGTTGGGGGAAAAATTACAAAGGTGCTTTATGAAAGCAAACTCGTTAATAAAGTGAATATTTTAAAAGGATAATTAAGCAGACGTGATATTATATTCGATTAAATGTAGTGTAGTGTATGTAGTTCTCATTGTATTTTAGTTTTGTTAATAAAGGCTCTGCCCAGATAAAAAAAGAATTAAATGCATGTCTTGTTTTTACTTACCTCTGTATTTCAAAATATAATTTAAACACGTCAATTTCTACTCCAGTTTGTTTATTACTAACGTCAAAAACTTCTATTTTAAGTTGTTTGACTTTTGACTAACAAATTTGACATCTTTTTAGCTTACGTAATATTTGTGTAAATGCTTGAAGCCTTTCAGTTGACTTGCAAAAAATCTTGTCAATAATCGCAGTTGTTATAAAAAAAGATAGTATAAATATGTAACGATTTTGAAACTGCTGTATGAAATAGGTATTTCCAGGGTCGACGGTGTTTCGCTAACACCCGGTATTTCTTGAAATTTTTCAGACACATTATTTTTATTTGTCTTTCAATATATAAGCTTAGATTTGTTATGAATAAAATAACTTGCACCTTCGGAGAGAAATAAACGCAAGAAATGGCAAATAAGACTTATTCGTGGATTTAATGTTAATATGTCCAAGTCGAGAGTGACAACAACGTGTCGCGTAATATACATAAAATATACGAGTTTTAAGATAAATGTGAATAAAATTAAATCAAATTCTTTAAAATAAAATGTGTCGTATGCAAAAAGCAAACTTACGGAGCTTGTAATTCGACTCAGCCCAATACATATATTGTTCACATTATAAGTAACTATTAAAACCGGGAAACTAAAGGATATCGATTTAAGCAATAAGGCAGTCATTCAAAATGTCTACCTCACAACAAGTTCTTAATTACATTTCTTTTGTCATGTTTTCCGTGTTTGTAGCTTTTATTAAAGACTTTTATTATCTTATCTTATTATAAAAACCAGACAAAATCATGGCTTAATTTCTTAAATCCCTAAATTGGTTGTTAATCGTAAAATGGTCACAAGTTCACGGAAGGTTCAGGACAATTATCTGGTGGTTCGTGCATTGATTTTACAAAGAGGCTGGGAATGATTGATTTCTGTCAATTAAGCGCAGGGCTGCCGCCAAGGGTCGGGGATTAAGGAAACGTGAGGAATGGAGCAATTTGAGACCGCCTTTGAAACTACGAGTTACGACTAAAGTTATAATAAAGATGAACTCATTACACCGACACGGAAATTCAAGAACGTTTTTAAAACGAATCTTTGTTTATCAAGCTGTAATCATTTAGTGACGTTTACGATTTATTTCGAAACAGTTTCAATATTATTTAAGTCGACAAAATTAATTGAGAAAATAATAAATTGATTTAGAGATAGCCACACTTTACTAATATGTAAACGAAAAAAGGAAACGCAGAAAGAAGCAAACGCTAGCGGTGGCATTGTAGCTAAGACCGGTCTCTTTAATTTAAAGTTGAAAATAAAATTTGGACCTGTCAAATAATAAAGTGTGCAAACAAGATAAAAAACAGTTAAATCTGTGACTTATTAATTGATAAAAAACATAATACTCGTAAAGATACTCCTTTCTTACGAAGCTAACAAAATAGGATTATTTTTATGTACATACTGTTGTACACCCACTCTTTATTACATGACAGAAAACCATTTACTCATATCCTGCTTGGGATAGATAGTCGGGTTATCTCCTAAAAACCTAACCAATTAGTATTTATTAAGTTTTCCGCATTTACTCAAACCTGTGGTGAAAATTAGTGGCCACCTGTGAGAGAGCATTCTACCGAAGGGTCTAAGTCGACCTTCTGTACAATTTAATTTACGCGCTATGTCAACAAAGGCTTGACATCAGCTTGTGGTAACTAGGACCGGGGTTTATTATTCGCGCTGTCCTTCTAGTTAAGATCAACTACAAATACCTACTACGTCTGCGATATGATATTTACGTTAGTAAATAAATCTAAGCGAAATTAGATAGAATTTATTTAGCATATCGAGAGATATGGAACACTTTATTTTTCTCCCATAACATTGATATAAAACAAATAAACAAGAACAAAATTAAAAATTTTGATTAACCCCCGACTACCTTAGATTTGTTATCTGTACAACATTCTACTAGTCAAGCCCTTTCATTTGATACCCATATTAAGAGAATTGTGAAAAAGGAAATGTAATTCGCCATTTTGTGGTAGCGGCCATCTTGGATTTGAAATTTGTCATAGTGCAAAGTATTCTACTAATCAAGCCCTTTCATTTGATACCCATATTGAGGTAGTAGTGAAAAATATTATATAATTCGCCATTTTGTGGTGGCGGCCATCTTGAATTTGAAATTTGTTATAGCGTTTAGTACTCTGCTAGTCAAGCCCTTTCATTTGATACCCATATTGAGGTAGGTTGTGAAGAAATATTTTGTCCGCCATTTTGTGGAGGCGGCCATTTTGAATCGATATTAACCAAACATAGCTAAGAACACCCGCACGGATATTAATTTTCAAATAAAAAAAACCGCATCGAAATCGGCCCATCCGTTTGAGCTCTACGGTGCCACAGACAGACACACACACAGACAGACAGACAGACAGACAGACAGACCGACAGACAGACAGACAGACAGACATCGACGTCAAACTTATAACACCCCTTTTTTTTGTCGGGGGTTAAAAATACGACGAATATAAAACAATAAAGTAATTTTAGTACAAAAAAGTAACATTATTACTTATGCATGTATACATATACACACAATATCTCCGACTCAAAACCAGCTGTGGTGGAAAGGAGCATGTGAGAGTATAAGTTGTTTGCTGGCTATGTCGTAGGTAGAGCGATCTGGAGAAGTCAAAGTAGAGGGTTGACTACACTACCTTGTGGGGTAAATCCAGCAACAGAGAATGTACAAACCGAGCGTTATTATTAAACATAATGTATAGTAGTTCATCAAAAATGTTCACGTTCCCTATACCGGCATGCATATTTCAATTTATCAAAGAAGGGATCTTTTTATATGGAAGGCATATTTTTTGGGGATCGAGTCACCTCCGTCCGTGGGGAAGCACCTGTATATTGAAACCCCACACGTGGTCCCTGGGTGGTGCTAATCAGGTGACAAATTACCGGTGGTAGGCTTCGGCCGTGGTTGGTGACCACCCACTAGACTAAGTCACGGCGCCAAGCGGCCTAGCCGTGTTCCGACGTGTTGTCTAGTGACACCATTAGGGGAAAACGGGTCAGAACAGTTGCTGCACTACTGCACGACCGGTCTGTCACACACCAATACTGTACATCGGGAAGCTAGTCATGGAGGGTAGCGGGATCCGAGGCACGGTTGCCGCGACCGACCGCAGATAGTTGGGGGCCCAAGTAGTGAGCTAGCCACTCATGAAAGGCTGCCCCGCCATCTAGCGAAAAATCCCGGGATGCGCTATCCTGCCGGTTGGCGACCGGATGACAAGGCCAGATAGACATCCCTGGGGGGGCTCGGGCGTCCCCGCAGTCTCCAGGCTAGCTCCCCACTGGTGTATTCGTGTTGTGTGTTGTGACCAATGGTTAGTAGTGTGCGGCCTCGTTCCACTGCCGTTTTCCACCGATCCACTCCCAAAACCAACATGAAAAAGGAAATAATAGGAACAAGTGTAAAGAGCGGCTGCACGCCTTGTCAGTTAAAGTGCACCTCACAAATATTCGAGGTCTGCACTCAATCTCTCAGCAGTCCACCATCACCTTGAGACTGAGCAGCCGACACTCTTGTTTCTTACGGAGACGCAGATAGGTTGTCCGTCAGACGTGGCGTACCTAACATATCCAGGTTATACCCTTGAGCACAAATTCCGGCCTCGTGCTGGTGTGTGCATGTACGCCCGTGACGACATCTGCTGTCGGCGTCTCCGTAACCTTGAGGACACTAGATTTTCTGTTCTTTGGGCACTTCTGGACACAGGTATAGATCAAATTATCTATGCTTGTGTGTATCGGTTGCACAGCGGAGACCAGGAGACGACTAGGCTCATGGATTATTTAAGTGAGGCGGCGGACGCGGCTCAACAAAAGTACCCTTCGGCACAATTAGTGTTACTGGGGGATTTCAACGGCCATCATAAGGAATGGCTGTACCCATACCGGGACACTGACCACGCTGGGCAGGAAACAAGAAAGCTAGCTTTATCGTTAGACCTAACTCAGCTGGTCCAAGAGGCCACAAGGGTACCAGACGTTGAGTCGCATACACCTTATTGTTTAGACCTTCTGCTGACAACAGATCCAGACCGTTATTCCGTGGCGGTTTCTTCGCCGTTAGGCAGCTCCGACCACTGTCTGGTGAAATCTGTATCTGTCTACCATCCGCCTGACCCCAGCCCTAGAGGCAACCGGCGGTTGTGGCGATACAAGTCAGCAGACTGGGACGAGATGCGTTCTTTCTTTGCATCTTACCCATGGCAGCCATTGTGCTTCTCTTCTGGTGATCCCTCAGTCTGCGCGGATGCTGTGACTAATGTTATACGAACGGCTATGGAGTATTTCATTCCATACTCCGACGTCCCATTATCCAGCAAAGCTCGCCCTTGGTTTGGTTCTCAATGTAAAAGTGCTGAAGCATTGAAACATGAGTCCTACCTAGCCTGGGTTGATGCTCGACAGCGTAAGGCAAGGGACATACACCGGAAGAAGCAAGCGTTTAACAAGGCTGCTAAGGCATGCAAAAGGTCCTTCAGAGGGCTCGTTTTGACCACATTAGTCGAATAGGGAACAAACTAGCTTCGTACCCTGCGGGCAGCAAAGCGTTTTGGTCCCTAGCTAAATCGGTCGAATCGAACTTCTGCCGCCCCTCACTCCCTCCATTGCTGAAACCTGATGGGACACTGGCTCACACTGCAACGGAGAAGGCAAACTTGTTTGCATCTCAGTTTGCGGAATCTTCGCGTCTAGATGCTGGTAGCGCGACACCTCCTATTCCACCTGGCTGTCCGTCGTTTATGTCAGAGATACATATTCGCCAAATGGAGGTTCGCAAAGTGCTACGCAATCTGGACGTGAATAAAGCCAGTGGCCCAGATGGTATTCCTGCCCTACTGTTGAAGGCTTGTGCGCCTGAGTTGTCTCCGATACTAACGCGCCTTTTAAGCTCTCTCTCCAAACTGGGCTAGTACCGAAGTCTTGGAAGCTTGCCAATGTGCAACCAGTGCCCAAAAGGGTAGTCGTGCTGACCCTGCCAACTACAGGCCCATCTCGGTCACGTCCATACTCTGCAAGACTATGGAACGTGTCTTAAACCACAGGCTCCTGACGTACCTAGAATCAAACGACCTCCTAAGTGACCGGCAATACGGATTTCGCCGAAACCGGTCCACCGGAGATATTCTAGCGTACGTCACTCACATCTGGGTGAAGCTATTGAGAAACACGGGAAGCACTTGCAGTCTCCTGGATATCTCGAAGGCTTTCGACAGGGTTTGGCATGATGCCCTTTAAGCAAGCTTTCTAGTTATGGTTTGTCTCCTGGGTTTATTGCATGGATATCGGACTTCTTGAGGGATCGGTCCATACGAGTCGTCATTGATGGCTGCTCGTCGGATCAAATGGCTATCAATGCCGGAGTCCCTCAGGGGTCGGTACTTTCTGCGACGCTCTTCCTGCTACATATCAATGATCTGTTAAAGCCCGGTATTTTTGGGTACGCAGATGATAGCACCGTCGTAGAGAGTTACATATCTAGCGCGAGAGCCAGTGGGCAGCAAACTCAGGTATTGAGAGAGTTTGATCGAGCGTTTGACCTTGACCCTTGAGGCAGTGTCTAAATGGGGCGATGCCAATCTGGTCAAGTTCAACGAGAGTAAGACGCAGGCGTGTCTTTTCTCCGCAAAACGGAGTCCATTTCAACTGACTCCTACTTTTCGAGGTGTGTCCGTGCCGGTTTCTGACCGTCTTGAGCTTTTGGGCGTCACTTTGACATCTACGCTCAACTTTGGCTCGTATATCGGTCAAGGCTAAATTAGCTGCCAAAAACTGGGTGTCCTTTCAAAGGTGCAAAGGTACTTCAAGTCTGAACAGTTGCTCACATTATATCAAGCACAGATTCGCTCCTGTATGGAGTACTGTTCGCACCTTTGGGATGGATCGGCCAAGTATCAGCTGGAGGCCCTGGAATCGATCGAGAGACGTGCCAAAAGGCTCATAGGCAATGACACTCTTGTGAAAAAAAGACTTCAAAGTCTTGAGCATCGCCGAAAAATTGCTAGCCTATCGGTTTTTATCGGATACACTTCGGAGAGTGTGCAACTGATCTGCATGATCTAATACCACCTTGCCCTTTTTTCTATCGGAATGCTCGTAGCTCGAAAAAGCGACATCGTTTCATGGTTGATGTTCCAAAGACACGAACGAAGAGATTTGACTCTACGTTTGTGATAAGAACGTCTAGGCTGTGGAATACGTTGCCTGAGTGGGTTTTCCCCGATGGTTACAATCTTTGTGTCTTCAAATCGAGAGTGAATCGGTTTCTTCTAGGTAAACACGCTCCATCGTAGACCGCATCGTCGCTTAACATCAGGCGAGATGGCGGTCAAGTGTGAGCCTATAAAAGGTAAAAAAAAAAAAAAAAGAAAAAAAGGGAATATATTATAGCCACATACATAATGTATCCTTCAATCAGTGGAAACCATCTGCTACAAAGTGAACACAACAAAATCAAAAATTATCAAAGTGATTATCATTGTAATTGATATAATAGGCAAATATAACAAACACTAGAAATCACTAAAAATACCAAATTTCCAAATCAAAAAAAGAGAGTACAAATCTAAAAACTCATAGGTGTGTGCTGACAGTAAAATTTGTAAGTAACTATATTAATTCATAAAGCGTGACATATTCTCGTAAGTAGATCCGTAGCTAATAATTTTGTTTACAATATCAATATGTTGAAGATCTCGGAAACGTGTGACTGAATTAATTTTGGCACATCGACATCAAGGGAAGGGAAGCTTTAATAAAATTATTTACGGTACTGGGTACACCGCATTATATGAACTCTTGTTAGTAACATTAATTATATGTGGTGCGTAACCCTTAATTATCGAATTATATTCTTAGTACACATTATGTATTATGTATAACATATTATAATATTACATAATAAAATAAATAAAGAAATTTGTTCAAAACCCAAACCACATCTATAGATATTTTTATTTTATTTACAAACAATTAAATTTTCTCCGAAGAAACAAACTTTCAGATACTCGAATTCTAGAATTTTATAATTTTGGCTAAGTTTATCATCACGTCATACAGATATAATAGATATATTAAATGTATATATATATACTTATGCTTTACATACCATTGCAATTTTACAACATACAACCGAATTGAGAACCTCCTCCTTTTATGTCAATTAAAACTATTATATGCCTTAAATTAAGAAACTTGCTCATTAATTATATATTTTATCTTTACACTTAAATTAGAGTGGGTTTAATTTGTTTCATAGATTTTTTATATTTAATAAGATAAATTACTACATTTTAGTGTATTGCTATTGCAGCCATCCACAATACAATAACGCCGCGACATTATTTATGCGCGCACTCGGCGTTCGTACGCACGTCAACTCGGGCAAGCGGCCGGCGCCCCTGTGATTTTACTCGTAGTACACCCGGGTGGACGCGAACGAGTAGGTTAATATCTCGCGCCGTATAGCGAGTGGTGAGGGTGTGCCCAAACTACGACGAACGAATTAAGACGATAGTTTTTCTTAGCCAGTGCCTGTGACATAGAACAGAGATGGATCTCATAAAAAATATTAAAATCACTCAAAGGGCAATGAAAAGAGTCATGCTCGGAGTCTAACTGCGTGATAGAATCAGAAATGAGGAAATCCGTGGGAGAACCAAAGTAACTCACATAGCTCAACGAGTTGGTAAGTGTCAAGGGCGGAACACATAGCTCGCAGAACTGACGGCCGTTGGGGCGGAAGGATTGTGTGGTGACCACGTACCGGATGACGCAACGTTGGCAGCTCCCTCCCTCAACATGTACCGACGATCTGGTGTAGGACACCAGATATCGTTGGATGCGAGTCTGGTCTTTGAGTAGGTCTTCGCGGGGAGCCCTTCGTCCAGCAGTAGACGTGCTTCGGCTGATATGATAAGTAAAAGCCGCGTTTATAGTATCCGAATTTAAGACAGAATTGAAACAAGAACAAAGTTAAAAAATTTGATTAACCCCCGACTACCTCAGATTGGTTATCTGTACAATATACTACTAGTCAAGCCCATTCATTTGAAACCCATATTAAGGGTATTGTGAAAAAAAGAAATATATTTCGCCATTTTGTGGTGGCGGCCATCTTGGATTTGAAATTTGTCAAAGTGCAAAGTATTCTACTAGTTAAGCCCTTTCGTTTGATACCCATATTGAGGTAGTAGTGAAAAAAATTATATAATTCGTCATTTTGTAGTGGCGGCCATCTTGGATTTGAAATTTTTATAATGTATGGTATTCTTTTAGTCAATCCCTTTCATTTGATACCCATATTGAGGTAGGTTGTGAAGAAATATTTTGTCCGCCATTTTGTGAAGGCGGCCATCTCGAATCGATATTACCCAAACATAGCTAAGAACATCCGCACGGGTATTAAGCTTCATACAAAAAAAATTGCATCGAAATCGGCTTATCCGTTTGAGATCTACGGTGCCACAGACAGACACACACAGACAGACATTGACGTCAAACTTATAACACTCTTTTTTTTTAAGTTTTGCGACATTTTGGATTTATTAGAATACTGATTAAATTGATGAAATTTAATTGTTTCTTTATGAGTGAGATCAATAAAGATGATCTAAAATTTGTGGTTTGATGAATCAATAGACAAAGTAATGAAAGTTTTAATTACCAAAGTTGACCCAGCAAACAACAAGCTTAACAATGTTTTTTTTTCAACTTTAGTAAATTGGTATTTCGTAATAAGTTCTCAAATGAACTGGATGATGTTTTAATACGTATGTGTGTATGGTTATTTATTGTTTCACTAAATAGCGTTGTATAGCGTTGCATGTCAATATTGAGATAGATAAAAAAATGATAATTTCGATAGCTAAAATTAACTTAATCAAAAAAAAGTGAGTTGTTGGCGTTTTGAGATTCAGTACTTTCTTTAGATTGATAGATAGTTTATTAAAATGAATATTTCTGTAAATAAGGAAAAATTATTGTTGCTGAATTTGAGAACAAAAACACCAATCAATTAACAACCGCCGTCGAATAAAAGCTTTTAAATTCACTTTTTTTGTACGAAATACATTTTTTACAAATTGAGTCATGTTGACTAGTAGAACAGATAATAAAGTTTCCAAGATAGAAGCGACACTTTGTTTGATAAAAATATGGGCTGTAAATGTCTACATGATAAATTGAGCTGTACCTGTTGTTTTTATAACGTGAAAAAGTAAAAATTTATGATCCGTGATTCTAGATCTAGACGGCTTTTAGTAATATTGTTATTGTACTTCTTTTTCGTAATAATCGTAGTAGCCTTCGAAACGAAAACTTACATGTCTTGTGTTTGTAGGAGTAAATTTTTAAAAGAAGGAAAATATCGTGAGGATACCGACATGTACCTAGAATCCTACGAGGTCATGCGCTATCCACCAATCCGCGTGGGGGATTATGGACTTTGCTATCTCCTTGCGAGAGAAGCTTTGCTTCTTCTCTAGTTCCAGTAGTGGGAACATTTTGTGAACTGCTTATGCAATGAAAATTATTACATACCTACATAATTTTGAATGAATAATTAAACACAAACGCATAACGCATAATTTTAAATGAATAATTAGACATAAACACATATTAGACAAAAATTTCGGCAACGTTACAACCGCCGTGGTCACGAGAAGACTGAAGAAATTGCGGGTCGTCTCATTGCGAAATTAGGCCTCGATCTACCATCATTTGGTCTTCAAAAAACCGCAGGGCTACCAATACGACACACACTACTAACCGTATCACCAGGCTTCTCCGAACCCATAATAATAGAAACAAATGCATTACAAATACTGATGCCCATAAAATTTGACGGCTCATGTGCTAAGCTGCGACCACGTAAAGTAGTCAATTAATAAAAGATAAAAGCCACAATTTAAAGTTCAGCTACAATGTAAAATAAATGATGCTTGCTTTTTTCGTTTACACGATTTGCTGACACCCAGACCGTTACATGACCGCAGTGTTAATATTTTATTTTGTCGCAGAATTTTGCGCTCCGTTAGACCGGACTTCAATGTTGAGGAGATTTTGTGAATTTTTTACACATACGTTGGCTGTTTGTTGAAAATGGTTGTTATGCGGATTAATTTATTCATGTTTCACTAACGGTGCGCCCCGGCTTCGCCCGCCATACATAATATATAACTTATAGCACTCAAGGTATCACAACATATCCAATGGTGAAATAATTTTGAAATCGGTTAAGTAGTTCCTGAGATTAGCGCGTTCGAACTAAAAACCTTTTGAGTTTTATAATAGACTAGATGCCCGCCCCGGCTTCGCCCGTGGTATATTATATAGCACTCATCGGGATCCCGTACATATTCAACGGTGAAAGAATGACTGAAATCGGTTCACTCATTCCTGAGAATATCGATTTCAAACAAAAAAACCTCTTCAGCAACCTGCTACGCCACCTGTCGGAAATTGGTCGTACCAACTCAGATTTAGAAAAAAAAAATTAGCAAAGGTTTATATTCGAGGCACAGATTACTAAAATTCAATGACGCAATTTTTGACACATGCTGTCATGTGTCATGTCAAAGCACGAAACGTGCGAAATCTCTCAAAAGGGAATATTTTTCCCGATTTTGTTACATTCTTGTTTCATGCTCCGCTTCAATTAATAGTAGAGTTATTTTCTATAGCCTAAAGCCATCCTCGATAAATGGACTATCCAATAGAAAAAGAATCTTTCAATTCGGCCCAGTACTTCCGAGATCCTAGCGTTCAAGCAAACAAACAAACAAATAAACAAACAAACAAACTCTTCAGCTTTATAATATTAGTATAGAACTCATCGGGATCCCGTACATATCCAACGGTGAAAAAATGACTGAAATCGGTTCACTCATACCTGAGAATATCGATTTCAAACAAAAAACCTCTTCAGCAACCTGCTACGCCACCCGTCGGAAATTGGTCGTACCAACTCAGATTTAGAAAAAAAAAATAGCAAAGGTTTATATTCGAGGCACAGATTACTGAAATTCAATGACGCAATCTTTGACACATGCTGTCATGTGTCATGTCAAAGCACGAAACGTACGAAAACTCTCAAAAGGGGAATATTTTTTCCCGATTTTGTTACATTCTTGTTTCATGCTCCGCTTCAATTAATAGTAGAGTTATTTTCTATAGCCTAAAGCCTTCCTCGATAAATGGACTATCCAATAGAAAAAGAATCTTTCAATTCGGACCAGTACTTCCCGAGATCCTAGCGTTCAAGCAAACAAACAAACAAACAAACAAACAAACAAACAAACTCTTCAGCTTTATAATATTAGTATAGACTAGCGGCCCGTTCCGGCTTCGCTCGGATATCGTCACATAAAGCCCATTAATCGAAATAAAAACTATCCTATCTTTTAAGTTGGATCCATCTACACACGGTGTCCAAATTTGATTAAAATCGGATAAGTAGTTTAGTTGGGGTCAGATGACGTTGTGTGTGAATTGTCTACCAATATTTATTTATTTATAATAACGAAGTCGTTTTTAACTCAAAGTTCGTAACTCACACAGCCAGTAACTTATGTGCCCAAGCACGGATTGATAATGCCTGGAGGAATAATTGTAGTGACAGAATAAAGTTTCCTTCATGGGTAAGTGTAAAATAAAATGCGAATGTGTACGTACTAACAGAAATAGATATCTAGGTACCTGTTCTAATCTATCATCGGTTTCGTTTAATTTTACACCGCAATACAAACACCCACAGATTTCTGAAACAATTTAGAAATCTGTGCAAACACCCTTTTTAATTAGAATAGTGTAATTTGGCTCCATTCTATTTATGTAACTCAACATTATAGCAAGTTTAACCCCCCAGGCTGGCGGTCGGCCGGCTCCCGGCCGATCTTATAAAGTGCGCATCTGGCAAGCGGCCGGCTGCCGGCCGATCCACCATATTTTTCGCGCGCTTTCTATTTGACTTTATTATGAAGTGAAACATGCATCTATCCTTGTTTAATCTGGGAGATTGATAGAACAAAAGACAAGGATGAATATATATATGGTTTTAAATACCATCGCCTGATAATTTTTAACGACATTTTATTTTCATTCGTGGTCGTTCGCGCGCTTTGAACGGAGTGGTGTGTTGTGTTGTGACATTGTGGAATTGTGTTTACGTGAGAAATATGTATGGAAAGGTGTGATAAATCGTTTAAATAATGTAAATTGGTAAGTTGTTGTGTAAATAAAACAATAATATTCTTAACAATTGTTTGAATTATTTTTATTTTCAGACTTAAATATGAGAAATGGGTAAAAAAATCGGTATCTCTACTTTTAAACTTCGACTGATAATACATATACCAACAAAATTGCATTATATGTTCATAATCTATTAGCTGCATTCAAGGCGATTCCAATGATATATGTTTCTTAGGTAAATTCAAAAGAAAACATGTAGAAATACTGATTTTAGTAGCACGCGGGGAATTCGCGCCAAAAACGCGAGGGGGGGGGGGCCGGCCCTTATGTCAACAGTCAATGGCGCGTCACGCACACAAGAGGTTAAAGACTATGTCACCAGGTGAACTCGAGGGGGCACAACTATTCAATAAAACAATTCAGTAGCCCTAGCGCTAACGCACACATTCACGCGTGTGTACGAACGACATCTGCGTAGTTGTGTGAAGAGTAGGCAACTCCACAGCGGCGGTTGTATGGCAGGAGATTTATATATATTAAGATATAAATGAACTATCATGGATTAATTTACTTATTTAAGAATGTAAATTTAAGCCTTAATAATAAGCAATATTTAATGCCTACAATCTTAATCTTAATGCAACCTACAATCTTAATGCAAACTTTCATTTTAATTTATCGTAAGATTCAACTTTAAAATAAATAGACATGATAATGTTACCGCGCTACATCTTTTACTCATACAAATTAAATCTTTACATTACATCAGGTTTCGGTAATGGAGTATGATGTATAAGGAATGATTTCATAAGAATAAGGAATTCCAAACTTTTGTCTAGCGCAGATGGCGCTAGGCAGTAAAACCCAACTGCTATGATGGATACCATAAAAAAGCTACTTCGGTATTAAAAAAAAGTGTAATCCCAAAAGACTTTAATGTACCTAGTTACTTTTATAAATATGTACCCGTACCTATCGCTTATTACATACGGTACGGTACGTACCGTATGTAATAATGTTTCTCGATCAAAAAACCGAAAGTATTAATGCAATCTCGTAAATTTTTAAATAACTTCACAAAAGGAGGATGTTGTTCATTTGGCTGTATGTTTTTTTATATATAATGTATGTCACGCGATAGCTCCGCTAATTGTTTGAATAGATTTCAACGAAAAAAACTGGATTTCAAATTTGTGAAAAGATCGGCTAAATAACCTGAGGCTCTTGAATCGATTGAGAGACGTGCCAAAAGGCTTGTAGGCAACGTCACCCTTGTCGTGTAAAAAACCTCGAAGTCATGAAACCCGTTGTTAGATCGCTAGCACAGACTAAGTAGAGAGATGATCGCTAGCAAGATCTACACGATCCTTGTACTTTCTATCAAACTACTCGTTGCTCAAAAAAGCGATATCGTTTCAAGGTTGATATTTCAAACCTCGACTCGAAGAAGTATGACTGTACTTTTGTGACAAGTACGTCTAGGATATGGAATGTGTTGCTTGAGTAGGATTTTCCCGATGGTTACAATCTTGGTGTCTTCAAATCGTGAGTGAATCAGGTTTTTCTAGGTCACGCTCCGTCGTAAACCGCGCAAGATGGCGGTTATGTGTAAACCTATAAAAGTTAAAAAAAAAGATATTGATGAGTCTTTTTAACCGACTTCCAAAAAAAGGAGGAGGTTATTAATTATTTTTTTATGTACTTTACCTGATTTCTCGTGAACCTCTGCACCGATTTTAAAATTTCTTTTTGTGTTCAGATGAGTATGCTTTTCGAATGGTCCCATATAAATTTTATCGAAATCCGTCGAGTGGTTTTTGAAATATGAACCATAAACTAAAATTTGCGTACAATTTTCTGGATGACGTAGTCGAAGATTTCACAAAAGTTATGAAACTCGATCCTGTCAGTACGAAATTGTGTAAATGTATTAATAAAAACTTGTTTTTAACCCCCGACCAAGAAAATAGGTGTTATAAGTTTGATGTCGATGTCTGCCTGCCTGTGTGTCTGTCTGTCTGTGGCACCGTAGAGCTCCGTACGGATGGGCCGATTTCGATGCGGTTTTTTTTATTTCAAGGTTAATACCCATGCGGATATTCTTAGCTATGCTTGGTTAATGTCGATTCAAGATGGCCCCGTCCACAAAATGGCGGACAAAATATTTCGTCACAAATATTCTTATGAAATTTAGTGGAGTGTCTGAAATTATTTTAAATTGAAATCGGATAGAATATAAATATTGATAGAATATATTTTTACAGATTTACAGTTATAGTGGTTAGAAAACTAGAGAAAAAGTTTAAATACTTTCATTATTATATGTAAGATTTAAAAAGTTTTAGTAGAAACTCTCATTAATGCAAGGATTCTAAAGATATCATATTCATTACAATAGCTTCCGGTTATATAAAGGAAACATACAATGGATTATACATAAGTAGATAAATCGACATGTTCACGAAAACGAGCAGCAGATGCTTGATTGTGATCACTTTTAGCGATAAGTTTGCAAATTTTTCCTTAATTTTAGTTTTTTTTTAAGAAATTTTTATTTTAATTAATACAATAATGAATTTACTTCTATATTGACATTAAGTATTCTCCTAATCATTATTGAGTTATTCCAAAACACAGCCCTGAATATTCATGGCACATTTGTATCGACAAACGCTAACATGTCGTCAGGCCTGTGCATGGCCCGCATTCAGTCTGTTATAGACGTTGATTGATACGCTTATCTACCTATCCGTACGTAGGCAATTATTCTTAGATGTGTGTTCTGTGTTATCTATTCTTTGTCGAATACGGGATAGCCAGAAATACGAATTTGGCTTGTTAAATGATTATAAGTATTCGGTATTCGGCTGCATTCAAAAATTTTACTTAAAACCTGCCAAATTTTTCAATGAAGTGTAATAAGTTTAGAAATGTTCGTGGTTTGTTTGTTTGTATGAAAGATACAAAATTGGGACTTAAGCTAGATTTCGTACTGTTGAAACAAACTAATTTATTTTTACACGATTGGTTTAATGAAACGACTTCATATGTAAAAAATTTTGGCTACTCGAATTTAGTTTGTTAATTGTTTGATAGGTGAATTATGAGTTAACTGACTAGTTTGAAAACAATTCTTGAATGGTGTTGTAAATTGATGAATCGTCTTCGCACTTCTATTTGTTACTCTGTCCTGGGTGAGGATCTTGCTGGACTATATTGGCCTCATGGCTTAGTGGGAAGTAACTCTGCCAGCGAAGCTGAGTGTCGTGGGTTCGATTCCCCACGCAGTGCAAATATTTGTGTCATGAATTCAAATATTTGCACTTGATGTTTCTATGTATAATAAGTATGTATTTACAACTACATATATAAAAATTATATCAGCCATTTGACCGCCATATTACAAGCTTGGCTTAGTCTGGGGTCAGATGGCGTTGTGTTTCAGTTGCCCACCAATATTTACTTATTTATAGTTTTATCCATAGTCGGTTTTTGAAATGCTTTTTTTCTTCAAAAAAAGTAAAACAGATTCAAACAATATTTTCAAAATATTTCGGTAGCTTTCGACAACAAATCTACGACATTTTTCACGCCTCCAAAGCAAATTCCACCTCAAACCAAAAGCGACTTAGTCTTTTAGATGTGAAAGCCCACGGTATTACCTCTAAAACATTTACAGGAGTAAATTCTGTCATTCTGGAGATGGATTTGCTTTATAGGATTTTTCCCCTCAGTCAAAATCACATTAAGTTCTTTTTTCAGTAGTGGGCCTTCGCTTCAGTAAACAACATGATGTTTCTACACAAAATTTATTATTGCTTATCTCAGATAAAATGTATTTTAGTATTGTATTATTCATTGGTCATGAGTATTGCTATATTTTGGCTAGTGCTTTTGTGAAATGCTTGCGGCATGCTTAATATTAATTTTGTAATTAGTTATATAAATTAAGATACATTTGATTATGGTTTAGTTTATTTAAGTATAAATGTACATCATTTGGTCATGAAATAAATATTATTATGAAATATTATTATATATTTGCTACTAGTATGCTTTTAATGGGGTGTAAGGGGGAAGCGCTTAACATCTAGCTTCCCCAAATGTCAACCTCTCCTGCGCGTGGTACACCCTGCTGCCAACTAACGAGGCTCTGACGACCGAACCAATGGCGGTATATCCATTAAAAACCAGTCCTAAATTAACCAGGTCGATGACGGGCAGCGGCGTCATCGATGCGAAGGGCTGGTTCCGCGGTCACCAACCCGCCTGCCAAGCGTGGTGACTATGGCAAATACCCCCCCATATGATAGGCACAAAAAGAAACGGCCCTAGTCCCCGGCGGCTCCGCTATTCCAGGCGCTGGTGGCAGCCTTGGTTCCGGCGGAGCATGGGGTGCTAAGAATCCCCGGCAGACGCCCCGCCACCAAACCCAACGACTCGACCTGGCAACATTTAACGCACGGACGCTGAGGGCTGACGAAAAGATTGTGGAGCTGGAAGAAGACAAGTTGCGCTGGGATATCGTAGGGTTATCAGAAGTCCGTAGACAGGGCGAGGACAGGATAATCCTTGAATCTGGCAACTTGTTCTACTACCGGGAGGGAGATCAACAATCCCAGGGGGGTGTCGGGTTTATCGTCCGCAAGTCTCTCGTCAACAACGTGATAATGATCGAGAGTGTGTCGAATAGGGTTGTATACCTTGTACTTAAAATTAGCGACCGGTATTCATTAAAGGTCATACAAGTATACGCACCGACCTCGACACATCCCGACGAAGAGGTTGAGGCCATGTATGAGGACATCTCCAAAGCCATACATGTCTCGCCAACACATTTCACAGTTGTGATGGGAGACTTCAACGCGAAACTGGGCAAACGTAGCGATGATGAGTTGAGAGTGGGGAATTTCGGATATGGGCAGCGGAACCCAAGAGGGCAACGTCTAGCGGATTTCTTTGAAAGGAGAGCTCTTTATGATGAACTCCTTTTCAAGAAACAACCACAAAGAAAGTGGACCTGGATTAGCCCAGATGGTTCCACAAAAATGAGATCGACTTCATTATGACGACTAAACGGCAAATATTCAGCGATGTCTCTGTGATCAGCAAGGTTAAGACCGGCAGCGATCACCGTATTGTAAGAGGCACGCTGAATCTAAACATTAAGTTCGAAAGATCACGTCTAATGAAGTCCACGCTCCGACCAAATTATGCTCAGATCGAAGATCCCGATAACTTTCAACTCGAACTTCAAAATCGCTTCGAATCCTTAGATGAGTGCGTAACGGCGGACGAAATAAATGACAGGCTAGTGGAAACTGTACATGCTGTTGGCAGAAAATTTTATAAGAGCCGACGCCAAAATAGAACCCAAAAACTCTCTGATCAAACTCTAGATCTCATGGCAGTCAGACGAGATATGCTGTTACAGTCTTCGGTCGACATGACGGTATACAGACGGCTCAATAGACAGATCTCTACTTGTGTGCGACGCGACATACGCTGCTTCAATACTTGAGTATTGAAGAAGCAATCAAGCAGAACAAAGGCTCGAAAGTGTTCGCAAGAAATCTGTCTCTTGGGCAAAGTCAGCTGACCAAACTGAAGGCCGATAGTGGTAGCATCGTCTCGTCGAAGCCCGAGATTTTGGAGGAGATTGAGAGGTTCTATGAACAGTTATACACCTCTACGCAAGCACAACCTGTCGTTAGCATGGCAAAGACCCCAGAGCCAAGCTGACCCGACACTTTACCGAAGATATCCCGGAAGTCAGCCTGTATGAGATTAGGATGGCCTCAAACAACTTAAAATAACAAGGCACCTGGCGACGACGGAATTACGACGGAGCTTCTGAGAGCGGGTGGAAAACCGGTACTTAAAGTCCTCCAGAAGCTGTTCGACTCCGTCATACTTAACGGTAATACGCCAGAAGCGTGGAGCAGAAGTGTGGTGGTGCTCTTCTTCAAAAAGGTGACAACACCTTGTTGAAGAACTACAGACCCATCTCACTTCTGAGCCACGTTTATAAGTTGTTTTCGAGGGTCATCACGAATCGTCTCGCACGCAGGTTTGACGACTTCCAGCCACCCGAACAAGCCGGTTTCCGAAAAGGCTATAGTACCATAGACCACATCCATACGCTTCGGAAGATTATACAGAAAACCGAGGAGTATAATCGGCCACTATGTATAGCGTATGTGGACTATGAGAAAGCCTTCGATTCCATCGAGACCTGGGCAGTGCTTCAGTCTCTCCAGCGATGCCGCATTGACTATCGCTATATCGAAGTGTTGAAGTGTATTTACAGTAAAGCCACAATGTCTGTCCGATTACAGGACCGGTGCACAAAACATATCCAGCTACAGAAAGGCGTGAGACAGGGAGATGTTATATCTCCGAAACTGTTCACTGCCGCGCTGGAAGATGTTTTTAAGCTACTGGACTGGAACGGATATGGCATCAATATCAACGGCGAATACATCACTCACCTTCGGTTTGCCGACGACATAGTCATTGTGGCGGAGTCGCTGGAGGACCTCGATGCTATGCTCAGGGACCTCAGTAGAGTATCCCAACAGGTAGGTTTGAGGATGAATATGGACAAGACGAAAGTCATGTCAAATGTTCATGTCTCACCTGTACCGGTTATTGTTGGGAATACCACACTCGAAGTTGTTGACGAATACGTCTACCTGGGTCAAAAGATCCAATTAGGTAGATCCAACTTCGACAAAGAGGTCCAGCGAAGGATCCAACTCGGATGGGCAGCGTTCGGGAAACTTCGGCACATCTTTGAGCCCAGAATACCCCAATGCCTAAAGACGAAAGTCTTTAAGCAGTGCGAGTTGCCAGTGATGGCTTATGGAACTGAGACGTGGTCCTTAACTGTGGGCCTCATAACGAAGCTCAAAGTCACACAGCGAGCTATGGAGAGAGCTATGCTCGGAGTCTCTTTGCGCGACAGAATCCGTAATGAGGATATTCGCAAAAGAACGAAAGTGGCCGACATAGCTCAAAGAGTAAGCAAGCTGAAGTGGCAATGGGCAGGCCACATCGCTCGCAGAACTGACAACCGATGGGGAAGAAAGGTTCTCGAGTGGCGACCACGAACCGGAAGACGCCGTGTTGGACGGCCTCCCACTAGATGGACAGATGACCTCACAAAGGTTGCTGGAAACCGCTGGTTGCAGGTTGCGCAGGACCGATCGTTGTGGAAATCTAGGGGGAGGCCTATGTTCAGCAGTGGACGTCTTGCGGCTGATGATGATGATGATGCTTTTAATTCGAAGTTTGGAAGACCAGTCGTAACTTAAAGTTAAAGTTATGGCTGGTCTGGTAAGTTACGGCTGGTCTGGCAAGTAATTGCTGGTTTAGTAAGTTAAGGCTGGTCTAGTCGGGAGAACGGCGACTGCCGATCCGGAGACCCCGGGCTCCAAACTACGTTCACCACTGTCTTTTCGAAGTTATGTGCGTAATGCCGGTAAAGCGGCAAAGGAAAACATCGTGAGAAAACCGAAATTTACCTAGAATCTTTCGAAGTTATGTGTCTGTCATCCACCAACCTGCACTAGGGCAGAGTGGTGGATTATGGACTTGACTCTCTCCTTGCGAGAGATGGCCCCAAAACGCAGCATTGGGAATATTTAGTGAGCTGTTTATATTATTTTACAGAAGAAGCGAGCCCGCAAACGCCGCGTGCACGGCTGAAAATCGCTCCGTGAGTTCTTGACTGTCTGCCTGACTGATGATAAACAAAACGCCAGCTCGAAATAGCATACTCCCGCATACAGCTATTTGAACATGAAGAGTAGCAATCATCCAAACAATAATTTATTTATTTATATCGATTACGTGACAATAATGTCCTAGCCATGTTTTTATACTCGGATTTAATAGTTATAGCGTTTACGTCCATTTAAAAAGATAGGTCAAATCATTAGCACTACCTATAAAAAGTCCTCAACAAAGAAATAAAAATAAAAATAAAGTAACAACGAAGAAACTCAATTTCCCGGAAAGATATTCTCGAAACAATCAACTTGCAACGCCCCGTTGATTGTGAGTTACAATTGAATAATAAATGCCCGAAGTTAAAACTTTGCAACACAAACTTTAATAGACCATTGCGGCTATAATAATTAAGTTAAACGGACAAGTTAATCTGCATTTTTAATGTGTAGAAGTTAGTGAATAAAACGCGGAGGTTAGAGAACCAGTGATAATTAAATGTCTGTTGAAACACTAAGAGTTACTAGGAAACAGAGAGTGCAGAAAATTTCAGAAAAGTGTTAGTTCGGAGTGTAGGCTGAGGACCAAAGCCGAGATGTGCGAGCGGAGACCAGATGAGTTTCTAACAAACAATAGAATTTTATTATTCACACAGCTCGTCTCCGCTTAGCTCCAGAGGAGACCACTAACCAGAGATGTATCATATTTGTATGTCTCGATGAATGCGGAGATGTGAGCTGTGCAGCGAGCAACACGGAAGTACAAGCCCGCGTAGACCACAGATTACCATGAAATTTCATAATAGACTGTGGCGTGAGGACGGGGCTAGAGTTGTGAATGGTGCTTTATTTTTTTATGTGTTAGTGATTTGGCTGTGTGCCTATATTTATAATTTATTAATATTTTTTTAGCTGAGGCTACTTACTCCCATCCGTGCTTGTGCGGAAGATCGAGTTGCTCGATGGAGCTGTGCCTCCCCGACGCGCAGCGGAGACGGGAAATGTAACGACGCGCGGCGTAAGGCACAGGTTCGGTGGAGTCATCCGAGCTGAAAACTTCTCTTCTCGTCTCCGCTTCAGACGTCTCCGCTTTAGTGGAGTCTCAGCCTTTGAGGAGTTCATCCCGTGATATCAATAGAGTCGTGGTATTTTTCAGGGACCTTTTGCAGTTGGTTTCTCATCTATCGCTTTCTGAAGTAAAATCTTTTTTATTAACTTTTATAGATTCATACTTGATTGCCAGCTTGCCTGATGTTAACGACGATGCAGTCTGCGGCACAGCGTGCTTACCTAGAAGAAAGCGGTTTACCCTCGATTTGAAGACATCTTGATTTTATCCATCGGGAAAACTCCACTCGAACAACGTATTCCACATCCTAGATATTCTTAATGTTCTTATCACAAACGTAGCTCAAACCTCTTTGTTCAAGTCTTTTGATAGTTTTTGAGAGAAAACATACTTACAACTTTTTAATGTTTAAACATTAAAATGTAAGCATGACTTCAGGGTCTGTAGCTCCATGTTGGGGTACAATTGGAGAGGTATGTGCCAAGTTTTAGCTAGTTACAGTTTGACGTCAATGTAAAGAGTCCATTGCTTTCTTTCACTCAATCCCATCCCATTTATTACAAAGACAAACCGGCAATCGAAACTGGAATAATTCCGATCGAACAAAATTTTGATTTGTTGTCCCAGAGCCCGAGTAATGAATTGTTTTATTCAAAAAGTTCCCTCGCTTGACATTTAAGTAATTATACAAAGCAGTGATTGGGAACGGGGTAAATTGAGAACTTTGTTTGTGTAATTTGGTACAAACTCGATTAATTAATGAAGGCGCCTTTCAGGTAAGATCAAGAATGAGTTCTGATCTCGCTTTAAAATACAACTTTAGACGTACTAAACTGTCAAAATCAATGCTGTATTTAAACCGAGGTAAATTTTAATAATACCATGTTTTATTTTAATAACGTCATAATTATTGTCAGGTTATTACTCGTCTGCTGTTAGACATTAAGTTCATCCGTGATACGCTACCCAGTCCCTTACATGGCCAATCATGACAGGGACCATGTCATCAGCTGCCCTACGTATATATCGTCATTCCATGCAATGTTATAACATTGCATACTTACACTAAAGACTTACACTAAAATTACCGATCCGCGGTGTCCTCTCCAGAACTCGTCTACTCTAACGGTTTCGGGTCTGTGATAGATACAATGTATGAGTGGCCTACTTTCACATCATTTGGCTAATGTTCTGAGCTATGTGGTTTTAGTTCTCTGACGAATACAATGCCTAACATAAACTTCAAACTTACCTTTTTTATAAGCTCATTGAGTTTGAATTTATTTGGTGTTGCATTAGATTTCCTTCGGGACCGTGTCAACAAAATCTTACTAATATTAAAATATTGGCGGTTTTATCTGCGTAGTACACTCCCGTTATTTTCTCAGCTTAAAAAGTAGTCTATATTCTATCCGATTCGTTCCAAAATGACGACGTGATTGAGCAAGAAACATCCAATTATTCATTTTATAACAAAGGAACTACGCATACTAACACGTAATCGCGTACTTACGCAACGCCACGCGATTTAGCATGGTAGTGCTAGTAATTTTCATCATCATCATCATCATCGTCAGCCCGTGTTCGTCCACTGCTGGACATAGGCCTCCACTATAATACACCAGTCAGCCCGATCCTCGGTCTTACGCTTCCAACCGCCACCAGCCGTCTTTCGTATATCGTCACTCCATCTAGTCTCAGTATTATAGTTACCTGCCCGTATTATAGTTTATTCTTCCTACAATTTTAGGCTTAATGTTTGTCATAGTAAACGTTCGTCATTTGTCTTTTTAACCCCCGACCAAAAAAAGGGGTGTTATAAGTTTGACGTCGATGTCTGTCTGTCTGTCTGTCTATCTGTCTGTTTGTGTGTGTGTCTGACTGTGGCACCGTAGAGCTCAAACAGATGGGCCGATTTCGATGCGTTTTTTTTATTTGAAAGTTAATATCCGTGCGGATGTTCTTAGCTATGATTGGTTAATATCGATTCAAGATGGCCGCCTCGACAAAATGGCGGACAAAATATTTCTTCACAAGCTACATTAATATGGGTATCAAATGAAAGTGCTTGATTCGTAGAATACTATACACTATAAAAAAATTCAAATCTAAGATGGCCGCCACCACAAAATGGCGAATTATATACTTTTTTTCACAACTCCCTTAATATGGGTATCAAATGAAAGGGCTTGACTAGTAGAATATTGTACAGATAACAAATCCGAGGCAGTCGGGGGTTAGTCAAAATTTTAAATTTTGTTCTTTAATTTTGTACTACTACAAGTACTTTGTGAATTATAGTATCCATAACGTAATGGAGATCCACAGTCATCCTTTCCTTTGAACAGCATAATCGCAGTTTCCTTGGTCATCTTATGGAATTAGTTGATAAGGGGACTTCCTTTGCATAAAACAATAATTAATTACTCATGGGACGACGCCATTATGCTGGAATAACAATTATGTGTACCAAGATTAAACTATTGTTTTCATAGTTGACCTAATTATGAGGAATTAAGGGTACGATGGGTACTTGAGGGACGAAGCAAGACCACACATTGCTGAGGTATTACTAAATACTATTGTTTAATATAAATTTAACAAAAGTAGCCCCATAAATCTTCCCATTGCTGAGACTCGGGGCCTTGTCTCGGAGTTTTTCTTTCACTGTTTTTAAGTTAGCATTCATTGTGCACATGACTTCGAAGAAACAGTGGTAAGTACCTAAGCATGGGATTCGAACCACGGGCTCCGGATCGGCAGTCGCCCTTCTCGCGATTGAACTAGACGTTACTTACAGGTATAGTGGTTGTCCTAAGTGGTTGTATGGTTGCCCAGTGCTGTTTGTATCGCTGTATTGCTTAGTCTCGGTCCCTGCTACATTTGTCATGTACAAATTGTTCATAAATATATATTAGCTGTAGCAGGTTTATAATTTCTAGCATTTTGTTTGTATTAAAGTCACATTTGTAATTGTTTGTAATATATACATATATATTAATGTGTTTGGTACTGTAGTAGTAAAATTATACATATAATTAGTAGTATTAAGGAAAAACGTCTACTTGCCTCGCCTAAAATGGTTCTAGACGAATTTCCTTCTAGCTGGTTGTCTGGAAGAGATTGCTCTCAGTAATAAGGCTGCCATTTGTGGCGCCAGTGTATAATGTGTTTTAATGTAATTTTTCTGCTTTTTTTTGTGTCACAATAAAAAGTTATCTATCTATCCTACAATTTTAGGCTTAATGTTTGTCATAGTAAACGTTCGTCATTTGTCTTTTTAACCCCCGACCAAAAAAAGGGGTGTTATAATATATATTAGCTGTAGCAGGTTTATAATTTCTAGCATTTTGTTTGTATTAAAGTCACATTTGTAATTGTTTGTAAATATATATATATATATATATATATATATATATTTACATCCTACAACATTTTTGGCGTCATGCACGTCGTGCATTATTACGACGTCCTCCGGTTCCTCTTGCTTATTTTAACATCTCTTAATGAATATTGCTTAGTTTTTCGATTGCCAGCTCCGTGGGATACATCGTTTTCTGATAATTTTATTTTTCGCGATATTCCTCTTACGTTCGTGCCGCAACATTTTTGAACCCCGAACCATGGTCATTAATTATAAACGTCCTGGATATATTGATCTTGATTTACCAATGGCATCGACTATTTAGCGTCTGCATAGGATGAACGGCATTTGTGAGTGCGACGTTGCCAGCTAGTTTAGATTTACTTTCTCTTTCTTTTACTTCAATATCGTAAGATCTATAGTTATACGGATGCCCGATATTTTTATATTCTTTATTATTATCTATCTACAAATTTATTCTCACAATATTAAGGTATTGAAATTGTTACAAGGCGTCTTGTTGTGAATGATCACAGATGAATGAATTGTGTGATAAATGTATGTCACACTTCCACGTAAGTGTCCATTACTAACTAGTAACAATGGATTTTGACAAAGTTTAGTAAACAATTACTTAATAAGATAAAAAAAATTAAGCTCCTATTTATGAGATTTTTACACCAATAATCGCAGGTAGTATCTAGAATAACAAGCATAAATGTAGATGTACATGTTTGTTTAGTCATATTTTTTTATTAATTTAAGACAAGTAGGTACGTAATAACCTCATTTGTGTCAACACAAATGTAGACAAGATAAAATCGGGATTGTATCCTGCCATGGACTGAACCAATATTATATATAGACGTCCAATGTAATATACGGACGTCCAATATGATATACGGAAGTCCAATATCTACATACGGACGCCTAATAGTTATATACGGATGTTCAATAGCCTGGCCACTTTAATTATAAAAATACGGCGCTATGTGAAGCAGTTATGTTTGGCAACGAGCTACTGTGTGGTAGAAATACTGCTGTCAATCGTGTTGCGCCATACTGGATTATTCCCGTTTGTCTCCACACATTTATCCCCAGTAGAAAGAAACGGGTGCTGAGTTTCTGAGAGCGGGTGCAAAACGGTTACTTAAAGTCCTTCAGAAGCTGTTCTACTCCGTCATACTTGAAGGTAATACGCCAGAAGCGTGGAGCTGAAGTGTGGTGGTGCTCTTCTACAAAAAAAGGTGACATCACTTTGTTGAAGAACCCATCTCACTTCTGAGCCACGTTTATAAGTAATCACGAATCGTCTCGCACGCAGGTTTCACGACTTCCAGCCACCCAAACAAGCCGATTTCCGAAAATATTGGTAAGACAATTCACCCACAACACCATCTGACCCCAAACCAAGCAAAGCTTGTACTATGGTGGCCAGATAGCTGATATAATACTTATAAAATTTACTTACTTATAAAAACTATAGTACGAGTACCACAGACCACACCCATAACCAAATACGATCCAAATGCAAAAGGGAGACAGGGAGACGTTATCTCCGAAACTGTTCACCTCTGCATTGGAGATATTTTTAAGCTTTTAAACTAGAATGGTTATGGTATCAACATTAATGGCAAATACATCACCCACCTTCGATTTGCCGACGATATAGTCATTATGGCTCAATCGCTAGATGACTTTGGCTCAATGCTCAGAGACCTCAATACTGTCTCTCAACAGGTAAGGCTAAAAATGAACATGGGTAAAACACAAAATCATGTCAAATGTCCATGTTGCACCCATACCGGTCCATGTTTGAAACGGCAGTATCGAAAGTGGCGACCATTATGCTTATCTAGGTCAGATGTTATCTAACTTTGGCAAGGATGGGCAGTGTTTGGCATCACATCTTCTCGTCAGAAACATCACAAACCCTCAAAGCGAAAGTTTACAATCAGTGTGTGTTACCAGTGATGATATATGGTACTGAGACGTGGTCGCCAACTATTGCATATTAGCATGATATGCAAACTCAAAATTGCGCAATGGGCAATGGAGAGAGCTATGCTTAGAATTCCACTGCGTGACAAAACCCGCAACGAGGAAATCCGCAGAAGAACGAAGGTCATCGTCATAGCTTTTAAAATTAGCAAGTTGAAGTGACAATGGACAGGCTGCAGATGATGTATAGCGTATATGGGCTATGAGAAAGCCTTCAATTTCATCGAAACCTGGGCAGTGCTTCAGTTTTTACAGCGTTGAAGTGTATAACAGCAAAGCCATAATGTCTGTCCGATTACAGGATCAGTGCACAAAACATATCCAGCTACAGAAAGGCGTGAGGCAGGGAGATGTTGTATCTCCGAAACTGTTCACACCTGTACCGGTTATTGTTGGCAATACAATACTCGAAGTTATTGGCGAATACTTTTACCTAGGTCAAAAGATCTAAATAGGTAGATCCAACTTCGACAAAGAGGTCCAGCGAAGGACCCAACTCGGATGGGCAGCGTTCGGGAAACTTCGGCCCATCTTTGAGTTCAAAATACCCCAATTCCTAAAGACAAAAGTATTTAAGTAGTGCTTGTTGCCCGTGATGGCTTATGGAACTGAGACGTGGTCCTTAACTGTGGGCCTCAACACGAAGCTCAAAGTTACACAGCGAGCTTTGGAGAGAGCTATGTTTAGAGTCTCTCTACGCGACAGAATCCGTAATGAGGATGTTCGCAAAAGAACGAAAGTGGCCGACATAGCTCAGAATAAGAAAGCTTTAGTGGCAATGGGCTGGCTACATCGCTCGCAAAACTGACAACCGATGGGGAAGAAAGTTTCTCGAGTGGCGACCACGAACCGGAAGACGCAGTGTTGGACGGACTCCCACTATATGGACAGATGACCTCACAAAGGTCGCTGGAAACCGCTGGTTGCAGGTTGCGCAGGGCCGTTTGTTGTGGAAATCTAGGGGGGAGGCCTATGTTCAGCAGTGGACGTTTTGCGACTAATGATGATGAGAGATGACGAGGGACAAATGGGAATTACTGGCAGTTGAAGAAATATTTTTAAACAACTTCTCTTGACGTTCCCGGTGGGAAAATATCTCACTGGATTTGAATTGGACATCCATATATAGCAATTGGACGTCCGTATACAGCTATTGAGCGTCCGTTTATAGCAATTGGACGTCCGTATATAGCTATTGAGCGTCCGTATATAGTAATTCGACGTCCGTATATAGCTATTGAGCGTCCGTATATAGTAATTCGACGTCCGTATATAGCTATTGAGCGTCCGTATATAGTAATTGAACGTCCGTATATAGCTATTGAGCGTCCGTATATAGCAATTGGACGTCCGTAAATAGCTATTGAGCGTCCGTATAATTATTTCTTCTCTTTATCGTCGCGCTCAATTTTAGCACGTACGTATATTGAGTCTTAAGGCTAAATTAGCCACCAAAAACTAGGTATTCTCTCAAAGGTGCGAAGATACAATTCAGATAGACATACAGATTCAATTTTAAACAGTTTCTCACGTTAAATAAAGCACAGATTCGTTCCTGTATAGAGTACTCTTCGCACCTTTGGGATGGATCGGCTAAGCATCAGCTGGAGACTCTGGAATCGATTGAGAGACGTGCTGAAAGGCTCATAGGAAATGACACTCTTGTGCGTAAAAGACTCCAAAGTCTTGATCATCGCCGTAAAATTGCTAGCTTATCGGTTTTATACCGGTTATACTTCGGAGAGTGTGCAAGTGATCTACATGATCTAATACCACCTTGTCCTTTTTTCTATTAGACTTGTCGTATCTCAAAAAGCGACATCGTTCCATGGTTGATGTTCAAAAAACACCAACGAAGAGATTTGACTCCAAGTTTTTGACAAGAACATCTAGGTTGTGGAATGCGTTGCCTCAGTGGGTTTTCCCTTATAGTTACAATATTGGTGTCTTCAAATCGAGAGTGAATCGTTTTCTTCTAGGTTAGCACGCTCCATTGTAGATTGCATCGTCACTTAACATCAGGCGAGATGGTGGTCAAGTGCAAACCTATTAAATAAAAAAAAATGGCAATTGGACGTCCGTATATAGCTATTGAGCGTCCGTATATGATATTATTTTTCTTCTCCGAAGTCCTTGATAACTCATCTTCTATCTACATCTAATACATTCCAATAACGCATCATTTATTTTTTGCAACTTTTTGAAAGTTGAAATAAAGTTGGACTTCTAATAATACGCAACGCGTACAACACCACCTACGGTGAATATTATTTATTTGATTTCAGTCCGTGATAAATATTATGTGATCTTTTGTTGCGAGCTGGCAACGTCGCAGTTGCGGACGCCAAATACGCGGATCCATAGTCAGGAAATCTCGCAAGTTATACGGCTGTGAATATACGCGCGACAGCAGCGCCTCACCTGCGCTGAGATTTCGTCACGAACTTTTTAATATATTATTGAATCCATTTTAGAGTTTTTTTGGCTTCTATCGATATTTGTCCTACGGCTAGTCAGGACCAATAGGACGTAAATGGCAATGGCTATAAAAGTGGCGTCCAGTATGCGGACGCCAAAAGCAGGTGGACGCCAGTTTAAATGCACTTTTTTCTTCAGAGGACGGCTAATTGTTTGGAGGATGTAAATATATATATATATATATATATATATATATTTACATCCTACAATCTTTTTGGCGTCATGCACGTCGGGCATCGTTACGACGTCCTCCAGTTCCTCTTGCTTATTTTAACATCTCTTAATGAATATTGCTTAGTTTTTCGATTGCCAGCTCCGTGGGATACATCGTTTTCTGATAATTTAATTTTTCGCGATATTCCTCTTACGTTCGTGCCGCAACATTTTTGAACCCCGAACCATGGTCATTAATTATAAACGTCCTGGATATATTGATCTTGATTTACCAATGGCATCGACTATTTAGCGTCTGCATTGGTTGAACGGCATTTGTGAGTGCGACGTTGCCAGCTAGTTTAGATTTACTTTCTCTTTCTTTTACTTCAATTTCGTAAGATCTATAGTTATACGGATGCCCGATATTTTTATATTCTTTATTATTATCTATCTACAAATTTATTCTCACAATATTAAGGTATTGAAATTGTTATAAAGCGTCTTGTTGTGAATGATCACAGATTAATGAATTGTGTGATAAATGTATGTCACACTTCCACGTAAGTGTTCATTCCATTGTTACTAGGTAGTAACAATGGATTTTGACAAAGTTTAGTAAACAATTACTTAATAAGATAAAAAAAATTAAGCTCCTATTTATGAGATTTTTACACCAATAATCGCAGGTAGTATCAAGAATAACAAGCATAAATGTAGATGTACATGTTGTTTGTTTAGTCATATTTTTTATTAATTTAAGACAAGTAGGTACGTAATAACCTTATTTGTGGATCAACACAAATGTCGATAAGATAAAATCGGGATTGTATCCTGCCATGGACTGAACCATTATTATATATAGACGTCCAATGTAATATACGGACGTCCAATATGATATACGGACGTCTAATATCTATATACGGACGCCTAATAGTTATATACGGATGTTCAATAGCATGGCCACTTTAGTTATAAAAATACGGCACTATGTGAAGCAGTTATGTTTGGCAACGAGCTACTGTATGATAGAAATACTGCTGCCAATCGTGTTGCGCCATACTGGATTATTCCCATTTGTCTCCACACATTTATTCCCAGTAGAAACAAACGGGTGCTGAGTTTCTGAGAGCGGGTGGAAAACGGTTACTTAAAGTCCTTCAGAAGCTGTTCTACTCCGTCATACTTGACAGTAACACGCCAGAATCGTGGAGCTGAAGTGTGGTGGTGCTCTTCTACAAAAAAGGTGAAATCACTTTGTTGAAGAACCCATCTCACTTCTGAGCCACGCTTATAAGTAATCACGAATCGTCTCGTTCGCAGGTTGACGACTTCCAGTCACCCAAACAAGCCGGTTTCCGAAAATATTGGTAGACAATTCACCCACAACACCATCTGACCCCAAACTAAGCAAAGCTTGTACTATGGCGGCCAGATAGCTGATATAATACTTATAAAATTTACTTACTTATAAAATACTATAGTACGAGTACCACAGACCATATCCATACACTTCGGCAGATTATACAGAAAACCGACGAGTATAATCGGCTACTATGTATAGCGTAGGTGCTCGTATATCGAAGTGTTGAAGTGTATATACAACAAAGCCACCATGTTTATCCGTCTTCAGGACCAAATGCACAAATCCGATCTAAATGCAAAAAGGGGAGACAAGGAGACGTTATCTCTCCGAAACTGTTCACCTCTGCATTGGAGGATATTTTTAAGCTTTTAAACTAGAATAGATACGGTATCAATATTAATGGCAAATACATCACCCACCTTCGATTTGCCGACAATATAGTCATTATGACTTTGGCTCAGTGCTCAGAGACCTCAATACTGTCTCTCAACAGGTAGGGCTAAAAATGAACATGGGTAAGACACAAAATCATATCAAATGCCCATGTTGCACCAATACCGGTCCATGTTTGAAACGGCAGTATCGAAAGTGGCGACCATTACGCTTATCTAGGTCAGATGATCCAGTTAGGCAGAACAAACTTTGACAAGAAGGTCAGCCGACTAATCCAACTCGGATGGGCAGTGTTTGGCATCACATCTTCTCGTCAGAAATATCACAAACTCTCAGGGCGAAAGCTTACAATCAGTGTGTGTTACCAGTGATGATATATGGTACTGAGACGTGGTCGCCAACTATTGCATATTGGCATGATATGCAAACTCAAAGTTGCGCAACGGGCAATGGAGAGAGCTATGCTTAGAATTTCACTGCGTGACAAAACCCGCAACGAGGAAATCCGCAGAAGAACGAAGGTCATCGTCATAGCTTTTAAAATTAGCAAGTTGAAGTGGTAAAGGGCAGGCTGCAGATGATGATGTATAGCGTATATGGGCTATGAGAAAGCCTTCGATTTCATCGAAACCTGGGCAGTGCTTCAGTTTTTCCAGCGTTAAAGTGTATAACAGCAAAGCCACAATGTCTGTCCGATTACAGGATCAGTGCACAAAACATATCCAGCTACAGAAAGGCGTGAGGCAGGGAGATGTTATATCTCCGAAACTGTTCACACCTGTACCGGTTATTGTTGGCAATACAACACTCGAAGTTATTGGCGAATACGTTTACCTAGGTCAAAAGATCTAAATAGATAGATCCAACTTCAACAACAAAGAGGTCCTGCAAAGGATCCAACTCGGATGGGCAGCGTTCGGGAAACTTCGGCCCATCTTTGAGTCCAAAATACCCCAATTCCTAAAGACAAAAGTATTTAAGTAGTGCTTGTTGCCCGTGGTGGCTTATGGAACTGAGACGTGGTCCTTAACTGTGGGCATCAACACGAAACTCAAAGTTACACAGCGAGCTTCGGAGAGAGATTTGTTTAGAGTACTACGCGACAGAATCCGTAATGAGGATGTTCGCAAAATAACGAAAGTGGCCGACATAGCTCAGAATAAGAAAGCTGAAGTGGCAATGGGCTGGCTGCATCGCTCGCAAAACTGACAACCGATGGGTAAGTAAGTTTCTCGAGTGGCGACCACGAACCGGAAGACGCAGTGTTGGACGGACTCCCACTATATGAACAGATGACCTCACAAAGGTCGCTGGAAACCGCTGGTTGCAGGTTGCGCAAGACCGTTCGTTGTGGAAATCTAGGGGGGAGGCCTTTGTTCAGCAGTGGACGTCTTGCGGCTGATGGTGATGAGAGATGACGAGGGACAAATGGGAATTGCTGGCAGTATGAAGAAATATTTTTAAACAACTTCTCTTGACGTCCCCGGTGGGAAAATATCTCACTGGATTTGAATTGGACATCCATATATAGCAATTGGACGTCCGTATACAGCTATTGAGCGTCCGTTTATAGCAATTGGACGTCCGTATATAGCTATTGAGCGTCCGTATATAGTAATTCGACGTCCGTATATAGCTATTGAGCGTCCGTATATAGTAATTGAACGTCCGTATATAGCTGTTGAGCGTCCGTATATAGTAATTGAACGTCCGTATATAGCTATTGAGCGTCCGTATATAGCAATTGGACGTCCGTATATCGCTATTGAGCGTCCGTATATTTCTTCTCTTTATCTACGACGCTCAATTTTAGCACGTATATTGAGTCTAAGGCTAAATTAGCCACCAAAAACTAGGTATTCTCTCAAAGGTGCAAAGATACCATTCAGATAAACAAACAGATTCAATTCTGAATAGTTGCTCACGTTAAATAAAGCACAGATACGCTCCTGTATGGAGTACTGTTCGCACCTTTGGGATGGATCGGCTAAGCATCAGCTGGAGACTTTGGAATCGATTGAGAGACGTGCCGAAAGGCTCATAGGCAATGACGCTCTTGTGCGTAACAGACTCCAAAGTCTTGATCATCGCCGCAAAATTGCTAGCTTATGGGTTTTATACCGGTCATCCTTCGGAGAGTGTGCAATTGATCTACATGATCTAATATCATCTTGTCCTTTTTCTATCAGACTTCTCGTATCTCAAAAAAGCGACATCGTTCCATGGTTGATATTCCGAAAACACCAACGAAGAGATTTGACACAAGTTTGTGACAAGAACGTCTAGGTTGTGGAATGCGTTGCCTCAGTGGGTTTTCCCTTATAGTTACAATATTGGTGTCTTCAAATCGAGAGTGAATCGTTTTCTTCTAGGTAAGCACGCTCCATTGTAGATTGCATCGTCACTTAACATCAGGCGAGATGGTGGTCAAGTGCAAACCTAAAAAATGGCAATTGGACGTCCGTATATAGCTATTGAGCGTCCGTATATGATATTATTTTTCTTCTCCGATGTCCTCGATAATTCATCTTTCTATCTACATCTAATACATTCCAATAACACATCATTTATTTTTTGAAACTTTAAATAAAGTTGGACTTCTAATAATACGCAACGCGTACAACGCCACCTACGGCGAATATTATTTTTTTTATTTCAGTCCGTGATAAATATTATGTGATCTATTGTTGCGAGCTGGCAACGTCGCAGTTGCGGACGCCAAATACGCGGATCCATAGTCAGGAAATCTCCGAGTTATACGGCTGTGAATATACGCGCGACAGCAGCGCCTCACCTGCGCTGAGATTTCGTCGCGAACTTTTTAATATATTATTGAATCCATTTTAGAGTTTTTTTGGCTTCTATCGATATTTGTCCTACGGCTAGTCAGGACCGATAGGACGTAAATGGCAATGGCTATAAAAGTGGCGTCCATTATGCGGACGCCAAAAGCAGGTGGACGCCAGTTTAAATGCACTTTTTCCTTCAGAGGACGGCTAATTGTATGGAGGATGTAATATATATATATATATATATATATATATATATATATATATATATATATATATATATATATATATATATATTTACATCCTACAATCTTTTTGGCGTCATGCACGTCGGGCATCGTTATGACGTCCTCGAGTTCCTCTTGCTTATTTTAACATCTCTTAATGAATATTGCTTAGTTTTTCGATTGCCAGCTCCGTGGGATACATCGTTTTCTGATAATTTAATTTTTCGCGATATTCCTCTTACGTTCGTGCCGCAACATTTTGAACCCCGAACCATGGTCATTAATTATAAACGTCCTGGATATATTGATCTTGATTTACCAATGGCATCGACTATTTAGCGTCTGCATTGGATGAACGGCATTTGTGAGTGCGACGTTGCCAGCTAGTTTAGATTTACTTTCTCTTTCTTTTACTTCAATTTCGTAAGATCTATAGTTATACGGATGCCCGATATTTTTATATTCTTTATTATTATCTATCTACAAATTTATTCTCACAATATTAAGGTATTGAAATTGTTATAAAGCATCTTGTTGTGAATGATCACAGATTAATGAATTGTGTGATAAATGTATGTCACACTTCCACGTAAGTGTTCATTCCATTGTTACTAGGTAGTAACAATGGATTTTGACAAAGTTTAGTAAACAATTACTTAATAAGATAAAAAAAATTAAGCTCCTATTTATGAGATTTTTACACCAATAATCGCAGGTAGTATCTAGAATAACAAGCATAAATGTAGATGTACATGTTGTTTGTTTAGTCATATTTTTTTATTAATTTAAGACAAGTAGGTACGTAATAACTTTATTTGTGGATCAACACAAATGTCGATAAGATAAAATCGGGATTGTATCCTGCCATGGACTGAACCAATATTATATATAGACGTCCAATGTAATATACGGACGTCCAATATGATATACGGACGTCTAATATCTATATACGGACGCCTAATAGTTATATACGGATGTTCAATAGCCTGGCCACTTTAGTTATAAAAATACGGCACTATGTGAAGCAGTTATGTTTGGCAAAGAGCTACTGTATGATAGAAATACTGCTGCCAATCGTGTTGCGCCATACTGGATTATTCCCATTTGTCTCCACACATTTATCCCCAGTAGAAACAAACGGGTGCTGAGTTTCTGAGAGCGGGTGGAAAACGGTTATTTAAAGTCCTTCAGAAGCTGTTGTACTCCGTCATACTTGACAGTAACACGCCAGAAGCGTGGAGCTGAAGTGTGGTGGTGCTCTTCTACAAAAAAGGTGAAATAACTTTGTTGAAGAACCCATCTCACTTCTGAGCCACGTTTATAAGTAATCACGAATCGTCTCGTTCGCAGGTTGACGACTTCCAGTCACCCAAACAAGCCGGTTTCCGAAAATATTGGTAGACAATTCACCCACAACACCATCTGACCCCAAACTAAGCAAAGCTTGTACTATGGCGGCCAGATAGCTGATATAATACTTATAAAATTTACTTACTTATAAAATACTATAGTACGAGTACCACAGACCATATCCATACACTTCGGCAGATTATACAGAAAACCGACGAGTATAATCGGCTACTATGTATAGCGTAGGTATATCGAAGTGTTGAAGTGTATATACAACAAAGCCACCACGTTTATCCGTCTTCAGGACCAATGCATAAATCCGATCCAAATGCAAAAAGGGGAGACAAGGAGACGTTATCTCTCCGAAACTGTTCACCTCTGCATTGGAGGATATTTTTAAGCTTTTAAACTAGAATAGATATGGTATCAATATTAATGGCAAATACATCACCCACCTTCGATTTGCCGACAATATAGTCATTATGACTTTGGCTCAGTGCTCAGAGACCTCAATACTGTCTCTCAACAGGTACGGCTAAAAATGAACATGGGTAAGACACAAAATCATATCAAATGCCCATGTTGCACCCATACCGGTCCATGTTTGAAACGGCAGTATCGAAAGTGGCGACCATTACGCTTATCTAGGTCAGATGATCCAGTTAGGCAGAACAAACTTTGACAAGGAGGTCAGCCGACTAATCCAACTCGGATGGGCAGTGTTTGGCATCACATCTTCTCGTCAGAAATATCACAAACTCTCAGGGCGAAAGCTTACAATCAGTGTGTGTTACCAGTGATGATATATGGTACTGAGACGTGGTCGCCAGCTATTGCATATTGGCATGATATGCAAACTCAAAGTTGCGCAACGGGCAATGGAGAGAGCTATGCTTAGAATTTCACTGCGTGACAAAACCCGCAACGAGGAAATCCGCAGAAGAACGAAGGTCATCGTCATAGCTTTTAAAATTAGCAAGTTGAAGTGGTAAAGGGCAGGCTGCAGATGATGATGTATAGCGTATATGGGCTATGAGAAAGCCTTCAATTTAATCGAAACCTGGGCAGTGCTTCAGTTTTTCCAGCGTTAAAGTGTATAACAGCAAAGCCACAATGTCTGTCCGATTACAGGATCAGTGCACAAAACATATCCAGTACAGAAAGGCGTGAGGCAGGGAGATGTTATATCTCCGAAACTGTTCACACCTGTACCGGTTATTGTTGGCAATACAACACTCGAAGTTATTGGCGAATACGTTTACCTAGGTCAAAATATCTAAATAGATAGATCCAACTTCAACAACAAAGAGGTCCAGCAAAGGATCCAACTCGGATGGGCAGCGTTCGGGAAACTTCGGCCCATCTTTGAGTCCAAAATACCCCAATTCCTAAAGACAAAAGTATTTAAGTAGTGCTTGTTGCCCGTGGTGGCTTATGGAACTGAGACGTGGTCCTTAACTGTGGGCATCAACACGAAACTCAAAGTTACACAGCGAGCTTTGAGAGAGATTTGTTTAGAGTACTACGCGACAGAATCCGTAATGAGGATGTTCGCAAAAGAACGAAAGTGGCCGACATAGCTCAGAATAAGAAAGCTGAAGTGGCAATGGGCTGGCTACATCGCTCGCAAAACTGACAACCGATGGGTAAGTAAGTTTCTCGAGTGGCGACCACGAACCGGAAGACGCAGTGTTGGACGGACCCACTATATGAACAGATGACCTCACAAAGGTCGCTGGAAACCGCTGGTTGCAGGTTGCGCAAGACCGTTCGTTGTGGAAATCTAGGGGAGGCCTATGTTCAGCAGTGGACGTCTTGCGGCTGATGGTGTTGAGAGATGACGAGGACAAATGGGAATTGCTGGCAGTATGAAGAAATATTTTTAAACAACTTCTCTTGACGTCCCCGGTGGGAAAATATCTCACTGGATTTGAATTGGACATCCATATATAGCAATTGGACGTCCGTATACAGCTATTGAGCGTCCGTTTATAGCAATTGGACGTCCGTATATAGCTATTGAGCGTCCGTATATAGTAATTCGACGTCCGTATATAGCTATTGAGCGTCCGTATATAGTAATTGAACGTCCGTATATAGCTGTTGAGCGTCCGTATATAGTAATTGAACGTCCGTATATAGCTATTGAGCGTCCGTATATAGCAATTGGACGTCCGTATATAGCTATTGAGCGTCCGTATATTTCTTCTCTTTATCTACGACGCTCAATTTTAGCACGTATATTGAGACTAAGGCTAAATTAGCCACCAAAAACTAGGTATTCTCTCAAAGGTGCGAAGATACCATTCAGATAGACATACAGATTCAATTCTGAATAGTTGCTCACGTTAAATAAAGCACAGATACGCTCCTGTATGGAGTACTGTTCGCACCTTTGGGATGGATCGGCTAAGCATCAGCTGGAGACTTTGGAATCGATTGAGAGACGTACCGAAAGGCTCATAGGCAATGACGCTCTTGTGCGTAACAGACTCCAAAGTCTTGATCATCGCCGCAAAATTGCTAGCTTATGGGTTTTATACCGGTCATACTTCGGAGAGTGTGCAATTGATCTACATGATCTAATATCATCTTGTCCTTTTTTCTATCAGACTTCTCGTATCTCAAAAAAGCGACATCGTTCCATGGTTGATGTTCCGAAAACACTAACGAAGAGATTTGACTCCAAGTTTGTGACAAGAACGTCTAGGTTGTGGAATGCGTTGCCTCAGTGGGTTTTCCCTTATAGTTACAATATTGGTGTCTTCAAATCGAGAGTGAATCGTTTTCTTCTAGGTAAGCACGCTCCATTGTAGATTGCATCGTCACTTAACATCAGGCGAGATGGTGGTCAAGTGCAAACCTAAAAAATGGCAATTGGACGTCCGTATATAGCTATTGAGCGTCCGTATATGATATTATTTTCTTCTCCGATGTCCTCGATAATTCACCTTCTATCTACATCTAATACATTCCAATAACACATCATTTATTTTTTGAAACTTTAAATAAAGTCGGACTTCTAATAATACGCAACGCGTACAACGCCACCTACGGCGAATATTATTTTTTGATTTCAGTCCGTGATAAATATTATGTGATCTATTGTTGCGAGCTGGCAACGTCGCAGTTGCGGACGCCAAATACGCGGATCCATAGTCAGGAAATCTCCGAGTTATACGGCTGTGAATATACGCGCGACAGCAGCGCCTCACCTGCGCTGAGATTTCGTCGCGAACTTTTTAATATATTATTGAATCCATTTTAGAGTTTTTTTGGCTTCTATCGATATTTGTCCTACGGCTAGTCAGGACCGATAGGACGTAAATGGCAATGGCTATAAAAGTGGCGTCCATTATGCGGACGCCAAAAGCAGGTGGACGCCAGTTTAAATGCACTTTTTCCTTCAGAGGACGGCTAATTGTATGGAGGATGTAAATATATATATATATATATATATATATATGTCGGAGATAGGGTAGGGTTTTCGTCGCTGTTATCCGCCATGTCGTATATTGGTGAGAATCAGTGCACACTGTGGTGCAGTCGGCGGTAGAAAAGCAGAATGAATCGTCCTTCACTCCTGCGCTGACCGAACTACTGACTCTTGGATAGGTACATTCATGAACGAAGCCTCCAACTTGTTCACTCGTTCACTTCATTCCTCGTAGCAAGCAAGTAATACCAGACTATTGAAACAGATGGCGCTAGTAGTAACAAACAATAAAATACCTCACACGGCCATTCTGACAGGAAGTGCGTTCTCGCGCGACCTCTACCTCTATTGTGGACACACGAAAGAATACCAAACGGTATTTTGTCCAGAAAACATTCGCCAAGTCATCAGTGTGCACTGAGCCGCTCGAAGCGCGGGGTATCTAATCTACAACCAATACATGAAGCGCGGAGCTTCCAATGTACAACTAATACATGTAGCGCGAAGCTTCCAGTATGCAGCAATACATGAAGCGCGGAGCTTCCAATGTTCAACCAATACATGTAGCGCGGAGCTTCCAATGTACAACCAATACATGAAGCGCGGAGCTTCCAATATGCAGCAATACATGAAGCGCGGAGCTTCCAATGTTCAACCAATACATGAAGCGCGGAGCTTCCAATGTACAACCAATACATGAAGCGCGGAGCTTCCAATATGCAGCAATACATGAAGCGCGGAGCTTCCAATGTTCAACCAATACATGAAGCGCGGAGCTTCCAATATGCAGTAATACATGAAGCGCGGAGCTTCCAATATGTAGAGTAAATGTTTCGGTAAAGGTAAGAAAAAACTTTGTTATTGACAATAGTAACTTATATTCCACTCTATAACAAAGTATTTAAATGCGCAAAAATCAACTGTTTCATATTTATGATCAATTTGTTGCATATCCCGACATACATGATTTAATCCTGCACCACAGAGGCAGTAGGACTAAAAGCATCATCTAGTTTGTCGGATAACTCGGGTAAGTTTGGAGGGTATTTACGAAATTGGTCTTGACAAACGTACTCGACACGTCCTCCTGGCATCGACTCGACTTTTACCTCTCGTTATTGCAAACTTCTATAATTTTACACGGATTAGAGAACTTCTCACCTAGCTTTGTGTTTATTCTCGGATTCTTTTATACCAGGACTGTATCTATCGCCGACGTCAAATGGACGCACCTTGCTCTTATCAAACCAAGCTTTGTCAAAGCGTGCTTGCTCGTCCATTCTGACCTTACAAAGTTAGGACAAAGTTCGCTTCTACGTACACGTCTTTGATACAAATAAGTAGTGATATACGAGAAAATGAGTACATCGAGGTAGAGCCATTATATACCTGTAAGCTAAGTTTAAAGTGACGGATACCGTTTATTTACGGCAACGTCTTTACGAAGTAAAGAATAATCAGATTCACTGTTCATTAGGACCTGTAATTTAAATCCATGTATGTCAGTTTCAATAACCGGAGCCTCAGACTATGAACACAAATTGACAGACTTTGTTCCGTGTTTATTCTTGTTGTCCCTTTGTATGGTAAAACAGAATTGCTCTGAGTGTCCTACTTTGTGGCAATAGGTACACTGAATATTTTTCTCGGAACTCGGCACCGGACGAGAAGTTTCTACATTAGTGGAGACTTTTGAACTACAATTACGTTTATAATGTCCGAATTTGCCACAATTATGGCATACAACGTGACTATGATCGGTAGAATCCACCTTTCGTGTTTTCTGTGCGGACACAAAGTTAGATGAGGGTAATCTTTTTTAAACTTTTTATGTTAGGGTAGGTACTAAGGTGTCTGTCAAGAGATATGAAGTCCGTAGGAGTATTTTTTAACAAATCGGAACGTACCTGGTTATCGACGATACCTGAGATGACGACCTCTATTTTATTTGCCTCGCTCCAGTTTGGTTCCAACCTGTCCACCATTGCCAGCTTGTTGGTCGAATATTCCACGTAGGTCGCCGCCTTATCGCTAGTATACTGCACCATGTCCCGAAAAAGGTCGTGGAACCTTTTCGTAGCAGCAAACTGGTGTGTCAGCCGCTCTTTTGCCTCGTCCCAAGTCTTGCAGAGTGGATACGATTTCGATGCCCACTTGCGAGCGCGTCCGCGAAGGTGTGTAAATGCCGCATTCCGTGTCTCGTAATCGGTCCACGCGTTTTGAGTCCGATGGTGATCTATTTCTTCACACCACTGCGCTGCTGTAAACTCGCAATCATCGGGATCGAAAGACGGTATATAGACGTCACTCGGTTTCATTTTCTTCGTTGTCGTCAGCGGGGGTAGTATTACCGGTTTCGTTGGTGCGAAAACTTTCAACCATACCGCGAAAGAACGATGTCCAAGTGGCTGATGAAAAATTAGGGAGATTATTGTCCGCCGATTGTGCACTATTTTCATTCTTCTGACGCGTACTTTGTTCAGCGCAGATAAAAGCAGGATCGTTGCGTTTCTGGGTCGAACCAAACATCGAAACGTTGAAATATGCTTCATTGGAATTGTGTTGTTCCGATCCCACCGCTGCTGTCGGAGATAGGGTAGGGTTTTCGTCGCTGTTATCCGCCATGTCGTATATTGGTGAGAATCAGTGCACACTGTGGTGCAGTCGGCGGTAGAAAAGCAGAATGAATCGTCCTTCACTCCTGCGCTGACCGAACTACTGACTCTTGGATAGGTACATTCATGAACGAAGCCTCCAACTTGTTCACTCGTTCACTTCATTCCTCGTAGCAAGCAAGTAATACCAGACTATTGAAACAGATGGCGCTAGTAGTAACAAACAATAAAATACCTCACATATATATATATATATTAATGTGTTTGGTACTGTAGTAGTAAAATTATACATATAATTAGTAGTATTAAGGAAAAACGTCTACTTGCCTCGCCTAAAATGGTTCTAGACGAATTTCCTTCTAGCTGGTTGTCTGGAAGAGATTGCTCTCAGTAATAAGGCTGCCATTTGTGGCGCCAGTGTATAATGTGTTTTACTGTAATTTTTCTGTTTTTTTTTGTGTCACAATAAAAAGTTATCTATCTATATCACAAATCCTACTGACATTATAAAACCTAAATTTTGTAAGTATGTATGGATGTTTGTCATTCTTTCACGCAAAAACTACTAGAAGTATTTGGATGTAATTTGGTATATAGTCTAGTAACTAATAATTTATATGCAAATTTTAATCCACGGAATAATAAACTTTAACGAGATCAGAAACTACGTGGGGAGACCATAGAACCTGCTGGTTTAACAAAATATTTTTCCGACGAAACTGGTAAAGTAAGAAATTAAAACCTTTTTTTATGGAAACACACTTCACTGTTTTTTAACTAAGGAGAGACAATAGGAGCAAGACATGTGCTTGATGATAAGCAACATGCCTGCCACGTAACAGAACAGTGACCCGCAGCTATTGGAACATGAAGAGTCCCGTATCATTACCTAGTACTGCGCTCGTCACCCAGAGATCTAAGATGTTGTATCTCTAAGCCCTGTAATTACTCTTATTATTTTACTTTACTTTGCAACTTGTTGGACAACCTGATTAACGTTAAATTTTCAAAAAATTATTGATAAATAATTATTAAAGTATTCCGATTTAATTTTAAAGAAAAAAATATAGGGCTTTAATTTGCATCAGCTTAAACCGAAAGTTTGGTGTAAGATTGCTAGTCTAATAGTGGAAATATTATATTTTTGTCAATTCAAAAATTAAACCGAAACGACATAATAGCCACTGTGATACTCTACACAAAGCTTCCTGTAACTATAAAAATTAATAATGTAATCTCCGAATAATCGATGTACATACATAAAACAATACCGGCCGAATTGATAACCTCGTCCTGTTGAACAGGGTTAAAAATCGCAGCATTTAATTTTCAATAAAATATTTACGATAGGCGGAATAAAACAATTAACGGTAGCCACGGATATCGGTAGCTATAAAACTATTGGAATTTGCTAACCACAGATTTTACAACATTTATTACAAACGATAAAATAAATCCTTTCTACAATCATAATTGGCGCTGTTAACCAAAATTAATACCCGAATACCAACTAAAATCCTGAACATTAATAAACGTACGTATTTCAATTTTAAACTCTTTTCAACTTTGGCGATTACTCACGGACGCTGCGTTGAAAACTGGCACTGCACGATGTGAAAAGTTCCAGAAATATTGCCATTGTGAAGGGATATGCAAAATTAGGTATCCATGGAGAGGGTTACGTGAATCGAAATGGATTTCACTGGCTATTGAAAATGATTTTGATAGAACGTTTACAGCTTCGATAAGAAGGCAGGGCTTTCTGTAAGTTATTAAAAATAAAAAGGCAGTAATAGGGACTGCTGATAAAAGTAAAAACTTTGACTTGTAGTAGGTAGTGCAAATGTTACTATGTATTGTGCAAATGTTACTATGTTCCGGTTTGAAGGACAATGTTTCCAGTGAAATAAAGGTAAAATATCTTATATCTCGGGGTGTCTAGCGCATTGTGGTGCTGGGTAACGATTAGGACTCTTTAACTTCATATTATCATTTTATTAAAACACACAACGGCAGAGCGGAAGCCATACATTTAATCTATCCTTCTATACTAATATTATAAAGCTGAAGAGTTTGTTTGTTTGTTTGAACGCTAGGATCTCGAGAAGTACTGGTCCGAATTGAAAGATTCTATTTCTATTAGATAGTCCATTTATCGAGGAAGGCTATTATAGGCTATAGAACATAACGCTACTATTAATAGAAGCGGAACATGAATCAAGAATGTAACAAAATCGGGGGAAAATATTCCTTTTTGAGAGATTACGTACGTTTCGTGCTTTGACATGACACATGACAGCATGTGTCTAAGATTGCGTCACAGATTACATACCTCTTGAATATAAACCTTTGCTAATCAATGTTTATAAATCTGAGATGGTACGACCAATTTCCGATAGGTGGCGTAGTAGGTTGCTGAAGAGGTTTTTTGTTTGAAAGCGAAAGTCTCAGGAATGACTGAACCGATTTCAAAAATTCTTTCACTGTTGGATATGTACGGGATCTCGATGAGTGCTATATATGTACCACGGGCGAAGCCGGGGCGGACATCTAGTCTTAGATAAATCTCATAACATAAGTAGTTGTTAGTAGGTACATACTTACTTATGTTACACATAATTCTCACATAATTCTTTGAAAATTACTCATTTCCAATTTCAAGATAATCTGTAAGGATTTCTCGTTACATTTTCCTCCTACAAATCCAAATATATTTCAAATACTCCCAAGAAGTAAAGAAGATAATGTCTTTCATTATTTGTATTGCCGGCATCAAAGCTTTCCATATCTAAATACAAGGATATTCCACAAGAAAATGCTTCACAGAACCGGGTTCGCATATCGTTCTCAGTTTTAGCATTACAAAGAAGCAATTTCTATAGGCTATTGTTTCAGAAGTGGCTATACAGCGATATGACCTTGACGGGAAAAGGTTCCACGATCTCAGAATGTTTTGTTTTTTAACCTCAATTTTGTTTCTAAGAAAGTCTTGTGTGTTAAAAGGTTGAAAATTTCAGAGCTTAAGACTCTTCGTTGCTGGGTTCGACCCTTATCATACTTAGAAGTTGATGGAAAGTAGACAGTATTTTAAATAATTTTATCTCATAGAGAAATATCATCATAGATACATTTTTATGCTAGATAGAGAGGCTTTTATTTACTTTGATTGATGTTATCTTCACCGCTCTTAAGTTTTAAGATTAAGTTTGTAGTTAACGGAATTACGCACATGACTTTCGAAAAGACAGTGATGCCCGTGGGATTCGTACCCGCCTCTCTACCGCCTAAATTGGCTATGGCTTTACTGCTATCTCTATCATTTGAAGTGAAAAGAAAAGAGAGAGAAATATCAAAGCTAAAACGCTCCACACACGAGTCCTAAAATAAGTGGAAATGACGTAAAAGTAGTGGGGAAGAGCCTACATCGCACCATATGATTGGTGATTTATGGTGCGATGTAGGATCCTCCCCACTAGTTTTACGTAATTTCCTCTGATTTTAGAGCTCGTGTGTAGAGGGGTTTAAGACATTTTTCATTCGGTGGTAGACCCTCTGGGCCACCGGATCGGGAGCTGCTATTTTGCCGGCTAGACCAAGCATATATTATAAAAATAAATAGTAAAAATTATTACATGAAGAAACTAAATATTGGTCGACCTTCGATGATAATTTATTGTCTAAAATCTTAAATGTTAAGAAACATATTTCATTTATGTTTTAATACTAAATACAGTTGTTGAAGGCATCAAATGTTTTTCACGATCGTTGTTCAAAAAAATTCTACACAACGTTGTTGAAGATCCATTTACCATTATGTCTATCTATACATATTTTATTTCCGAAAAATAAAAAGTTTTATTTTAGTCTAATTAATAATGTAAAAGACTTCTACCGAGCTGACCTTTTAGATGGGATTACGTGTGGGAGATAGGTCAAGCTGTTAAAGTTTTACTTGTCACGTGGCGAGTATTCTGACCGCGTAGGCTGTTTTCCGTCCATCTAATTTAGTTTTTCTCGGAACTACTATCGGTAAAGTTGTGTTGGTTTATTATTTCCTGTATGTACGGATAAGGTCACCCTATTACTAGTAATAGAACAACCAGTACGGAAAGTACAAAAACTGTTATTTTTTCAGTATTAATAAATAACAGTAACAGTTAAGTTCTCACAGATGGGATTCGGAGTCTTTTCTCACACGGATTCAAAGCCGTAATAGATGTGGGCGAATAAATTTTTTTTGCATTTTATAATCTATTTGTTAGAATATACCGGCTTCCTTACGATGGTTTAAAGACAGTGGTAATATCATCATCTGCATTTGTGACAATATTAATAAAGGAGGTTGATCGGATCCAAACTTAAGAATTCACGCTTCTGAAATTGGATACTTTCGCCACAAGGCGTTCTATCGCCTATATTTTCCATAAAATTGTGAATTTACTTAGATGAAATGAACAACGCTCTCAGCACACGTAAAATGTATATTATTTTGCCAGCTCATACCTAGGTATAAAGTAACTCAGAAACTCAAGAATAACAATTACATTCTTGTAACGCATCTAAATATCCAGGCTTTTTATAAAACATAAATCATTACCAAAACTACCCATAACATTTTATCTGATTTTGTTCAGATAAAAACAAATAGTCGACCATAGAAGTCGTAGTGAAACCTCTACAGAATCGAAAGTCCGTAATCAGCTTAGCGAAAGCACTATGCGACTTATCGCGACTTGGTAGCCACTGGAACCTCCAGACATTTCAGCTTCAGTGCAGTCAGTCTTCATAGAGACGTCACAGGAATAACACGCGTCAGATGAGAGCGATTTTTTCACGCAACTGAGAAGTACCGCCAAAGTGCGGTCCTCGATTTCGCAGGGATTTTGTTTCAATATTTTTGATTGATTTGAAAGTGAGTGGTTTAAATTCATTTTATTTTTTCGTTGGACGGGATTAAAGTGAGTTAAGTGGTGTGCTGTCGGGTCGGTTAATGAATGTTGACTGTGTTGACAGAGCTTGGTAAGTAGTTTGTTAGTGGTTTATGTAACAGAGTTGTGTCGTTTTAGAAGGTTAAATTGTAATTATTTAACTTAGTTTTCAGTGAGTAACAGATTTTCATTTCTACGATTATTGTCGTTCTATGTAGATGGACGAATAATAATTAAGTAAGAACATTTTTATTAGGAATTTGTGAATTAACTAAAAGTGTTCTGAAATTTTTTGATGAGACTTAATAAACATTTATTTAAAGTTTTCCATGAGAATCAAACGAAATTTCAAAGTGACCAACTGACTTCATGACATTGAATCATGGTGATATAGTTTGAGAATTCTTTGTATAATGGAAGATAGGCGCAAAATACTTTACTTACTACCTATTCTCACACCTAAAAACATTTTAATCGGCCCTACCGTTTCAGAGAAATAAGTTCACAAACACTGTTAATGAGATTTTTGTAATAGATTTTCAATTAGAAAATAACCATCTAAAAAAATAGTTATATTCTGGTTAATGTTTCTATTTTGAGCATATTTTATTTTAGTATATTTTCAGCATTATTAAACTCGACTGTATGACCCAAGTAATTATTATTTTAGTCAATTAATTTACATTAAATAATGATCGTTTTGCTAAAATTGAGGTAATATGTTTGGATTTACATAATAGGCATGAAATCGTTTTGAAAACTTGCAAATTAAGGCAATTGCTATATTTTGCAGTTAATTAATAATTATAAATATTACAATTATTTACATAATTGTTTTGAAAGTCCAATCTATCACAAGTGTCTATTGTGTGTTAAGTGTTTGTTACAAGCACGAAAATATTTTCTACACTTTAGTAGGTACCTTAAAATGTTCATGATTATGCTCTCTAAATTTCTTCAGACCCACACCTATGCGTACTGATTATTTTATTAGATGTAAATAGTACATGTTGGTACAAGTGTACAAGGTATGTAAAAATGTGCTTCGTGCATTATTTATATCAATATTATATTTCAATATCGTTATTGACGTTCTATCCTTAACTGAAAAAAAAACATATTTTAAAACTTAAAAAAAAAGTAGTTTGTGGAAAGCAAAAATAGTATCTATGCATGTATTTAAACATATTTAGATAACACATTTTTATAGATATGTTCATAACGTTTTGATGCATAAAATAAATAAAGCGAAAATCTAAAAATGAAAGGAATAAAACTAAATTGATACTCGTTTTGTCAAATAAATCAAAACTCATCCACCAAAAACAAACGCGGGGTAATGTAATAAAACAAGAAAAATAATACTGCAATTCAAAGGTGGAGCACAAACAAGGCACTGGGATTGGACGATTTCAGTTTTGAGGGGCTACCACGATATTTCATGGGATTTTATTTCAAAATAAAATCATGGATTTTTTTTGTAAAGAAAATTCAAAATCACAATAATGAATTATACTTTTAGTAGATACTACAGCTATGACTTGCAACAAACTACCTGCAGTTATAATTCCGCTCGTATAATATCTAGGCGTAATCAAACTAAGTGTCAAATCTTATGTTATGTCTAAGCACACACAGTGACGATAAGTATATGTCCAACGAATAATGAAATGTAGATGTTGTATGAAATAACCAAATGGACAAATGCTTTTTTTTAGTACAATTCGTAATGTCCAAATCATTTTTTTTTTACTTGAGTAAGCCATCATTTTCTGGCAGTTTGGCTGAATTTTGAATGCGTTTTTGTTAGTTGCGAGAAATAGCGAGAGAGTGGTAAATTAATAGGTTAATTACTCTCGATGAAAAAAATAACGTATACATTTAGTATAAACAAAATTTAAAAAATATTTTTCAAATAAATAAAGGCATAATTTAAATTACAAATATCAAATCATACAAAATAACAGTAGCAAGCCAGCTGCCAGCCTACCAATTCTCAACCCATGAAAAATAAAATCATGTGTCTGAAATAGTTGTACCACAGTTAAAGTTATCATGGTTCTGTAGATGTTACTGGTACTGGAGATGGAAATGAAACCACGTCACTGTATAAACTCGTGATTATATCGTACCTAAACTGTACAGGTGACGCTGGGCGAGATACTGATCGTTCTCCGCTGCCAACCCCTTATATACTATATATATATTTATATATATATATATATATATATGACACGTACATACGTGCTCTTACAGTTCTTTGAAACACAATAATTATTATTAATTGCGGGGTATTTAACGTTTTTGTTTGGTCGAGTGAATTCCTGATATTCGTGCAAATTTCATGTACAAATCCACGGGTGAATGTAGATGCATCGAGGTACTTTGCCGCCCAGGATGGCCAAACTATGACATATGTATACGTCTTTTCGTAGGCGTTATTTTTCTTAGGTATCGTAGGAAAAGTAACTCCTGTACACAAAGCGCTCCGGACTGCCACAGCAAACTTATGTCGAGCAGGAAATCCTAACACCTGCCAAATCATAAAGATCATGGCGATCTGGGACTGCGACATAAACTATGTCTGCATAAAACTGTGTCAAAATACCGAAAATTTGCTAGACCTTACAACTAAGTACGGTAAATAGGTGCGAGTATATGGTGAATCCGAACAAACAAAATTAATTTCATTCAAAAATAAATTTCAATAAAAGAATTCGTAAGGCTTTAATTTAGTGATTTGTTTCATAGCATTATCGTTATAAATACAGACTTAGGGCTATGACTACAAGAATAGTTATTTTAGTAGCTTAGTTGAAACTAATTTTATCCAATTCTTGGTTACGAGATTATAGTAGACCCCTTGAGGAGGGAAGATAACTAAATAAAACTTTACTAAGTTTACTTTCGTCTCGAGTAGGTATTTTCTTTCATTCTATTTACGATTTGTCAACTTCGGTCAAACGAAGTCTGGACGAGAGATTGACAGAAGTTGAGAGCTCTTCTGACTCTTTGCTGTTTTAATTTGTGTCTACAAAAACGAAATGAAGCTCGATGTAAAAAGGTTTCTTGTCAGAAGTGTTCACGAGATTCATTAATACAAGTGGGTTTGCTTCGAGCAACGTTATGTACGAGTATGTATTATATTTTTCCAGTTCACTGAATATTGACAAACTGTAAGTACTTCATGCTTACGTTTGACTTGCCGTTAACAGAATAAACCTGTGAGAATTAGCCAAAGCAATACGAAGTGGTAGATACTCGTAGATACTCTTTTTTAACACACAGAAAAATATACACAGTAAAACTAAACAATCAATTGTAAACTACAGCAATAGTTGGCAATTTTATCACTAAAAGCTATCTCTTCCAGTCAACCATTGGATGGAAAGATATATGTGGACAAGTTAGAACACAGGGTGCGCAAATAGGAAGTGAAACAAAAATAAAAATGGAAAGAATATCACATTTTTTATTAAAATAGAATAGAATAATAAATACTGTTACGTCTAATCATAATTTAGATTATTATAAATATACACTGCTTTTACATTTATATACCAAAAATAAATAGCTGACATAGTGTTCAATTAAGGTACCTACCTATTTAAAAAAAAGTATCTTCAAGGACATCTCCAGGTAGGTAAAGCATCATTAACGAGCCCAAAGGCTTATGTTCATAATAGATTTCAATAGGTGATAATTATGACACACCACTAATATAATATCTTATTGTAGCACTAGTCCAATCTTACAGATCTTGCCTTATAGGTATACAAAAAACAAACGATTATGTGGTTTACGATAAAGCACGTTAACCTAAAGTAAATTGTAAGTACCTATCTGTCATTTGAATCTCTATTTTTATTCATTTTATTTTTCCAACATTATTTTTGTCAACGAACCGCTTTAACGAAGTTATAGATCCTTGTTTGTTTAGGCTTTTTTAATTGCGTTACGTTTTCTCCCAAATTAATATGCTGGATTCTAAATTGGACAAATATGAGTCCACGTTGAAATACAAATATTTTTGTGATATATTTACTCTTTTCGTGTTCGATAAACGGATCAAAGTAATCATTTCAAATAGAACAATACGTGTATTTCAACCATTATGATTTACAAAATTATATGTAGGTAATTATGCATCCAATGTATTTTGAGATTTGCTCAAAAATATTATAAAGCTTTAGTCCTCTTCAGCTGCCTGCTACGCCACCTATCGGAAATTGGTCGTACCAACTCAGATTTAGAAGCACATTTGATTAGCAAAGGCTTAAATTCAATGACGCAATCTAAGACACATTTTGTCATGTCAAAGCACAGTTCGAAAACTCTCAAAAAGGAATATTTTTCCCGTTTTTGTTACATTCTTGATTCATGCTCCGCTTCTATTGATGGTAGCGTTATGTTCTGTAGCCTATAGCCTTCCTCGATAATTGGACTATCCAATAGAAAAATAATCTTTCAATTCGGACCAGTACCTACTTCCCGAGATCTTAGCGTTCAAACGAACAAACCAACTCTTCAGCTTTATAATATTAGTATAGACTTATCTAGACGACGACAACGTAGTGATACGAGTAGCTTCTTATAAAATTTGGTCGAATGTCTGAATTTAATTTTAAATTGATGTTGATTTTTGTTCTTTCGGAAAAAATAATTTATTTTGTTCAAATAATCCAAACTAAAATATAAACAGTTTATATTTCTAGTTTGCATTATTTGAACAAAAAAAAATATTATACAAAAATACGATAAAAATATGGAATACCACCTTTAAACTATGATCTACGAAACAGACAAAAACTTTGTAATATTCTTGAGGATTGGACTGACTATATACTTTGGGTGCAAAAATGTTTATTAGAATAGAGTATATTTATTACAACAATTTAATATAAACATTATTATTGGGCTTGTATTATATACAATGTAAAAGTTAGTTTGATGCAATCCGTCAAGTTAAAGATTATGAGAGAAATGACCGGGTATTTAAATTACTTTGAACAACAGGACATGACTCACGTCAAAGTTAATATTTACAGTATTTGATTGTTGGCCTATGTTATGAATACAAATATTTGCTCTGTTTGTAGATAGAAAGACCCGGAGGTGTTTCTATCCTATCCTGATAATATTATAAATGTAAACGGGATAATATGTTGTTCAATCATATCCGTTAGAACTACACAGATCCGATTTAAAATTTGAGATTTATCATCTAATTTAATTTACTTCGAAAAACAAAAACTTCAATTTAAAATTAAACGCTCAACTTAACTTTTTTTTTAATCAATAGAATTTTAGATTTTTGTTGACATTTCAAATATATATGGAATCACCTCTGAAGTATGATAAACCAACAATAAAAATATTAATCGATATTGATTCAAGATGAATTATCGCATATCATACAAAAAAACATAAAACCGAATTGAGGACATCCTCCTTTTTTTGCAATATTTACCGTATGTACCGTTAAGCTTATACATGAGTTATCCGGCTCCCAAAATATATGTCTACAAATTTGCTTACTTTAGAATGTACTTGGCACAAAGATTGTCCATCGCAATTCAGCAGGGTAATGCTGCCAGTGTAATGGCACCGTTAGGGGTGGGTTATGTGACTGATGAATTTATTGTTGATGTTATTTTTTGTGTGATTTAATAGCTTAAATCTTTATTAATTTAAACTTTGTCCACTGAGTTAATTAAGATGTGATATACTCGTAGGTACTAAAACTATATTTTTTTATCATAAAAAATGATGGAACGAGCCGGATATGCACCTGACAAAAACGTGTTATTTGGACTAGTCTAAAAAAATCAGTATTATCAATATTAATTTTATATTTATTTTTTATAAATCGAAATTTCTTTTAGCGATATTATATTTCTATAAAATGTTACTTACATCAAATTACTATCCAACGTTATCATGTTACTGATGCTCTTCTAGGTTTATTGGGGACTCTGCGTTAGTAAGCAGGTACATCTAATGCCAAATAATTGATTTACTTTCTTTTAGCTTTCACCACTCTCGTTGAAAGGTTTCTTAAACTGATTTTATGTTCGGAAATGTTACGAAGAAATAATGCTTGGCTATTTATTCGATAGAATAGAAAATTCAATAGGTTAAGTTAAAAAAACAACATAAAATATCAGTTACAGAGAAAAAACGATATCCCAATTCAATATTGCCCTAACTAAAGGATTGAACTCATTTATTAATTCAACATAACAATAAACTCTAAAAAAAGAGAGCATGTTTTAAATTGATCTCATAATAAGTGCATTGGCTGGCCTGGTAGCTTAGTTGCAAGTCTGCCTGCGAAGCCGTGGGTAGTGGGCTCGATCACCACCCAGTGCAAATATTTGTGTGATGAATAAAAATATTTATACTGTGCCTGGGTGATTTCTGTGTATCATAAGTATGTAAATAAAAATATATACGTATTATATCTACTATTTGGCTTCCATAGTACACGCTCTTGGGGTCAGATGATGTTGTGTGTGAAATGTCCACCAATATTTATTTATTTATTGTACATATAACACTTTACCTTACTCCAAAAGAAGATCTAAACGAACAAACCTGAAGCGAAACAACGTAATTTTGGATCTGCAAGGATGCTTGAGATATAAAACGGAGAAAACGCAATAAAAAGGCTGCCTACAAATCACTGCGATGCGTAAACATCGTAGACCCGCTTCGAGGTGCTCTCGAGATTCGAGATTTGTGTGGTATTGCAGACGCACTGCAATTGCCATGAAGACACGTAAATCTGATTGTTACGATATATTCATAGATTCTGTTTTGTAAGATAAATATTTACCAATTTTTTTTAGTGCACTTGGAAAAAATGACATGAATACATTTTGAACAATGCACGCGCACACAAATTTTCCAAATTCGACACATTAAGGTTAACTGCGCCTTTTTTAGTGGATTTTTGTGGGCTGTGTCATGCTCGGGAATGATAAGAAATCTTCGAGTAAAATTCGTCAGCATTTCTAGATGGCAATGCTCATGGCCACACCCTCCGGTTTCACCCGCGTAGTTTCCAAAGTGAGCTATCAATTCTATCAGCTGTTCCTATGGCTGCCAATTTTTTTAAGATGGTGGCCTCTTGTGATCTGAACTTTGGTCTAGCACAGTAAGACCGTAGAGTTGTGACTTCATAAAAATGTTGAATAACTTTTTGCTTACACGCAAACACACGCAAACACCCACACTATTATTGATCTTTTAGATGATTTACACGTTTCTATGTCAAACTTTTTAGCAAAGGTTACTTACAACCATTCATTTTGTTCTTATAACTTATTAGTCACGCGATTTAACACAGGGAAGGAAAAGCCAAAAGCCAAGGAAAGACTGTAAAAACCCTACAAAATTGAGATTAAATTACGTTTACTTTTGCAAATTTGATATCATAAAAAAAATCAACGAGGTGAAATAAATTTTTTTACGAAAACATGTTGGAAAAATATTTTTTTTATTTCAGCGCTATATTTAATTTCAACCAACAAATTGTGGATGTGATAATGAAAGTGGTAAGCAGACAATAAATTCGTTTCCGATTGTGGGTTCACTTAACAAGATAAATAGTTGGGCTTTTGGACGATTGCGGCAAACCACGGACCGAAATGCGAGCGAAAATTGAGTAAATTATTAGCGAATCTGATACTTAATTATTGCTTGAGCACGTAAGGTTAAAATCGTGAAAATATTGCATATACAAATATATTTTACGATACAGTATTAAGATATAATTAAAAATATGGGCACCTTTGTGCCAGGTACCGTTAGGGGTGGGTTATGTGACTGATGAATTTATGATGTTATTTTTAATTGTGTGATTTAGTAGCTTATATCTTTATTTAAACTTTGTCAATTTATTATATAAACTAATATATATTAATAAAATATCATTAAAAAAAAAAACATAACTATTTAGAAGGCTTGAGCAAAAATTTTATTATATTTACGATGCAACTATTCTTAAATAAATCACTACCAGTAATATTATAAATATGAAAGTCTGTTTGTCTGTTACGCTTTCACGCCTAAAACATAGAACTGAATTTAATGAAATTTTAGGTTTTAGATCCTGTTGAAGGATAAATATTATGCAATATTTTAATCCGAAAATAAAGTTTTGAAGGGTTGGATTATGGTATGAAATGATGTACAGAAAGTTAGTCATGTTTTAAGCTAAATTATAGAAAACATATTCTGCAGCTTCTTACAAGTCAAATTTTTTGATAACAACAACATAAATTATATTTTAAATATATGTAAATCCTTGACGTGAAACATGCGTATGATTGTATTGAAAACGTGTTAAAACTGCTAATATTATCAAGGTAAAAGCTTATGAGTATATGTTTAAGGCCAGGTAGTTCTGTCATATTAGGCATTTAACGCTGTCTTGTTCTCGCGACCGTCACCGACCGCGGAATCGGTGCCACAGTGCAGAAATAACATTAAAATATTTGACTATGTAATTTAAACTCATTTTTTGTTCAAGATTTGTTTATACTAGTGATAACAATTTTGTGAATAGTGATAAGAGTTTTTTTTGATATATGAACGAAGAAATATTAAATTTATCTATACTCGTAGAAATACAAAACTCGACCTTTTGTTTTTGGTCACACTATAAGTTGAGAAAGGTTTTTTTTAAAATGTTTCCTAATAATTCACAAGTTCGTCAAACATTAAAAAAAATGTGCTGAAACGTAATGAAAGGCCAGTAAAAATATAAGGTTTTTTGTTCAACTTTGCACTAAATTTCTAATCCAATTTTTTTCTATGAGGTAAAGATCACTTACTGAGCATAAAATTACAAAATGCTCACAGATCCAGGTAGAGCTTCAAACGCCAATTGAAAAAAACTAGCCGATATTTTGGAAACTATATTTTGACAATAATTGTAGAAAATAAAATTTTGCATCTTTTGTTGCTAGTAAACTTTTTTTGTAAAACTTACCGTTTACGATTTATAACCCATTCAATGATACGATTGCTATGATGCCGATAATAGTGGATGAAAATGATGTTGTCTACGATGGAACTTACTTCTCTAATAGAAACAAGCACAGTGTACCTCGTAACCCCAAGGTTCGAACCTTCGACAAAAACCCACTCTGGCAATGCGTTTCACAGCTTAGTTCTTCTTATTACAAAAGTGAAGACCAAACTCTTCGTTCAACTCTTCAATCATGATGATGAACGGTGCTGTTTATTCGAGCAACGAGCATTAAGATAGAATAAGTTTAATTTAAAAACCCCGACTACAAAAAAATCTACATGTAAAAAAATATTACCTACTATCTAAGGACACTTTGGCGAGTCAGATTAGTCTTAGAATATCTTAGTTACCAAAATCCATCCAGCCGTTTGGAAGATATGTGGAAATAAAAGATTTACAAACATAAAGATACGCGCGAAAAACATAACCCTTCTTCCATTCCGGTAAAAAGGGACATGTTTATGCTACTGGGAACAGAATTCACATCTTATTATTTTTACATTGTTATCATCAAATTTGACATAATAAATCGTAATCGGTAAGTTCGAAAAAAAAGTTTACTGGCAACAAAAGATGTTAAATTTTATTTTCTACAATAATAATAGGCTTTATAACTTTTTCAGAATATCAGCCAAAAACGTTTTTTCGAGCTGGCGCTTGAAGCTCCACCTGGATTTGTTATTATTTTGTGATTTTATGCTTAGGAAATGATTCTAAACCTTATATAAAAAATACGAATCGGAAATTTAGTGCAGAGTTAAATTCTACGAGTAATTTTACTGCCTAAAAGGCTTCTTATCAAATTTGGTCGAGTGTCTAAATTTCTATGAACAATATTAACATTTTCATACAAAACAAAAAAGAAAAACCAATAAATTTTGGTGGTGTCACAAACTTGGAAAAGAAATAAAAAAATAAAAATTCTAACAAAACCATACGTGTATCTATGGAAAGGTGTTCAAAATTGTATTGAAGTTCCTAACATTTTTTTTCTAAAGTGAATAGTTTGCGCGAAAGTCTCTTCCAAAGTGGTAAAATCTGTATGTGAGGACTTTTCCTTTTCCTTTGAGGACTTCCAAGTACTAAGTACCTTCATCATCATCATCATCATCAGCCACAAGACGTCCACTGCTGAACATAGGCCTCCCCCCTAGATTTCCACAACGAACGGTCCTGCGCAACCTGCAACCAGCGGTTTCCAGCGACCTTTGTGAGGTCATCTGTCCATCTAGTGGGAGGCCGTCCAACACTGCGTCTCCCGGTTCGTGGTCGCCACTCGAGAACCTTTCTTCCCCATCGGTTGTCAGTTCTGCGAGCGATGTGGCCTGCCCATTGCCACTTCAGCTTGCTTACTCTTTGAGCTATGTCGACCACTTTCGTTCTTTTGCGAATATCCTCATTACGGATTCTGTCGCGCAAAGAGACTCCGAGCATAGCTCTCTCCATAGCTCGCTGTGTGACTTTGAGCTTCGTTATGAGACCAACAGTGAAGGACCACGTCTCAGTTCCATAAGTCATCACTGGCAACACGCACTGGTTAAAGACTTTCGTCTTTAGGCATTGGGGTATTTTGGACTCAAAGATATGCCGAAGTTTCCCGAACGCTGCCCATCCGAGTTGGATCCTTCGCTGGACCTCTTTGTCGAAGTTGGATCTACCTAATTGGATATTTTGACCCAGGTAGACGTATTCGTCAACAACTTCGAGTGTGGTATTCCCAACAATAACCGGTACAGGTGAGACATGAACATTTGACATGACCTTCGTCTTGTCCATATTCATCCTCAAACCTACCTGTTGGGATACTCTACTGAGGTCCCTGAGCATAGCACCGAGGTCCTCCATCGACTCCGCCACAATGACTATGTCGTCGGCAAACCGAAGGTGAGTGATGCATTCGCCGTTGATATTGATGCCATATCCGTTCCAGTCCAGTAGCTTGAAAACATCTTCCAGCGCGGCAGAGAACAGTTTCGGAGATATAACATCTCCCTGTCTCACGCCTTTCTGTAGCTGGATATGTTTTGTGCACTGGTCCTGTAATCGGATAGACATTGTGGCTTTGCTGTAAATACACTTCAACACTTCGATATAGCGATAGTCAATGCGGCATCGCTGGAGAGACTGAAGCACTGCCCAGGTCTCGATGGAATCGAAGGCTTTCTCATAGTCCACATACGCTATACATAGTGGCCGATTATACTCCTCGGTTTTCTGTATAATCTGCCGAAGCGCATGAATGTGGTCTATGGTACTATAGCCTTTTCGGAAACCGGCTTGTTCGGGTGGGTGGAAGTCGTCAAACCTGCGTGCGAGACGATTCGTGATTACCCTCGAAAACAACTTATAAACGTGGCTCAGAAGTGAGATGGGTCTGTAGTTCTTCAACAAGGTGTTGTCACCTTTTTTGAAGAAGATCACCACCACACTTCTGCTCCACGCTTCTGGCGTACTACCGTCAAGTATGACGGAATCGAACAGCTTCTGGAGGACTTTAAGTACCGGTTTTCCACCCGCTCTCAGAAGCTCAGTCGTAATTCCGTCGTCGCCAGGTGCTTTGTTGTTTTTAAGTTGTTTGAGGGCCATCCTAATCTCATACAGGCTGACTTCTGGGATATCTTCGGTAAAGTGTCGGGTCAGCTTGGCTCTGGTCTAAGACCTAAGATCTGGATGAAGTACCTTACTACCAAAGAATTTGCCTAAATGACAGATAAATGCAAGTTAGGTATCATTTATGATACCTTACTTGCATTCATATTAGGGGATTTACGCAGGGGATTTCTCCCCTCTCATTATTTCCTTATCCTGATCTCTGATTTAACAGACGAATATTTTACCGATACTTATCTATTTTCCATTGCATCCGCATTGAATTTTTTACTGATGTGGTATCGACGTCAGTTTTTTGAGACTTTTTGGTCTACAACATAAAGTAAACAGCGTACTAATTAGTATCAGCGTCTATTCGCAATTCCAATGAAAACGGTATCAAAAATCAAGATCATAGCGTGCTTCACTAGTAATACCTACTGATATTGTTATACTGTGGCACTATGATCGTAATATTTAAAATTTATCGGTTGTCAAAATTGCAAAATCAAGCACAGGCCCGTCGTCCGTGAGCGCCGAAACGCGACTGATCAGGCTGGCCGAACGGCGCGCTATATATATGGTAGATATTAAAACATAGTGAATAACTGATACTTTTTATCAAGTCGAACTCTGCGAATGCATCTATAACTTTTTAGTGGCTTTCATTGAGTACAAAAATTTAGTAAAAAAAATCATTAGTTTAGTCATAAACTTGAAACAACTTTTTGAAAAGGGGTAACTTTGGGATTTTTTTCTATCACGTAAAATTCATTAAATCGTGTTACTGACTGCGAATTGCACTAGATTAGATCTTTAACTAATACATATATTTTTTTCAGAGTTTAAAACATTATTTTAAAGGTCTTAAAGTTGTTTTAAAAATTCAAAATTACGGCCCATACGCCCTTAAATATGTTTTTTGTTTTCGCGTATCTCTGCAACGGCTGAACAAATTTCAATGAACTTACGTCCATAATAGGTTAAATAATGTCTTTATTACGCTGACAAAATAATAACAAACTGCGTTTTAGAAATAACCGGGATAACTTTTATCCCTTTAAAGTTAGCCGTTAATAAGTCTACTAGCAAGCCAAGTAATGTTATGTAAAATCTTTCCTAGCTCGAAATCCTAAACTTAAATCCAGAATATAACAGGCAATTCTCATCTCAGAATAACTTTTTGTTCATTCATTAAATCAGCATCTGATTAGCATTTCTCGACTTGACGAACTTTTATCGTTCCTCATTAACATAATTATCAGCTTAATTAATATGATAATTGTTAATTAAATGACGTGAAATTAATTACTTCGTTTGCAGGCCATAAAAATAAGGCCGATGCACTAATACTCTGACCCAATTTTAGGGTTTTAGTATTATTATGGATTAAACCACTGCTGAGTGTGGGACTTCAGAGGAGGATTTAAGGTTTAGGTCGACACATTGACATTAAGGTCACATTTGACATTGATATGAAGGTAAAATAATAAGTAAGTAAATTGTAAAATAATTACAGTTTTGTGCTAGAATTTTTTTCGCGGTACGCGGTTATCTTAAAACTATGTAAATATTATGGATTATTTTTTAGCCATTTATTGTTTTTTTCATGTTTTTGAGTTACACAATTTTTTTGTTTCCATCTTGGATTTCAATTTTTCATAGCGTATCAAACGGAATGAACATCGAGCCATCCGTTAGGGCGCTTTGTTGACACGACCAAACAAACAAAGACATGCTAAACTCATACACACACACACACTTAATCATTCTGGCGTTGATAGTTAAAAATACAAAACAGACAATGTTATATTAGATACTACACCTACTCAAATCAAAACCAGAACGGACTACTAGTAATAAATATAGCATCTGAATAATGATACAATTGTTGAACTTCGAGAGTAAAAGTAAACCAACTAAATTAATTTAAGAATTTAGATTGACAACTGTTGGATTTTTCTGTTACAATTTTTTCAAAAGGAATGCTAGTCAGCGGCTTAGCTCCATCTACTTAAAGCCCCAACCCCTCCAAAATTCTTTTTGAGATGAGAAGTAGATGGTTCTACAACGGGGCCCCCTAAATTTAACCTTTACCATCATCATCATCAGCCTATACTTGTCCACTGCTGGACATAGGCCTCTCCCAAGATACCCCACTCAGCCCGATCCTCGGTCTTCCGTCTCCAACCGCCACCAGCTGCCTTTCGAATATCGCCACTCCATCTAGTCTCAGGGCGTCCTACACTACGTTTACCGATTCGCGGTTCGCGACTTTTACCATCATAAATTAATAAATAAACTGGTAAATTTTACCAGTCATATCCATTTTCTTTAAATAACCAGACACCTATTATTTTATATAACACATATTTAGACTCAAATCCCTGTATTAAATATAATACTATACCCGAAATATACTACAAACGATACAGGTGACAACCCAATGTTTTAAATGAATTAATTACAAACATTTCCAACTAAACATATTTCCTTTTTCAATGTTGAATACATATAATAAATAAACCTGAGGCTGGCAGATATCTTTATTATCTAAAGAGTAAGCACTCCGAATTGCTGATATAGGTATCTGAACAGCAAGACCTAATTAAGCTTTGAATTCCTGACAATGAACCTACATTAGGGGCTTTGTCGATTCGATAGTAGGCAGCTGCGGTCGTAATTATCATTACTCAGAACTCTAAGGACTAGAGATAGTCATAAATTACGTACTGAGGCGTGTTCGGAAAGCTCTTTATTATTATGGGATTACTTTATATGAGAGAGTTAGTTGTGGAAAGCCTAGGCTTTTACAGTGACATCGTAAATGGAAGAACGAAGCGCCCATTTATTTTCCTATTTTCAGTAAGTATTGTTTGGTCAACGGGTTTTATGCAGTGCTTAAAACACAATATTACAAGGTCTAATACATGCTTGATTGTGTGTAACGTTCACCGATATCCGTGGTAACGTTCATGGATATTCGGTTACGTTCAATGAACTCGGTTCATTGAACGTCACAAACGACAAAAATATAAATCGATTTGTCTACTGCAGAGGACTAGTTGCAGAGTTTACCTGGGGAAGTACAACACCTTTGCTAGTTATTCTACCGCCAAGCAGGAATGTGCAAACATTACTATGTTCCGGTTTGAAGAGCAGAAATAGCATAGAGATAAAACATCATATATCTCTGGGGGTCGAGCGCAGTGGAGTGCTAGGTAATGATTTGAACTGTTCGTGTTTCAATAGCTGCGTGTCATTGTGCTGTTATATGGCCGGCTATCGACTCGTCAATATTTACAACAACTAAAAAACTATTTTTTTGGTTAACCTATGCTGTGAATGAATCTTTGGAATAGCAGCAACTGTAGCTCAATTAGAAATTATTATAACATAGAAACTGTGATGGTATAGTATAGATTATGCGACTCACAATCGTAATGACATAGGTTCTAATCCCTCTGAATATTTTTCCAAGTGCAGATGTTCAACTTAGTTATCACCATTGGCTTTAACAGCGAAGGAAAACTTCGTGAGGTAAGCGATACCTTTGGAGAACCTGTCGAGAACATGCATCATCCGCCAACCCGCACTGAACCCGCGTAGTGGATAATGGTTTTGATTCACTCGTTGCGAGAAAAGGCCCCGAGCCACAGCAGTTGGAAGAGTTATTGGGCTGTTTATCTATGTGATATGTACATAGCTCAAGTGAACTAAACTGGACCATTCTCCATTTAATCGCTAATTTATTTTATAGTAATAATAGAACGATGATCCAACAAAAGAAAAATGAAATTGGGCATCGCAATAACGAGTTGCCGAATACAAATTTTAACTCCTTTCTCTTCTCCTTCTTTCTCTAACTTCTTCCTTTAGCAAGAAATCCGTGCTGAGTTTTGGAATTAGAAGTATCCAGTTACCTGCCTCGAAATGTGAACTCAAAACATGCCGAATTTCGTTTAAATTGAACATTAGTCTCGGCGAGATACGTGTTCCGACATACAGACAGACAGGCACACATGAAATAAAAAAAACACACAGTTTCGGCATCAGTATCAATTACGGAGTTTCTTTTTTTTTTCAAAATATCTTCCATGTACAAAATTCGACCCGTTACAGTTTTATTATATACTAGCTGTACCCTGCCCCGCTTCGCTGTGGCACATTGTGATGCACTAATAAGATAAAAACAATCCTTGATGCGGTTTATATATCATTCTGAAATTTCAGCTCGATCGGTGCACAACTTTTTGAGTTTTTGAAGCTTACACAAACCAACATAATATTTTTATAAATAAAGATATTAACATTTTAATCTATCTATATCTATAGGTACTTACCTATAGATATAGATAAATTAAAATGTTTATTATACTATATGCTACCGTACAATTGGGAGTACTGTCAGATTATAATCTAACGCTTGAAATTATAATCTCACGGTAGATTATAATAATGGGTTAGAAGAGGTATTGAAACTGGGCGGAACCGATGCCGTACAGTATCTAATGACCAAATTTGCTCTGTAAATTTCCGACTTTGTGGCGCACTATTTTTGTACGGCACTACTCGGTTTCTCATTGTTTTCCAAGGATCTATTGATGGTAAGAATGCCGTACAAAAAAACATGATCAAAATTTACCACTTGCGCTTTTAAATTTTCACCTACACTCAGTTGGACAGCTTACAAGTGACGGCATAGTGCTTCTATCATCCTACATAGGTCTCCTGGTGGCTCATTTGATCCATAAATTTTGTTCACGGGCCTGTAGCATATTAGGTTAGTTTGTAAGCTGACATCGTTAGTTTATAATGTGAAGGTTTTTGCAATTTTACGGTGTACATACATAAAAGTATGTAGGTTTTTATGCAGGTATATTTTATAAGTATGTTAATAAAAAATATGTGTAGGTTATTACATTTATTTTCAAATATTTAGATATCTACTTTAATAGATATGTAGGTATGTAATGATTAAGGAATAATGTTTACAGAATTTAGTTGCAAAGATAAAAGGGGGTAAATTAATAAATAAATATAAATAAATAAATATTGGTGGACAATTCACACACAACACCATCTGACCGCAAACTAAGCAAAAGCTTATACTATGGTGGCCAAGTAGCTGATATAATACATATATAGTCTTAAATACATACTTATTATAAATAGAAACACCTAGACACAGTGCGAACATTTGAATTCATCACACAGTTATTTGCACTGGGTGGGAATCGAACCAACAACCCTCGGCTTCGCAAGCAGAGGTACTACCCACTAAGCCACGTGGGCAGTCGTGGCAGATAACTAAATAACAAACAGAATAACTAAATAATAATAAAATTATAATTAGAGTACCTACAGTCATAGGCACGAGACGTAGGTAAGTTTGGAAAGTTTCGTTTCACCAAGCTAGTCACTAGCAGAAGGCTAATAACTCTACCAAGTTTTCAACCACGCCTCACCTTTCCGGGTCTCTTTGAGTATGTACTAGTCTCAACGACAATTTACGCTGCAGACATCACATCATTGTTTGTATATTCAAATTTGAGCTACTTATACTCGTGTACCTAATAAGAAACAAATTTACCGTAGGCGAGAGAAACATTGTACCCTTAATTATTATAAGATAAGGTCACATTAGTTGTGCGCACCAGAGCTAATGTTAAATATGAAAATACAGACGATAGTGTGGTAGTACACAGGTATAACTGTACGTGCTGCGTAAAATTTATAATATGTGACTTGTTCCCGATTATCTCACTCAGTCTCATGATTTTGGTACTGAATAAGACAACCACAATTCAAGTATTTTCAAGTATTCAATGATCCTGCCTATTTGACTAAATGCCAATTATGAGTAAATTTGTCAAATGAGCGTACATAGAGGTATGCTTCATTGCTTCATCCAATAACAATATTTTAAAACAAACGAAGCAAATTATACTTGTCAAATTATGAAACTCATTGTCGTTAGACGCGGAATAAAATATTTTCAAGTATCACACAACCCTTATGAGATACCATACCCCCCTTTGTGGAACCCGGCATACTAATGATTTTAATGGAAAAGTGGGTGAAACTGCAGAATGCTGCTATTAGATAATAACCAAAAGATAATACTTATTACGAGGTCTATGGCGTAGTTAATCGTTGCCATTACCGTGTTGGCTTTCTAAGTGCCAGTAAAGATAAATTTTGAGGTAACATGTCCTCTTACTTGCACGTACAGTATAGAGTAAGCGAGAGGGTCCGACATTTGAAAAGTCTTCTTAAACGACATAGCTTATAACCTTTTAATTAAAGCGTTATGTTTGCTTAGCTCAATGTATTATGCTAATAAGGACTATAATGTCCTCTGTACACACTTGTCTTTAAAACAGTCATTAATTTTGACTGAATTCTCTTCCGACTAGGCAGAAAGTTGGATGTATCAAGCGAGTTAATTACAGTAGTTTTAATTGGTTTTGAGAGATGCACTTCTATTATAGGCTAATGACATTGCCTTATGGCTTTGCGATTCCTTTTTTTATACTTCAATTTCTACTTTAAGCAATGTAAGTAATTCTCAGAAGAGACTTTAGAAGCATTTATTTGATCTAGATCGCATCACAATGTCATTCAAACTTCGTTTTGGTCACAGTAAATACATAACAGTAGGTTATCTAAGGCCGCCCGCCAAGTTATTAGCCTACTCTTGCGTTGATCTCCAGGGTTGTCACTTTTGCGAGGTTGGCGAGAGTTGAGAACGCGAGCGGTCATGTAACGTACGCACATGCTCACAGTCGCGCTGCACAGCTCGTACTGCCACCACCTTATTCCCCCATATAATATATTATGCTAGCGTGTGCGTGAAATCACGTGCCGACACGGCGTGCGGCGCGCACGCACACATTCAAACCGAGAACGGCACGTTTGTATGAAGATATTTTACTGTATGTTTTACTGTGATTTGGTTCTATTTAGATAGCCTCTTGAGGCGATGACAATAATCAATATTAGTAATCAGTTTATTGTACATTTTTGAGAATTCATCGAATAAAAACTATCTTACTTCTCAAGTTGGACCACATTACACCTAAATGCCAACTTATGTGAATATTGGTTTACTTGGTGTAACTCTAGAATTCACTGGGAACATATGTACTGCGTCATGTCACTGGATTTTGATGCATTTAAAGACAGTAGAAAACACACAGGTAAATACGTAATTGGAATGGAATTATAATTGGAAAGTTCTTACTTTCGAAGTCGATTATAAATAAAGACAAGATCACTGATGCCGAATATAATAATTTAAATTAAACTCGGTCGAAATACACAAGTACAACATTCAATGCCGAGTTAATTAAAACACAATTTGAGACTTACCTTTGAAATTACAATGTTTCAGGTTTTAACGATGAAAAGTTTGCTTTACGTTAAAACAAGATAAAGTTTAATTAGGGAAACGTGAAATAAAATACCGGTGTTTGATTCCAGATAGGTACTCATTACTGGGTTTACTATAGTTCTTTTGTAAATTAACTCAGTTTATAAAATGGTTATACAATCGTAACTGTATGTAATTTTTTTTTTGATTTATTTAAAAACAATGGGCGTTTTCAAGATGCAAAAGTATCTGTCAAATACAGTTCCCAATTTCACCATAAGTGACGCCAATGTTTTGTTTTGCTGGCTAAATTTCACAAAAAACAAACAGTGGTGCCACACTTGGCTAAATTTAGAACTATTTTAGACAAGTAGCATCTGGAAAACGCCCCATTGTTTTCTCTGCTCTGTAGTGTTTGGGATGAATTGGTTAAGCACCACCTGGAGGCTTTGGAGTCAATCGAGAAACGTGTCAAACGGCTCACAAACAACCACTCACGTTAGAATAAGAACAAAATTCAAAATTTTGACATACTCCCGACTACCTGTAACGTTACATATTGGCTTTAAACAATATGTAAGCGTACATTACCTTCCTATTCATTCTAAAATCACTATTTATAGGAGACTATGTGGATACCTAGGTACTTACATACTGAATTTTCATACAACTAATATCTGTTCAATCGTGTCCTCACGATAAAGCATATTTTTCTGATCATAATATTAGTATTCTTCATGCATTATTTCTATTTTAAACTGTTAAAACTTACGTTTTTCTGAAAATTTTATTTATTTACTTTATGTCATCACATTTCAAACATCATTATTGCTAAGCAACCTCTACCATTTTCATAAGGTTGTATAGTTTTTAGGTCTAATTCTCTCTGGCCGCTAATTATAAAATAAAATAAAAAACAGAAACTGAGAGGGTTTCTTGAACGGTAGGATGAGCGGTAAAATATGCTTTATCGTGAGGACACTATTGAACAGATATTAGTTGTATGAAAATTCAGTATGTAAGTACCTAGGTATCCACATAGTCTCCTATAAATAGTGATTTTAGAATGAATAGGAAAGTAATGTACGCTTACGTATTGTTTAAAGCCAATATGTAACGTTACATACCTCGGATTTGTAATCTGCACAACATTTTACTAGTAAAGCCCTGTGGCATCGTCATAAAATTACTAGCTTATCGGTTTGTTATCGAATACACTTCGGAGAATATGCAACTAATCTGCATGATCGACTTGTTTTTTTCTACCAGAGAGCTAGTAGCTCGAAAAAGTGACATCGTTTCATGGTTTGCGTTCCAAAGACTCGAACGAAGAGTGGTTTGAATCAACTTTTGTGTTAAGAACGTCTGGGCTATGGAATTAATTGGTTAAGTGGATTTTTTCCGTTTCCCGGAATTAAATCCGATTTCTCAATGAAATACTTAAAACGTGCAAATGTAGATACGTCCTAACTTTCGTATTTAAAATATTAATATTACAGAATAAGTGATGAGTATCAATTATGACAAGAAAATCCAGGTTCTTAACATAATTAATGATCGAAACTATATTTAATTTATTAAAGGCATTAATTACCACGGTCAATAACAATACTTACAAAAAGTGACAAAGGTGTACAAAAAGAAAAGGTTGAGTAAAAATATATGATATGTGTAGGTAAATAATTTTTTATATACGTGATTTCAATACTACTCAGAGACTCGACATTGTACTAAAACATGTTCTGGTATACGAAGGTTACGAGTTGAACTAATTAAAACTTTAACTTTTTAGTTCGCACGTAGTGCGCTAAGTGTATCATATACTCGTAGAATGGAAAAAGCTTTAATTTAAGCTTTAAGATAAAAGACATGCCTTTAGGTGTCAAATATTTGACCTCAATCAGTGGTTTTCTTTGAAATATGACGGGCCACTTACGACAGACCAAAGTCTTTCGAGAAAACTGGGTAGGTACGCTTAGTTATAAAAATATACCTAAACTTACTAGCAGGCCTGACGGCTAACTTTTTTTTGCGTTTTACAGTTAATCTTTATATTTCCTGAATTAAATGAAACTTGTGAGGTCTAATTTTAAATTAGTTACATTTGGAACTACTTTATCAATATTAATAATAAATAATCTTTAATACACTGTGTAGACGCCATACTTTATGCATATTAAGGAGTACTAACATTGTTTTGCGATCCCGCTTACATTGTTCTCCGATGTGTTGAGTTGTAAGTTATCCCATCTCCCAAGATGAAGCAAACTGCACAATACGAGCACAGTTTGATTAAAATCAACTCAATAATTTAGGAGATCGCTGAAGACAAACGTGACACGATTTTTTAACTAAAGACGGGCCAACAGCCGTTCAGGTTTCGCCGTCGAAATAAACGGTATGCTATCACTGAAATTGAATGAAATTAATTAAAAATGACAACTGTCGTCAATATCGGTTAACTTCATTCAGAGTTTAGTAGATACTAACGCCATGCCACTGGATTGATTGAATGATATATTAAGATGAGCATAAAGTTGATATAATACAGAAATAACATGCATAAAGATAAAGAAAACAAAACAAGTGATTATTTATTTCAGAAAATATTATTTTTTATCTTAACTAAGATATGAAATAATGAACATAATGTTACATAAGATAAATAATTTATAAGGCAGTGGGCGGACGGCCGTGATTTCGGCCGATTAGGGTGGATTGTTAACTATTAGTTTGCCCTTTCCTAATGGACCGAGAGTCCTCCAGTAATGCTCGACCGTTTAGACCACGGAAATAGTCACAAACGATACAAAACAGTAAGAGAATGCGGATTAAGATACATCTGAGTCAGATTAGGCGTAATTGTTGTTTTATCTTTGCTGGGCTATTCTTTTCGATACAATGAAAGCAGTGATAGACAGAATATTACAAAAATATTTTAATAAAAATTTAGAATTATAACAATTGTAACCTTATTGCTGTAAATAGATCTCTTCCAGTCTCTCTTCCGGAGAGACGGTATACAAAAAAAAAGAGTTAACGGATATATATTCCTAAATGTACCTCTAAAATAAAATAATTGCTAATTATTATTAATTAACATTCTGAACACAAATCTATACTTATATTATAAAGCTGAATAGTTTATTTGTTTGAACGCGCTTACCTCACGAATTATTGGACCAATTTCAACAAGTATTTTACGTGTGGATATGTACGTGACTCCTGGGTAGTAGGTAGGAGTGGTGGAGGATAAATTATCATGGTGCGTCGCACCCTGAGAATGAAAGTGACTTAATCCAAAATTATCTAGTGATGTTTGGATAGTGAGCAAAATGCATCTGCACTCAATAGCATACTATTTTGGTTGACAATGTTTATTTTTTATAAAAGTGACGGTTTATATTCATATGTACGTGACGTATTTTATATGTACCACGGTCGAAACTAGGCTGACCGCGAGTAACATATTATTATAACTGATGATGATCTCGGCCAATCGATTTCGGCTACGGTGACTGCTTCTGTTTTTTATTTCATTTATATATTGAAATTTCTTTGGAGCGTGGCTGATATGCACATTTTCAAACATAATGTGCATAAAATTAAATACAAAACAAAAATATTGACAGTCATAGGACAGGGACTGCCAATAGAAGTGAAAACTAATAGCTCACTTTGGAAACTACGCGAGTGTAATCGGAGAGCGTAGCTATGACCATGGCTATCTAGATCATCCGAGTTTAACCAAAGATTTCTTTCATTTACGAACGTGACGCTTGAGTTTCCGTTTTTCTTAACTAACATATTATACTCTATATTTTTCGGTAGTCTAAATACACCGTGGAACTAATGGATTTACAGTGCGTGGGAAGGCCGCAAGCTTAATGGGCACTTAAAGGCGTGGGTTTGACGATCACGGAACATATGACACGATATGATTTTTGGCAAAATCACTCTTTTGTATCTTTGTCTAATGACGATGTATAATTGAAGCAATTAATTTATGTTGGACGGTATTAAAAATCGACGTAATTCTACCTCTAATATACAAAATGGATTGCTGTTCGTTAGTCCCGCAAAAACCCCTAAACCGGCTGGCTGGCTGGCTGATTTTGGCTTTGAATTATTTGTAGGTGTCCAGGGAAGGTTTAAAAAGGGGAACGAAGTTAGCCGGGTCAGCTAGTTAAACAATAGAAGAATTAACTTAAATATGTTTTTAGGGGTACTTGAGACTGCACTCGAATTAAAAAGCGTTACTTGATCCTTAAGGTGGTATTATTACAGTGATCTGAATTTCTTTGTTTTCCATATTCTATCGGAGACTTACTACAAAAAAATTAACCATTTCTCTATATAATTTATCTTTAGGATTGTTTCCCTTAATTTCATCAACATTATGTATTTTGTAAAACAGATGAAGTTCTTTTACTGTATTCATTTTCTTGTCACGTGGCCTGCTCCGCAAAAAGCTTTTGCCCGAGGCTCACTGTCCCATTTCGTAAAAAACTGTCGATATAAACCGAAATGTGATTGACCTCTAGAATCAGCTCAAAGAAGTAATATGTAAGTACTTGATTTGATGCTAAAATTATATGAAGTCAATTCAGATTTGTCAGTTAATAGTAAAGACGGTAACAATCTTGGTGTCTTCAAATCGAGAGTAAATCGGTTCCTTCTAGGTAAACACGCTCCATCGTAGACCTCAGGGGAGATGGCGGTCAAGTGTAAATCTATAAAAGTAAAAAATAAGTTTAGTTCCTTTTTTCTGATTGATTAGCTCAGTATGTAAGCTCTTACTGAACCGTATGTCGTCGATTCAATTTTGAACCTGGACAAACATTTATATTTATTTACATTAATTAGTACCGGTTTAACTTATTATAATAATAAAATTATGTTGTTTACATAAAGAAACGCTCTCCATAATGTCCAAATATATGGTCTAAGTTTTAGCAAAGAGGAATAAAAAAGCATACAGATAAAATAATTCTAACCCTATAAATATATTTTTACAACGGATTGAATTTAAATTTAATTTAACCAACAACCACCTTCAATTTTATGCATTTTCTTTCCAGAAAATAACTACGAGTTTTTCACGGAAACTGTAATAACAATGTTGGTTTTTTTGTTTTCCTATCTTTATATCGGTCTATATAGAAATGTCTTCATAAAAATGATTACTTGATAAAGTTGAGGAAAACTAACTAATGTAATATGTGAGTTTCCAAATTTTCACGGATAGTTACCCAAACGATGTCAGTATTTTCAAGCGAATAGATGTTACTATTCGTAGTTATGGTTACTACTTCTGCTTTTATTTTTTTGTCCATTAAAAAGTCTTAATGCGGTTCACATAATACATCTACTAACCAAGTTTCAATAGTATAGTTCTTATAGCTTCGGAAAAAAGTGGCTGTGACATACGAACGGATGAACTTTAGACGGAATAAAAAGTAGCCAATGTGTTTTTCCAGACTATAAATATACCTGTGTTCCAAATGTCAACCCGACCCGTTTATACGTTACGACGTGATTGAGCAACAAACATCCACACATTGACACTTACAATATTTTAGTATTAAAATTAACGTGGTTGTTACACATATTTAATTGGATTAATGGGCCACTCACGTATAATATGATCGGTCAATCCGACTCGAGTTTCGGCCGCATCCGGCGGTCTTTTTCAAGGAGATTGCATGCGCGCGATGGTTGCCCGTTTGGCACTGCAGCACATCCCGGACACTCCACTAAAATTCCATACAAACGCCGCTGTGGAGCTACCTACTCTTCACACAACTACGCAGATGTCGTTCGTACACACGCATGAATGTGTGCGTTAGAGCTAGGGCTACTGAATTGTTTTATTGAATAGTTGTGCCCCTTGAGTTCACCTGGTGACGCAGTCTATAAACTTGCTATAATAATGAGTTACATAAATAGAATGGAGCCAAATTATACTATTCTAATTAAAAGGGTGTTTGCACAGATTTCTAAATTGTTTCAGAAATCTGTGGGTGTTTGTATTGCCGCGTAAAATGAAACGAAACCGATGATAAATTAGATCAGGTACCTAGATATCTATTTCTGTTAGTAGGTACACATTCGCATTTTATTTTACACTTACACATGAAGGAAACTTTATTCTGTCACTATAATTATTCCTCCAGGCATTATCAATCCGTGCTTGGACACATAAGTCACTGGCTGTGTAAGTTACGAACTTTGAGTTAAAAATGACTTCGTTATTATAAATAAATAAATATTGGTAGACAATTCACACACAACACCATCTGACCCCAAACTAATCAAATCTTGTAATATTATAAAGCAACGTTATTGAAAAGTTTCTTATCTTACGTTATTTTATCATTAGGAAATTAAATAAAGCCTTTAATCTTGTCCCGTTTAGTTGACGGTGTAACGGTTCAGCGGAGCTAACCGTTAACAATCTTCAAATATTTCCATGATACTATGTATTTATTAATTAAGTGAATCACTATTGCTTATTACATCGGTAACAGGCATTAAAATGAGTTATTTCTTCAAATTTATTGAATTGAAATGGAGTCGTTGTGTTGAATAAGTCTTCAAATGGTTTACTCGATGGAGACCATAAATAGAGAACATACCTTAGAAGATTACATCTTACATCATAATTAAGAGTACTTATATGTAAGCTTCAGGTGAGAATTCCACTAGATAATTTTCCATTCTTGAAGTAAATGCAGAGTCCAGAGGTCATCATTTGATTTCTTCATGGAGCATCAGTAGTAGTCTGAGAAAAAGATACAAGACAACAAAGTTAAATTTATTATGGAACATAACAGTTCTAGACCAAGGAAAAGGCAGATTAGTTATAGTTAACACCGTTAAGAAAACAGCTGGAGTTCATTAATAGATTAAAAGAGCTGTAATTGGAGACTTTTATAATTACTCGATTGATCACATTAATTATTGTTACTATTTTATCATAATATGAATTGTTCCCTCAGAACTAAATACAATTATGATCTCTCACTGCTTGTGAATACAAAGAGAGATTTCTAGGAAAGTAGTGTTTCTCAATTATCATCATATAATTTACTAGATTGAGAATATTTATTGTTACTGTTATATTATAATTGCATGAATTATTCTTCCCACAGAACTAGAGAGTCTAATCACCCACTGCTGTTTATAGTATAGAATGCATGCCTTGGAAAATTACTTGTTATCTTGTTATTTCAGATGTCTATATTGTGTGAGTTTCAGATGGAGTTCCAGTGGATCTGTTTGATACATAGATACAACATAGGTACATTTCTAGATCAAGAATTGGATATTGTTGGGATCCTACCCTAGCCTAGGAAAACTGTAGTGGTTAACACAATAGCTGTAATTGAGACCTCTTAATCAAGTATAAATCAGAGAAACAAATGCTTGTTAACATATGCAATTATAGTTGATCTTAGAAGAAAACTCTAGATATATTTCCATTTGTCAAGTTTGGGGCTAATTGAGTCTAATAGCATCATGCAAATGATCTTAGATTGAAATTCTAGAGATATTACTATTTGAAGTCTGAAACAGGCATTAATAATTGTTTTGTACAAAGTAAATGCATTTAAAACATGTTTGGATGGGCAAACAACCAATATTACATAGTTAAAATACTGCGTAGCTTCGTTTAGGTACATGATTATCATATTTTTCTAGCTCCGAACACTTATTTACACACAACACTATTTAATACTCATTATTTCTGGAGAAAACCAACAAGATAAACGATTACAAACATAGAAACTCACCATTTAATATCATTGGCGGTTCGGAACTGTTGCTTCGATGATTTTGTATAGAATCCATGTTTTCGAATAGTTTGTCCATATCACATTCACATAATGAACTTTGCGGAAACCTATTAGGCGAAATACACAAGAAATATGGAGTATTTGCACACATTATATTGGATTGTAAATAATGAAAAATATTTTGTTCCGCGCGTGTCAGAGATCGCGTCACGAATGACATTGATTGATGAATTTCAAAATTTGAGTACAAACTTAAAATTTAATGTGGCCAAAAATGTGGACTAAAATATCCTTTCCGTTATTAATAACTATTCATGTTGATCTAGTAGTGGCGCCACCATCGGGTTTATTTGTGTGTTTGTAGTCAAATAAAGCACGCTAATCTTCCTGGGACACTTAGCAAGGTTAGCAGAAAAGGGGCGGGGCTTAATTGGCGCGACATTTCAAATGCATAAAAGGGGAAAACGCGGGGGAGTTTGGACAGTCAGTAAGCGATCGGGCGGCCAAGGATGGTCAACGAGAGTCAGAAATCGGGATAGTGAGTGACCGGGCAGTTAACGGAGAGTCAGTGATCGGATATAGTCGGGTAGTTTCCCACCGTTTTGTACCGTAGTCCGCGTCCCGGAATTTCGCGAGTGTGTGCTGTGTATTTGTTTTGTGAATTTAAGAGATTTTCAACTAAGTGGTTATTAAACGAGTGAGTGTATGTGTTTTGTGAATTAAGTGATTTCAACTCAATAATTGGATTGTGAACGAGCGAGGAGTTGCAGAATAACATAAACGGTTAGTTCTAAATTCTTTATTATTTGAGTTTTATAACAACTTTCATTTGCACAATATATTTACAGCTTTTTAAACTAAATTCCTAAATAGTCAAGTTCTATGCTCAAATTGAGAGAATTGCGATGTACATAACTGTCTCAGGTGCTTACAGAGTTCCATGAATTCTAATATTTACAAAAATTACTTTATAATCTTAAAGATTATCTAATAAACAATTTCCTAGGTATTTATTTACAGACCTATATATTGTTTCATTATTTACATCACAACTATGGTATGAAACCTTACTTACAGGTTAACAAATACCTTTATAAATTCAATCCAGCAGGTTATCACATAGTGTTATCACCAATATTTACAAGATTACATTAAAATCTTACAAGACTGTCTAATAAACAATTTCCTAGGTATTTATTTACAGACCTATATATTGTTTCATTATTTACATCACAACTATGGTATGAAACCTTACTTACAGGTTAACAAATACCTTTATAAATTCAATCAAGCAGGTTATCACATAGTGTTACCACCAATATTTACAAGATTACATTAAAATCTTACAAGACTGTCTAATAAACAATTTCCTAGGTATTTATTTACAGACCTATATATTGTTTCATTATTTACATCACAACTATGGTATGAAACCTTACTTACAGGTTAACAAATACCTTTATAAATTCAATCCAGCAGGTTATCACATAGTGTTATCACCAATATTTACAAGATTACATTAAAATCTTACAAGACTGTCTAATAAACAATTTCCTAGGTATTCATTTACAGACCTTTATATTGTTTCATTATTTACATCACAACTATGGTATGAAACCTTACTTACAGGTTAACAAATACCTTTATAAATTCAATCCAGCAGTTTATTACATAATGTATACCAATATTTACAAGATTACATTAAAATCTTGCAAGACAATCTAATAATCAATCACCTAGGTATTTATTTACAGACCTATTTACATCACAACTATGGCATTAAACCTTATTACAAATTCAATCAAATAGTTTGATATATAATGTATACTAATACTTACAAAGATTACATTAATATTTTGAGAATTATCTAGTATTCTATCATCTAGGTATTTATTTACAAACCTATATATTGTTTCATTATTTACAACACAACTATGTACCTTCACAAGTTGATCAAGCAGTTTTATACATAATGTTGTTCAGTGGACTTTACTGAGTTTGGATTTTCAGTGTAACTTGTAAAGTTATATGTTACTCAACTTTTGCAGAAGTCTGCTAATTTTTGGACATTCTTTTAAAGTCATGCACGTGTCATGCAGTCGGAAGCCTAGCTGAAATGGGGTCGAAGACGTTATAAGATATGTCTTTAAATTATCTGATTGGGTCAGTTGAACCCTAGTTAGTTCCTTTCTGCTTGCACAAAGGAAGGACTGACATAAGTACATCAAATTCAAGAGCTCGGTAGAAGCTAAATTATCAAAGTTACATTGGAAACTTAACCTTTAAAGCTTATCTAACAATTTGATAAGTTCTTGAAAAACTAGTAAACACATTTTTGTTTATTCCCGAAATCACATTCCTTTGCTGTCGATCGGTACAGTAAAGTTCTATGGGATTTCAACAGCTTACAATAACATACAAGACAAAGACATACAATAGATATGTAAACTCATCCCTCCCCTGCATAATCCCTCCAATTCCCTTGGATAGCTTAATTTGGCATAACTACAAAATTTATTAGGGAGTAAATTCACACACAAACCCGTGAGTTTGTAATCTGTGGGAGACGCTGGATTCTTGTCTTTTGTGGGTAGCCAGCGATCAAGGAAAGGCGATTTGGTTCAGGGCCTCCTTTTACCACAAAACCAAAATATTGTTAAGTTAAATAAGTAAAAATACACTGATCCGATCAGTAATATACAGAAATATTCTATTTATCTTCCATATCTACTATCAATAGCATAATATATATAATAATACATAATATAAGACCATGACACCATGTACAAATCATATTCTCTAACTTGTTACATAACGATAATACATTACTATTACATAGTTTCAATGACAAGCTCTGTCTCTCTTGCTATCTTAGGAATCTAACCATACTATTACGTTGTAAGCTAATGAAACCATGATCTGATAATGATGGCGTTACATAACGAAAAGCATTACTATTACATAGTTTCAATGACAAGCTCTGTCTCTCTTGCTATCTTAGGAATCTAACCATACTATTACGTTATAAGCTAATGAAACCATGATCTGATAATGCTGACGTTACATAACAATAATACATTACTATTACTTAGTTTCATTGACGAACTCTGTCTCTCTTGCTATTTTAGGAATCTAACCATGACAAGATTACTATTACGTTGTAAGCTAATGAAACCATGATCTGATAATGCTGGCGTTACATAACGAAAAGCATTACTATTACATAGTTTCAATGACAAGCTCTGTCTCTCTTGCTATCTTAGGAATCTAACCATACTATTACGTTGTAAGCTAATGAAACCATTATCTGATAATGCTGGCGTTACATAACGATAATACATTACTATTACTTAGTTTCAATGACAAGTTCTGTCTCTCTTGCTATCTTAGGAATCTAACCATACTATTACGTTATAAGCTAATGAAACCATGATCTGATAATGCTGGCGTTACATAACAATAATAAATTACTATTACTTAGTTTCAATGACAATCTCTGCTCTATTACTATCTTAGAAATCTAACTATACTATTACGTTGTAAGCTAATGAAACCTAGATCTGATGATGCTGGCGAGAATCCTTACATAAATTTAATTAAGACATCTCTAGAAATCATTACTGCGTCAGACAAAGCTAATAATTATTCGAATATTTATCAAACTAGAATTCTTAGGTTCATTAAAAATCAGGTAAAATCTTAGGTAGGTTAAACTCTTATTGTTAGTATTAGATCAAGGATTCATCTCAAATCTGTCTGAGTTACAACATACGGTTCACATACGTAGAGTCCTACTACTAGATGATCAAGGCCAAAATAAATACTAAATAGATATATAAGAACTGAACTCTACTTGTTTAAAATCATACATACATCATTTCACCTCTTTAGGTTAGATTAGTTATTCTCACATAAACATAATATCAAGTTGTAAAAGGAGTATAGGTGTAACGTTATTTAGCTCCATTTAAAAGTATCAAAAGTGGTTAGGTAGAGCAGGGTTAAATAATAATTATAAAAAAATAAAATTAATAAATAAACAATAAATATATAAAAAAAAATTAAAAGGGGGGGTGTTACAATTTAAAAACCATGGACCAGGATTTGATAAAATTTTAAAAAGGGGGGGGGGGTCGTTACAATTAGGTACCGTTGGACCAGGATATAAAATTAAAAAATAATAATAAAATAAATTGATAATTTTAAAAGGGGGGGGGGGGTCGTTACAACGGACAGCAGTAAACAGCACAAACACCCACCATAATGATATTTAGTTAGGAATTAGATGTTCGATACCAGCCCTTCGTTGAGTGCTCCTAGCGTATCCGAAACGGCCTGAGGGGTGCTTGAAATTGGTGGGGGTGGGGAGAGTCCGTTCTATCTATATTATCTATTCTATGACTGCAGGTTGCGGCACGGCGCGCACGCATGCTCAAAGTTTATTGCGGGGCTGCAGGTGAGGGGGTGCGTGAGGGTTGCGCAGGTATACACTCGAACTCTTCGTCACTGGTGAGCTGCGAGTCGGGAACATTGCAGAACACTGAGCTCTCTGTGTCTTCACTCATATCGCCAACACAATGCCGAGTACTATGGAGGGACGGCTTCCAAGCGGGCGGCACATGCCATCCTCCACCTCTATTAAAGGTCGATTTCAATGGCCTCCCTGACCTTACGAGGTACAAAGAACTTCTCCCGTGCCAGGACCCCCGCCTTATCGAAACGAATGAAATGTTGGGCGTCCGATCTAAGAGCATGCTCTGCCACTGCAGAGCCATTAACATCTACATTTTTTATTGCGCGTCTTGTGGACACATTTCTCCGTGTTTCCCCTACGTAACTTATACCACAATCGCAAGGAATCATATACACACCCGGAACACCCAAAGGGTCTTTGTCTTTTGGACAGCGTACCATTTGCCTTAACTGTCTGAGCGAACGAAAAATTGTCTTGATGCAGTACCTACGGCGTAACAAGTTTCCAATTTTGTCCGTCACTCCTTTAATATATGACAGGTACGTGGGTAACCTCTCCACCGAAGCTGGACGCGTCCTCGATGATGTATTCGCCATACGCTACCGTTGTTTCCAGTTAAACCCGGTGCCTCCGAGCACACCTTTTAAATGGTCTAATTCGGTATTTAGATGTTGTTGATCACATAGTCTCAACACCCTGTTGACAAGCGTGCGTGGTACCAAAGATATGTCGGATTGATCGACCATATTCTACGTGAGTGTCCCGTTAATCCAATTAAATATTTATAATATTAGTAGGATTTGATAAAACAAAAAATACGTGTCTCCTATTTTTCCATAATCTAGCTAACGGAGCAATCAGAATGATATATTTTTGACTCAGCCGTCATGCCAATTGTTTGATTTATTGTTAGTAATACTGCTAGAAAAAGTATAGTACAGGCCCGTGAACAAAATTTATGGGTCAAATGAACCACCAGGAGACCTATGTACGATGATAAAAAGGTTAGAAAATAATAAGATTGAACACTATACCGTCACTTGAAAGTGAGTCACCCAACTGAGTGTAGGTGAAGATAGGGGTTGCAAATCTTGATAATTTTTCCTTATCACATGATTTTTGTACGGCAATGCGGAATAATGGATTAGAAGGGGTATTGAAACTATATGGAACCAATGCCATACATAATCAAATGACCAAATTTATCCTGAAATCGTCGGAAAATCAGGAATTTTTCCAACAAAAATAACAATAAAAAAATACAATTTTTATAGTTTCATTACCTCTCCTAATCCATTATTCCGCAACGCCCCGTACATAATCGAGATTTGTAACCCCCTGTCTTTATTTGCACTCAGTTGGACAGCTTTCAAGTGACGACATAGTGCTCAATCTTATTATTTTCTACCCTTCTATCATCCTACATAGGTCTCCTGGTGGTTCATTTGACCCATAAATTTTGTTCACTGGCCTGCAGTCTATAGCTGTCACATTAAACGTATGGTGTAGCCACCGATGTGAGCACGTCGCAGGCAAAGCGAGGGGTTTACGCTTGCCCAACTAAAGATTGATCGATTCTTGCGTCGTTTGATTAGTGCTACAGTAAGACTGAACTAATAATAACGGACATAAGATCAGAAATAATGCTTCAGAAATTGTCGTAGTTTTAATTGGTATTAAAAATGCTGAAAATGTATGAATCCTACTCATATTGTAAACGCAAAACTTTGGATGTTTAGATACCTATGAGACCTATTTACATTTTATAAACAAAGAACAGTGCGTGTCTTTGCACTTATGTTTCCACACAAGAAGTTAATACTTCTTTAATTTGTAAGAAGTATTAAGAACCCTAACGCAAAACTCCAGAGCACCAGCCTTCCAATCTTTTGCTCTGGACCGGGGCAATTAGAGGGAGAGAGGGGAGACCTTTGCTCTGCAATGAGACAATATTTAGGCTGAGATACGAGTAATAATGTATAAAAACACGAAACTCATCTCCTTCTGTGCTTGCCCGAAGTTGGCTAGGCAGTAGAGGCTGCTAGATGATAACTGCCGTAAGTCCCTTTAAAAAGTGCGTAATTTGGGCACAGTGTGTTAGCGAACCGTAGGCGATCCACATACTGACATGCACCACGCTGCATGTTGCATGTCGATTCATCTACGCGCGTATTTGTGGAAGTGCAGATCTGCATATGATCATCGTGCGGGGTTTTCCCGCAATCACGCGCGTTGTTGCGTTTTGTGGATTCACGGCGGCCCTGACTCATTTCATACAAACACACGCCAAGCCTGTGCAAAATCACGCATGGCGCTGCGGGGCTCGGTGTGCCATTTTCGGTGTGTTGGACTGTACGTGTTTTCTAAACAAACGGAGATACTTACACACAACGATGGAACACGCATTCACGCACTATGCTGAGTGGTGCGTGGCAGTGTGATGATCATCTTAAACTCCACTTTGAAGAGGCAGTTGGTAAACACTTTTACTGTCATTTTTTAGCTGCGTCATACGCGTGTTGTTGACTCGAACCCAAAAGCTTTGCCCAACCAAAATTTATTTAACACCACTAAAGAAGATTTCACTTCAAAAAGGTTTAACTACATTTTAATTTAAAAAAAAGACAGATTTTTTTTCTAATCGGGCGTCGATTTATTTTTAAGTGATGTTTCCCATTATTGATAGAGCTGATCGAGATTTTTTATCGATAACAGATTTGTAAGAAACCGATTCACACTCGAATTAAAGACATCCAGATATATCCATTACAGAACAGTCACTCAGGAAATACTTAGTCTGGTCATAAATACTGTCACAAAAAAAATATTACATTTGAATTTCGAATCTGTCTTTTTATACGGTTGTAAATTGTGTTTTCTCATTTTGGCGCCAATACATTTTATAATATTTTGCGATATTAAAATGGAGTGGGGTGATAAAGAGAACCGAATCGCTGTGATTGCATTACACAAAGTAGGTATGGAGCCAAATGCAATTTTTAAAACTCTCCATACCCTTGGTATTAGTAAAATGTTTGTGTACCGGGCTATTAATAGGTACAACGAGACTTCCACTGTTTGTGATAGAAAAAAATCTGTCCGTCCACGTAGTGTTCATACGAAAAAGGTAGTCAAAGCAGTAAGGGAAAGAATTCAAAGAAATCCTGGCCGAAAGCAAAAGATTTTAGATTTTATCTCGGGAACCTAGAGCACCTAGAGCCATGACACGTACGAGGGTCAAACTGAAAGTTCTTAGAACTGGCCACTTATAAACAATTTAGTAAAAAAATTATTCTATAATTTGAAAATAGAACTCTTTGCCAATATTACTGAGTATATACTTCATTCATTTGTCATTTGTTTTACGATTTGGCGGCAAATTGAAAATTGTCTGTGTCACGTCAACATGAATTTAACACGAGAAAATTTTCGTGCAATGATTTTTTATGACTTTCGATGTCATTTAAGTCAACAAGAAAGTTATGATAGACTACGATTGGCCTTTCACGATGAAGCCCCATCTCGTGCGACTGTTTACAACTGGTTTAATGAGTTTAAACGTGGTCGCACTAATCTCACTGATGATTTACGTGAGGGACGGCCTTCTACGGCGACGACTGAAGATAACATCTGTGTTGTGCGGCGTATGATAGAGACTGACAAAAGAGTGACCTATCAGCAGATTCGGACAAGCTTAGGCATCGGTATGAGTCAAGTGCACAAAATCCTACACGAACATTTAGCGGTCAGGAAGCTTTGCGCCCGGTGGATACCTCATAATTTGACTGAGGCTCAAAAACTCCATCGTGTGGATTGGTGCCGTAAAATGATTGAAAGATTTAACGGAGGTGACTCAAATGCTGTGTTCGACATACTAACAGGTGACGAAAGCTGGATTTACTGTTATGATCCTGAAACCAAAAGACAATCTGCTCAGTGGGTGTTTCCTTTCGAGGAGTTGCCAACTAAAGTGAAGAGAGATCGAAGTGCGGGGAAAAACATGGTGGCCTCGTTCTTTGGAAGGATAGGTCATTTCGCAACAATTGTGTTAGAGGATAAAAACAGTTTCTGCAGAATGGTACACTACCAATTGTTTGCCACTTGTCTTGGAAAAGTTCGAGAGAAACGACCTCGCAGTAGGATCCTCCTTCACCACGACAACGCCTCATCGCACACCGCCAAGCGAACGATCGACTATTTGGCGACATCAAACGTTGAATTACTGGGTCACCCGCCGTATAGCCCCGACCTCGCGCTTTGTGATTTTTATTTATTTTCAAAAATTAAAGAAAAACTTAAAGGAAAGCGTTTTATGAATGCTGAAGAAGCGGTGGCTGCGTATCGCGATGCCATTGAAGAGACCCCTAAGGACGAGTGGGCAAAGTGCTTTTCCCAGTGGTTCCATCGCATGCAGCGGTGTATTGACGTGAATGGACAATATTTTGAAAAGATATAATAAAACTAATAACTGGCTAATGTAATCAGTTTTTGATTTTCTAAGAACTTTCAGTTTGACCCTCGTATTTTAAAAGATGACTTAGGACTTGCAGCCTATAAAAGACGCACTGGTCACTTCTTAACTGATAATTTAAAGAAGAATAGGGTGGTAAAATCAAAACAACTACTGAAGCGGTACGCAAAGGGAGGTCACAGAAAAGTTTTGTTTACAGATGAGATTTTTTTTACAATAGAGCAACATTTTAACAAACAAAATGACCGAATTTATGCTCAAAGCTCTAAGGAAGCTTCCCAATTAGTCGACAGAGTGCACCGTGGACATTATCCGACTTCAGTGATGGTTTGGTGGGGTGTTAGCTATGAAGGAGTGACTGAGCCATATTTTTGTGAAAAAGGTATCAAAACATCGGCACAAGTATATCAAGATACCATTCTTGAGAAGGTAGTTAAGCCCCTTAACATCACCATGTTCAATAACCAAGTATTACCCTTCCAGCAAGACTCGGCGCCGGGTCATAAAGCTCGTTCCACGCAGTTTTGGTTAGAAGCGAACGTTTCGGACTTCATCAGAGCTGAAGACTGGCCGTCGTCTAGTCCCGATCTTAATCCACTAGATTATGATTTATGGTCAATTTTAGAGAGTACAGCTTGCTCTAAACGCCATGATAATTTGGAGTCCCTAAAACAGTCTATACGATTGGCAGTGAAGAATTTTTCCATGGAAAGAGTGCGTGCTTCTATTGATAACTGATCTCAACGTTTAAAGGACTGCATTGCAGCCAATGGAGACCACTTCGAATAAGCTTTACATACTTTTAATTGTTTTATATTTATGTACTAAACTAACATAGTGTAAAAGTAATAAATGTTTTAAGCAGATAAAAACAATGTTTTTTCTATATTACAATATTTATGGCAAGACTAGGTACATACCACAGATTAAACGTTCTTATTACGAAAGTACGGCAAACATAGCATTTCGACTTTGAGGAACAACAACTACGAAACGATGTCCTTTTTTAGACATCCATCAGTTGTGTCTTATTCAAGAAAAATTGAATTATCTGAAAGTCCTATAATTATGTAACATAAATAAAATATACGGAGCAAAACTGCAATACTTTCTCGAATTTCTAATAAAACAATGTAATGGCATAATGAGTTTCGTATTCCTTCTTTATCTCTAGGGCTGCCGGAACGGAAACCCTATTAGGAGAGCCCTTTGTCCATCTTTCCGGTCAGCCTTGGAACACAAGCTGCGAAACGTGCCTACATTATACGCAGGAATTTTGCTGTTTTTGATGGTGTAAAGAGCGTTTGGATATAAAGTTTGAAAACAATCTCAATATTTAATTCCAGCCAAATTTTATAATCGTGGTTAAATACTTATGCGTCAGATTATGCAGTCACGAAGAAGTCAAAAATGTTAAAAGTATGTTCATTGTTATTACAATTTAAATTAATAAAATATGTATTTGATATATTTGAAACCTAAACCAAATATCTGTTGATCTGATATCTCTCTCTGATCTGCAGGTCTACTACGAAGTCCGGTAAACGATATATCGGCCGAAGTTATGAACGTTTTATACCACGAAACACAATCGGTCGGTTGATCTGATCGGGCGTCGTTCATCCCGACCGACACATTGTTTGTTCTATGTATCAATAATAGTGAATGCACTTAAACACACAAAAATTATGACATAAGAATTGCTTTATCCGTTTAGAAAAAGTTCACGTGCAGAGAGGATGATTTGTTTGTTTGTTATTGTTACCACTCAACGTTAACACTATTAGATGGACTTGAGATTTTAAAAATTCCATCAAAACACCTCTGCAAAGCAACAAAACAAATTCTCAAAAACCAACAATAATATTTGTGATCTATGAAAGAAGGAAACAATTTTTTAACAGTATTTAAATCCAGATAAGCCATTTCGTAATTTCCTATTCATTTGTTTCGCTCACTTTAATCACAATAATTATTCCTATTCTTCGTCTCTCAAATTTCCTTAATTATTTTGTAATTGTGTTAAATATTGTCTGACTCAGAAGGGAATGTAATGGAATTATTACGCAAGGCCACTGTAAAAGAAGACGTCGCAAATGATTAAATTTTATTCTTATTATATTTGACACGTTTGCTGTTTAACATTTTTATTGGGATACAAAATTACAAAAACAATTTTATATTATTTTTTCTTTACATTTATATTTTAAGCCAAGGTTATTTACATTATTGGCTTTTAATAAAAAATGTTCTCTAAAAATATTGACTGAACAAAATTGTATTAGGTAATCAGTGGATTTGTAGCCTTTTTACATAACTTGCCATGGTAGTATTACAAAGCCTTTTTTATGTGGGCCGAATACATTCACGTATGCCCACCATGCAGGGACATGGTGGTTATGTCGGGCTCGGCACCATGGGAGTCAACATGGTGCCTCTACCGATACAAAACCTCCATAGGTTTTTCCGGCATGGACATATTGGCAACTAATAATCTATCGTACGTGAATACACTTGCCACTGCCTGGCAAAGTGTTTCATTTGAGTTAAGGTTATGTATGGTATTTTTTCATGTTTTGCACATTCATCAGATGTCAGATTTCAGTGGAGATGTATGAAGTTTCTGAAACTCAAATTCAATTCAATTTCCACACCAACTTACTTGAGCTCAAAAGTTTCCCAATTTTGGATCTCGTAAATTTTTGGTATCATAAATGTCTGCACTTTAGTCAACTACTTGTGTCATTTTTTTTTACTGGGCAGAGCCTTTATTAACAAAACTAAAATACAATGAGAACTACATACACTACACTACAAACCTAACTACTTACACTAAGCACACCTGAATTATCTATAGACCACTAGGTCTATAGATAATCAAGATGTTCAAGCCCACTACCAATCGGAAGCGTACCCAGCATGCTGGCGGCATTACCACGCTGAATGGCAATGCTTATGCGTTGGGCCAAATAAACGCCAGCATTTTGGTCACGCGTCGCGTCGACCAAGCGCTCGGATAGGCTTTTGAAGATGAGGTGAGCTCCCGGCCCCTATGGTCCCAATGTCTCAACCCCAAAGGGCTCAAATATGTAACCACTTCCGAGGGTTGCATATTTGCGCCGTTTGAGTCGCTCAGCTGAATTAGCCGCTGCACCGGCCCTACTATGTGTATTATGTCATTGTATTGTTGCCCTTTTTATTTCTTCTCGTAATTCAGCGATAAAATTGTTTCAGTAGAGTTATTTTTACTTTGAAGCGATTTGTTAGGTTTTGCGTAGACATAAAAAAATTGCGATAGGATTTTTTAATTTGTTATGTTTTTGTTTGTCTTGCGTAACAAAACAACGTTATTCCTTTTGTCAATCTTGTCAAATTATACTAGGATATAAAATAATAAATAAAATATCATCTTCAAATCCAGAATTGAAATTAAATAATTTGTCAAAATTTGGACTGAATGGTCTTTTCAAATTCTCAATGGGAGGCTCTAATAATGATGGAGTTTAAATTGGGGACCTTTTGAACGTCCGAAATAGCTGTGGGGCTCGGAATGCCTCGGCGGGAACTGTACGTGACGAATTCACGGTTTGCTGCTATCTATTAAGGTTGATAAGGAAATAATTTCACTCGCTCTGGGTATTTGTAGTTAGATTCTGAAGGGATGGTTGCTGTGCGACGAAGATTTAATAATACGAAGATAAGATAGCGTGTCCCCGTTGATAAAAAGGGTTGCTAGTTGGTTGAATTTTGTGAGTTCTGTATAACCATATTTTGTGGATTCTGGTGTGCCACAGTTGGGCAAAGTTTACTTTTTAACTGACCTGTGATATCATTAGTTAAATATTTTAGTAACTTTATTTGATGCAGTTTGTGAGAATATAGTTGTTTATTGTGGTTTTTTATGTATAATAAGTATGTATTTAAAAACTATACAAGTATTATATCACTTATCTAGCATATTACAAGCTTTGCTTAGTTTGGGCACACCCCGGACACTCCACTAAAACTCCATACAAACGCCGCTGTCGAGCTACCTACTCTTCACACAACTACGTAGATGTTGTTCGTACACGCGTGAATGTGTGCGTTAGAGCTAGGACTACTGAATTATTTTATTGAATAGTTGTGCCCCTTGAGTTCACCTGGTGACCTAAAGTATTTTATGAACTTGCTATAATGTTGAGTTACATAAATAGCATGGAGCAAAATTATACTATTCTGATTAAAAGGGTGTATGTATTGCCGCGTAAAATCAAACGAAACCGATGATAGATATGTACCTAGATATCTATTTCTGTTAGTAGGTACATATTCGCATTTTATTTTAGACTTACCTAAGAAGGAAACTTTACCTATCACTATAATTATTCCTCCTGGCATTATCAATCCGCGCCCAAAACTGACTGTGTAAGTTACGAACTTTTAGTTAAAAATTACAACGTTGTTATAAAGCAACGTTATTTAAAAGTTTCTAATCTTACGTTATTTTATCCTTAGGATATGAAATGAAGCTTTTAATCTTGTCCCGTTTAGTTGACGGACAGCCGTAAACAGCACAACAAGCCACCATAATGATATTTCGTTAGGAATTAGATGTTCGATACCAGTCCTACGTTGAGTCCTCCACATCTGTCCTCCTTCAGCCTCTTTGACCATTTCTGAGGTCACGAACGTCGAAAATGTATCTGGTTTGACGTTTTCTAAAAAAATACACAGCTACCTCTTTGTCCGCTGAATAGCAACTCTTGTACGTTGAGTGAAGTAAACGCACTTCGGCCACGCGTTGGGCCGATCTCGCCTCGGAAAGATTTTAGAAAATGAGATGAGCTCCCGGCCCTCATCTAGATTATCTCTAGACGTTTATATGTCTACCAGCAACGCCCCATGGTTTTACCCCGTCGTTCTCTTTTTTTTCGGGATAAAAAGTTGCTTTTGTTTTATTCCGGACTATAATCTAAGTGTGTTCAAAATTTTTGCTCGGTTTGTTCTGATGTTACTACGTGATTAAGCAACAAATATTCAAACATTGAAATTTGTAATAGGGTAGGTATAATAGGATTGACAATTCACATGTGATTAGTGTAAGTAATTATATATTACTTTAGATAGAGAATAAGTAAATAATACATCAGGGGTTTCCGCACAGTTCCTTTGTATCAATTGTAAGCAGATGACGTGCTATGGCATATATAACTTGCTATGGCAACAGAGTGATGTGCCGCGACAAAAATATGATTCTTCAACAAGAGCGACACGGCAAGAGCGATCAGACCCGTGCTTTCGGTGTAAAATGTTTGTTCCAGCTCTATACGTAGTATGTTATAAACTCTTTGGATATTACTATTGTAATTTTGTTTTGCTTTGTATAAAAAAATATTTTTTATACAAAACATGAACATCCAATGTCACTATTTGCAGATGATAGCACGATTACAATAGCCTGCCAAGATAAAGCTAATTATGAGGAAAATATCAACGCTGCACTAAATTCGTCTATCCACTGGTTGAACATTAATAACTTGAAAATTAATTTAAATAAAACCAATTTAATGCAATTTACACAAACAAAAAATTACTTAAATAACATAAACATAAATTATCAAGGTAACAAAATTGCAGAAGTAACTACAACAAAATTTTTGGGCTTGACAATAGACATGAAATTGAATTGGAAGGCACATATTGAGATTCTCTGCAAGAAGCTTGGTAGCTCGGCATATGCTCTGCATAGGCTTGCTCCAGTGGTAAAAAGAGACTCTTCTTACATCTTACCATGGATTAGTGGCATCAGTCTTGAGATATGGGATAATTTTTGGGGTAACTCAACGGATACAGGCTTAGCTTTCAAAGCACAAAACGATGCATTCGTGCTATGTTCGGGATGCAAGTTACAGATAGCTGCAGACAGGTATTCATAGACAACCAAATCTTAACCCTTCCAAGCCTTTATATTTTTGAAGTTATGTGTTTTGTAAGGAATAACCCCCATTGTTTTCCTCTCTTGAGTGACAAAGTGGAACGGAACCGACGTGATAAGTGTAGGCTGCTCATAGGCAAACGCAAGAAAAAGATTATGAGTGACAGTATTTTTGTATGGCTCCTCTTCTATATAATAAGCTGCCAAATGCAATTAAAAACTTAACTCATCCATGTTCAAAAGTAAATTAAAAAGATACTGGTACCCAAATGTTATTACACTGTGAAAGAATTTTTAAATGATAGGAAATTAATTGGAATACTGATGTATAGATGTTGTATAACTTGACATTTTACATTCCATTAACTTCCACATTAAATTCCATTAGCCACATTAGTGTCCACTGTCTATATTTTATGAAACTTTAGATTTAACTAATGTTAGATCAGATAATATATTGTAACGGACAGGTTGAATCAGATTACTCTATAATATATTGTGAGAGTTCTTTGAGTAGGTATACAAATATTAAATTTTATACATGTAAACATTCTTTTACACACATTGACATTGTTTTATTTTATACAAATTGAATTATTATTATCATTATTTTTGATTATTATTTTTGATTATTATTTTTGATTTTCTATACATAATGACATTCTTTAAAATTGCTCACACGGCTAAACTGCAAGAGCTACTACTGCAAGACTTTGGATTCTACATGAAACCACACACTTGTCAAAGTCCATAACATCATCCTGCTGAAGCACAAGACGTTGGCGTAATTGTACTCATCAAACATATCACACTAACATAACACACCGGGATAGAAGCCAGAAATTAATACATGATGAATCAGATGACATACATGATACAACCAATTAAAAGTTAAAAACGAAAAAAGAAGAAGAAGACTATCAGCTGACTATTATTATCATTGTATAAATTCAGACCAATGGAAACTGCGTTGCCAGACATATTGCATGCCTCTAGAAGAAGAGGCCAGTTTGTATGGGTCAATTATTTAAATGTTTTGTATCATCTTATCTTACCTGCAAACAGCAATAAAGATTTTTGTATTTGTATTTGTATTTGTATTTATTTATTAGGCTTAACAAATCTCCAGTATAGCACACACAGAAATCTAAATAATAAGCAGGTATTATTAAGATTTATGAGGGCATAATATTGTTAAATAATAATACCAGTAATCTTATTACCAGCAACCATGAAATTCTATTCATAAATTCTTAGAGTAAAAATATGTCCCAAACTTAATAGCGGCAATGCAATTCGTAATGAATCTCTATTCAGAAAGTTGGAATACCGGCGCGATATAATTTGCTGAGTTGGCACTAGGCACCTTTCAATGTAAGCCATATTTTAAAGGAGCAAGCCTACTTACTGCAAATAGAAAAGATGCCAAAGTATTTTATTATATTTTTTGCCGATTTCTATGAAGGTTATAAGTTTTTTGCCAGTCGTAGGTCCACCATTGGTTTCAGTTGTCTACGTCAAGGGTCAGCAACAGGCGGACCGCGGTCCGTATCCGGACCGCGAAGGGTCGAACCTCGGACCGCCAATAAAAAATATTGTATTGTAAGCCAAGTATACATTTTAAAATGTAAACAATGTACACTGTACCTTCATTAATTTAAATAATATTTTTTTGCCATATAGAATCTACCTTAGTAAATAACTGATTTTTCTATTAAATATTTTCCGCAAAGCGGCTAACAGAAACCTTGAAAGTGTGTCAAATACACGCTCCTATTCGCCACCTCACGCTGGCTCGCTGTCCGTGGACACGAACGTGGAACGCGGTCCCCGCCGAAGATAACTCCTCGAAGAGCATCTCTGTTCAGTAAGTACTAGAGAACGCAGACCGAAGAGAGGCAGAGACCCGTATCCGCGGAGTGGCTCTCTTTATGGACAGCAACAAAGAAAGATTGGGAATAAGCTTTTGCTTCGTCTGGGAACGGAAACGAGCCCGTTTGTCACTTGGATTGTCTTGCCTGGTCAATGGCAGTACCGCAAAAGTCCCAATGAAGAGGGAAACCTACGACGTAATGTGTGCAAGGTAGACGGCCATCGATTTCGGGGCGAAAGTGTGATCGAAAAACAAAACGATTTCATTAATAGAGTACTCAAAAAGGTCGAACGCCTTGCACGTACGCAAGAGCGCTGCTCGCACATCTGAGCAGAAGTGCTGGTAAACATCATCATCATCAGGTTGTCATATACGAAGATAGGGGGAAAATCTGAGCTTCCGCAGACCCTTTGCACGATCAAACAAATGCAACTGATATAACTACTCATACCTGTTCCTAGTTTGACCATCCAAACCAGCTCCGAAAAAGCCCAGCAGAGGACAGCCGCGGCCAACCAATGACGGAGTCATGGTGTCACGCACTTTATGCCTTCTTCGAATTTATAGCCCCACTGACAGCGACAAGACAAGTCAATCTCAAGATCTGAGAAAACATCATGCAGTCCTATAAGTTAGGAAGTGAAAACCTCGTAAAAGCGAAACTCGAGGAGACTGAAGCAGTCGTTTACTATAATGTCACTTCCCGGGTCATCAAGAGTAAAGGGAAGAGTGCAGAAAATGGCTTTGTGACACTGAGCAAAAAAGAGATGGAGCGCGTGGGAAGATCTGTTTATGCGACACCTCCAAACGACGCAATTGTAGTTACTGCCCGATGCACCAAGATTATGCTGGACTATAAAATCCTAGAGATGGCCAAGACCATCAAAGATAACGTCAAATCTGATTAGGAAAACTGGGCGATACCGAGAATACAGTCAGTCAACGGAGCCATTGTGTCTGACACACTGCCAAATTGTTCAATTTGTCAAAGGTTTCACTTCAAATGGAAATAATTGATATTCAAGAAGAGAGAGTATCTTTGCAAATGTATAAAACTGTATACTTATAGTTTTATTTTGTAATGGCTCAAAGTCAAGTCGTCAAGTTTCTAAAAATTCGCTGTAACTATAAAAAACTTGATCGATAAGCCAGCACTTTAATCTGTTTTTGAAGCTGCCAAAACTTGGGGCCGATATAACTATTTTCGGAAGAGTGTTATAAACTTCCGGTCCCATAATATGAGTCAACTTCTGTGACCTCGTGAGAGAGTGTGGTATAACATCCAACTTGTCGGCGTTGCGTATGTTACGAGAATGTTTCTCTCCTCGCGTGTTGTACGATTCTAGATTATTTCTGACATACACAGCCAATTGGTATATCAAGATAGCAGGTAACGTAAATATCCCAAGCTCTTTGAAGTATGGTCTTACGGATGTACATTGCGATACGCCAATGATGGCATGTACGGCACGTTTTTGGGCGCGGAACGTACGCTCCCAGTCGGCAGCGCGCGCGTATAGCTCGGCGCCGTATTGTAACCGAGAATGCACTGTGGCGAAGTAACATGCACGTGACACTTCCGCAGACACCACTCGGGATACTCGTCTTAGCGCAAAACACGCTCTTCAGTCCTTTTATTACTGTACAAAATTAGGAGAAGCTTGGAACCCACAACACAGGTAGCCCTAGTGTGGGGTTCAGTTCACACTAACACAACATGTATTTGTTTTTTGTATGTTCTTCTTGTAAGAAACGTGTGCCATATCTTGTGTTTTTGTTTATGTCTCTCGTTATTGCCACAATAAAAAAAATCATTTTTTATTTTTATCAATAGAATTTTGGGCCAAACACATCTCAGAAAAATATGGAAATCGCAAAAAACTAGCTATCAATTTGGCTACTTTGTTTGGTTCGACTTATGTATGTCATTTGGGTCATCATTCTCAATTATTATTTTTTTTTAACAATTAGGTTTCGAGATTAACCGACTCCCAATTACTCGTAGAAGACACACGTCGAATTTGCTATTCTTCTCGAGGACCAAACTATATAGAACTAGCTCAAGAGGATCGGTGTAATTTGTCGCATTGATTTTAGGTCTTGTGTTATAATTACAAGTTGAGTTTGATACCGTACAATAAATTAGTAGCACTTTTTAATTATTACCAAGTTACGGCTGGTCTAATCGGGAGAACGGCGACTGCCGATCCGGAGACCCTGGGTTCAAAACCAAGTGCACCACTGTCTTTTCGAAGTCATGTTCATAATCCGCATTGGGCTAGCGTGGTGGAGTATGGTCTTGGATCTCTCCTTGCGAGGGAAGGCCCCAACCACGAGGTTCAGCAGTAGGAACATTTAGTGGGTTGTTTGAGCAATTATTATCACTAGCTTTTTTTCTGGACCGCGTTAAAATTTCTGCACTTCATCCGGACCCCGCCTAAAACTACTTGCCGACCCCTGGTCTACGTAGTTGTAGATACGGTCTACGACAAAGTTTAGATGAAAAAAAAATCTCACTTCAGTTGAAGACCTGAACTATAAAATAAATACATTTTGGTAGAAGTGTATTTATTTTATAGTTAGCGGATATATAAGTTGATAGATAGCGGATAAAATAAGTTGCTCACATTATATCAAGCACAGATTCGCTCTTGTATGGAGTACTGTTCGCACCTTTGGGATGGATTGGCCAAGTATCAGCTGGAGACCCTGGAATCGATCGAGAGACGTGCCGAAAGGCTCATAGACAATTACATTATTGTGCGAAAAAGACTTCAAAGTCTTGATCATCGCCGAAAAATTATCTATCCTATCGGTTTTTTATCGGATACACTTCGGAGAGTGTGCAACTGATCTGCATGATCTAATACCTACCACCTTGCCCTTTTTTTCTGTCGGAATGCTCGTAGCTCGAAAAAGCGACATCGTTTCATGGTTGATGTTCCAAAGACGCGAACGAAGAGATTTGACTCTACTTTTGTGATAAGATCGTCTAGGCTGTGGAATACGTTGCCTGAGTGGATTTTCCCCGATACAATCTTTGTGTCTTCAAATCGCGAGTAAATCGGTTTCTTCTAGGTAAACACTCTCCATCTTGGACCGCATCGTCGCGAGATAGCGGTCAAGTGTGAGTCTATAAAAGATAAAAAAAATGCGTATAGTAAGTATTTATTTAAATTGTAAATACATACTTACTACATTTAGAATTACCCAGGCACATAACAAATATTTAGTCTTATTATCAAATAAATATTTCCACTGGGTGGGAATCGAACCCACAACGTACGCTTTGCAGGCAGTCTTACAACCAATTAAGTCTAGCACTAGGCCAGCCAATACGTCTATCCATTAGTTCATCTAAGGATTTTATGTTCTGAAAAATCTGTTGTAGTGGTAGGTCTCTTGGCAGAGTCCACCTGGGGAAGTAGCACACCTTTGCCAGTTCTACCGCCAAGCAGTAATGTGCAAACATTACTGTGTTCCGGTATGAAGGGCAATGTTACCAGAGAAGTAACAAGGCTTAGAGATATATATAACATCTTAGATCTCTGGGTGACGAGCCCAGTGCAGTGCTAGGTAATAATGATATGGACTCTTCATGTTCCAATAGCTGCGTATCACTGTGCTGTTATGTGGCAGGCATGTTACTTACCCTCAGGCATATGCCCGCTCGTCTCATCATTCTTTATTAAAAAAAAACAGCATTAACGTCGACATTAGAACTTTTACAAATAGCATTATCATAAGCAGCCTATTAAAGGTGTCCACAACTAGGACTCGAATCCTTCTCTCACAAGGAGAGAATCAAGGCAATTACCCACCGCGCTGAGCCAAGTGAGGGTTGGGAAATGATACAGGTATCTCAAAAGATTCTTGAAGCATGCTGGTTTCTTCAAGATGTATTCCTGCGCCATTACTTTAGTTTTAGGAATGATAGCTGCTTTGTTTTAGTCTATGTATTTGGAAAATAAATCCAGCAAGTTGGGATCTGAAGTCATCACCACGATATGAATTCATCGCAATAGATTGGACCTCATGAATACAAATAGCATGACTTGATTTTACCCTCTGAGCCCATGTGCTTCCTACCCGGAAAGTATGTATTGAAGTACATAAACACCAGTGGACCGTCCTGACATTGTCTGCATTAAATAAACTCTGGTGCTCGAGCGACACGAGGCTAGTTTTTCAAGTTATGCCCAAGCGACACGAGGTTACTTTTTCAAGCTGGGATGTCAAGCTAATGTTAGTAAGCTAGCAAGCTACTACTTCTAACATCGTGTTGACAAAACTAGCGTTGCGTAGAGTTGTCTACACGATGTTTGATTAAAAAATTAGCCTCGTGTCGCTCGGGCATTAGGATGTAGCAAGCTAGTGTTAGTAAGTGAGCAAACTAGTTTGCTATCCTAGCTTGAAAAACTAGGCTCGTGTCGCTCGGGCTTGAAGTTGCCGTAATTATAATACTTGTGGTCGCATAGTAGTCAAAATTCGACCTTGAAGCAATATTAATGGATTCTCAATTTGATCACAGACTACATTAAACAAAAGAGTATTAATGCGTGTGTGTCAAATACGAATTATTTATGGAATCAATAGTACGTATATTTTCATGCGTAATAAAAAAAATTAGTAAACATTAGCAAACTACGTTTCTTTTAGAAACTACTATTTATACTCGTATATAACCTATAAGACTCAGAAATCACGCACCTACATATACAGCAGTGAAAAAGTTGTTCGAAAGAAGAAAGGTTTGAAATCGATCCGGTAGGTGCCCGTTCAAACAAAATACCTATTATGTTATGTATATATACAATACAATGTTATATTCGTATAGATCACGGATATTCGGGGGATATGCCTTGATTGCGAATTTAGTTCGAAACCTAGTGTCTCCAGTCTCTTCCCACCTAAATAATTACTACATAAACAAAAGTAATAATTACGACACACAACCGCATATTTTAGCACGCACACTAAGAATTATGATTGCAACATACATAAAATAGGCGGAATATTTCCGTATAAACAAATAATTTTGTCTATGTAGAAGGAGTCACTCTAAGCTCACACACGTAACTAGGGATTGAAATGAGTATTTGCAAACTTTTTTCGACATTTTATTTTGGGCTGTATTATTAAATTTACATTAATTAAGTTTTACTAATATACAAATACGTAAATATATTTATATATAAAAATTTATGCCCTGTACGACATGTATTATACTACAAAGAAATGTATAAAGTTGGAGTAGGAATCAGTTTGCATTTTTCAAATTAACAGTTTTACGTCAAATGCTCAAATGTATACGAAAGTACTAACAGTGCCCCGCGGGTTTACCCGCGTAGTTCTCGTTCCTATTCTTTTATCGAGATAAAAATAGCCTAAGCCTATGTGTTCTTCCATGTTTTTTTATGTGTAGTTCATTAAAAATGAAAAAAACGAACATTGTCCATGTAAATTACCGAAGAAATTTTCGAAGAAATTTCACATCGGCAAACTCTATTACCCCATCACTAACGCGCCAACGTACTCTCTATGCGCTTCAGAGCGACTGAACGAATGTCAAAGTTATGCGGTCATATTAACCGCATCGAGAAGACACTGCCACGCCCTCAAGGCATATCCCCAGATAGTCGTAAGTGATAATTATTAAGCGCTATTTTCTTAAAAGGTGCTTTAAAGTTTTTGTTTCGAGGATATGAGATAATAATTAAATTCAACAAATAATTTGTATTTAAATTATCAGAAAATGTAACGAATATCTATGCGAATGAAATGAAACTGCGAAAGGTACAAATTTAATCTCACCATAGAACGAATTTCACCGACAATCATGGAACTTTTTTTATTATGATGATATTGCTTTTGCAGATAGGTCTCGCGCCGAAGTTACTGAGCGGAAAACTTTTCGAATTTGTCAATTTTATAAGGTTTTTGATGTTTGGTTGTTGGCAAACATTTGGGAAAACATGATACGTGATTGGATTGATGTGATTTATTTTGGAAACAAATTATACGAATCCGTGTAAGGCTCATCTATCAAGAGCTTCACGATGTTAAAAAAGCGTTGTAGAATGCAAAGTGTATACGTATTAATGAAAATTTATAAAAAGTCGTACACAAACTGTAGCTACGTCGCTACAAATTTTCGACAAACAGACAAACAGTTGTCCCGACAAACAGAGATTTTCTTAATCATAACTGAAATCTACTAAGCCAAACTGTACAAGTTTTCAATGGGACTAAATGGCAGCTTTTCTGTATCAAACAAAAGAATCACGTAAATTGGATCATTAATCCCGGAATAATTGAAGTACATACATAAAAAACCGGTCGAATTAATAACCTCATCCTGTTCAACTCGGTAGAAATAGAGAAGATAGAATAATACATTTATAAAAAAAAATTCGCTTCGGTCTCCCTCTATCCTAATTATATCTGTTTCAATAAACAGATATAATAAGAACAGAAAGTAGTTTTGTTAGTGGAATGTAAAATGTAAAAGGTTAGTAAAATTATTATAAAGTAAACAATTTAGTGATCGAGATGCTGATTCGACTCAGCGTTTTATCATATTGGTGTCACACGTGTATGTTGCCGCTTGCCGTAATATCACTAAGGGCAAGCTCCAAACAGTATGGACAATTTGGACATCAATAGTTACTTTGGAACCATTTCCCTACGTTTGTCAAGTCTGAAGTTAATTTTGCCCATATTTTTTGAGACTTTTACGTTGCTCCGGTAATAAAATTTATTCCTAATGCGGAGTCTAGCGCGGCCTTTTAGGATTAGTATGTACAGGTGGCATCTTGTAACCTTGTATAGATCGCATAAGTTACCTGTGGTTGTCAGAAGAAAGTTCAGGAAAATCTGAGTTCGTGACTCAGGTACGATATTTTTTCAGGAAACATGGAACATTGCATGAATACACAATCATGGAATAAAGCGAACAAGAAATAAGAGAGGACCGATATTCATATGAATACCGCTACATTTAGAAATTAAAGTTGATTTGGAAGTCTAGTTTATTATTCTCAAACCTCCAAAATCAGCAGGTTGTAATGAAAAAACAGAAAAGAAAAAAAAAAATACTCTTGAATTCCAAAACTAATGTTACTTGTAAAAAGTTTTTGAAGCCAAAAAACTGTTTGCCTATACGGAAAAATGTAATTTTAAGAAAAAATGGCTACTTCAGGTTTTGTTGCTTGTCTACGAAAGGCAAATTTGTGCTCATAATACGGTTTTTTATCGAAGTAAGCGTATAACTAGTAAGGTGATTAATAAAGGATTTAAACCCCATTGAACATCGGGTTCATCTATGTACACTTAGACATACAAAATCGTTGTCAAGCTATTCCGCATTCCTTGTTGCTAATCTGCTAAAGCTCTCGACTGGGTCTAATTGACAATAAGTGGTTCAATATGCCAATTGTAATTGACTACAATATCGCCGAGATGTGCGGAAACGCTTTGTGTAAAGCCGTACTAATAGTTATCAATGGGAATCAATGCGAACAGTGGGATTTACATGAGTATTTCCTATACGTAGACGATTATCGTGTTTCAGGTAAATTTTGAATTTCGAAACTCATATTTAGATAGATAGATAGATTAACTCTTTATTGCACTTCATTTAAAAAACAAACAAAAATGAATTATTATTAATTTAAAAATTATTAATTTAAAATGTGTTTCAAAGGAATTTATTTATTGACAGATACTTCGAGAAAGTCCTGTAGTGCTATGGCGATCTTGACGGCGTAGTTGAAATTTAAATTAGTTTATTTTATTGTTTAAAAAATGTTTTTTTTTTTTTTTTGGATACTACATTATTGTTCTCAAGCAATGAGAACCAAACCATTTGTTCAACCAATAGTTCCATTTTGTTTCATTAGCCTTATTGTAGTAAGTTTAACAATCGTTCTTGCGCATTGCACTCTGTCTAGATGGCCAAGCCAAGAAGAGTCACTCTATTACATCATGACCACGCTATAGTTCCGTATGATTGGGCATCGCTAAGTAATTCCAAGTTCCAAGCTGAGCTGAAAATATGAAAAAAAAAACATCTAGCAGAGTTAGTGATACCATGATGTGCATATTTTTTAACTAGAAACTAAATTAATAACAATGTAAAAGAACATGGCGTAAACCCAATATTATTACAGAGTTATTTAAGTAACTCATCCTACTGTTAATTTAAATCAGAATCTTGATGGCATTTTTGTGTTGATTGCGCTATAATGTTATGAATAAGAAATAACCTGTACTATTTTTGTTGAGAACCTTAAAATAATGTGTACTAGCTGTTCGAAAACAAATAAAATATTATAAAAAAACATAGTGCATCCAGAGAAGTTCAAAATAAAACATATTTTTGGTGCAAGCTATCAGTCTCGTCCTCGATAAGTTTATTATTTTTGGTTACTATCAAAATTTACTTTATTATGTTGTACTAATTTTTGTTTAAAATAAATTTTACTAAAATCAGTTCTAATATGACCAAAGTGTATCAATGTTTTGTATAACGACTCTGTAGTTTATTGCCCTGAGTGTCATTTATTGTCCTAATGGATTTTTCAAAAACATTTCTACAAATTCAAAATGAGAGTCAATTTATGAATATATTATTTTTTCATCAACGGTTCATGTATCTCGTCAGATCAACCAAGCTCCCAAACCAAATATTCCGCCAATTTTCACTAACAGCATACTGTCAGACGACATAGATGCATTATCACCCGAGCGAGTGACGCCGATTCACTCGAGTAGTTCCATTAGTCGCTTGTCTTCACGTCCATTGCTTCCTTTGTGCCATGGAGAAGTAAACGACATGGCACTTGAACGGATACGGACATCACAATGATATCTGCCGCTGTAGTGTCGATTACCATTTGTGTGATACAAATCTTTCTTAGTATTGGTATTACTCTATTTGAGAAGTATTATAGCAAATTACACATGTGCAATAATATTACATTTATTTTGCTGTTTCATAATAAATAAAAACGGGCTTTGAAATAAATAGTATTTATAAATAAACGTGCTAGTTGAACTTTTTTCTGATTTCGCCTGGGAAAGATTTTTTAAAGTTGATAGGTATACACTTGACTTTCATTTCACCGTTGATGTTACACCGTTGAAGGCTTATCTACATAGAAGAAACGAATTCAGGGTTAAGGACAATTTTAATTTCTCATAAAAATACATTTTCACTTCATGAGAAGTAGCTATTTAAAAATGTATATTATTTTACATCATGCGTGCAAATTCTATCTAATACAAAATTAGAGGGTAGTTAGAAATATGGAGGTGAAGCACAGGCTCGGCGCATGTTAACAACCACGCATAAGCGCATCTGGAAGCATCGGATTCAGTCTCAATTCAAAGACACCAATATCGCAAAAACCCACTCAGGCAACGTATTCCTCTACCTTGATATTCTAATTACGCAAACAGTTTGATTCTTTGGAACGACAGATAAAAAGAAAGGTGGATTAGATCATACAAATCAGCTACATACTTTTGCTAGTTATTCTACCGGCATGCAGAAAGAGCAAACATTACTGTATTCTGGTTTGAACGCAATGTTTCTAATGAAATTCTGAAAAAAGAGGTCAATCAACTGATATCTTTGGGGGATTAGATTGATCAGATTTCCTCATCTTTATAATCTATGAAAATATATAAATATGTCCCTGTAATAAAACATTACTCACTACTTTTGGTGAGATCACGTATGTGATAATATTGATTTTCCATCAACACATTCTCGTGATGCGTTAGAAATCTTTAGCATAGCGTCTGGGGAAGTACCACACCTAGTTATAACATAATATATATTATAGTGATAAAACATCTTATCTTATATGTGTCTGGGTGACGAACGCAGTGCTGTGCTAGGTAATGATTTGGGCTCTTCATGTTTCAATAGCTGCTTGTCACTGGGCTGTTATGTGTTATGTGAAAAGTAATCGACTTAACTGTCGATTAGTTTACTAAAAGCGAAAACTAATAACGAATTCGGGCAGCGACAAATACACACGATGTCTGGAAATGAAATATTTTCAAGAAACATTGATCTAATTATGTTTTAACTCCACGGACTCCAGGGTCCATGCTTTCTTGTTTCATTTTGTATTTACGGACCTTTTTCACTGTCAGTGACCGCGTTTTAGCACTGTAGATCATGACGGGTAAACTGCACTAGTTGAATACTTCCCTTCAGGCACTGTAGGGTGGATAACGGGAAGACTCAATGAATTTTCCCAAAGGCTGCCCCGCCTAGCTGATTTTTTTGAAAATCTAGGGTAAAATGGTAAGTTTAAAGAATATAAGACTCAAAATGGATCATGTAGTAAAATGGCATTGTGCTCGTCACTAAGCTCCATTTAAAAAAAATACACATTTTGTAGAGTCCATAGAGTATTTATCAAAGTTAAAATTCTTTATGTTCATAACTGCGCAATTTGTAAAACAATTTGTGAAAAACTTAAAAACTCTTGCTGTTGTAAGAGCATACAAATGGTGAACATTCTCGAAGTTGAAAACGATTATTTTTGTATGACATATCTATACTATAATGGTGAAAGTAAGCTCTTTCGACTCCCCACATGCGTTCTCTTTAATCCCGTGTTTCCATTGACCTTGATTTGACTTCGTGTTTTAACGTGCGGAAAACATATGTACTAAATGTATAACAATACAATTTTTCACTTGCAAGAAATTGTTTGTGCTTTCAAACCCCTTCCTTTGTTTTGTATTTACATAAGAGAATCATTTTCCTCAATACAAATAAGATGTTTGAAGGACAAAAATAGAAATCGTTCGTATAAAAATGTAATGTTAGTGACAATTTCTTGTTTACGCATTTGGAATACAAATGTCACAGTAAAGAAAAGGAAATGCTAAAGTTCTAATGTGTGGTGGCAGGATGTTTTTGAATTCCTTTTTGTAATAGTTTATGAAAGTTTTCTTCTATGTTCGTCACTAGATTTCTAGAAAAATCTGTCACGTTTACGATTTGTTTTTTGTACATGATAGCGATGAGGAAGATAAGATAGTTGAAATATGCTGTTTCGAGTTATTATGAGAATTAATATGACTCAGCTACGTAAAGGAGGCGGTAGAATGTACTCGTATGTTTATTTTTGTACATCCGTTAATAATTACGCCAATTCCGCCGATATTCGCCAATTTATGTATCAGTTGCGAGTTTATTCTATACTACCTAAGTTGGTGCTATTTAATTACAAGAATATTTTGAACGCCTACGTTGAGGCATAATTACGACAAATAAAATGTAATGGCCTGATGAATAATAAAATTTAACCCACAGGAGTACGTTACGAGCGTGGGTCACGGTTAAGTAGTGATACTTATCACTATATACTCGTAGCTAAAAACTTTTTTATCCGTTTCAGTTCCCACTACTCTAGTCAAAAATCTCCCATATTCCATCGATTTAATTAGGCGACGTATTTTCATCAAAGTCAAAGTACTTTATCATCTTCTTATTGTTGGAAGCGATCAGATTTCCTTTCTTCCTCGCGTTGAAATACTACTCTAGTGCTGATTGGTCGCAGGTGTCCAAACTGTAGAAACCCTGCCTCAACGATCAGGGTGCATTCCGCTCACATGCCCAGAGCTCTTCCATTTACGCTTGGCAGCTCTGAATCCTACGTCTGTTCATTACACATTTAATGGAACGATTAAACATTGACCGATTATTATTTAAAACTATTAGAACTAGAAAAATGTTACGAAGTATTATCCGAGTCTCATAGTACAAGCTTTGCTTAGTTTAGTTTTTTGGCGTTGTGTGTGAAATAACCACCAATATGGCAATATAAAAGGGCAAATTAACGCGATATTAGTCTACTGTCAATTGTTGTTTCGTATATTTTAATTCAGTTTATGTCACATGGTTACGTTGTGTTGTATATTGCTGGACCTTATTAAAATACTATCAGTGCCCTGCGCTTTCTCCCGCATCCTTAGTTCCCATTCACGTTATGTTCTCGCGATGAATAGCGTGTGTGTGCTACGTGTGCTATGTTCCAAATTTCAAGTCAATCCGTTCAGATGTTCTGATGTGATACTTGTTCAAGAAACATCTGAACTGTTGTATGTATAATATTAGGTGTTATAATAGTATAGGATAATTTTAATTTTGTAGACTATGGTAAGTAGAAAGCTCTGAATGTTTTTGTTTTTCATGATATTACTTATGAGTTATTTGTTGATAAATATAAAGATCTTTTTTTTACAATACAGAGTGATGAAACGAGTAAGACAAGCGGCTGATAGTAAACAAACACACCTGCACATCATAGCACAGTGCCACGCTGCCATTTCGCTGCATAGTAAGAGACAAACCATCTTGTCTCTGTACTGTGTTCGTTACCCAGAGATAAAAGATGATTTAAAAAAAAGGTTTTTAGACATACCTACACAAAAAGGAAGAAGTATATACCTACTTATTATGCATGGATATCAATTTTTAAATAATAAAAAAAATATTCCAAAAGAAGTGTCATCGACAAAATGCTATAGGCAGAAGCCTTCAGAACAATCTCAAATAACTCAGTCGTTTTATTTTTACTGCGGTCGTAAACATCGACCTATAAAAGAGCATTTAGCTACTATTCTTCCAATTACTGGGCCTTTTTCCGGCGCAGTCAGCTTTCTTGGTATTGTCATTCTCATGTATTGTTTGTTTATATCTTTAGGCAACCGCTTATTGCGTATTTCCGGAGATCTTATTTGCCATTTATTATAAGTACTTCTAGGATGTGGAATGCGTTGCTTGAGTGGGGTTTTCTCGAATGTGAGGTTATGGGTTCGTATCTGTGCTCTAAGATCTAATTGACGGTCCCTACGTACATAAAGACATGTCAAAAACGGAGGTTTACAGGAGAGCGTATTAGATGTTCAACCTTCTCTATAAATAATTCTATAAACAATTATAACTATTTTTTTGCTATAATATTTTATTTGTTTTGGAACTTTGAAACGCAATTTATATATTTCAATATTTTTTTATAATTTCGTGAACAAACTGATAGATTACTGTTTCTACGCTGATATTAAATCGGTAAAACCGCGTTTAAATCCGTATTAGGTACATAATGTAGGCATTGTCTAGACGCTTGCTATACTTTCTGCGACTCACGTTTACAATTTTGGCGCGAAAACGGGTGTCAGGTTACCTAAGTGTGTTTGTTTACGCTTCTGCATATGAAGTGTCGCGTAACTTATACCTGTTTAAGCCCATTATTCTCAAAAGCGTTTCAATACGCTCCTGGCAGTATCGTTTGTTTAAATTAATGTGTTTGAAACGTAAACTAACAATTTTGACACTTGTGTCGGATATTTTTCGAGTTCTCAAGTGTTCTAGAGCAAGGAAGACATGGTGATTTTATATTTTAAATTAATTGTATACGATATAACAAACACGGAAAAAAACTGCACTCGATAGCATAAACTGTATTTTTTTTTAAATTTTCAATGCTTTGGGACTATTTTCCTGGCAATTTTTTTTTAATTTAACGATTTCTATATCTGAACTATCTTTAATTTTAACGTGGTTTATCTCAAAATAAAGACCGGTTCAAGCAGACGCCATTACAACCAAATTAGTAAACCTTCTCAAATAAAAATACCAAAAAAAATAATCTCTTGCCAAAAGCCCAACCGCAAAGTTAATTTTGTTAATTTTCGTCCTTCGGTGTAATATAGTTCCCAAAGTGTATCAAGCGGGTACTATACCTACTCAAATCAGACCAAACTGATGATAGACATACAATAATGAAATCTTAGTCGAAAGAAAGCAGTCAACTTATAGCCTGGAAACACAAACAAGCTACTTTTTTCGAGAGAAAATAATGGATACCGAATATAGCAACTAAAACCGCGGGGTACTGCTAGTATTACATCTATGGACATATATTGTCATATTACACATTAATGAATTTCTATCACATTATTTTCACAAACTCAATGAACTCCCTGTATACATCTATATACAGAGCAAACACATAAAGGCATGAGAGTTGAATCAGTGATTTAAAAACCTTACGGAACTTTCCCCATTTCCCCATTGTTTATGACGGGTTTCTTTTGCGGAGGAGTCGATATGTTTATTTGCTTCTAAAGTATTTGTTTCATTTTATGTGTTTAATGGTTGTGTGTGAATGGCACTTTGCGAAATAAATGGCAGTGAAATTGGAATGACGTTGGTTGTTGTTATTCTGTCACGTATCTACTATTAAATAATGAAATAAATTAATATCGAGTAGCTATTTTAAAAACTTGTTCTCGTCTGTAAAATCGGTTTTACTTATTAATTTAGGTATCATCGACAGCCCATTAAATGTTCCCACTGCTGGGACTCGGGCCTTCTCTCGCAAGGGGAGAGTTAAGGCCATAATCCACCACGCTGGCCCAGTATGGGTTGGTGGATATATAGGTATACCAGCATGATAACTACAAAAATAATTAGTCAGTCAGTTTGATAAAAATATATTGTACACGTACTTTGTTTTTCTTTCCCAAACAAAAAATTACGAAGATACAGTGCTTAGAAATTTCGAGTTATGTCACTTCATGATACGATTTTTACAAAGAAGTGACATCACAATCCCCCACTCCGGAAGTTTGATTATTTACATCTTTGTTGATCCTTAACATTTTGATACAACATAACGTATCATCATACGTGTCCCAAAGTCAAATACAAATATACAAATACAAAAATCTTTATTGCTGTTTGCAGGTAAGATAAGATGATACAAAACATTTAAATAATTGACCCATACAAACTGGCCAAACTAACAACAAACAAACTACAATAATTCTTGAGGCATGCAATATGTCTGGCAACGCAGTTTCCATTGGTCTGAATTTATACAATGATAATAATAGTCTGCTGATAAAGTCTTCTTCTTCTTTTTTAACTTTTAACCGGTTGTATCATATAATTATGTCATCTGATTCATCGTCTATTAATTTCTGGCTTCTATCCCGTTGTGTTATGTTAGTGTGATATGTTTGGTGAGCACAATTACGCCAACGTCTTGTGCTTCAGCAGGATGCTATGGACTTTGACAAGTGTGTGGTTTCATGTAGAATCCAAGGTCTTGCAGTAGTAGCTCTTGCAGTTCAGTTCAAAGACAAATTATAGTTTGTTTGTGTCCATGTTTTTTCGCTACAATCTATCCAACGGACTAATTAGAATCATCGATATAAATCAATGGATGTGCCCTGAGCACCTTGAAATTTGTTATCAAATTGCGTTTATGTAGGTAGCGTGAGTGGTTTACAACTACAATCTACTTGACCCTTAGAATCGCTAGCGGCGAGGTGTGTTACAGTTCTACTTATTTTGGTTGTGGACAACGAACAGCGATAGGTATAAACGTCCGGGGTTCACCGCTTCCTACAATCAACTAAAACAGAAAGAGTGAGCTCACTCTTTCCAACGATGACTGATAATTCCGTGCGCCTGAAGTTTGGGAGGGCACATACATTGATTTATATCGATGATTAGAATGGTACATTTTGACCCAGTCGTCATCACAATTGCTGACATGCGTTAACAGCATACCCAAAACAAACATAAAGATGCAACTATTAATATTATATTAATATAATTTATTCATAACGTAATTTATATTAGCAATTTCGGCAGTTTTACTGTGGTTAAATGGTGGAGCACGTTCCCTATATTTCGGCACAGTTTCATAGACCATGTTCACGGGTAAACTGATGAATGGCGGGAGATGATCCAAAAGTTTCTTATCTCGGGAAAACATATCGAACTACCTTCTTTCTGAGTCTTTTGAGGCGATTCTATTTATTGTTAGCTAGATTCGAACGTAACTCTCGACAAAAAGCATTCATCGTATCATTGCTTTTGTTGTTTGATATGCAATTTAGACGCATATTTTTATTTTCAAAAGTAAATGTCAGACCTACGCGAGCCAAATAATTTAAGTTCTTTTTTAACAAAGTCAAAATATTAAAAAAAAAAATTAAGAAATTGAGTTAAATTTAAGCAAACTCAAAAAAATACTAAACTGAATTAAATGTAGTTAGTTATACGGCGGCAAATGCCATAACCATAATCTTCCCGTGCGAGTATAAGCAGGGAATAACGAGTTTCCGTTTTCAAGCTAATTTATAATAATGCACCACGCATTGCGTTGTTATAAATTTATTTTATTTCAGAGCGTGGTTTTCGATTCCAAAACATAAGACATAATGTTAATTGCTAAGTTTCAATGACACAAATTACAAGTGTATATAAGTATAATTATGTATGTATATCAACTACCATATTACTGCACCCGCCGACACAGATACTTGAAATTATACTAGTGATCAGATTTTTGAAATGCATGAATAATTTACCGTAATGTAACGGGAAATGAGCGTAACGGGATAATGAGCGTTACGGAACAATGAGTCATCCTTTTTAACCCCCGACCAAACAAGGACAAAATAAAAAAATTTGATTAACCCCCGACTGCAGCGGATTTGTTATCTATACAACATTCTACTAGTCAAGCCCTTTTATTTGAATTGAATATTCGAATATTCCATTGCCGATTTCGGCCACGGCGACTGTTGTGTAAATTATGTTACTTGACTTTCATCTGATACCCATATTCTTCACAGCCTACCTCAATATGGATATCAAATGAAAGGGCTTGACTAATAAAATATTAAACTCTATAAAAAAGTCTAATCCAATATGGCTGCCACCATAAAATGGCGAATTATATTTTTTTTCACTACTACCTCAATATGGGTATCAAACGAAAAGGCTTGACTAGTAGAATACTTTGCAGTATGACAAATTTCAAATCCAAGATCTACCACAAAATGGCGAAATACATTTCTTTTTTCACAACTCTCTGAATATGGGTATCAAATGAGAATGACTTGTTTTTTTAGCCACTCCGCGGACTCCGGGGTCCGTAACCTTTGTCGTTACAATTACATTTTTTTTACATATTTATTGGATTAAGAGAAAAAGGGGAAAACAGGGGGATGTTGTGAACATTTGAGTCGGATTTCGTCTGTTGAGCCGATTACTACTATAGTTACCGGTTGGGATTCCGATAGTAATCGACTCGACATCGCCTTTTGCCTAAGCCGCCTCCTCCCGGCCCAGAGCCTCCACCACGGCCGTATTTCTATCCTTGATAGCCATCTGCTAGTTGAATTCTCGGATGGTTTTCAGTGATGCAGCTAGCGCTCGCCGTACAAACCGACAGATGGCGTCATCAGTGTCGTCAGCATAGTATATGAAGGTCCCCGTGTGCCGTCTTTGACGTTAACGGGGGTGATGCATGGAGTGAGATTTGAGTGAATGAGATTCGCTTGACTAGTAGAGTGTTGTACAGATAGCAAAACTGAGGTAGTCGGGGGTTAATCAACATTTTTAATTTTGTTCTTGTTAGTACATGCAGCCAGCGTTCATTGATTTATTACACGTTGTCACGTCAAAACCGCCCCGATACATAAAATAGATAGATAACTAGTACAACATCATACTAACTTTAACATTCCGACTGTTTTTGTTGACAAAAAATGTGGGTCGTAAAATTTTTACTATGCCACTAGCTCACTAGACCGTATCAAATGTTGTTTTCGCAAAACTTGACTTTCTTAATTCGTTCATCAAGAAATCGAAAAGCTGACCGACAAAGTTCCAAGATTGTTCTCGAGACTGAAGTTTTCCTTTATTGCCCTATAATGTCGCATGGCTGGGACTTAAGAAGAGATTACCATAGGATTGCGAGAGAAAAATTACCCATAACGGGAAAGTTTGTTGCGCACAGAAAGATGCAGTTAATGTTGTTTGTAGGTAGAATTTTAGTATTAAGTTAGTTTGTAAAAATAAGAATTGAACCTTAGTTATATTCAGCACACTAATTGTTCCCACTGTTGGGACTCGAAACTTTCTTTCGTAATATTCCGAGAGCTGGTAGCAAATTTTTTTTATAAATTGCACTAACATACATTTGTTTGTATCTAAAAACTATAGAACAAAATGTAGTTGACCCTGCATTAAGAACCACGCAGACCAAGCCTTAATATTAAAATTAGACTAGCATTACTTTATATCTTATAAATATTACAAGTCTAATTGCAAGAAATTATATTTTATCTTCGCCTTTGAAAAACTCGCACATGTTATAGTAACATTTTCTTATTATTTATTTACATTCTCTACTTTTTCTTTTCTTTTAGAAAGCTACGAAGTTTTTTCTGGAACGTGCTTTCATTTGTTTCTTTTTTTATTCGATCTGGGATAGTGTTGTAAATGTTTATTGATGCATATAGTGGCCAAGGCACGGATCGAATAGCCACGCCTTATCTAGATGGGAAAAAGTATGGCCTGGTCACAGAGGACCATACTAAAACAAACACTGCTGGGGAAACCAATAATATTTGCAGCATATTTACAGATGGTGCAAAAAAATAGTATGGGAGTCGGGTGTGGGTACCACTCACTAGAGCTAGGTCTAGCAGAATCATTAGGTCTAAACAAAACCACAACAGTATTGTAAGCAGAAGTAATAGGACTTCTGTTAGCAGCTAAATCAGTTCTTAGGAAAAAACTAGATGGTGATATAGATGGCAATGTGCTGGAAAACAAACCAGAACTAAAGTTCATAACAGACAGTGCAGCCACTATTTACGCTCTACGAAGACCCATAACCAGGTCTAGAGTGATTGCAGAGTACCACTCTACCCTTCAGTGTCTTGCACACAATTATAATGTCACAGTTGAATGGACAAAGAGCCACGACATATGCAAAGGAAATAAAAAAAGCAGATGTACTTGCCAAAGCAGGTGCAAAGAAAAACATCAGGGCAGATATAGCGGAGTTGTGCAAGCCAATTGCTTCAGAAACGCGAAACCTGCTATGTCAACACACAGAAAAGGAACAACAAAAACTTTGGGATAAATCCATGAAATGTAAACACACCAAAGCTATGTTCCCACTGATAGAAAGGAAATTTACTAATAAACTCCTAAATATATCAAGATCAGATCTCCGTCTGATGATAGGTTTGATCACAGTCCACTGTGAGTTAAACTACCATCTTCACAAAATAGGATCTACTGACAGTCTCTATGCAGGGGCTGTTTGCGGGAGAATGAAACTGTAGAGCACGCATTTAATTGGATAACCGGGACACTCACGTATATACGGTCGGTCAATCCGACTCGAGTTTCGGCCGCGTCCGGCGGCCTTTATCAAGGCGAGTGCACACGCAGAGCACGTAGAGCACGTGCTCTTACATTGTGAAGCCACAGGAAGCATTCGATTGGAATCGGGACTCTTTGAAGTAACTCCAAATGAAATATGCAGAGAAACAACACCTGACGAAATGGGAGTGAAACTAGTATGCCAGCGACCCGAGGCCGTGCTCCGCTATTTTAAGGAGCTCGGCTGGTTTGGGTAGGCTGGCCGAGGGCAAGTGCACAATACACCCCTAGCGGGACGTCAGTGCAGGTCAATCACCCCCATTCTGAATTAGAATTAGAATTATATAGAGGTCCCTTTTTTAAACATTTCTAATCGCGGCACGGGTAATTAGGAATATTAAAAACGGGACCAGTATATGCATCGATAAACATTTGAGGCAAGGTGAAAACTTGTCACATAGTTATTCTATTATATTACCCTACACGGAGGTGTAGACCTGTCTGGTGAGTAGCGGGGCAAAATGAATCCCTCAATTTAGATCTCCTGGCAGGTAGATATTCCCTCCAAAATGATAATCCTCTTTTTGAGAATCCCTATTTTTTAGTTATAAATAACACCCAATTTAAATTTCAAAATGGCTCAAACACTTTTTATATTTGTTGCAAAACATTAAACCACAACATGTAATAATGAAGTATTGCCTCAAATATATTTACGGAATAAAAAAATTAAAATATATGTATCCATTTTGCCCCACCTCTCACAAGCTAAATCTGCACCTACGTGTTGGGGAATAATAGGAGAGCTATGTGGCAAATTTTTAGCTTGCCTAAAATACCTACCCAAAATTTGCTAGCAGCTCTCTTGCAATCTTGCAATCTTGGTGTCTTCAAATCGAGAGTGAATCGGTTTCATCTAGGTAAGCACGCTACATCGTAGATCGCATCATCGTTTAACATCAGGCGAGATGGTGGACAAGTGCGAACCTATTATAGTAAAAAAAAGCTTTCGGAATATAAGGAGAGAATTAAAATCATTATCCACCACGCTAGACCAATTCGGGATTGTGGATTACGCATACACTTGAAAAATTCTTGGAATGTGTCGGTTTCCTCAAGATGTCATCTTTAGGTTAGGTGCATTATATATACGACTTTAATGTCTTCCTGTGTTTGTTCTGGTGGGATTTGAACCAGGAGATATGGATAGGCAATTGCCATTCTCCTAACTAGACCAAGCATGACTTGGACAAGCGTGACTTGGACAATAACAAACTAAAAATAATTTTAACCTTTTTATGCGCGTAAACATGGGCAACTCACTTTTGTGCCCACTTTCTAGTCACTCTAAACTATTATGTTTGTTCATAGGCATGTAGTAAAGCAGCCCATTTTGATTCCAGGATTTTCTTTCACAAGATCCTTCAATTCAATTCCTTGTCATAATTCACTATGCAGTCCAAGTAAGCAACGCGGGGGGGTTAGTCGAATGGCACAATATGTCCACGAAAGAAGATAGATAGATAGAAACAGTTTATTGTTCACAACACAAAAACAAAAAATGAATTAACTAAATGATAAATTCTTAAATCAAGTGAAACAAATGGCGGCCTTATCGCTAAGAGCGATCTCTTCCAGGCAACCGGAAATCACAAGATTTATATTAATGTTTGGCTTTACCATTAAAGTCAGTGGTGTCGCAAAGTAGTAGTATAGAAATATTGTCAGACGCACAGGCTAGCTTTGAACCCACGATCTAACAGTGATGAAGTCGGACGTTTTAGCCATGAGGTGTTTTTTACACTGATGGAAGAATGGTGACATTAAAAGTGTTTATTGTTGGCATTGGATATATTTGTTATGTACTTACTGTGTCTAGGCGTTTCTATTTGTTGTAAGTTAATTTACAATTAAAGACAGAAACAAGGTGATGTATATGATGTTTACTGTAATAATCCCATTAAAAAAATCTTAAAAACTTCCTATATTTTCCTTTTTAGAATACTATTCAATTGGCACTTGATATATTTTCTTATTAATTATTTGTTTGATCAAAAACAACAAATACGAAAGTATTTAAGATTGCGATTAAGTCGTGTATGATGCTTTCAATCTGAGCAAATAGGTAAACATTTGCAGCGTTGCAAACCAACACACAGCACACAATTCTAGAACACACGAAAAGATTTTTTAATCAAAACTGCTCTTTTATGTTGCCTTAAGCTTTAAAAACAGCTAGAGCGTCATGCAACTCAGAGCGCCGAAATGAATTATTTGTTTCATACCGTCAAGCAACAACAGTACTCGTAGTTTGAAAATAACTTTACTTCAGAGTGGCGAGACTTGTGAATTACCGTGGCTGCTTATGAAATAACTAGCAACCTTAAGGTACAAGTTCGCCCGGAGACCGCGACACGAGACCGCGACGCGAGACCGCGACGCGAGACCGCGACCGGAGACCGCGACAGGCACTTGACTCTATGGAATTGTATGGACGCCAGTTCGCGCCGAGACCGCGACACATGTCTCGCGACACGTGTCTCGGTCTCCTGTCGCGGTCTCGGCGCGAACTGGCGTCCATACAATTCCATAGAGTCAAGTACCTGTCGCGGTCTCCGGTTGCGGTCTCGTGTCGCGGTCTCCGGGCGAACCGCTACCTTTATGTGTCTATACACACATTTACATTACATTTATGTTTGTCTTATATTAAGGTTCCACAAGAAGTTCTTGAACTAAGCAAGTCAGATTAAAAAAAATATGTTAAAAATACCTGACACAAAAAGCATATTATGGGTTTTAGCAGTTTACAGACGACAAACGGGTGTGAAAATTGTCCAACTCTGAGAGGGATGAGTTGCATTGAATAAAGGCATCGAGCGTAGGACGTGACTTATGTAATAAATGTAATAAGAGCATACATACGAGTTAAATTATCTTAACAAACCTGTGGACAAGGCCCTTTTACAGCCGCAATTTTTTAAAGTTTATTTGCTACATAGCGTTGTTTTAGTTGTTGTCTAGGACTTGTCCAAGTGTTTGAAACACTTTGAATCCAATGGAAATAAAAATTTATGACTACGACTATTTTTAGTGTAGGTAATATGAATTGCCCTCTTTGACATTTAAAATACCCTAGCTTTTTCAAGATTTTAAATGAATAATATCGTGTTATTGAGCCGATATCATCCTAATAAATGTTTTTTGTGGAAAATATAGTATGTTGGACTTTTCTTAGTTAAGGATACGTTTAATTCTTTTTTATTTATTTACTTTGACTTTTTGAGTATTATGTCTTACCGAAAGCACGATGTAATATGCAACGTTGATAGACCTATTTAAAAAACGCTATCAAATCTCATATACATATGTATATGGTGCACGTAAGCTTGCAAGTTATATCTACGTCTCTATAACTACGGTCAGCTTCACGAAGCAGTCGCGTCATGTACGTCAGGGAAGAATGTAGTTTTTTTTTATCTGGGCAGAGCCTTTATTAACAAAACTAAAATACAATGAGAACTAATGTAGTTAGGTTAGAACTGAATGAGTATTTAAGTATGTACAAAACAACTTAAATACATATTGAAACCGTAAGTTGTGTTAAATACATTGTTTTCAAAGTGTGAAGTACTCGATAATGAGTTGTCCATCAGATTCTACAAAGTGTCAAATGTACTGTGTAAAATGTAATGTGTGTGTACAAATCCTTGGCCGGGAAAGTTAATTTCTATAAAGTTATCTTACTGGTTGTAGTTCACAGCGCTTCAGTGGCTGCGTCCGCCACAGTTTTCTAAAGGTCTTGGCGACACAGCCAAGTTCAGCCAGCCAACTGGGACGACATATCCCTGACCCATTTATAGTATTTATATTTTGGAGGAAGCACTCAATTTTCACTGTTGTTAATTGTAGCACGCTTATAGCGTGATTATTTTGGCACAACACCATTAAAAATGACTGTTATGGTAGATATTTTACATGCGTTTTTTGGAAGAAGATTTTAAAATAGCAGTGCTTTTAGCATGTTTTTTTAATATATTTGCCAGAAAACTTTCAACTTAAATTAACATGCCAAAATATAAGCATTTTGTATTTTTAATACGTTTTTATTAGCTTCATTTGTTACTAACTATGTATGTAAGAAAATCTTGGAATCTTAATTTGACCCTCTTCCCGGTCTTTGATTAGGATGAAATTTTGCACACTCTCTGAGTTCTTATGAAAATACATGGCTACCCGCTTGATACACTGGCCGTTTTTCGCGTTTACGAATTTGGCGGGAAAACGGGTGTCAGGTTACATAAGTGCGGTGTTTATGCTTCGGCATATGAAGTGGCGCCTTACTTTTACCCGTTTGAGCCATTTACTCTCAAGAGCGTTTCAAGACGCTTCTACCGGTATCATTTATTTATAATTAATGTACTTAAATTGTAAGCTAACATTTTTGACACTTGAGTAAAAAATTTCGCGATTTCTCAAGTAGTCTAACAACTATTACTTTAATAATTTATAAGGGAGACAGTAGGTTTTATGGGTTAAATGTGTTGTATACGAAATAACAAACTCGAAACACCAAAAAAACTGTATTCGATTGCATAAATTATATTTTTTTTAATTTTTTCCTTACGTCGGGACCATTTTCCCGCCAAAAATTTTGATTTTTGTTTTTTTTTTAATTTTACGATTTTTCTATGTAAATGAACTTTAATTTGAATGTGGGTTACATCAAAATAAAGACCGGTTTAAGTAGACGCCATTAAATACAAATTTATCGTTATACCTATCCAAATAAAAACACGAAAAAAATTTTTTCCCGGCAAAGCCCAAAACGCAAATATAAGTTTGTTTGTTTTCGTCATCTTGGGTACTATATTACACGCCGGTGTATCAAGCGGCTACTTAAGAAACGTCATTATAAATCCAACATGGCAGACTCCCCAAGATGGCGGACTGGTTGTTTGAAATCCACCCCTAAAATATTAATTATAATGTACTATTTAAATAATAACCCAACGTATAATTATAATGTACTAGCAAGCAGTACGTCTTAACTTCGCCCGTGGTACATAATACAATAACCTATAACACTCGGGGATTATGTAGATGCCCAACAGTAAACAATTTTTTTAAATCGGTTTAGTAGTTCCTAATATAAGCGCATTCAAGTAAAACATCTTTGCAGGTTTGTAATATTAGTATACGAGTAGATATCGAATATATCATGAAATGTTTGCAAAACTATTCACAACATTTATTCCGTAACACTTTGTTTAAAAATCATTGAGGCCTACCTAACAAAGAAGAGTGGTTTATATGGACGCAAGATATATCGAGTGAGAAAGATTAAACGAATCGTAGCTGGCCCCATAACATTACTATCCCGGAGGGAGGTTTAGGTCAAGCCGAAATCGTATACAGGAATTATGTTCCCGGAAAAGGCGTCCACAAGACTGATCAAGTAAGTATAAACGAGCAGATAGAAGCCACAAATAAGAGTGGTATATCGCGGGGATCAACTATGCTTCTGAACAATTCCGTTGCTGGAATAAAATACGTACCTAATAGTCTAATCAAATTAACTCTTACTATATTGGTGAGCTCAGTAAACAATCAATACGTGTCCGATAACTTGAATTGGGCAGTTAATAATTTACTTAAGAGTAGTTGAGCAAATTAATTATCAGTTATTTTAAAATATGTATATAACTGTTACTCTTAAAATTTGAGTATTTGCAGTATTTTTGCGCAAAGTATATACCTATCCATTTTCTTCAACGCATGGGTTTTTAATCTCATGGTCACAGAAATTCTAAGATACTATCTGTCTTAAACTGTTATCGTCATAATTTGTCTTATTTTCTTATCGATTTTCACGATTGCGTGAGATACAGACGATAATACTCCTATCATATTATTGACAGTAGCTCATCCGTTGAATACGTACACAAGTGATATCACGTTTACCAAGATGTGGTCAATATTGTATTCTTTAGTGTTGTGTGTTATTGTAAAAGCGCACTCTTATAGCGATAGTAAAGTGGTCACTGTAGATCAAGGCCGTTTAAGGGGCTACAGATACTTAGATAGCGAGTATTTCGCGTTTATGAGCGTTCCTTACGCCACTGCTCCTCCGGGGAGAGATAGATTCAAGGTTAGAACCAGTTAATTATACCTACGTTTCAAAAGTTGACTCTTCTGCAATTGTTTTGATTGTTATTCGACTGGCCTCGTAGCTTAGTGGGTAGTAACTCTGCCTGCGAAGCCGAGGGTCGTGGGTTCGATTTCCACCCAGTGCAAATATTTGTGTGATGAATTCAAATGTTTGCACTGTGTCTGGGTGTTTCTATGTATAATAAATATGTATTTAGAACTACATAAGTATTCTATCAGCTATCTGGTCGCCATATTACAAGCTTTGCTTAGTTTGGGGTCAGATGGTGTTGTGTGTGAATTGTCCACCAATATTTATTTATTTATTATTATTATTATTTTAGGCACCTCTTCCTGCGCCCGTCTGGATGGAAATATTCGATGCTATTGAAACTGGTAAAGTTTGTCCGCAATTTCTCCCATTACCAAAAATCAGAGAAGACTGTCTAGTAGCTAATATATTTGTCCCAGATACGAATGTTACCAATCTTCCCGTAATGGTTTACGTTCATGGAGGAGCGTTCGTAATTACATCCGGAGACCATTTTCGATTTACCAAACTAGTAGATCTGAAGCGAGCTATCGTAGTGACTTTTAATTACCGCCTCGGGGTACATGGTTTCCTATGTTTAGGAACTAAAAATGTACCAGGAAATGCTGGGATGAAAGATCAAGTAGCCCTACTACGATGGGTTCAAAGAAACATACGCAGTTTCGGCGGCAACCCTGATAACGTCACTTTAGTTGGATGTAGTGCCGGCGCAAGTGCCATTGACTTACTTAGGTTTTCACCTCTCGGAAAAGGGCTGTT